>QXEO01000546.1:24928859-25528859 GCA_007115705.1 Dactylis glomerata
TTCCCGCGCTTTCCACCGCTTCCCGCCTCCGTCTTCCCGCCATTTTTCACTATATATATGTAGGCTTGGCCTCCATTTACATATCATATCTAGACTCATATCTGCAAACCTCATAACTCTCTTCCATGGCTTCCATCGTATCTCTAACCCCCCAGGAGGCAGAGGCGCTTTGCGCCTCAAACTACCCCTGCCCGCCGGGCTACCGCGTCCCTACCGGTTGGATGCTGAGCGTCGGAGGCGTACCGGTCCCTCCTGTCCCTCTAGGTGTGGCGTGCCAGATGGCCATCACGAACCACTACTACTTCGAGCTCACACCAGAGCAGCGGAGGAATCCCCAGTGGCATCCCGACTACAGCCCGACTTGGGACGCCTTCTTCATCAATCGGCGTGAGAGTGCGCTTGCCAGGCATGAGGAGGACGGCCCGCCTCGTTCGAACTTCAACGAGGCCGGCCGTCGACTGTGGTGGCGCGTCCGGACTCTCCAGAGCGTCATGGCCTACCGTGGCCCCCGCCTGCGCTACCCTCAGTCTCAGCCCACACGTGCTCACCGGCCGAGGTTCGACTACCGCGACCCCGATGCCAGCGACGACGACGTCGGTGACTACGATGACTACAGTGGCGACGTTTATAGGGCTAGGCACGACTATGACTGAATCACTCCAACATTCGAAAACAAGTTCGGTCGATTGTGACTTAATCTGACCATGTACTTTAATTCCAGTTCAATGGTTTCCCCGCCTCTCGTGAGTGTTATTGTGATACATGATTAGATCAATATATTACATAAAATGTTTAATACATGATTAGAACAATACATGATTAGAACAATACATGATTATACATGATTACACATCATTTCTTCGCTAGTGTCCCTTGCTTACGATTGTGGCGTAACCATGGAGAATCTTCATTAATTAACTTGAGGCTTGTGTCAGTGTTCACTCTGAAGGGCGGAATTTCACCAAACTGATTATAATCTTGTGACATGTCTGTCTTGTCCTCCACTCCCACGATGGTTCTTTTCCCTGAAAGAACTATGTGGCGCTTTGGTTCATCACATGATGTATTCGCTTTGGTTCTTTTTCTTGGTTTGCTACTCATGTCCTTCACATAGAAAACCTGAGCCACATCTTTGGCTAGGACGAATGGTTCATCAAGGTACCCTAGATTGTTGAGATTCACCGTTGTCATTCCGTACTGCTCGTCCAACTTTACCCCGCCTCCTGTCATCTTCACCCATTTGCACCAAAACAAAGGAACCTTAAAGTTAGGTCCATAATCAAGCTCCCATATCTCTTCTATGTAACCATAATATGTGTCCGTTCGCCCTTTGCCAGTTACTGCATCAAAGCGGACACCACTGTTTTGGTTGGTGCTTTTTTTATCTTGGGCGACCGTGTAAAATGTATTCGCATTTATCTCGTACCCTTGGAAAGTCAATATAGTTGAAGATGGTAATTTGGCCAGCAAGTACAGCTGCTCTTCAACAACAGTGTCATTCATGAGACGTCTTTGCAACCAAACGCCGAAAGTCGCCATGTGGAGCTGTAAAACAAAGGACTCAGGCTCCCCTGGGTTTGCTTGGCGTACAATATTCTTGTATTCCTCACTGTACGGAGCCACCAAGAGGGAATTTTGTAGAACTGTGTAGTGTGCTTGAGTCAACGAATGACCATCCCTACATATCATTGGTTTCTTTCCGATCGTGCCTTTTCCACTAAGTCTCCCCTCATGACGCGATTGAGGAAGACCAATCAGCTTAAGGTCGGGAACAAAGTCAGCACAAAACTCAATGACCTCCTCTGTTCCATATCCCTTGACGATGCTTCCTTCTGGCCTAGCACGGTTACGAACATATTTCTTTAAGACTCCCATGAACCTCTCAAAGGGGAACATATTGTGTAGAAATACAGGGCCGAGAATGGAAATCTCTTTGACTAGGTGAACCAGGAGGTGCGTCATAATATTGAAGAATGATGGTGGGAACACCAGCTCGAAGCTGACAAGACATTGGGCCACATCATTTGGTAACCGTGGTAGATCTTCTGGATTAATTACCTTCTGAGATATTGCATTGAGGAATGCACATAGCTTCACAATTGCTAGTCGAACATTTTCCGGTAGAAGCCCCCTCAATGCAACTGGAAGCAATTGCGTCATAATCACGTGGCAGTCATGAGACTTTAGGTTCTGGAACTTTTTCTCTGCCATATTTATTATTCCCTTTATATTCGATGAGAATCCAGCCGGGACCTTGATACTGTTCAGGCATTCAAAAAAGGTGATCTTCTCTTCTTTAGTAAGAGCGTAGCTAGCGTGACCTTGAAACAGTTCCGGATGTCAGTCTTCTGGGTCTTTCACACGTTGCAGGTCCTGTCGAGCTTCCTTTGTATCTTTTGTCTTCCCATACACACCCAAGAAGCCTAGCAGGTTCACGCAAAGATTCTTTGTCACATGCATCACGTCGATTGCAGAGCGAACTTCTAGGAATTTCCAATACTCAAGCTCCCAAAATATAGATTTCTTCTTCCACATGGGTGCGTGTCCGTCTGCGTCATGCGGAACAGATTGTCCGCCAGGACCCTTTCCAAAGATTACTTCTATATCTTTGACCATATCGAATACATATCACCAGTATTGTCCTTAGGGGCTCCCGGTCTATCTGCCTTCACCGTTGAACTATGCTCGTGCCTTCTTTTTTCTGACGGTGCAGAGAATGTGTGCGCAAGAAATCGACGGTGCGAGATGGACACATGCTTGCTGACAATTAGCTAAATATATACTTTCAGTCTCTGCGTAAACAGTGTGTGCATGCCTTGTATCCCTGCTTGTCTGTCCTCAAAATGTACTAAGAGCAGGACCAATCATTGATGGGAACCGAACAGCAATGCAGAGAGCTAGGAGGAAAAAGGAAGATGAGGGTGGGAGGAAGAGGCGGGAGGCGGGAAAGGCGGAGAGTGAGGAAGAGCCTTCTCTTCTTCTTCTCTCTCTTCTTCTTCCTCTTCTTCTTCTTCTCCTCTTCTTCTTCTTCTTCCTCTTCTTCTCTTCGCTCTTCTTCTTCTTCTTCTTCTTCTCGTCTTCTTCTTCTCTCTTCTTCCTCTTCTTCTCTTCTTCTTCTCTTCTTCTTCTTCCTCTTCTTCTTCTTCCTCTTCTTCTTCTCCTCTTCTTCTTCTTCCTCTTCTCTTCTCTCGTCTTCTTCTTCTTCTTCTTCTTCCTCTTCTTCTTCTCTTCTTCCTCTTCTTCCTCTTCTTCTTCTCTTCTTCTTCTTCTTCTCCTCTTCTTCCTCTCTTCTTCCTCTTCTTCCTCTTCTTCTTCTTCTTCTTCCTCTTCTTCTTCTTCCTCTTCTTCTTCTTCCTCTTCTTCTTCTTCCTCTTCTTCTTCTTCTTCTTCTTCTTCTTCCTCTTCTTCTTCTTCCTCTTCTTCTCTTCTTCTTCTTCTTCTTCTTCTTCTTCCTCTCTCTTCTTCTTCTTCCTCTTCTTCTTCTTCTCTTCTTCTTCTTCTTCCTCTTCTTCTTCTTCTTCTTCTTCTTCTTCCTCTTCTTCTTCTTCTTCTTCCTCTTCTTCCTCTTCTTCCTCTTCCTCTTCTTCCTCTTCTTCCTCTTCTTCCTCTTCTTCTTCTTCTTCTTCTTCTTCTTCAAATTACTCTTCTTCTTCTTCTTCTTCTTCTTCTTCTTCTTCTTCTTCTTCTTCTGCAATGCCAAGTTGCGTTAGGCGCAATTGGTACGGCCATGCCGACCGCCACCGTCACCCTTAAGTTCATAACTTGCACCTTTAGCTCACAAGCTGTGCTCTCCGTGCTATCATCCACTGGGTAGCGTTTAGGAGGAGCTGTCGTCAGTGCATCATCATCACCATCCTGGAGCTGGGTGGAAGCGACGCTGCTTTTCTTATTCGATAGGGCGCCGGTACCATCGAATGCAGCTTCTACCATGTGCCGCTGAGATTGGCCGCTAATACCTTGCTGGCTAAGTCTGTCGAGTTGATCCTGCTGCCGCTTTAATGCTTCTTCTACATTACGCAGCCGGTCTGCAGCTGCCGCTTTCTCAGCTGCCTCCCTTTTCTTTCTCCTCTGATGGCTTTTATCGGGATATCTCTTCATTTCCGCGGGGAAGGCAACATTCCATGGCTTGGAGCCTGGTGTGCCTCGTGCTCGTCCGGTGTGTTCATCATTTTTAAGGGCGCGTGTGAGCTCATCGTTCTCTCTATCGGGAACGAACCGTCCCGCAACAACATCTTGTACGGCACTTCTAATATCTTCGATGGGCAGTAGGGTATGATCTTTGTGTTTCTGGGTATATATTGCCCTCCCTTCTTCGTCCAACGTGCCCCCATGGCCGTAAAACCAGTTTCTCGCCCGTGGTGTCCATGTTGTGGGCTCTGGTCTGATCCCGGCAGCAATATACTTGACCTCAAGTGCACCCCACTTAGGCATGCAACCGGTGTAGCCAGCAGACCCCATATTATGGTGGTACACTTTCTTAGCAGCGTTCTCCTTATTTATTCTCGACCTTTCCAAAGCTTTCTCCGATGTCTTGTACTTCACAAAATCATCCCACTAGTGTCTTAACTTAGCATAGCCGGCTTGATTGAAATCTGGAGTCTTGTCTAACTTGACAAACTTAAGGTACAGTTTCTTCTTCCAGTTCTTGAATGCCTCGGCCATCTTGATCAGAGCAAACTTCTTGACTCTTATAAGTAGCTCCTCATTTGCTCTCTCCTCCTCATCTGGATTCACATCTAGCCTCGGTAGGAGGAAATTAAACATGAGCCTGTCAAAAAGCTTATCTTTGGCGACGTCGCCGATATACGGGACTCCACCGCTGCTTGGCCGATTCCATTCTTGAACGATGATCGGGATGTGGTCCCTCGCAAGAACTCCGCATTGCTTGACAATTTTTTTTGCCACATCGTCGGGAGCTTGCGGTTCGCCGTCTACACCGACCACTTCGATCCTATACCGAACAGTGTTATCCAACTTTTTGGTTGGGCCTCGTTTCGTTCTTACGGAAGAAGTGCTCGATCCGGAGGGCTAAAAGAAGAAAGAGTGTTAATATATGCATGTATATATATATAGATAGTTGGGCATTACAAAAAAACATATATACACCTCACCGGAGTTTTTGAGATTTAAGGTTCGGCTGGAGCCGTCGCCTTCTCCCTCGTCGGCTTGTCCCTTATCGGCTTCTCCCTTATCGGCTTCTCCCTCACTGGCTTCTCCCCCATCCCAGGCTTCTACCTCACCGGAGCCGTCTTCTCGATTGAGAGATTCATCTCCCTCACCGGAATTGTTCAGAAATGTCCTGGTGACATCGATATCTTCATTTTTGCAGATCATTCCTTGGAGGAAGTATTCATCATCTTGAGTTTTGCCATGTGCTGGATCCATAGTATCTGCAAATTAAGAATTGCAAGTTATTATAATGCAAATAATCAAATGCAAATAAGCATATGCAAATAATCCATAATTATTGCAGGATATGCGTCGAAATGGGGTGGAGGAAGAAGGGGGATATGTGTCAATACGTGTCGATATGGGTGGAGGAAGAGGAGAGATATGTATCGATATGTGGCGTCGTCCTCGAATCGAGCCAGGGCGAGGAGCTCGGTGAATCTTATACTAGCTCGGTGAATCCTATAATATATATATATATATATGTCGATACTAGTTTTTTTTAACCCGTGCGTTGCTAAATACCCGTGCGTTGCTACGGTTCATTTTTGTGTTTTTCATACCTATAAGACAATGACAATATTTGCATCTTATAATTAAGAGATGCATACATATTTTATATAATAACTATTAACATGAAATATTATGGCAGAAAATAACTATTTTATATAATAACTATTTGAATAACAAATAAGATTGGTTAATGATACGTCTCCAACGTATCTATAATTTTTGATGCTCCATGCTTGTTTTTACACCATTTGCCTACTGTTTCGTTACACTTCGTGGCACTTTTATGCATTTTCCGGAACTAACCTATTAACGAGTTGCCACAGTGCCAGTTCCCTGTTTTCTGCTATTTTTGTGTTTCAGAAGTGATACACAGGAAATATTCTCGGAATTGGACGAAACAAGTTCCTGAAGTCTTATTTTACCCGGAAGCTTCCAGAGATCCGAAGAGGAGTAGGAGAGGGGCCACAGGCCAGGCTCACACATGGGTGGCGCGGCCAGCCCCTGGCCCGCGCCACCATGGTGTGAGGGCGCCTAGGCCCTCCTCTGACATCGCCCCTTCACCTATAAAGACCCCCCGACGGAAAAAACCTAAGTACCCGATCACTTTTCCAGAACACATCGCGATCCGCCGCCATCGTCGACCCGAAGATCGGGAGGGTCCAGAAGCTCTTCCCGACACCCTGCCGGAGAGGGGAATCGCCACCGGAGGTCTTCTTCATCGCCATGCTTGCCTCTGGAGCGATGAGTGATGTCTACGCACTTCTATTCTTGTAGACACTTGTTGGGCCTCCAAGTGCAGAGGTTTGTAGAACAGCAGCAAGTTTCCCTTAAGTGGATCACCCAAGGTTTATCGAACTCAGGGAGGAAGAGGTCAAAGCTATCCCTCTCAAGCAACCATGCAATTACGATACAGAAAGTCTCTTGTGTCCCCAACACACCCAATACACTTGTCAGATGTATAGGTGCACTAGTTCGGCGAAGAGATAGTAAAATACAAGTGGTATAGATGATTATAAGTAGCAAACGTGATGTGAAATAAATATCGCTGCGAGCAAACAAGTAACAAAATAGCAAGTAAACGGTGTGCAATGCTTGGAAACAAGGCCTAGGGATCATACTTTCACTAGTGGACACACTCCCAATAATATAACATGATTGAACAAATAAACAACTTCTCTCCACTATGGTACTCTGAATTACTCTCCTATTGAATAACACTAATCATTGTGTAGTGGCTACAGAAGCACCCCTTAAAGTTCATCAAGTACTTGACAAACACCACTCATAGAGATATCCAAATCAAAGCATAACTCAAGATAGATATCATTGCAACTTAGACCAAGTACTAACACGGTGCACACACTGTCACCATTACACCATGAAAGGAGGAATAGATCACTCCATACTATCATAGCAATAATTATTCTCATAATCCACAAGAGATCACAATCATAGCCTAAACCAAGTACCACCATGATGCACGCACTGTCACCGTTACACCATGGCAGGAGGAATAGATTACTTTAACAATCACCACTAGAGTACACATAATATCTGAATAATAACATCTACTTGTTCAACATGATACAAAGCTCACGATCACATAAAGATCACATCATGGGAGAGAGAGGTGAACCACATAGCTACCGGTAGAGCCCTCAGCCCCGGGGATGAACTACTCCCTCCTCATCATAGGAGACAGCAAGGTTGATGGAGATGGCGGTGAGGTCGATGGAGACGGCGGAGACAGCGATGGAGACCGATGGAGATGGCTCCGGGGGCACTTCCCCATCCCGGCAGGGTGCCGGAACAGAGACTTCTGTCCCCCGAAATTCGTCGACGGCGGCGGCGGAGCTACGGAACTCTTTCTGGAAAATTGCCGAATCCCCTAGGGTTTTCCGTCCCGAGGCTTCTTATAGGCGAAGGGGCGGTGTCAGGGGTGGCCCCAGGCCTCCTCACACTAGGGTGGCACGGCCAGGGCCTGGGCCGCGCCAGCCCTGTGTGAGGGTGGCCTGTGGCCCCTCTCCTTCCTCTCTTCGGATGTCTAGATGCTCCCGGGGAAAATAAGACTTCTGGCTTTGGTTTCGTCCAATTCCGAGAATATTTCCTGTGTATCACTTCTGAAACACAAAAACAGCAGAAAACAGGGAACTGGCACTGTGGCATCTTGTCAATAGGTTAGTTCCGGAAATCGCATAAAAACGCCACGAAGTGTAACGAAACATTAGGCAAATGGTGTAAAAACAAGCATGGAGCATCAAAAATTATAGATACGTTTGAGACGTATCAATGAGTGAGTAGTCTACCTTGGACTATGGGTCCATAGCAGTAGCTAGATGGTTGTCTTCTCCACCATGTGCTTCATGTTTAGATCTCATGAGCTGCCCTACATGATTGAGATCACTGTTATGTAATTCTACATGTTTGGTTTGTTGGGATCCGATGAATATTGGTGTTTATGATTGAGTTGCTGTACTGAATATTATATTTTGTTATCTCTATGTTGTTTATGATCTTGCATGCTATCCGTTGTTAGTAGCTATCTTGGCCGAGTAGTTGCTAGTGACTCCAAGAGGGGGTATTTATGCTCGATAGTGGGTTCATGCCTCTATTTAACCTGGGGGAGTGACAGAAACCTCCAAGGTTGTAGATGTTCTGTTGCTACTAGGGAGAAAACAACATTCATATGCTCAAGGGCATATGCTTTGTTTACATTACACACTTTGCTTAATGCAATTATCTGTTGTTCGCAACGTAATACTCATGGGGTGTTCGGACGATATCCCCGTGAGTGGATTATTAGTCATAGATGCAGTTGGATGGCGGTCTATGTATTTTGTTGTAATGCCCAGAGTAAGTCTCATAGTGATATTCTTGACATATCACGTTTATCTTTATTCTATCAATTGCCCAACTGTAATTTGTTTACCCAGCATGTGTTATTTATCTTATGGAGAGACACCACTAGTGAACTGTGGACCCCGGTCCTATTTCCATCATATTGCTATCACCTGTTTACTTTACTCGCACTGTTTACTTTACTCGCATACTCTATTGTTTTCCACTCGATACGCTCATAACCTTTGTTTCAAGCAAACCGATGAGATTGACAACCTCATCGCAAGTTGGGAATGAAGTACTTGGTTGTGTTGTGTGCAGGTTCCGCGTTGCAGCTAGCAAGCAAAGCTTGTACGAGGCGTCATATATAAATTGTCCGAAGCTGTCGCAAACTAGCAAGCATCACCTTCAGTCGTTTGTCTCTCCTCTCCAAGAACGATAAACCTTGGTTTCTTAACTGAGGGAAAACTTGCTGCTATATTCATCAAAACCTTCTCTTGGGGTTTTCCAACTAGCCGGTCACTTATTACAAGCCAACAAGATTTCTGGCATCATCATCACCGCGCCATCAACAAGTTTTCTGGCGCCGTTGCCGGGGAGGAAGTAGAAGACTTCTGCGAGGGGAGTTTTCGCACACACATCCTTTACTTTATTATTGTTTTGCTTTACTTTATTTATTTTACCTGCATCGTTTTATATCAAAAACCCAAAAAATTAGAATCCTTGGAAGCTGTTTTTATTTGTTTGCTTTCAGTTTTGTTAAAATGAGTAATCCTGAAGTAGAAGTTTATAGCTTTAAGCAACAAGGGGGAGAAAGTTTAAAAGATGCTTGGTATCGTATTAACAATGCTCATCATAGGTGTGCCAAAAAGCACTCTACCACGATCCTCTTTAGAAATTTTTATGTTGGTATATCTAGTTGGAATAGGTATGTTCTCGATACTCTTACAGGAGGTAATTTTCTGGGTACTCCCGCTGGAGAAGCATGCACTATAATTGAAAGTTTAGTGGGAATACCACCTATTCATGTTGCTAAAACCGAGACCACCTTGGAGGAGGTGGTAGAAAGACTCAGCTCTTTAGAGAAAAGTTTGCCAAGTATCCTAGAAAATGCTAGCCGAGTTAGTGAATTAATAGAAAACATCGGTAAGAGAATTACCGTTTTAGAGGCTAGCACTACTCTTGATAATCAAAACATAAGGATTGGTAAACTAGAAGAGTCTATGGAAACTCTTAGCTTAATCTTCTCTTCTCTTAAATTTAAGAAAGAGAAAGTGTTTGTTGGAAAAGAGCAAAAATTTATGTATGTTCCCAAGGTTTCTGCGCTTAAATCTCAACATGTTCTTAAAATTGGTAAGACTCTTAGTTCCACTAAGGGTGACTTGCAGGTTGAATCGTCTTCGGGAACCTTCAAAGAGCCTACTGAGGTAACTAGCACTTCATCTCTTGATATTACTTGATTTGCAATTTTCTGCGCCTAGCTCAAAGGCGTTAAAGAAAAGCACTCTTGGGAGATAACCCAATGTTTTATTTTCAGTAATTTTTCTTTTATTTGAGTCTTGGAAGTCATTACTACTGTAATGACCGCTCCTTATCTTGTTTATTTTGTTTTTGTGCCAAGAGAAGCCTCTAATTCGAGTGAGGTAAAGATTTGGGGATGTTGCTGTCCTGAAACTGTTTTCGGTGCTGCACCATAAAAAATCGTATAAATTCTCTGTATATCTTTTGGACCTGAGATTTCTTGTGCATATGCCCCAGGTTATATCCAAACTTTCGTTAGTTGAATACTTTTTGATTTGAGCAACAGAAAACCCCTTAAAAATTCGACCTTTGTCAGCTGTTCAGTTTTGACAGATTTCTGCCAATATTTGTGTTTGCCACTTTATCACTTTCTTTTGAGTTCTTTTGATCATGGAACTTTTGGGGGAGTTGCTACAGTAGTATATGCTATATATGTGGTGGTTTTGAGTTGAAACCTGAAGCAAAAAGAGGTTGATTATATGTTATGCTTACACTAATGTTGCTAATAATATTGTGTTTAGTTTTGTATGAAGGAAGTTTTCAAGTGTAGGGACTGGAGAATGATGAGATGAGTTGAAGAATGGACAAAAGCTCAAGCTTGGGGATGCCCATGCATCACCCCAAGAAATATCTAAGAAGTACAAGCGTCAAAGCTTGGGGATGCCTGCTACTCGGTGATGGCGCCAGAAAAGAGCTGTGGCATTTAGTTGACGTGGGAGCAGTAAGTCCTTGTGCGTGGTGATGACCAGCCCGTTGGGAACCCCAAGAGGAAGGTATGATGAGTGTAGTGGCAAGTTTTCCCTCAGTTAAGAAACCAAGGTTTATCGAACAGGAGAGGAGAGACGGTGACGACTGAAGGTGTTGTGGAACCTGCACACACAAACAAATACTTTGTCCCCAACTTGCGATGAGGTTGTCAATCTCACCGGTTTGCTTGAAACAAAGGTTATGAGTGTATCGAGTGGAAAACAGTAGAGTATATGCGAGTAAAGTAAACAGTGCGGGAAAAGTAAACAGGTGATTGCAATATGATTAAAATAGGACCGGGGTCCACAGTTCACTAGTGGTGTCTCTCCATAGATAAAATAACATGCTGGGTAAACAAATTACAGTTGGGCAATTGATAGAATAAAGATAACGTGATATGTCAAGAAGATCACTATGAGATTTACTCTAGGCATTACAACAAAATACATAGACCGCCATCCAACTGCATCTATGACTAATAATCCACTCCCGGGGATATCAATCCGAACACCCTAGAAGTATTAAGTTGCGAACAACAGATAATTGCATTAAGCAAAGTGTGTAATGTAAACAAAGCATATGCCCTTGAGCATATCAATGTTGTTTTCTCCCTGGTAGCAACAGCACATCTACCACCTTAGAGGTTTCTGTCACTCCCCCAGGTGAAATAGAGACATGAACCCACTATCGAGCATAAATACCCCCTCTTGGAGTCACTAGCAACTACTCGGCCAAGATAGCTACTAACAACGGAGAGCATGCAAGATCATAAACAACATAGAGATAACAAAAGATATAATTCAGTACAGCAACTTAATCATAAACACTAATATTCATCGGATCCCAACAAACCAACATCATAGAATTACATAACGGTGATCTCGATCATGTAGGGCAGCTCATGAGATCTAAACATGAAGCACATGGTGGAGAAGACAACCATCTAGCTACTGCTATGGACCCATAGTCCAAGGTAGACTACTCACTCATCGCTCCGAAGGCAAGCATGGCGATGAAGAAGACCTCCGGTGGTGATTCCCCTCTCCGGCAGGGTGCCGAGAAGAGCTTCTGGACCCTCCCGATCTTCGGGTCGACGGCGGCGGCGTATCGCGATGTGTTCTGGAAATCTGATCGGGTCCTTAGGTTTTTCTCGTCGGGGGGTCTTTATAGGCGAAGGGGCGATGTCAGAGGTGGAGCCAGGCTCCCTCACACAGGGGTGGCGCGGCCAGGGGCCAGGCCGCGCCGCCCCCTTGTGTGGGGCCCTGGTGGCCCCTCTCCGTCACTCCTTCGGATGTCTGGAAGCTTCCGGGTAAAATATGACTTCAGGAACTTGTTTCGTCCAATTCCGAGAATATTTCCTGTGTATCACTTCTGAAACACAAAAACAGCAGAAAACAGGAAACTGGCACTGTGGCACTTCGTTAATAGGTTAGTTCCGGAAAATGCATAAAAGTGCCACTAAGTGTAACGAAACAATAGGCAAATGGTGTAAAAACAAGCATGGAGCATCAAAAATTATAGATACGTTTGAGACGTATCAAGCATCCCCAAGCTTAACTCCTGCTCGTCCTCGAGTAGGTAAGTGATAACAAAGAATAATTTTTGAGGTGACATGCACCTACACAATCTTGATCATATATGTAAGCATTGGTGAGCTGGGATCAATAGAACTTAAAACATGGGCATGAAAGATATAATCATGACAATAAGAAGTTAGCAACCATGTTGTAAACATGCAAATGAACACAAACAAAAGATCATGATAATGAAACAATGAAAGTCAAACGTGTGTTCAAATCATAAGGAAAAACATACAAAAGGTTTTCAGCTTGTCCTTCAAAGAGAGCAAAACATAAATGCATAGGACACCTCAAAGTTTAAGAGGGCGACTAGATACAAGTAATTTAAGAACAAGTGAAACCAACAATATGAATCAATCAATGAACTTTTGGACAATGCATATCACACTAAGAATGACAACTATGCTCTCTTAATGGTGCATAAAGAAAGAAGGTGGTGACTCAACATAAAAGTAAAAGAAAGGCCCTTCGCAGAGGGAAGCAGTGATTAAGCATGTGCTAGAGCTTTTCATTTGTAAAACAGAGAGATAAAACTTGATTTTGAGAGGTGGTTGTCTTTGTCAACGACTGGCAATGGGGTTCTTACTATCTTCCATACAAAAATGAAGCAAGTTTTTGAGAGAGAGATTGGCACTTTTGTGCTCTTTTATAAAACTTGGCACTCCTTCCCACCTTTTCCTTTCACATACCATGGCTAACCGATTCCATCGGGTGCCCACCAACATTCACATTCTTTGGAGGAGTGCCTTTTTTTCTTTATTTTTTCTCTTTTTTTTTGGAATAAGCAATATGGAAGATAGCAAATCCGACCACTACGTCCCCATGAGCTAAAAACAGTGTCACAAAACGAGAAGTGTTTTGAAGGTTTTTGAAAGGTAGCACATGAAAATTTTACTTTGGAATGGCTTACAAATACCATGCATAGGAGTTTATAGTGGACACAATGGAAAACTTTGGCTTTTTGGAGTTGGATGCACGAGTAGAGCTCATACTCAGTACAAGGCGAGGGCTAGCAAAAGATTGGGAGCGACCAACTAAGAGAGCAATAATGGCCATAATCATGCAAAGCGACAAAGCGACATTAAAAGAAGCATAAGATGACATCAAAAGTCAAAAACTAAATGATCATGAAGGCTAATGGCGACTTTGTAAGAGTCTAACATGTGTGAGCATGCGCCAAGTCAACCCAAATAAAGCATCAAGGAGAAAACCAAAATAATGCTTCCATACAATAAAAACAACGCATGATTTTTTCAAAGGCTCATTAAGCAATCTCAGTTATTTGAGACAAGTCATGCTACAGCAAAACCACTAAGCATACTATCAAAAAGACATCAAGCATGACATGAAAAAGCCTAAGCCACAGTCTACACAAGCTCCTTCTTGTACCACTATTTTGCACAAAGCTTTTTCTCTTTTCCAACACCATTTGAAATTTTTATAAACACCTCTTTTGATGAAAACCAATAAAGATCAGAGGCAAAAATACACCTTGATGAAAAGATATAACAAGATCTGAACGCAAATCAAGGCGAAAACGAAAACCAAAAGCAGTAGCAGAAAAAGTAGAACACTCGATTTTTAATAAGAGTGAAAGCTAGAGCGTTCTTTGCAAATGAAAACGAGTACATCTCCTCCAAAAGAAAATTTTGCTGGGGTCCAACCATTTATTGAAGCAAACAAGCAAACTAAACAACCTAAGAAAACTAAAACAACTGACGCTCCAAGAAAAACACATAGTGCATGAAGCAATAAAAATATAGTGTCTTGAAAGGTGACCTGATTTTTGCCGATGAAGAAGGGGTGCCTCGGGGCCATCCCCAAGCTTTGACGCTTGTACTTCTTGGATATTTCTTGGGGTGATGCATGGGAATCCCCAAGCTTGAGCTTTTGTCTATTCTTCAACTCATCTCATCATTCTCCAATCCCTACACTTGAAAACTTCCTTCATACAAAACTAAACACATTTCTATTAGCAACATTAGTGTAAGCATAAAATATATTCAACCTCTTTTAGCTTCAGGTTTCAACCCAAAACCACCACATATAAAGTATATAATACTGTAGCAACTTCCACAAGAGTTCCATGATAAAAAAGAACTCAAAAGAAAGCGATAAAGTGGCAAAAACAAATATTGGCAGAAATCTGTCAAAACTGAACAGCTGACAAAGGACGAATTTTTGAGGGATTTTCTGTTGCTCAAATAAAAAAGTGTTCAACTAAGAAAAGTTTGGATATAACCTGCGGCATATGCACAAGAAATCGCAGGTCCAAAAGATAAACAGAGAATTTTCACGAATTTTTACGGTGCAGCACCAAAAACAGTTTCAGGACAGCAACATCCCCAAATCTTTACCTCACTCAAATTAGAGGCTTCTCTTGGCACAAAAACGAAATAAACAAGATAAGGAGCGGTCATTACAGTAGTAATGACTTCCAAGACTCAAATAAAAGAAAAAGTACTGAAAAGAAAACATTGGGTTATCTCCCAAGAGTGCTTTTCTTTAACGCCTTTGAGCTAGGCGCAGAAAATTGCGAATCAAGTACCTTCAGAAGGAGCATTAAGATCAACAGAAGAGGTCTTGTCAATAAGGCATTGTATTTCATCCACATAAGTTTTTGAAGACCCTTTGTGATCATGCTTTGGTACACTATTCTCATCAAAAAGATTTTCAGGACAAATCCAGTCAAAATTATTTTCGAAAGCTTCACACAATCCCAAAAGCTTGCAAGGTATAGGTATCTCGGCCCCTTCAGTTATAGGTGGACCGAGCTTATTAAAACGTTTAAGAACCTTCCTAGCTTCAATAACGACATCCTTAAATTCTAGGCGCAAAGTTTCCAAGATAAAAGCTTTCTTTTCGGGATCCTCAATTTAATGAAGTTTAAGGAACATGTATTGCGTAAAAGGATTAAGACTAGCAAACCTAGTTTCCAACATTTCAATTAAATAAACAGAAGCAACTTCAATACTAGGAGCAAGCTCGACCCAAGACTTTTCCTCAACTTCCTCATGCATACTAATGTGATTAAAGAACTCCTCAATGTTACTTTTGCCAATAATCGAACCAGTACCTACTGAGAGGTCCTCCAGAACGAACTTAGGAAACAACATGATAAACTAAAGTAAAGTAAAAACAACTACCAAGGATTCTAATTTTTTTTGGGTTTTTGATAAAAAGCAATGCAGGTAAAATAAATAAAGTAAAGCAAAAAAAATAACAAAGTAAAGAATGTGTGTGCGAAGAACTCCCCTCGCAGAAGTCTTCTCTTCCTCCCCGGCAACGGCGCCAGAAAAGAAGCTGCTACTCGGTGATGGCGCCAGAAAAGAGCTGTGGCGTTTAGTTGACGTGGGAGCAGTAAGTCCTTGTGCGTGGTGATGACCAGCCCATTGGGAACCCCAAGAGGAAGGTATGATGAGTGTAGCGGCAAGTTTTCCCTCAGTTAAGAAACCAAGGTTTATCGAACAGGAGAGGAGAGACGGTGACGACTGAAGGTGTTGTGGAACCTGCACACACACAAACAAATACTTTGTCCCCAACTTGCGATGAGGTTGTCAATCTCACCGGTTTGCTTGAAACAAAGGTTATGAGTGTATCGAGTGGAAACCAGTAGAGTATATGCGAGTAAAGTAAACAGTGCGGGAAAAGTAAACAGGTGATTGCAATATGATTAAAATAGGACCGGGGTCCACAGTTCACTAGTGGTGTCTCTCCATAGATAAAATAACATGCTGGGTAAACAAATTACAGTTGGGCAATTGATAGAATAAAGATAACGTGATATGTCAAGAAGATCACTATGAGATTTACTCTGGGCATTACAACAAAATACATAGACCGCCATCCAACTGCATCTATGACTAATAATCCACTCCCGGGGATATCAATCCGAACACCCTAGAAGTATTAAGTTGCGAACAACAGATAATTGCATTAAGCAAAGTGTGTAATGTAAACAAAGCATATGCCCTTGAGCATATGAATGTTGTTTTCTCCCTAGTAGCAACAACACATCTACCACCTTAGAGGTTTCTGTCACTCCCCCAGGTGAAATAGAGACATGAACCCACTATCGAGCATAAATACCCCCTCTTGGAGTCACTAGCAACTACTCGGCCAAGATAGCTACTAACAACGGAGAGCATGCAAGATCATAAACAACATAGAGATAACAAAAGATATAATTCAGTACAGCAACTTAATCATAAACACCAATATTCATCGGATCCCAACAAACCAACATCATAGAATTACATAACGGTGATCTCAATCATGTAGGGCAGCTCATGAGATCTAAACATGAAGCACATGGTGGAGAAGACAACCATCTAGCTACTGCTATGGACCCATAGTCCAAGGTATACTACTCACTCATCGCTCCGGAGGCAAGCATGGCGATGAAGAAGACCCCCGGTGGCGATTCCACTCTCCGGCAGGGTGCCGGGAAGAGCTTCTGGACCCTCCCGATCTTCGGGTCGATGCGATGTGTTCTGGAAATCTGATCGGGTCCTTAGGTTTTTCTCGTCGGGGGGTCTTTATAGGCGAAGGGGCGATGTCAGAGGTGGAGCCAGGCTCTCTCACACAGGGGTGGCGCGGCCAGGGGCCAGGCCGCGCCGCCCCCTTGTGTGGGGCCCTGGTGGCCCCTCTCCGTCTCTCCTTCGGATGTCTGGAAGCTTCCGGGTAAAATATGACTTCAGGAACTTGTTTCGTCCAATTCCGAGAATATTTCCTGTGTATCACTTCTGAAACACAAAAACAGCAGAAAACAGGAAACTGGCACTGTGGCACTTCGTTAATAGGTTAGTTCCGGAAAATGCATAAAAGTGCCACTAAGTGTGACAACCTCAAATTTGATACAAATTTGAAGTGCCCGTTATGCATTCCACCGCAATCCCAGAACCGTTGTTGCGATATACATAACGTAGTTGGTACTCAGTTCCATAGACATTACAATACGAAGGTTCAAATACAATGGTCATATAGACCAAGTCATATTATAACACAATATAGCAGCGGAAATAACGTCTTCGGCCCATGCCTTCTCCCTACAGGCAAATGGCGACTCACGAAGACGAGCTTAGTTCTGGTACTCTTCTTCATACCCTTCCTCCTGGTATTCCTCCCCATAGTCTGGCCAAGTTGATAGCCAGGGACACAGCCGTGAGTACATTGGATGCACTCGCAAACCATCTTATAATTGAAAGGATGAAGTAGATATGCAAGGTTTGGTATAGTGGACTAAGCACTAAGTTGGTTTGAAAAGCTAGTTTTATTTCCCAAGAATGCTCATTGGTAGAAAAGAGGTTTAGTTCTCTAAGTTCATTCTAAGGAACTTCAAGTGTGTCAACATCATGTTCAAGCCAAGTCAATTCAAATTCATGTCATTCACCAAGTTCACGCTTGTTATTTTTATTCTTGACAAAAGCCAGGTAGAGTTTGCCAACCGTCCATGACCGAGGACTCGGCTATTCGAATAGTTTGAAAACCTCTGCAGAGGGGTACACTTTACCCACAAGATTCGATACATCTGCCGAGAGAAATCCACGGTTCGCCATACACAAAGGTATGCGGGGTTCAGATAATCAAACAAAACCTTTCACTTGCTCATCCTAGTATAGGATCCTTCCCTAGAGCCCGGGATACGGAACCCCGCTCCAGCGCCTCTAGTTCTGCCCATCCCGGGTACCGGGTTAGTGGAATCCACCTGGTCAAGAAGTATCCGCCCGTGGAGTCCTTCCATGAAGATTTGATGCAAGACCTCCCATACTAAGATAAACAAGCTACGGATTAAGCCCCTTCCCATATAGGGGTAAAGTGGTTGTACGGTATAATTGGCACCCATGTACATCACTCGTTGTCAATTGAGAAATACATTTCATAGTTCTTAGTCAAGATTATTTTCTTTCATAAAGCCATCATATAGGAGCAATCTCCCATTTCAAGTTTCCAGTTCAAGTCACCCTTTTCAAGTGGGGTTCCTCCAGAGATAGCATCAACTTTTATTAGCGACTAAGCAACTACATTGAGTGATAGTACTACTAACTAGGGTTGGATAAACTCGGCTTGACGCTCTTGATAATCAAGACATCAATATACTTCTATCATTCTACTCTAGCAATTCAATCATGCAATTTACTTAAAACAAGTAGAATGCAATATTAAAACTAGGCATTGGGAGTATGAATCAAAAGATGGCTTGCCTTGGTTGGCAAAGTGTCCGGGGTTTTCTTCTTCTTCTTGATAATAATAATCCCCTCCAATATCCTCCTCGGCAACACTAGCGTCTAATAACGAAGAAAACAAAGCACACCATCACTTCACCAAGCTAACAGCACACCAAGCACACATCTTTGTTTGCTAACCAAAGCATTCATGTTGCATTTTTTTAGGGTGTTGGATTGTAAGTCTTTCTCTAAGTTATTCTTCAAGTGTGCAAGTTAGCTTCTTCACTAAGTGGCATAGGTGGTTCACTTGTGCAGCATTGGTATTGATTTGGGGTTACTAAGACAAGTTTGAGTGGGAGGGATCCACTAAGTGAAGTGGCATTGAGGGCAATTAATTCTAAGTGTGCACTAGTGATCTATTATTTTATGCTACCAAATAGGATTGGGTTAGGGTCTAAATGATCCCACTAATATGGTTTGGGGTAGATTAGTGTTGACTAACAGTAAGAGGGGTCATTAGTGAGTTCACATTTTAATTTTCATGATTTTTGATGGCTTAAATAATTTTCTAGAAATCTTTCATTATTAAACAAGCTAGGGTCACACTATTCATATCTGAAATAATGCTTAACTTGTTTTGAGTTCTAACCAGTACTATTGGATAGAGTATTTTGTCAGCTTTCCAATGAATATTTATTTGCTAGATTTGGATTTATAAAACTCTAGGAATTAAAGTTTGAAAATAGCATCTGAAACATATTTGAAATAAATAAAACGGGCGGGAATTTATTTAAAAACGAAACGGACCGAAACTGAAACGAGCCGGGCCCTATTCAGCCTAAAGCCGAACGGGCCGGCCCATACCGTTTCGCGCGGGGAAAAAGAATCAAAAAGGGGAGCTGACAGGTGGGGTCGCAATGTCAGCTCACTTAACAAATCCCGAATCGGTATGCTAGCGTCGGATTAGAATCGGACGGCTCGCGTTCGTCGTCTTCCTCAGCACGGGTGGGAGCTCACCTGCGAGCAGTGAAGGATGTTCGACGGCGAGGGCGACGCGTAGAGGAAGCAGGGCTCGTCGGCGACGTGCGGGATCGGCGGCGGTGCTCCTCCTCTTCCGATTCCCTGCAGCAGCTGGCCTCCAGGTGGTCGGACGCGGCGGCGCTCCGCTCGTCCAGTGCTGCTCCGGCGAGGCTGGCGACGGCGAACTAGGGCAAGAGGGAGTGAGTGGCGATGTCTGGGAGGTAGAGGGGAGTGAGGTGCGTCTCTGCGTTTGATCAGCGGGGCATTTTATAGGCCGGAGAGACAGGGGCAAGCGCGGCCAGAAGCTCGACGATGCGGGGGCCCTGGCGGCGTGTGAAGCTTGCTCCGGTCACGGCGGTCACGGGGGCGTGCTGGGAGGGTTATGGCTCGGCCGCGGAGTGCTGTGGGTCTCCTCTGGCGCCTCCAAGATGGTCGGCATCGCGCGGGGCAGAAGGTTACTGGGAGGGGGCCCTGGGTGCAAACCGCGTCTCCTCTCCGCTTCTCCTCGCTTGGGTCGGGGCTGGGGGCACTGGAGTCGATCGAGGAGAGGTCAAGGGGCATGGCGACAGTGCTGGAGCGAGCCAGCACAGTGCAGCTCCAGTGAAGTTTGATTCGATTTTGATTTTCTTCTGCCAGTGTTCGACGAAATGCCCGCAAGAACTCAAAATTTGAATTTTCAAAATTTTCCACTTTGGGTGCTCATCATATTGGATAAGGTACCCAGGCATATTTTTGTTACAGTGAAAGGTTGAGTTTTGCAAAAATTTATATTTCAAATTTGATATGGTTTCTGTTTCAGATTCAAACTTTGGCTCAAGTTTGGGTGGTGTTCTGGTTTGAAATTTTGGTAGATCTTTGTTGGTTGAGTTAGTCCATAACTTGTTTAAGCTCAACTAAAAGGTTAAACCTGCAGGTGAGCTGTAGATTCCTTAATCTAAAGGCTCAAAGTGGTGAAGTCATTAACCATTTCTAGATCATATTAATTTTATCTCTTTCTTACCTATTTTTATTTCTGGTTCTTTTGGCTCTTATAATCTTTCTCCATTGGTTCTGTCGGTTTACTTAGGATTATCTAACCAATGCTCAAACCAAAATAGCACACATAAAATCATAGAATACATATAAGAGGAAATACATGTATGCATAAAATAATGAATAAAAAGTTTTATCTTAGCCCAAAATTTGGCACTTTATTTAATAAGAGTTGGATTACAATTTCTGAGTTGTTACAATCTTCCCCCCTTAAAAAGAATCTCGTCCCCGAGATTCACTAATTAAGAACTGAAAAGATTGGGAAACTCTTTCTGGAGGTAATCTTCTCGTTCCCAAGTGGCTTCCTCTTCGGTGTGATTACTCCACTGCACTTTCAGAAACTTGATGCTTCGGGTTCGAGTGGTTCTATAGGCTTCCTCGAGGATACGCTAATCTAAGCCATGCATAATTCATGGTGGAAATTTGCAGCATACCCATGGTGAACATTCGACGACGCATCTCTCAATAAAAAGCTAAATAAAAGGCACATAAAAGAGATGTCGAGGTATTCATTGTTTGCTTGTCCTGTCATTTTGGTGTGGGCTTGTTCCATGTCATCGGGCACGGAGGTACCCCATTGACGGTTCTCAATGATATGAATATACTTACAATGACAAGAGCCTTGCTTGGGACTCTAAGTGAAGTAGCATGAGGTTTGGGTACTCGTATTCACGGGGCACGAGGTTTTCAACTTATGATTTGTCAAGCATATGCATCATAATTGTTCTCGCATTAACTTTAACCATTCAAGATACTTATGATGGGGGCAATGAGAGCTCAAAGCCGGTAAGTACCATAATTTTTGAAGGTTATAAAACTTGCAATCACTGCTTCCCTCTGCAAAGGGTCTTTCTTCTACTTTTATGTTGAGTCACCACCTTCTTTCTTTATGCACCATTAAGAGAGCATAGTTGTCATTCTTAGTATAATGTGCATTGTCCCAAAGTTTTCATTGATTGATTCATATTGTTGGTTTCACTTGTTCTCAAATTATTTGTATCTAGTCGCCCTCTTAAACTTGAAGGTGTCCTATGCATTTATGTTTTGCTCTCTTTGAAGGATAAGCTAAAAACCATTTGTATGTTTTTCCTTATGATTTGAACACACGTTTGACTTTCATTGTTTCATTTTCATGATCTTTTGTTTGTGTTCATTTGCATGTTTACAACATGGTTGCTAAGTTCTTCTTGTCAAGATTATATCTTCATGCCCATGTTTTAAGTTCTTATGATCCCAGCTCACAAATGCTTACATATATGATCAAGATTGTGTAGGTGCATGTCACCTCAAAAATTATTGTTTTGTTATCACTTACCTACTCGAGGACGAGCAGGAGTTAAGCTTGGGGATGCTTGATACGTCTCCAACGTATCTATAATTTTTGATGCTCCATGCTTGTTTTTACACCATTTGCCTACTGTTTCGTTACACTTCGTGGCACTTTTATGCATTTTCCGGAACTAACCTATTAACGAGTTGCCACAGTGCCAGTTCCCTGTTTTCTGTTGTTTTTGTGTTTCAGAAGTGATACACAGGAAATATTCTTAGAATTGGACGAAACAAGTTTCTAAAGTCTTATTTTACTCGGAAGCTTCCAGAGATCCGAAGAGGAGTAGGAGAGGGGCCACAGGCCAGGCTCACACAGGGGTGGCGCGGCCAGCCCCTGGCCCGCGCCACCATGGTGTGAGGGCGCCTGGGCCCTCCTCTGACATCGCCCCTTCGCCTATAAAGACCCCCTGACGGAAAAAACCTAAGTACCTGATCACTTTTCCAGAACACATCGCGATCCGCCGCCGCCATCGACCCGAAGATCGGGAGGGTCCAGAAGCTCTTCCCGGCACCCTGCCGGAGAGGGGAATCGCCACCGGAGGTCTTCTTCATCGCCATGCTGACCTCCGGAGCGATGAGTGAGTAGTCTACCTTGGACTATGGGTCCATAGCAGTAGCTAGATGGTTGTCTTCTCCACCATGTGCTTCATGTTTAGATCTCATGACCTACCCTACATGATTGAGATCACCGTTATGTAATTCTACATGTTTGGTTTGTTGGGATCCGATGAATATTGGTGTTTATGATTGAGTTGTTGTACTGAATATTATCTTTTGTTATCTCTATGTTGTTTATGATCTTGCATGCTCTCCGTTGTTAGTAGCTATCTTGGCCGAGTAGTTGCTAGTGACTCCAAGAGGGGGTATTTATGCTCGATAGTGGGTTCATGCCTCTATTTAACCTGGGGGAGTGACAGAAACCTCTAAGGTTGTAGATGTGTTGTTGCTACTAGGGAGAAATAAACATTCATATGCTCAAGAGCATATGCTTTGGTTACATTACACACTTTGCTTAATGCAATTATCTGTTATTCGCAACTTAATACTCATGGGGTGTTCGGACGATATCCCCGTGAGTGGATTATTAGTCATAGATGCAGTTGGATGGCGGTCTATGTATTTTGTTGTAATGCCCAGAGTAAATCTCATAGTGATCTTCTTGACATATCACGTTTATCTTTATTCTATCAATTGCCCAACTGTAATTTGTTTACCCAGCATGTGTTATTTATCTTACGGAGAGACACCACTAGTGAACCGTGGACCCTGGTCCTATTTCCATCATATTGCTATCACCTGTTTACTTTACTCGCACTGTTTACTTTACTCGCATACTCTATTGTTTTCCACTCGATACGCTCATAACCTTTGTTTCAAGCAAACCGGTGAGATTGATGCTACTTGTTGATGGCGCCAGAAATAAGGCTGCTAGCGTGAAGCAGTAAGTCCTTGTGCTTGGTGAATGACCAGCCCGTTGGGAACCCCAAGAGGAAGGTATGATGAGTATAGCAGCGAGTTTTCCCTCAGGTAAGAAACCAAGGTTTAATGTCGGTCAGGAGAGGAGAGACAACAACGACTGAAGGTGATGCGGAACCTGCACACACACAACCAAGTACTTTGCTCCCAACTTGCGATGAGGTTGTCAATCTCACCGGTTTGCTTGAAACAAAGATTATGAGCGTATCGAGTGGAAAACAATATAGTATGCGAGTAAAGTAAACAGTACGAGTAAAGTAAACAGGTGATAGCAATATGATGGAAATAGGACCGGGGTCCACAGTTCACTAGTGGTGTCTCTCCATAAGATAAAATAACACATGCTGGGTAAACAAATTACAGTTGGGCAATTGATAGAATAAAGATAACGTGATATGTCAAGAAGATCACTATGAGATTTACTCTGGGCATTACAACAAAATACATAGACCGCCATCCAACTGCATCTATGACTAATAATCCACTCCCGGGGATATCAATCCGAACACCCCAAAAGTATTAAGTTGCGAACAACATATAATTGTATTAAGCAAAGTGTGTAATGTAAACAAAGCATATGCCCTTGAGCATATGAATGTTGTTTTTCCCTAGTAGCAACAACACATCTACCACCTTAGAGGTTTCTGTCACTCCCCCAGGTGAAATAGAGGCATGAACCCACTATCGAGCATAAATACCCCCTCTTGGAGTCACTAGCAACTACTCGGCCAAGATAGCTACTAACAACGGAGAGCATGCAAGATCATAAACAACGTAGAGATAACAAAAGATAAAATTCAGTACGGCAACTTAATCATAAACACCAATATTCATCGGATCCCAACAAACCAAACATGTAGAATTACATAACGGTGATCTCAATCATGTAGGGCAGCTCATGAGATCTAAACATGAAGCACATGGTGGAGAAGACAACCATCTAGCTACTGCTATGGACCCATAGTCCAAGGTAGACTACTCACTCATCGCTCCGGAGGCAAGCATGGCGATGAAGAAGACCTCCGGTGGCGATTCCCCTCTCCGGCAGGGTGCCGGGAAGAGCTTCTGGACCCTCCCGATCTTCGGGTCGATGGTGGCGGCGGATCGCGATGTGTTCTGGAAATCTGATCGGGTACTTAGGTTTTTTCCGTCGGGGGGTCTTTATAGGCGAAGGGGTGATATCAGAGGAGGGGCCAGGCGCCCTCACACGGGCCCGACGCGGCCAGGGGCCTGGCCGCGCCACCCCTGTGTGTGGGGCCCTGGTGGCCCCCCTCCTACTCCTCTTCGGATCTCTGGAAGCTTCCAGGTAAAATAAGACTTCAGGAACTTGTTTCGTCCAATTCCGAGAATATTTCCTGTGTATCACTTCTGAAACACAAAAATAGCAGAAAACAGGAAACTGGCACTGTGGCAACTCGTTAATAGGTTAGTTCCGGAAAATGCATAAAAGTGCCACTAAGTGTAACGAAACAATAGGCAAATGGTGTAAAAACAAGCATGGAGCATCAAAAATTATAGATACGTTTGAGACGTATCAAGCATCCCCAAGCTTAACTCCTGCTCGTCCTCGAGTAGGTAAGTGATAACAAAAGAATAATTTTTGAGGTGACATGCACCTACACAATCTTCATCATATATGTAAGCATTGGGGAGCTGGGATCATAAGAACTTAAAACATGGGCATGAAGATATAATCATGACAATAAGAAACTTAGCAACCATGTTGTAAACATGTAAATGAACACAAACAAAAGATCATGATAATGAAACAATGAAAGTCAAACGTGTGTTCAAATCATAAGGAAAAACATATAAAAGGTTTTCAGCTTGTCCTTCAAAGAGAGCAAAACATAAATGCATAGGACACCTTCAAGTTTAAGAGGGCGACTAGATACAAATAATTTAAGAACAACTGAAACCAATCATCATGAATCAATCAATGAACTTTGGGACAATGCATATCACACTAAGAATGACAACTAAGCTCTCTTAATGGTGCATAAAGAAAGAAGGTGGTGACTCAACATAAAAGTAAAAGAAAGGCCCTTCGCAGAGGGAAGCAGTGATTGCAAGTTTTATAACCTTAAAAAATTATGGTACTTACCGGCTTTGAGCTCTCATTGCCCCCATCATAAGCATCTTGAATGGTTAAATTTAATGCGAGAACAATTATGATGCATATGCTTGACAAATCATAAGTTGAAGACCTCGTGCCCCGTGAATACGAGTACCCAAACCTCATGCTACTTTACTTAGAGTCCCAAGCAAGGCTCTTGTCATTGTAAGTATATGCATATCATTGAGAACCGCCAATGGGGTACCTCCGTGCCCGATGACATGGAACAAGCCCACACCAAAATGACAGGACAAGCAGACAATGAACACCTCGACATCTCTTTTATTTGCCTTTTGTTTAGCTTTTTATTGTGAGATGCGTCGTCGAATGTTCACCATGGGTATGCTGCAAATTTCCACCATGAATTATGCATGGCTTAGATTGGCGGCCCGGCGTTTCCCTAACACATATACAAACTCCATGATCCCTACAAGATTCCCAATTCATTTCACACCGCGGGCATCCATAGACAAAAGATCACGATATCAACTCAAATAAGAAGTGCAATGTTGAAAGCTTGCCCCATGACAGCATGGATGGGCTAGAATCCAACTTACACCTTGCAAGCATAACAACTCAACATAAGAGACCACAATGTCAAATTTTTAAGAACAGGAAAAAGTAAAGTGTGCCTTCCGGTTTGTGAGAGCTTTACTGACCGAATTTCGCATAACACTGGTAAGAGTTTAATTTGAAGAGAAAATAAAAGCAAGTCAAATTTACTTGGAATAGCAAATTGCTAGTAGGTATGTATGGTGGACACTTTGGAAAACTTTGGCTTTTAGGAGTTGGATGCACGAGTAGAGCTCATACTCAGTACAAAGCGAGGGCTAGCAAAAGACTGGGAGCGACCAACTAAGAGAGCAATAATGGCCATAATTATGCAAAGCGACAAAGCGACATTAAAAGAAGCATAAGATGGCATCAAAAGTCAAAAACTAAATGATCATGAAGGCTATTGGCGACTTTGTAAGAGTCTAACATGTGTGAGCATGCGCCAAGTCAACCCAAATAAAGCATCAAGGAGAAAACCAAAATAATGCTTCCATACAATAAAAACAATGCATGATTTTTTCAAAGGCTCATTAAGCAATCTCAGTTATTTGAGACAAGTCATGCTACAGCAAAACCACTAAGCATACTATCAAAAATACATCAAGCATGACATGAAAAAGCCTAAGCCGCAGTCTACACAAGCTCCTTCTTGTACCACTATTTTGCACAAAGCTTTTTCTCTTTTCCAACACCATTTGAAATTTTTATAAACACCTCTTTTGATGAAAACCAATAAAGATCAGAGGCAAAAATACACCTTGATGAAAAGATATGACAAGATCTGAACGCAAATCAAGGCGAAAATGAAAACCAAAAGCAGTAGCAGAAAAAGAAGAACACCCGATGAAATTGTAAGAATGAAAAACGGAGTGTTCTTTGCAAATGAAAACGAGTACATCTCCTCCAAAGGAAATTTGTTGGGGTACAACCATTTATTGCAGCAAACAAACAAACTAAACCAACTAAGAAAACTAAAACAACTGACGCTCCAAGAAAAACACATAGTGCATGAAGCAATAAAAATATAGTGTTTTGAAAGGTGACCTGATTTTTGCCGATGAAGAAGGGGTGCCTCGGGGGCATCCCCAAGCTTTGACGCTTGTACTTCTTGGATATTTCTTGGGGTGATGCATGGGCATCCCCAAGCTTGAGCTTTTGTTCATTCTTCAACTCATCTCATCATTCTCCAATCCCTACACTTGAAAACTTCCTTCATACAAAACTAAACACAATTCTATTAGCAACATTAGTGCAAGCATAACATATAATCAATCCTCTATTTGCTTCAGGTTTCAACTCAAAACCACCACATATATAGCAAATACTACTGTAGCAACCTCCCAAAAAGTTCCGTGATCAAAAGAACTCAAAAGAAAGCGATAAAGTGGCAAACACAAATATTGGCAGAAATCTGTCAAAACTGAACAGCTGACAAAGGTCGAATTTTTGAGGGATTTTCTGTTGCTCAAATCAAAAAGTGTTCATCTAACAAAAGTTTGGATATAACCTGGGGCATATGCACAAGAAATCTCAGGTCCAAAAGATAAACAGAGAATTTTCACGAATTATTACGGTGCAGCACCGAAAACAGTTTCAGGACAGCAACATCCCTAAATCTTTACCTCACTCAAATTAGAGGCTTCTCTTGGCACAAAAACGAAATAAACAAGATAAGGAGCGGTCATTACAGTAGTAATGACTTCCAAGACTCAAATAAAAGAAAAAGTGCTGAAAAGAAAACATTGGGTTATCTCCCAAGAGTGCTTTTCTTTAACGCCTTTGAGCTAGGCTCAGTAATTTGAGAAGATGCTCACATAAGAAATATGAATGGAAACCAAAAGGAGCATCAAGGAGCAAAAATAAAACACATTTAAGTCTAACCCACTTTCTATGCATAGGAATCTTGTAAGAAAATAAATCAAAGAAGCACGTAGTAGCATGTATGGGTAGATAAAACAAGAGCAACTTTGGAACTTTCAATATAGAGAGAGGTGTTTTAGTAACATGAGAATTCCAACAACCATATTTTCCTCTCTCATAATAATTTTCAGTAGCATCATGAACAAAATCAACAATATAAATATCACACTCCCCCTCCTTTGTTAAGCATGGAGGGAGATCAAATAAGGTATTAGTTAAAGAATTACTCTTATTGGGAGGTAGACATGGGTAACTCCATTCTTCCTCCTCTTGATCATCACTCTCCTCCTCTTTTTCATCCAATGTGCTCCCAATTTCTTCTTCCATAGGCTCATTCAAGGCATTAGTCTCTTCCGTTGGAGAGCATCTATTAAGATATTTAAGAATATAGCCATTTCCTTCCTTGTAATTATCAAAGCAAAATGTGAGTATATCATAAACCTCATATTTATAAGGTGCATCATCAGTATTTTGAAGCAAATAAGCAAGTTCGAATGCACCCTTCCAAGCAATAAATTCTTCAATTTGTTCCACATCATAAAAGTCATAATTTCCATTAATATAAGAAGATATGGTAACATCATCATTATACTCACATTGAAAAGGGAGGTGTTTATACCTCCTACAGCAACAAGATTCATCAAAGCAATAAGTAACATTATAAGTAGAACACACATTTCTAGCAATGATATATAATCTATTGATTTGTTCCCATAAGTGTTTTCCTTTTTGTGACAAGCGGTGTTCATCATAATAATTTTGCTGCTCTTCCGTGAACCCACCTTGCCAAAAAGATTTAGTTTCAAAGAAACCAACCATTGATAGAAAGCATGATAAAACAAGACAAGTAAAAACAACTACAAAGGATTCTAATTTTTTTTTGGGTTTTTTGATATAAAACGATGCAGGTAAAATAAATGAAGTAAAGCAAAACAATAACAAAATAAAGGATGTGTGTGCGAAAAACTCCCCTCGCAGAAGTCTTCTCTTCCTCCCCGGCAACGGTGCCAGAAAAGAAGCTGCTACTTGTTGATGGCGCCAGAAAAGAGGCTGCTTGCGTGAAGCAGTAAGTCCTTGTGCTTGGTGAATGACTAGCCCGTTGGGAACCCCAAGAGGAAGGTATGATGAGTATAGCAGCGAGTTTTCCCTCAGTTAAGAAACCAAGGTTTAATGTCGGTCAGGAGAGGAGAGACAACGACGACTGAAGGTGATGCGGAACCTGCACACACACAACCAAGTACTTTGCTCCCAACTTGCGATGAGGTTGTCAATCTCACCGGTTTGCTTGAAACAAAGATTATGAGCGTATCGAGTGGAAAACAATATAGTATGCGAGTAAAGTAAAAAGTACGAGTAAAGTAAACAGGTGATAGCAATATGATGGAAATAGGACCGGGGTCCACAGTTCACTCGTGGTGTCTCTCCATAAGATAAAATAACACATGCTGGGTAAACAAATTACAGTTGGGCAATTGATAGAATAAAGATAACGTGATATGTCAAGAAGATCACTATGAGATTTACTCTGGGCATTACAACAAAATACATAGACCGCCATCCAACTGCATCTATGACTAATAATCCACTCCCGGGGATATCAATCCGAACACCCCAAAAGTATTAAGTTGCGAACAACAGATAATTGCATTAAGCAAAGTGTGTAATGTAAACAAAGCATATGCCCTTGAGCATATGAATGTTGTTTTCTCCCTAGTAGCAACAGCACATCTACCACCTTAGAGGTTTCTGTCGCTCCCCCAGATGAAATAGAGGCATGAACCCACTATCGAGCATAAATACCCCCTCTTGGAGTCACTAGCAACTACTCGGCCAAGATAGCTACTAACAACGGAGAGCATGCAAGATCATAAACAACGTAGAGATAACAAAAGATATAATTCAGTACAGCAACTTAATCATAAACACCAATATTCATCGGATCCCAACAAACCAAACATGTAGAATTACATAACGGTGATCTCAATCATGTAGGGCAGCTCATGAGATCTAAACATGAAGCACATGGTGGAGAAGACAACCATCTAGCTACTGCTATGGACCCATAGTCCAAGGTAGACTACTCACTCATCGCTCCGGAGGCAAGCATGGCGATGAAGAAGACCTCCGGTGGCGATTCCCCTCTCCGGCAGGGTGCCGGGAAGAGCTTCTGGACCCTCCCGATCTTCGGGTCGACGGTGGCAGCGGATCGCGATGTGTTCTGGAAATCTGATCGGGTACTTAGGTTTTTTCCGTTGGGGGGTCTTTATAGGCGAAGGGGCGATGTCAGAGGAGGGGCCAGGCGCCCTCACACGGGCCCGGCGCGGCCAGGGGCCTGGCCGCGCCACCCCTGTGTGTGGGGCCCTGGTGGGCCCCCTCCTACTCCTCTTTGGATCTCTGGAAGCTTCCGGGTAAAATAAGACTTCAGGAACTTGTTTCGTCCAATTCCTAGAATATTTCCTGTGTAGCACTTCTGAAACACAAAAACAGAAGAAAACAGGAAACTGGCACTGTGGCAACTCGTTAATAGGTTAGTTCCAGAAAATGCATAAAAGTGCCACTAAGTGTAACGAAACAATAGGCAAATGGTGTAAAAACAAGCATGGAGCATCAAAAATTATAGATACGTTTGAGACGTATCAATTGACAACCTCATCGCAAGTTGGGAACGAAGTACTTGGTTTTGTTGTGTGCAGGTTCCGTGTTGCAGCTATCAAGCAAAGCTTGGACGAGGCGCCATATATAAATTGTCCGAAGCTGTCGCAAACTAGCAAGCATCAGCTTCAGTCATTTGTCTCTCCTCTCCAAGAACGATAAACCTTGGTTTCTTAACTGAGGGAAAACTTGCTGCTATATTCATCAAAACCTTCTCTTGGGGTTTTCCAACTGGCCGGTCACTTATTACAAGCCAACAAGATTTCTGGCACCATCATCACCGCGCCATCAGTTAATAAGATTGGTGAATAACAAATAAGATTTCATAAATATTATTTCACAGAAAAAAAATTGGTTAATAACAAATAAGATTTACTGCAAATAACAAATAAGATTTACTGTTAATAACAAATAAGAAAATACATACAAATAACAAATAACAATAACACATGCAAAAAAAAAATTGGCCAAAGGCCCGGCCAGCCGGGATAGCTCCCTCCCGAGGAGCTCACCATCGACGGGCGGGCGCAGGTGGGCTCGTGGCGGCGCTGGGGGGCGGGGCGGCCGCAGGGGGGCGTCGCGGCGGCGCTGGGGGCGCGGGGCGGGCGCACGGGGGCGTCGGCGGCGCTGGGGTGCAGCGGCGCAGGGGACCTACATGCATATGCAGAGAGAAGGTGAGCGGCGGCGCGGTGGAAGAGGTCGTGGCTGCGGCGGCGGCGGTGCTCACCGAGGGCGGCGGCGGCGGCGCGGTGGCGACGGGCAGCCTGCCGGCGTGAAATCGCTCCGCGCGCAATTTTCCTTAGGCGTTTTCGCGAGATTGGGGGGAAGTGGGGAAGAAGAGGGGCGGCAGTTATATTTGGGGGGTCATTGGTCCCGGTTTGTGGCATCAACCGGGACCAATGGATCAACGGTCCCGGTTGATGCCACGAACCGGGACCAATGACCTGGGCGGGGGACGCTGCTGAGCCGCCACGTGCCCAGGATCATTGGTCCCGGTTCGTGGCATCAACCGGGACCGTTGATCCATTGGTCCCGGTTCATGCCACGAACCAGGACCAATGTTTTTCTTTTTTTTTAACTTTTTGTTTTAACTTTTTGTTTTAACTTTCTGTTTTCATTTTAACAGGAAAAAACTTTCTTTTATTTGAAATTTGAAAAAACTTTCAACAGGAAAAGTGTTTCAATTTAAATAAATAATCCAAAATCATTTTCTATTTTCAAAATTATTAATTCTAACCAAACAATTTTACTATTTTTAATTACAAATGCATTAACATATATTTATTGCATAATTTGGAATTTGAAAAAACTTTCAGCAGGAAAAGTGCTTCAATTTAAATAACTAATCCAAAAATATTTTCTGTTTTCACAAATATTTATTCTAACTATACAAACTATTAACAATTTTACCATTTTCAATTAAAAATGCACTAACGCGTTTGAAACGCGCATAAGAAATTCAAAAATGATCCAAACAATGTGAAACCTTCGCGTGGTGTCATATTATGTGTCATAGTTGCAAAGAAAAATATTGAACTTTGAAAATTGCAAACGTCATAAAAAATCTTTCACAAAATGACCTATCATATTCGAGGTTTCATGGCATTTAGGTCAAACCACCAATGTTATGGCTAGAATCAGAGCATAGTTTGTGATAATGTGCCCATATTGTGCACACATGTGCATCTTGGGATGGCTTACGATGTTGCAGGAGGAAGTTTTCCTTTTTGACGCACGAAATAGCCAATTTCCATTTTTGAGGTGCCGAAATCGGGGTGTTCTATGAAGGAACCACCAAATTAAAGTTTGGCATTAGTACCAACCCATTTTTCAAAAATACTAGACCACCTTAGATGGACCAATTCCCAACCGGTGTATCAGGAACCTTACCGTCCATCCCTCATGAAAAAGACAAATTCCTACCGATTCGATAGGAGGGTGCCCAGATTTGAACTATAAGTACAGGATATAATGCTTGTGATTTTTTTTTAAAATCATTTATAGGTTCACAACATGCTATTTCATCAGAGATCCACTTCAAGTTTAGCGAGGCTCAGCCCCGGGCTAAGAAGCTTCATGCCAGCCGTTTTGAATATAGTTTGAAACGGGCATAAGAAATTCAAAAATGATCCAAACAATGTGAAACCTTCGCGTGGTGTCATATTATGTGTCATAGTTGCAAGGAAAAATATTGAACTTTGAAAATTGTAAACGTCATAAAAAATCCTTCACAAAATGACCTATCATATTCGAGGTTTCATGGCATTTAGGTCAAACCATCAATGTTATGGCTAGAATCAGGGCATAGTTTGTGATAATGTGCCCATATTGTGCACACATGTGTATCTTGGGATGGCTTACGATGTTGCAGGAGGAAGTTTTCCTTTTCGACGCACGAAATAGCCAATTTCCATTTTTGAGGTGCCGAAATCGGGGTGTTCTATGAAGGAACCACCAAATTAAAGTTTGGCATTGGTACCAACCCATTTTTCAAAAATACTAGACCACCTTAGATGGACCAATTCCCAACCGGTGTATCAGGAACCTTACCGTCCATCCCTCATGAAAAAGACAAATTCCTGCCGATTCGATAGGAGGGTGCCCAGATTTGAACTATAAGTACATGATATAATGCTTGTGAATTTTTTTTAAAATCATTAATAGGTTCACAACATGCTATTTTATCAGAGATCCACTTCAAGTTTAGCGAGGCTCAGCCCCAGGCTAAGAAGCTTCATGCCCGCCGTTTTGAATATAGTTTGAAATGGGCATAAGAAATTCAAAAATGATCCAAACAATGTGAAACCTTCGCGTGGTGTCATATTATGTGTCATAGTTGCAAGGAAAAATATTGAACTTGGAAAATTGCAAACATCATAAAAAATCCTTCACAAAATGACCTGTCATGTTCGAGGTTTCATGGCATTTAGGTCAAACCACCAATGTTATGGCTAGAATCAGGACATAGTTTTTGATAATGTGCCCATATTGTGCACACATGTGCATCTAAGAAGCTTCATGTCCGCCCTTTACCCAACAATGTTAGAGGAGATGGAGTCTTTCACGGGCTTTCATGGAAAAAAATTCGAGGCGGAGCTTCCGAAGATGCCGTAGGGCGTGAACACCAACGACATCTTCGAGAAGCTCCGCCACGGGAGATTTTCGAACCTTTATCCAACATACTGTTAGAGGAGATGGAGTCTTTCACGGGCTTATAGGGAAATTTTTCCGAGGCGGAGCTTCCGAAGATGCCGTAGGGCGTGAGCACCAACGACATCTTCGAGAAGATCCGCCACGGGATATTTCCCAACCCTTTACCCAACACTGTTAGAGGAGATGGAGTCTTTCATGGGCTTGCAGGAAAAAATTTCCGAGGCGGAGCTTCCGAAGATGCCGTAGGGCGTGAGCACCAACGACATATTCGAGAAGCTCCGCCACGGGAGATTTCCCAACCCTGTCCTCCATCCATGGGGATGAAACTCTCCCTACCTTCTAGGTTGGCTTGTTGAGCTTCTTGCCATGGCGTATTGATGCTCCTTTTATAGGCACGGCGCCGCTTCTACTTTTTCTTGTTCCTCCGACAGGGGCGTCATGCGCTACATGCTTTATCTCATCGAGCAGTGCATCCACCCACGCGTCCTTATCCTGCCGACAGCTTTAGTCCTGGTTGTGCCCACCAATCGGGACTAAAGGTTACCCACACGTCCTTATCCCACCGATAGTTTTGTTAGATGACACAAAAACTACCTTTAGTCCCGGTTGTACCCACCAGCCGGGACTAAAGGTTAGATGGTTTCCCGCGCCACTGCGTTCCCGCCTATTTTCTTCCCGCGCTTTCCACCGCTTCCCGCCATTTTTTCACTATATATATGTAGGCTTGGCCTCCATTTACATATCACATCTAGACTCATATCTGCAAACCTCATCACTCTCTCCCATGACTTCCATCGTATCTCTAACCCCCTGGGAGGCGGAGGCACTTTGCGCCTCAAACTACCCCTGCCCGCCGGGCTACCGCGTCCCCACCGGCTGGATGCTGAGTGTCGGAGGCGTACCGGTACCTCCTGTCCCTCTAGGTGTGGCGCGCCAGATGGCCATCACGAACCACTACTACTTCGAGCTCACGCCAGAGCAGCGGAGGAATCCCCAGTGGCATCCCAACTACAGCCCGACTTGGGACGGCTTCTTCATCAATCGGCGTGAGAGTGCGCTTGTTAGGCACGAGGAGGACGGCCCACCTTGTTCGAACTTCAACGAGGCCGGTCGTCGGCTGTGGTGGCGCGGCCGGACTCTCCAGAGCGTCATGGCCTATCGTGGCGCCCGCCTGTGCTACCCTCAGTCTCAGCCCACGCGTGCTCACCCGCCGAGGTTCGACTATCGCGACCCTGATGCCAGCGACGACAACGTCGGCGACTACGACGACTACAGTGGCAACGTTTATAGGGCTAGGCACGACTATGACTGAATCACTCCAATATTATGTGTCATAGCTGCAAGGAAAAATATTGAACTTGGATAATTGCAAACATCATAAAAAATCCTTCACAAAATGACGTGTCATAGTTTTTATACATTACATAGATTTACATAGGGTTTAGGGTTTAGGGTAAGAATCCTTCATCGCGTATGTCGATCCCTTGCCTATGATCGCTTCTTAGGCCGTAACCATGGAGCATCTTCATTATTTAACGGGATGCAAGGGTCAGTTTTCACGGTGAAGGGCGGAATTTCTTCAAACTTATCATAATCTGCTGATATGTCTGTCTTGTCCTCGACTCCCGCGATGTTTCTTTTCCCTGAAAGAACTATGTGACGCCTGGGCTCATCGTCTGATGTATTCGTTTCCTTATTTTTTTCTTTTTTCGGTCTGGAGGACATGTCCTTCACATAGAAAACCTGAGCCACATCATTGGTTAGGACGAATGGTTCATCTCTGTAACCAAGATTCTTGAGATCCACTGTTGTCATTCTGTACAGCTGGTCTACCTTTACCCCTTCTCCATTCATGTTGACCCAACTGCACCGAAACAAAGGGACCTTAAAAGTAGGTCCATAGTCAAGTTCCCATATCTCCTCTATGTAACCATAGTATGTGTCCTTTTTCCCATTCTCACATGTTGCATCAAAGCGGACACCACTATTTTGGTTAGTGCTCTTTTTATCTTGGGAGATCGTGTAAAATGTATTCCCATTTATCTCGTACCCTTGGAAAGTCAATACAGTCGCAGATGGTGTCGCGGCCAACAAGTAGAGCTGATCTCCAATAGTGGTGTCATTTATGAGATGTAATTGCAACCAAGTGCCAAAAGTCTCCATGTGATTTTCTTTAATCCAGTAGTCATCCTTCCCCGGGAACTTGGAGCGTATAACATTCATGTGTTCCTTGATATACGGAGCCACGAAGGTAGAACTTTGTAGAACTTTGTAGTGTGCTTGATTCAAAGAATGCCCGTCCCTAAATATCATTGCTTTCTTTCCTAGCGTGCCTTTTCCACTCAGTCTCCCCTCATACCGTGATTCAGGAACACCAATCGGCTTAAGGTCAGGAAGAAAGTCAACACAGAACCCAATGACCTCCTCTGTTCCATAGCCCTTGGAGATGCTTCCTTTTGGCCTAGCACAGTTACGAACATATTTCTTTAAGACTCCCATGAACCTCTCGAAGGGGAACATATTATGCAGAAATACAGGACCAAGAATGGAAATCTCATCGACTAGGTGAACTAAGAGATGCGTCATAATATTGAAGAAGGACGGGGGGAACACCAACTCAAAACTGACAAGACATTGGACCACATCCTTTTGTAGCCTTTCCTGACTTTCTCGATCGATCACCTTCTGAGATATTGCATTGAGGAATGCACATAGCTTCACAATGGCTACTCAAACATTTTCCGGTAGAAGCCCCCTCAATACAACCGGAAGCAACTGCGTCATAATCACGTGACAATCATGAGACTTCAGGTTCTGGAATTTTTTCCCTGCCATATTTATTATTCCCTTTATATTTGACGAGAACCCAGCCGGGACCTTGATACTGTTCAGGCATTCAAAAAAGATTTCTTTCTCTGCTTTGGTAAGATCATAGCTGCTTAACTATTGACGGCCTTTATCAGTATGCTTGTTGTATGGGTCTTTGATATGTTGTTTGTCCTCCCGTGCTTCTGGTGTATCTTTTGTCTTCCCATACACGCCTAGGAAGCCTAGCAGGTTCACGCAAAGATTCTTCGTCACGTGCATCACGTCGATTGAAGAACGGACCTCTAGGTCTTTCCAATACTCAAGCTCCCAAAATATAGATTTCTTCTTCCACATGGCTATGTGTTCGGTAATGGGGTCTTTCGGAACAGATTGACCGCCAGAACCCTTTCCAAATATTACTTCTAGGTCCTTCACTATACTAAATACATCAGCACCTTTAGGGAGCTTAGGCTTCTTCCGGTGATCTGCCTCACCGTTGAAATGCTTGCCTTTTTTTCTTACTTGATGATTGGTCGGAAGAAATTTACGACACTCCAGGTACACAATCTTCTTACATTTATCCAAATATGTACCTTTAGTCTTATCTAAACAGTGCGTGCATGCATTGTATCCCTTGTTTGACTGTTCTGAAATGTTACTAAGAGCAGGCAATCATTGATGGTTACGAACAGCAACGCTCGTAGGTCAAATGGCTCCTGTTTGTGCTCATCCCACACCTTTACACCTGGTTCTGCCCACAGCTACACAAGTTCATCGACTAATGGCCTTAGGTACACATCAATGTCGTTGCCGGGTTGCTTCGGTCCTTGGATGAGCACTGGCATCATAATGAACTTCCGCTTCATGCACAACCAAGGAGGAAGGTTGTAGATACATAGAGTCACGGGCCAGGTGCTGTGACTGCAGCTCTGCTCCCCAAAAGGATTCATGCCGTCTGTACTTAGACCAAACCATAAGTTCCTCGCGTCACCTGCAAAGTTTGAGTACTTTCTCTCGATGTTTCTCCACTGCGACCCATCGGCGGGGTGTCTCAGTTTCCTATCTTTCTTACGCTCTTCTTTGTGCCATCGCAACAACCTGGCATGCTCTTTGTTTCTGAACAGACGTTTCAACCGTGGTATTATAGGAGCATACCACATAACCTTAGCAGGAACCTTCTTCCTGGGGGGCTCGTCATCGCCCTCAACATCACCAGGGTCATCTTGTCTGATCTTGTACCGACATGCAGTGCATACTGGACATTTATCCATATTCTCGTACTTCTCACCGCGGTACAGGATGCAGTCATTAATGCATGCATGTATCTTCTCCACATCTAATCCTAGAGGGCAGATAGTCTTCTTTGCTTTGTATGTTGTCTCGGGCAGCTCGTTATCCTTTGGAAGCTTTGGCTTCATTATTTTCAGTAACTTCTCAAATCCCTTGTCAGATAAACCAGCCTCTGCCTTCGATTTTAGCAGTTCAAGTGTGGTACCGAGCTTTGTGCTGCCATCTTCGCAATTTGGGTACAACAACTTTTTGTGATCCTTTTGCATGGCCTCCAACTTCAGCTTCTCCATTTCTGTATCGCATTGTTGCTTTGCATCAGAAATGACCCGACCAAGACCATCAGCGGGCTCATCCGATGCCCGCTATTCTTCTTCATTGCCGCCTCCCTCTTCTTCATTGTCTTCCATTGCAGTATCACCGTATTCGTCAGGCGACATAGGATAGCTGTCATCATCCTCTTCTTCATTTTCTTCCAGCCTAACCCCTCTTTCTCCGTGCATGGCCCAACAATAATATCCGGGCATGAAACCTCTCCGAAGCAGATGGCTTTGAAGGATTCTCGGGGTAGAGTGCTCCGTCAAATTCCAACAGTCGACGTAGGGACAAGGCATAAAATTATCCACTTTGTTTGCCTTAGCCACATCGATAAATTTATGCAGGCCTGCAATAAAATCGAAATCGCGTCGGTCGCCGTACATCCATCGCATCCGCGCATCGATCTGCGTTATAATAATTAACTATTACAATAACATCGTGAATAGTGAAATGACCACCCTACATGGATACATGCAAGATTTTTGTATCAGTTACAGATGAAGAAGATAAGGTTGCTCACCTCGGCGGAGGATACCGTGTTGTGCGAACTTAAATATGGCATGGACATTTCGTCGAACACCTTGTGTGCAATCAAAGGAGAAAAAAGCTAGCACCCACACCTCACACACAATCCAGCAAAATTTTGTGGCAAAGGGCAAAGGGCTGGGTATCAATTTATAGCCAGGGGAGGGTCCTTGATCCCGGTTCATGGCATGAACCGGGACCAATGCTCCGCAGAGAGCCATGTGCCACGCTGGGGAGGCATTGGTCCCGGTTCATGCCACAAACTGGGACCGATTCTCCGAAATGAACCGGGACCGACCACCAAACGGCACGAACCGGGACCAATGCCTGTCATTGGTCCCGATTTGTGAGTTGAACCGGGACAGATGGCTTTTGTGTGCTGGACCAAAGACCCTTTTTCTACTAGTGAAGTGAGAACCTAGGCCGTCTTAATATAAACATAAGAAGTACTCCATCCGTCCCAAAATATAAGGCGTCTAAGTTTTAGTCAAAAGTCAACAAATTTTAAGTTTGACTAAATTTATATATAAAAATATAAAACATTTACAATACCAAATCAATATCAATAGATTCACCAGAGTATAGTTTCTCAAAATGTTCATTGATATTGTAGATTTTTTTTTGTTGTATAAACTTGGTCAAACATAGAAGATGTTGACTTTTGGTTAAAGCTTAGACGCCTTACATTTTGGGATGGAGGGAGTATAATTAATACTTGTGTATACTCTATCCGTCCTAAATTACCCTGCATTCTAGATTCAGTCAAAGTCAAACTTTTTAAACTTTGACTAAGTGTACAAGAAAAAGTATAAAAATTTACATATAAAATAGATATTCTTAGAATCATCATAAAAAAATACTATTATATTATATGTATTTGATATTATAAAACATTATATTTTTAGCAATGTGCTAGGTCAAACTTTATCTAGTTTAACTTTGACTAAACTCAGAATGCAGGGTAAGAAAAGACGGAGGGGGTATGAAACGTTACCGATAAACACATAGATATTAAAAAACACTGATACCTATTCAGTTATATTATCTCAGTTAGTTTCACTTCACATTTCTAGATGCAAAGTTAGTGAAGGTGGTATATCAGTATCAATCTTCTTGGTTATCACGTCGACCTTATCTAAAATCACACCGTCGTGGTGGATGGTGCACACACTGCAAGTCTCCTCTTTTTTTTAGGAACGCATTGCAAGTCTCCTCTACTACACGTGGGTCCATGAATAATCTGCTCCAACTCCAGTACATAGAGCAGCTAAATGGTACCAATAGCGGAGCTAGAACCAAAATTTAGGTGTGGCGGAATGAAGAGAGATTACACAAAATTGACTAATTTATACACAATACACATATGTGCTATGAAGAATTTTTGAATTCAGGTATGGCGTGAGCCAAACCTTGCCAGATTGGTGGCTCCGCCACTGAATGGTACCGCATGCGGCGCACAATGGATGGAGAGTAGACTTGTGCCTAGCCATTCTGTTGCAGTATTAGTTCTTTTACCAAGACGTCAATTCAAATTGAGATTCTAAATTAAAAGATTTAGGGCACACCTTGTTGTCACAGTTGAATGCCACTCGACCGACTCTAATATGTGGCAATGCACCTGAGCTTATGGCACTAGATTGGCCGTTCCACAGGGCACATGAATTCTCATGCCATAAGAAGGGTCTATCGCATTAATTTGGATTTGTAGCTTCTTAGCAGAAAAGGATATATTCTATGTGGTAGCTATGGTGTACGCCACAGGCGTGCTACCCCACCCCTTTGTAGCTAGACAAAGGAGCAAAAAAGCCCCCAAATATCCAAAGGAGATGATGCCCAAGCCAACAAAAAATAAAGATGGGCGCACATGTCCGGGTGCAAGCAAACATAACCCCTATTCCTCCATCTCCCAGAAATGAGAGAAATGACAGATCATGATATTAGTTTCCAAACAAATAGCTCCTATCTGCCCACATGACGCCACCACATGATCTCCCGCACTATACATGCAACAGCTGTTGTCTGCTGATGGCCCTATGGTTTTGGGGTGCCGGCGTGGCTGCTCGCCCCCGTCTAGGGCCATCCCTGTAATTATGGATAAAGTTGCACAATAAACCGTCCATTAAAGGAAAATATAAAAACCAATGTGCTCAATGTTCTATTGTTAATAAAAAATCTTATGACATAGAGTGGGTCAATGACATGTGACTATTAAGTGTTCATGACTAATGCTAGGATAAGTTTAACTAGCATTGTGTTGCCAGGATAATGAAAAAGAACATGAGTAAGTAAAAAACTATTAAGGGCAGTGAAATGATAATGTTGGTACAAATGATCTCATGTTCTCGGCGAGCGACAAATGATATATCTAGCTTCAAGTAGAAAAAGAATTTCACAGGTACATCCAAATCACAAGGTAACATGTGTCTTTGGGTGATCAATTGCTTGATTTGACTAGTGAGTACTCTTGATAACTCTAACATGGGCGCGTAGTGGAAGCACATTGAAAGTGAAGTGGACTTATGAGCGAGGTATTGTTATGTTCCTTGTTGCATATTTGTTGTGCAAGTATGACTTGAATTTATCTTTATATTAGTTCTAAATTTAAATCACACACTTTATCTTTCAATAGCATCGACGGCTTTTTTGTAGAGAACCAATTGTGTGCACGATAATCAAAAAATCAACATGTTTACTCTCATAATATCATGTTATTAACTTCTGAAGAAACTCTAGATGTTTTCATATGGCTCATTTTATATCTTTTAGTTATTGGAAAAAGGAAGATACACGTTCACTTCATGCTTTGATACATATTGATTCAAGCATGTATCTTTAGGAGAGAGAAAGGTCATTGTGGTATGCTGAGCTCGCAAGATTTTCAAGGGTGCCTTCTGTGTATGTCTTGCCTCTAATGGTAAGAGCCCACACACCCTTTTATTTTTGAAACTAATACTAAGTTTGTACATCTCCACATTTGCTTAACCCGATGTCTCCCAAGCTGAACTAATAATGAACATGGTAGCGAGTTAGCAAAAAGTAATACCCAACACATCTTCTTGTTTCATAATCTAGCTAAGCCACTAAAGTGTATATGATAGAACTAGTACCATGAGGCATCTGTATTATCAAAAAAAGTATCAGAGTTTGGACGTAGCACCCCCTTAAGTTTAAAGTAGCACACTTAAGCCCCTCAAGTTCACAAAACCGGGCAAAACACTCCTTAAGTCCTAGTCAAAGCAGTTTGGTTAAGTCAAACCTATTTTGTTGACCGGTATTACACCCGTGTGGCCATGTAGACATGTATTGCTGAACCATGTCTCCCTCTCCCCATGCTTAACACCACACCTCCCTGACCCTGGCAGACACCGACGTGCAGACCGTGTTGCCGAAGTACCGCCGAGGGAGCGACGGCTCCAGATCACCAACAGTCGGCCACCTGCCGACCCCTTTCTCCCCCTCCTCCGGCGGCTTCGCCGGCCGGAGTGACGGGGAGAGGAGGGTGCGGCCTCTTTGTACAGTCTGTAGCCTAGGTTTCTTCCTTGTGTTGGTGTGTGGCGTTAGCTCGCCGGGCGGGTTCCCATCGACGTCTCCGAGCGGCGGCGATGGTCAGGTCTGGGAGGTCTCTGAGGTAGCATGGGCGTGGTGCCCCAGGCTGCTTCTTCAGATCTCTTGGCCGCTGCCTTCAAATAAGCTCAAGGCCGGCTCTCCCTTGGATCTGAAGCTGGGAGATTCGGCGAGATCTATCTCTGTTCCTCTGGTGCTTCGAGCTTTGGCTGCAACTTCCTCTCCGCCGGCCGGCCGTGGAGGTGAGGGAAGGAGAGTGTCGGGAATATAACCCCGGGTATACCAAAGTACCCTTATATTATGACTAATATATACATTTTATATTGAGTTATATATGCAGGAATATTAAAAAGTACTTAGACAACAAGCTGGGCCGGCATATTGCAATGCTGGCCGGATTATCCTTCCCCTGGGCCGGATTAAAGGAATCCTGGCCGGAATAAGAGGGCTGGGCCGGAACTTAGCTGGTTAGGCCGGAGTATTTCAAGGCTTAGATGGAGCAGGCTCCTAACCCGGCGTGGCCAGCAGCTCCTTTCCCCGGTTGGGCCATTTTCCCCGGCTGGTCCATGCCCCCGCGTCCCGGCCTACCTCCTCCCCTGGCGTGGGATGCAGCCAATGACTCCGGCGCCCCGCTCCCGCTTCCGCCCGGGTGGGCCGGCGCCTTCCCCAGCCAGGCCGGCCCATCCCGGCTCCGCCGCACTCCCGGGCCTCCTCTTTCCCTGCCTGGGCTCCCGCCCCACGAGCCAACCCGGCTGGGCTGATCTGCGCCCCGGCTGGGCCGGCACGCCCCCGAGTGGGCCTTCTCCGCCCCGGCCTGCCCCGGCTGGGCCTCCTTCGGCTCCTCCACGACCCAGCACTCCGGCTGGGCTCTCTCCAGCGCACCCGGCTGGGCCGGATTAGGAGAATCCGGCCTGGCCGAGACTTCCTCCTCCAGGCCACCCCTTGCAACCCCGGCTAGGCCAGATTGAGTACTCCGGCTGGGCCACTTCTATTTTACTGTTCCGGCCGGGCTAGGCCGGGATTCCCTGGCCCAGGCCGGATTATTATTCTCCAGGGCCGATATTTACCACCTCCGGAACATATTCTTCGTTCAGCATCAACTCCAGCGCATCGTGCCAGTCCTGGGACGCCTCCAGGCTCGGACTGGCACGTCCTCCATCATCGTATGGTGGTCTTGGGACGCCCCTTGGCTCAGACCAGCATATCCCACCTCTCTTAGTCAGCCTTATCCTCAGGAGGAGGATAAGACTGGTGACATGCATGGTGATCCTGAAGACAGACGCTAGAAGATGAAGCCAAGGACATCAAGTGCAGACATCGATGGGACTAGCCCATGACCGTGACGCAGTGCACAGTACCGAGGACGGTACCGTGCTGATACACGCTACAGTGTGACAAGACCCCAGTAGTCAAACTCAGTACAGTGCATGTACAGTGTATTGTGGGGCATCCCTTGTCCCCTGGGCTCCCTATATAAGGGGCACCAGGGGGAACGATCACCCCAGCCTCCAGAGGAGGCTCAGTCTCTCTCGCTCCATGGGAGCTCTCCCTTCTCTCTAGCACTAGCTCTCCAGCTCCTGCCCAGTGCAGCCTCAGATAGGCAAGATATACAGCTCAAGGAGCACCATTGTAGCTCTCATGTGAAGCTCATATAGATCAGACATGCAGGAGTAGGGGTGTTAGCTCCTCACGAGGGCCCCGAACCTGGGTAGCTCGGTGTGTCAGCAGTGTGCTCTGTGCGCGGTCTCAACCGCGCCTTCCCTCCTCCGGATCCACCAGTGTACAGTCGGCCCCCATTTAAGCCATCCCATTGCATATGTTGTTTCACCACGACGACATTTGGCGCCCACCGTGGGGTAGATCAAGGCGCTGGTAGGAGTACATCCAGACGAGATCTTCTTCATCTGCTCAGGGGCTCGACATCAGCATCGCCTTCGAGCACAGCAGGTCTTCTTCAACTCCCGGGCTGACCTCAACTCGCCCGGGCCAGCATACGGCTGTCCCGGTTCTACATCGGCATATCCGGGCCGGCACTCGAGTTCTTCCGGTTGGCATATTTTATGTCCTGGCCGGCATATTTTATGTCATGGCCGGCATATCTTATGTCCTGGCCAGCATATCTTATGTCCTGGCCAGCATATCTTATGTCCATATCTTATGTCCTGGTTGGCGTATCTTATGTCCTGGTTGGCGTATCTTATGTCCTGGTTGGCATATCTTATGTCCTGGTTGGCATATTTTATGTCTTGGCCGGCATATTTTATGTCCTGGCCGGCATATTTTATGTCCTGGCCGGCATATCTTATGTCCTGGCCGGCATATTTTATGTCCTGGCCGGCATATTTTATGTCCTGGCCGGCATATCTTATGTCCTGGCCGGCATATTTTATATCCTGGCCAGCATATCTTATGTCCTGGTTGGCATATTCTATGCCCTGGCCAGCATATTTTATGTCCCGGTCGGCATATTTTATGATCATCGTGCCAGGGATCGTTCCGCCTCGAGCATCTGCAGGTGAGTATTTATAGTGAGCAGGGTCTCACTTCTTTTCAGTCGGTTTAGGCATGAGCCTAGCCAGCCACCGTTATATCACTATTTCAGTATGAATTAGTATATATGCTAGCACACATGCTTCTCAGTAAGTCTCCTGTATGTCTGTTTATATGCCAAATTACTACATATGCCTGTTGCAAATAGTATCAGTAGTATCAGTTTGTATATCTGCAGTCTAATGCAAAGTTTTATCTTGGCATGGTATATGCCGGTTTTGTATGCCAACAGTAGCATGTCAAATTTTATGACTTAGAGGATGTCTCATATCTTAGACTTAGTGTCTATTACTGTAAGCAAGTTGCTTTGTCAAGTTATATGTCTTTGCATATGCCAATTGGTATATCTTCTACGGTGCTATAATCAGTATGCTAGTCAGTATGTTGAGTACAGTATATCTGCTTATATGCCAAATGCTATGAGTACCACCTTGCATAGAGACCACTATTGCTTTTTGCTGTGTCAAGTGTAGTATCTATTTTTGACCATATGCTATATGTTATATGCCGGTTGTCATATGTCAAGTCTCATATGCCAGTTTTATATGTTGAGTACCATATGCTAGCTAGCTATTACAAGTTTACAGTCAAATCAGCTTATATGCCGATCTCAGTACCAGTTTGTGCATGCTATATGCCAAATCTCGCATGACAGTTATAGTATACTCGCATTTATATGCCGGCACATGAGTGCCAAATATCTGTTGTGAGATGCGAAGTTAGCTTATATGTCAAACTGCTATCTCTCAGTCAATGTGCCAAGTGCTTTATTTCAAGAGTTATATGCCGAATGCTACGGGCTATATGCCAAACTCCATATGCTAGATTGAATATGCCAAATGCTATGACCATTGCTATGTCTTTTAGTATGACTACAGAACAGGTTGGATATTTCGTTATATATATATCTATTATCCGGCTATGACTCTCCATATTGCCGTTACAAGTAGAAATTACTATTATACCACCAGGGCTTCAGTTTATATCTCAGGTCTCAGGTATTTCAGTTTGATAGCACATCGGGCTATTAAGTAATGTCTTGAGTTACAGGTGTTTCAGTATGCCGGCATATTTTATATCCTGGCTGGCATATTTTATGTCCTGGACGGCATATTCTATATCCTGGCCAGCATATTTTATGTCCCGGCCAGCATATTTTATATCCTGGCCAGCATATTTTACATCTCAGGTCTCAGGTATATCAGTTTGTTAGCACATCAGGTTATTAAGTGATATCTTGAGTCGCAGGTATTTTAGTATGCCGACATATCATGGCAAGAGCTAAATTTCAGTATGCCGGCATATCATGGCATCGACCAAAATCCCCAATCACCGTTTATTTCGGTTCGCCAGCGTATCAAGGCATCTATCAATAACTCATATCGCCGTTTATTTCGGCATGCCAGCATATCATGGCATTCTATAATCCTTTCAGTTATCGCCAATTCTGGCTCAGTAATATATCGAGACATCGATCTCAAAGCTAACAAGTATCATATCTCTTATCATATCCGGTTTCACAGAGTATCCCGGTTAAGCATATTAACATATCTTATCATTTTTGCATACTAACAAGTGCCCAGTGATGGCACAGCCCAAGAGGCATATCAGTATACCGGCATTGTCAAAGCAGACAATGTTGATGAGACATAGCCTGAGAGGCAAAGTGTCGATATAAAGCCCAAAGAGGCGAAATAGCTCAAAAGGCAAAAGTAGCCCAAGAGGCATATCAGTATACCGGCATTGTCAGAGCAGACAATGTCGATGAGACATAGCCTGAGAGGCAAAGTGTCGATATAAAGCCCAAATAGGCAAAAGTAGCCCAAGAGGCAAAAGTAGCCCAAGAGGCAGAGTAGCCCAAGAGGCAAATAGCTCAAAAGGCAAAAGTAGCCCAAGAGGCATATCAGTATACCGGCATTGTCAAAGCAGACAATGTCGATGAGACATAGCCTGAGAGGCAAAGTGTCGATATAAAGCCCAAGAGGCAAAAATAGCCCAAGAGGCAAAAGTAGCCCAAGAGGCAAGCCCAAGAGGCAAAAGTAGCCCAAGAGGCAGAGTAGCCCAAGAGGCAAATAGCTCAAAAGGCAAAAGTAGCCCAAGAGGCATATCAGTATACCGGCATTGTCAAAGTAGACAATGTCGATGAGACATAGCCTGAGAGGCAAAGTGTCGATACAAAGCCCAAGAGGCAAGCCCAAGAGGCAAAAGTAGCCCAAGAGGCAAAAGTAGCCCAAGAGGCAGAGTAGCCCAAGAGGCAAATAGCTCAAGAGGTAAAGTATCGATATGGCCAAAGAAGGCAAAGCAGTATTCCGGCATTGTCGAAGCAGACGATGTCGATGAGACATAGCCTAAGAGGCAAAATGTCGATATAGCCAAAGAGGGCACAATAGTATTTTGAGATAGCCCACGAAGGCTAGCATATCATATATATGAGTTCATGTCAGTCAGGACATTGCCTATAATGGCATGAGATAGAATTGGCCTGTGCAGGCCAGCATATCATTTTTATGAGCATATGAGTTTGGGACTTTGGTATATTCTGTTGAAGCCTGTGCGTGACTCTACGAGTCCCCCACAGCCTCGGGGGCTAATGTCGGGAATATAACCCCGGGTATACCAAAGTACCCTTATATTATGACTAATATATACATTTTATATTGAGTTATATATGCAGGAATATTAAAAAGTACTTAGACAGCAAGCTGGGCCGGCATATTGCAATGCCGGCCGGATTATCCTTCCCCTGGGCCAGATTAAAGGAATCCTGGCCGGAATAAGAGGGCTGGGCCGGAACTTAGCTAGTTAGGCCGGAGTATTTCAAGGCTCAGATGGAGCAGGCTCCTAACCCGGCGTGGGCCAGCAGCTCCTTTCCCCGGTTGGGCCATTTTCCCCGGCTGGGCCGTGCCCCCGCGTCCCGGCCTACCTCCTCCCCCGGCGTGGGCCGCAGCCAATGACTCCGGCGCCCCGCTCCCGCTTCCGCCCGGGTGGGCCGGCGCCTTCCCCAGCCAGGCCGGCCCATCCCGGCTCCGCCGCACTCCTGGGCCTCCTCTTTCCCTGCCTGGGCTCCCGCCCCGCGAGCCAACCCGGCTGGGCCGATCCGCGCCCCGGCTGGGCCGGCATGCCCCCGGGTGGGCCTTCTCCGCCCCGGCCTGCCCCGGCTGGGCCTCCTTCGGCTCCTCCACGACCCAGCACTCCGGCTGGGCTCTCTCCAGCGCACCCGGCTGGGCCGGATTAGAAGAATCCGGCCTGGCCGGGACTTCCTCCTCCAGGCCACCCCTTGCAACCCCGGCTGGGCCAGATTGAGTACTCCGGCTGGGCCACTTCTATTTTACTGTTCCGGCCGGGCCAGGCCGGGATTCCCTGGCCCAGGCCGGATTATTATTCTCCAGGGCCGATATTTACCACCTCCGGAACATATTCCTCGTTCAGCATCAACTCCAGCGCATCGTGCCAGTCCTGGGACGCCTCCAGGCTCGGACTGGCACGTTCTCCATCGTCGTATGGTGGTCTTGGGACGCCCCTTGGCTCAGACCAGCATATCCCACCTCTCTTAGTCAGCCTTATCCCCAGGAGGAGGATAAGACTGGTGACATGGTGATCCTGAAGACATATGCTAGAAGACGAAGCCAAGGACGTCAAGTGCAGACATCGATGGGACTAGCCCATGACCGTGACGCAGTGCACAGTACCGAGGACGGTACCGTGCTGATACAGGCTACAGTGTGACAAGACCCCAGTAGTCAAACTCGGCTACAGTGCATGTACAGTGTATTGTGGGGCATCCCTTGTCCCCTGGGCTCCCTATATAAGGGGCACCAGGGGGAACGATCACCCCAGCCTCCAGAGGAGGCTCAGTCTCTCTCGCTCCATGGGAGCTCTCCCTTCTCTCTAGCACTAGCTCTCCAGCTCCTGCCCAGTGCAGCCTCAGATAGGCAAGATATACAGCTCAAGGAGCACCATTGTAGCTCTCATGTGAAGCTCATATAGATCAGACATGCAGGAGTAGGGGTGTTACCTCCTCACGAGGGCCCCGAACCTGGGTAGCTCGGTGTGTCAGTAGTGTGCTCTGTGCGCGGTCTCTACCGCGCCTTCCCTCTTCCGGATCCACCAGTGTACAGTCGGCCCCCATTTAAGCCATCCCATGGCATATGTTGTTTCACCACGACGACAGAGAGAAGTAGGCATCTCGGGCTCAAACTCGGATGAGTTTGGGGAGATCTCTGAGGGTGCGCCGCTTTGGTCGATGCACGCCTCCTGTTCCGCTGCATCAGCGAGCTCTACCACAGTGACCCTTGGACGGCCACCGATCTTTGCCGTAAATCGGCTTGGAAGAAGATTTCCTCAGCATGGGGTTCGCGTTGGCGTTAGGCCCGCCCTTGCTTCTGCTGGTCGATTGGCGACCCTCTTCTTCCTCAACCTCCTGCTTGAGGCCCTTCCTGGAGTCAGGTGCTGGCGCTTCTCACCTCCCCAATGCCAAGTGGTTCGTCCCCGGTGATGGGTTGCAGGTGGCCGGCTTCTGGTTCTTCCCGTCGGTGGAGAAGACCAAGGACTGGATCGCGTTTTCTTTCTTTTTCCAGGGTCTTCAGTGTAATTTGTCAGGCCTGCTTTTTATTCCTGTTTTTAAAAGGGCCTGTTTGTAACTTCTACCCACCGCTTTGATATTAATGCAGCGTCGGTTCCTTTGTGCAAAAAAAAAAAACAACAGTCGGCCACCGGCGGCCACGCGCGGGCGTCGTGGTATGCACGTCCACACCAACAGTCGGCAGCACGCGCACGCACAAGCTCTAAGCAGGCAGCACGTACAAACTCCAAGCAGTAGATCGAAACCTGCTAGCTAGCTTCACGTATGCAACTTACTGGATTGATCAGCAAGCGGCCCACATGCAGCAAACCGTGCTTATGTCTAACCAGGGTCGGGACGGCGTGTCGCCGCAGCAGTCGTGGTCGGGCCGCCGGACACCATACCCTCGGCTCCTCTACCGCGTCAATCATGGTGACGCCCGTTGATCCTCCCGCTCCTGACCCTGATCAACACCAGCACATACGCCACTATGAGCTGCATTTGCTCTGTTCTTCTTGCTTTTCGTCGAACATCTTACGTGCGTGTGTCCACTTGTTCCTGGCGAGCGAGCGACGGTTGAGAGTTGAGAGTCGGCATTCGGAACGGCGCTCTCCGTACGAAGCTATATTTGAACTCCAGCTTCATGTGGCACCGTTTGCTCGCATGGTGGAAGCTAGCCATGCACCTTGGTCTGGTCACGCTCGTTGGGGCCGGTGCCCCGTGCTACACTACACATCGATGCAACAGCGGTGGGCACAAGTGTGTCGAAGGAGGAAACCAGAGATAGTGTTGGCCAGCGTGTTTTCCTGTCATTTTAAAATGAAGAATTCCGGAATGGCATGGTATTAGTTAAGTGATCCCATGCCTCATAGAAAATTAAACCACGAAATGTAAAGAAAAACATTAAGTTACAGTGTAAATCTCCACAACTCTCGAGCTCCAGCGGAATATAGTGGATTGTAGAGGCGGAGCTAGCCTAGGAAGAGTTCGTCTTCTCATTTTTTAAGCAGCGCATTAACGCTAACCTCCTCTGATGTAACTGTTACTTTTTTCTGTAACTGTTACTTTTTTTTCCTTTTCTATAACTAAAACACTTGTATATTTTTTACCCTCTTCTTATCTATCTATTACATACTAAAAGCACAATATGGGTGGTGTAAAATAGAGATACGAGGTTAATCCACATCATCATAATTATTTTAACTGTTAGATCTATAATTTACGGCTATAATTTAACAATAGACTATTCACGTAATAGGGTAGTCACGGTGCGACACGTTTAATTGATGAGTAGACACGTCCAATTTATGAGTACATAACGAACATATAAGGTACCAGGTACGAGCATGTAAAAGAATTCCCAAAAAAAATCATCCATTGACGTGACAAAGGAGAACTCCCATTCAATTGATCAAGAAGTATATTGATTAAATTAGTTAGGCTATCTAGACATATCTCTGTAGGACTCCAAAAAAATTGGATAACCTTCAGGCCCCAGAGCTATTTGACGTACAAATGCGTTTGTCAGATGGCAAGTTATATTTAATATTTTTTGAATACCTGTCATTAGATCTATAATTTAATTAAAATAATGATTTAATTAGCAGTTTACAAAACAGTTTTAACATGTCACGATCATCTAATATACAAATGTTCAACACGTCCTCTTATACATGGAAATAACTCATGTTACATGGCTCCACCATTTAACACATGAATAATGAAATAGAGACCCGGTCAAAACGAATGATACATTCAATCTTCCACGTACAATCTCTCCCATGCTATTTTAATATATCCGCCTGATTTCTTCATATCCAAAATGTACGCATTGCCCTAGATTTAAGTAGAAATCAGGAGAGACATTAAACATCCACGGGATTTCGGATGACAATTTTTTTTCATTTGTGCTGGATACGGATGTGCTAACTATGAATCTTATGCACCCATCACTAGTGGAAACTTGGTATTAGCACCGGTTCGTAACTCCATTTTGCACCGGTTTTGCAACCGGTGCAACGCATCCGGGACTAATGCCCTAACCCTTTAGCACCGGTTGCGTTACGAACCGATTCTAAAGGGTCTCCACGTGGCCGTGTAGACCAGCTCCAGCCGATGGACCTTTAGCACCGGTTTGTAATATGAACCGGTCCTAGAGGATGGCGACGTGGCAGCCCCTGCCGTGTTTGGCTAAAACCCTAATCCCTAGCCTTTTGAAATACGGTTTTTTCGGGTATTTGAAAAATGTTGATGCACATATAAAAGAAACCATCATATATATTACACAATATCGTCATACATATAGAACATTGTACACGTTCATGCATATATACAATATAATTTCGGCTATGATTTTCCAAACTCGTAATGCCTGGTATTCACCGGTTGGTGCTATGACCTCATCAAGTAAGAATCCCGCCAGTTCCTCTTGAATTGCTCGTATACGCTCGGTTGCTAGAAGACGATCCCGCTTCAGTTCGATCTAATGTAAAGAAGGGGATCAATATATATGAATGAAGAAACTCAACATAAATGATGGTAATAAAATAAAATTGTGAATATTGTTTACGTACATCTAGTTGTTCTAGTCTTCTCTTCTCACGACAAGTCTCTCGCATGAACTCGAAGACATAGAATCCACATAAATTATTCCCGTCTTCTTGCTTCAAGCACTTTATGAGAATAGAGTTCAATCAAAATAATAATCAAGGATGATAATGGTATTGAAACTAGAACCAAAGAGATGCGCGGACCTAGCTAGTAGTACTTACCGGTACTTGTTTAAATTCAAGCTCATTTCTCCAGGGACCCGGTGCCTTAGCCGTGAACCGTTTTCAAGCACTTCCCCGCAAAGAAAATGAATAAAGAAGTTAGTAATTACTTGATATCGGGAAATGAACGAAAGTAGCTGATATAGTGCCATGCATAATGATTGAAATTACCGCTGTAGTGTATCAATCATGTCCCCGAATGTCTCAAGGGATTTTTTTTTCAAGTCCATGACTAATACTCGTCCTCTATCAAGTTCAATAACTAGCAGAATAAAATGATAGCTGCGCACACACATAACACACACTTAACATCGAGTAACCAAAATATATAGTAATGTGTATAAGACAGTTAACACACTCACTTGAAATTTTCGTCATGGTTTCTTGTTTTCTTAACGCCCGTACCAAGTTATCCTCCGTGTCCTTGATATGGTTATGGAGAGTTACCTCGTTCACGGTATATGGGTCAATGAACCCAATATCATAGATTTGTCCTCTTTTGCATTCGAGTTTCTTCAATCTGCATAATATAGTGAGTAAAATTATGCATGCAATGAACGAGATGAGCTAAAGACTTATAGTTACAAGGAAAAATAATACTTACAAACAATAGGCACTAATCATCGATTTGTCGAGGGCATCATGATTGTATAACTGAAATAATTCAGCAAATTCGATGTTTATGTCGTCGGTTCCACGAAAGTAATGCTCATCATTAATTCCAATTACGATCCAATTCTGCCCATGCAGTGAGGCTTCCAAGTACCACTTATGTAATTTTTGCATTCTTGTTGGTAGATTCGGAATCTCCTCGGGTCTGACGAGAGGGCTCCTGTGCCGGTATTTGTATGCTACTACTTCAGCCGTGGGGAAATCACACCTGCTTAAGTATTGAGCAACAGACATACCTGTAGCTTCGGCCTCCTCTTTGTATAGAGCTATGATCTCTCGATCATACTGGACATCGGGAAACACTTGGAGCGGGGGGCAAGAGTTCATCTGTTCTCCGAGCTGAGGAACTGATTTACCTTTCGACCGCTTTGCTGCATCTGACTTGAGAATAGTGCGGTCATAATCTGATGCAAGCCTTGGCTCGGGTTGCTGAAGGTTCTTCAACATTTTTAACACTTTTGGATCTAGAGGAGGCTGCTCGGCGGACTGCTCGGTCTTCTTTCTCTTCAAATTTTCAAAGAAGTTCTTTGATTTCTCTTGTACCTTCGCCGCGTTTTCCTCCAGAGTATAGTCGTAAGGTCTCTTTGGAGGAACCTTAGGTACTCTTGGAAGGGGCTCCTGTCGACGGATCGGTGATCGTTTACTCTTGGGAGCGGCGATGGTACGCTTCTGCTTTTGGCTCTGAGCCTCAGTGGGTGGAGGTGGCGAAGACGGCTCACTAGCTGGCGAAGGCTGGTATGCTGGAGAAGGCTGACGCGAAGATGGCGGAGAAGGCTGACGCGGAGATGGCGGAGAAGGCTGATGTGGCGGGGAGAAGGGTGATGTGCTGGAGACCTTGGCGTCCAATTTGGAAGCACGATTAATTCCTTTAGCCATAGAACGGTGGTCTTCTTGGCTTCTCCCAGCTCGTACAAATCCCCTTCACCCGCAGGGTGGTCAAGCTTCAGCTGCTCAAATCCGCCCATAACTTCATCCACCCCGGCAACAGCATAGCCAGGTGGAATCGGACGGCAACGATAAGTTGAATCCGGTCCAATGGGTAAGGCATAGCCGACCGCCACCTTCATGGTTATGTTCACGACCTTCACATGTAGCTCGCAAGATGTCGACTCTGTGATATCATCCACTGGGTAGCGGATCGCCGGTTCATCATCATCCCCTGGGAGGTCCGTGGAAGCCACGCTGCTTTTCCGCTGAGATGGTGGGCCGGTAGCATCATATCCGGCTTCTATCTGTGGCTGAGATGCGGCGGTTCCTTGCTGGCTTATCCGATTTAACAAGTCTGATTGCCGCTTCAGCTCTTGTTCTATCTGAGACATGCGGTCTGCTTCCCTTTCCTTTCTTCTCTGACGGCTTCTATCGGGAAATTTCTTCATTTCCACGGGAAACCCGAGTTTCCACGGTTTGGAGCCCGGAGTGGTTCGTGTTCGTCCTGGGTGTTCATCATTCCCAAGGGCGCGCGTGAGCTCGTCCTTCTCTCTTTCGGGATGGAACCTTCCCTCTTCAACATCCTTTGATGCGCTTCTAAGGGCATCAATGGGAAGAGGGTCTTCGTCATGCTTTTTTGTATATACACACTTCCCTTCCGAGTCCAACTTCCCTCCATGCCCGTAAAACCAATCCCTTGACCGATCATTCCATTTCAATGTCTCCGGAATGATCCCTTTGGCAATTAGATCGTCCTCCATCTCCTTCCACTTAGGCTTGCCAGTCTTGTAGCCTCCTTGCCCCATAGTATGGTGATACTTCTTTTTAGCAGCATTTTTCTTATTTATTTCGGACCTTCGCTTAGCTGCCTCTGAAGTCTTGTACTCCACGAATGCGTCCCAGTGATCTTTTATCTTCTCATATTGTCCAGTGAACACCGGAGTCTTTTTTTGGTCGACAAAATCCTTGTACAATCTTTTCTTCCAGTTGTTGAATTGTATTGCCATCCTCGAAAGAGTCCACTTCTTGACTTTCCGCTCTATGATATTCAGATGACGATCATCGTCATCTGAATCCTCCTCATTTGAATCCTCCTCATTTGGATCCACCTCAGTTCGATCCACCTGTGGCGCCTCTGGTAGGGTAAAATTAACCATGAGCTTCTTCCAAAGAATATTCTTCAATCTGTTGCGGACATATTTAACTGGTTCCGTCTTTGTCTTCTTCCATTCTCGAAGGGTGATCGGAATGTTGTCCCTAACAAGAACTCCGCATTGTCTTATAAATTTACTTGCGTGAGCCGCGGGAGCAATCGGTTCGCCATCTTCACCGATTTCTTCTATTCGGTACCTTTCATGTTCTTCCAACCTTCTGGCCGGACCTCTTCTATTTACAGAAGAGTGGCTCGATCCAGAGGGCTAAAAGAAGAAGGAGCGTTAATATATGTATATACACAAATCAAATAATCCAACTATACAACAAAGGCTTAATTTATTAATACACATCTACCTCGCCGGCGCCTTCTTCCTCACCGGTGCCTCCATCATCTCCGGCACCTTCTCCCTCTCTGGCACCTTCTCCTTCACCGGTGCCTCCATCATCTCCGGCGCCTTCTCCCTCACCGGTGCCTCCATCATCTCCGGCACCTTCTCTACGATTTTGTTCGTCTCCCTCACCGGAGTTGTTTAGAAACAACGAGGTGACATCCTCATCACTATCGTGGATGATGTCCTCGATAATATTTTCCTGGAATTCGTCTCTTCCGAGATCCATAGTTTCTGCAAAGAATTATTACAAATTATTATAATGCCGATATGGAGACCAAAAAAAAGGGGGCATTGGCCGAGCGCCGACGAGGTGGGGGAAGAGTAGGTCTTCCCTCCCCACCACGCCGGCGCCCGGCCAACGCCCCCATTTTATAACGGAACCCTAACCCTAACTAAAAAATCATATTTGTATTACTCTAAATTAATTAAGGGACCCTAACCCTAACTAAAAAATATCTTACTAATTAACTCACAAATCCTAAAATAACTCATAAAATGTTCTAAAAACCTAACTAATTAACTAACAAATCCTAAAATATCTATCTAATTAACTAACTAATCCTAAAATAACTAAAGTAATAAATTACCTAAAATTACTAAAATACCTAAAATATCTATCTAATTAACTAACAAATCCTAAAATAACTAAAGTAATAAATTACCTAAAATAACTTACTAATTAACTCACAAATCCTAAAATAACTCATAAAATGTTCTAAAAACCTAACTAATTAACTAACAAATCCTAAAATATCTATCTAATTAACTAACTAATCCTAAAATAACTAAAGTAATAAATTACCTAAAATAACTAAAATACCTAAAATATCTATCTAATTAACTAACAAATCCTATAATAACTAAAGTAATAAATTACCTAAAATAACTAAAATACCTAAAATATCTATCTAATTAACTAACAAAACCCTAAAATAACTAAAATACCTAGAATTACTTAAAAAAAACTTTTTCCATTATTACCTTTGCAGGGGAACGCGCACGCGCGAGCAGTACACTGCACGTCGACGGCGGAGCGAGCAGCGCCGGCGGAGCGAGCGTGGGCGGCGTAGTGAGCGGCGCCGGAGCGAGCGTGGGCGCCGGAGCGAGCGGCGCCGGAGCGAGCATCGGCGGCGGAAGCGGCACGACGCGTCGGAAGCGGCGCGAGCGCGTCGGCGGCGTCGGAAGAGCGCGAGCGTCGGCGGCATCGGAAGCGGCGCGAGCGTTGGCGGCGGAAGCGGCGAGGCGCGGGCGAGTGGGCGCGGCGTCATCGGCGACGGAAAAGTCGGACAGCCTGCCGGCGTCCGAGAGCTCCTAGCGCGGGGACTTAGCAGTTTGGGCGATGTGGGGGGAGGAAGGAGACGATGCGTTATAAAGGAGGGGCCTTTAGCACCGGTTGGTGGCTTCAACCGGTGCTAAAGAGGTTTTTCTGGGAACTGCACCGCCACCCCCTTTAGCACCGGTTTGAGCCACGAACCGGTGCTAAAGGGCCATTTGAAATTTTCAGTTGTTCCCGCCAAATTCCATATTTGATTTTCTTTTTGATTAGTTATATTTGATTTTCTATTTTCTTTTGATTAGTTATATTTGATTAGTTATATTTGTTTAGTTATATTTGATTTCCTATTTTCTTTTGATTAGTTATATTTGATTTTCTATTTTCTTTTGATTAGTTATATTTGATTTTCTATTTTCTTTTGATTAGTTATATTTGATTTTCTATTTTCTTTAGATTAGTTATATTTGATTTTCTATTTTCTTTTGAGTAGTTATATTTGATTTTCTTTTTGATTAGTTATATTTGATTAGTTATATTTGATTTTCTATTTTCTTTTGATTAGTTATATTTGATTTTCTATTTTCTTTTGATTAGTTATATTTGATTTTCTTTTTGATTAGTTATATTTGATTTTCTTTTTGATTAGTTATATTTGTTTAGTTATATTTGTTTAGTTATATTTGATTTTCTACTTTCTTTTGATTAGTTATATTTGATTTTCTATTTTCTTTTGATTAGTTATATTTGATTTTCTATTTTCTTTTGATTAGTTATATTTGATTTTCTTTTTGATTAGTTATATTTGATTTTCTTTTTGATTAGTTATATTTGTTTAGTTATATTTGATTTTCTATTTTCTTTTGATTAGTTATATTTCCGTGAGAGGAAAAGGGCGGGAAGAAAAGTGTGAAAAGAAAAAGGGCGGGAAAACGATTGAACAGGAAAAGAAGTACATATCTCAACTGAAAATTAAGATACATGGCCAGATTAAGTCACAATCGGCCGAGCTTGTTTTCGAATGTTGGATGATTCAGTCATAGTCGTGCCTAGCCCTATAAACGTCGCCACTGTAGTCGTCGTAGTCGCCGGTGTCATCGTCGCTGGCATCGGGGTCGCGGTAGTCGAACCTCGACTGGTGAGCACGCGTGGGCTGAGAGTGAGGGTAGCGCAGGCGGGGGCCACGGTAGGCCATGACGCTCTGGAGAGTCCGGCCGCGCCACCATAGCCGACGGCTGCTACTCCAAGTTGATGTGGGAGCAAACTGTCCTTGTGCGTGGTGAATGACCAGCCCGTTGGGAACCCCAAGAGGAAGGTATGATGAGTGTAGCAGCAAGTTTTCCCTCAATTAAGAAACCAAGGTTTATCGAATAGGAGAAGGGAGACGATGACGACTGAAGGTGTTGTGGAACCTGCACACACACAAACAAGTACTTTGTTCCCAACTTACGATGAGGTTGTCAATCTCACCGGTTTGCTTGAAACAAAGGTTATGAGTGTATCGAGTGGAAAACAGTAGTAATGTGCGAGTAAAGTAAACAGTGCGGGAAAAGTAAACAGGTGATAGCAATATGATTAAAATAGGACCGGGGTCCACAGTTCACTAGTGGTGTCTCTCCATAGATAAAATAACATGTTGGGTAAACAAATTACAGTTGGGCAATTGATAGAATAAAGATAACGTGATATGTCAAGAAGATCACTATGAGATTTACTCTGGGCATTACAACAAAATACATAGACCGCCATCCATCTGCATCTATGACTAATAATCCACTCCCGGGGATATCATCCGAACACCCTAAAAGTATTAAGTTGCGAACAACAGATAATTGCATTAAGCAAAGTGTGTAATGTAAACAAAGCATATGCCCTTGAGCATATGAATGTTGTTTTCTCCCTAGTAGCAACAGCACATCTACCACCTTAGAGGTTTCTGTCACTCCCCCAGGTGAAATAGAGACATGAACCCACTATCGAGCATAAATACCCCCTCTTGGAGTCACTAGCAACTACTCGGCCAAGATAGCTACTAACAACGGAGAGCATGCAAGATCATAAACAACATAGAGATAACAAAAGATATAATTCAGTACAGCAACTTAATCATAAACACCAATATTCATCGGATCCCAACAAACCAACATCATAGAATTACATAACGGTGATCTCAATCATGTAGGGCAGCTCATGAGATCTAAACATGAAGCACATGGTGGAGAAGACAACCATCTAGCTACTGCTATGGACCCATAGTCCAAGGTAGACTACTCACTCATCGCTCCGGAGGCAAGCATGGCGATGAAGAAGACCTCCGGTGGCGATTCCCCTCTCCGGCAGGGTGCCGGGAAGAGCTTCTGGACCCTCCCGATCTTCGGGTCGATGGCGGCGGCGGATCGCGATGTATTCTGGAAAACTGATCGGGCCCTTAGGTTTTTCTCGTCGGGGGGTCTTTATAGGCGAAGGGGCGATGTCAGAGGAGGGACCAGGCCCCTCACACAGGGGTGGCGCGGCCAGGGGCCTGGCCGCGCCGCCTGTGCTTGTGGGGCCCACGTGGCCCTCCTCCGTCTCTTCTTCGGATGTCTGGAAGCTTCCCCGTGATATAAGTCTTCAGGAACTTGTTTCGTCCAATTCCGAGAATATTTCCTGTGTATCACTTCTGAAACACAAAAACAGCAGAAAACAGGAAACTGAGACTGTGGCACTTCGTTAATAGGTTAGTTCCGGAAAATGCATAAAAATGCCACTAAGTGTAACGAAACAATAGGCAAATGGTGTAAAACAAGCATGGAGCATCAAAAATTATAGATACGTTTGAGACGTATCAAGCATCCCCAAGCTTAACTCCTGCTCGTCCTCGAGTAGGTAAGTGATAACAAAGAATAATTTTTGAGGTGACATGCACCTACACAATCTTGATCATATATGCAAGCATTGGTGAGCTGGGATCAATAGAACTTAAAACATGGGCATGAAGATATAATCATGACAATAAGAACTTAGCAACCATGTTGTAAACATGTAAATGAACACAAACAAAAGATCATGATAATGAAACAATGAAAGTCAAACGTGTGTTCAAATCATAAGGAAAAACATACAAATGGTTTTCAGCTTGTCCTTCAAAGAGAGCAAAACATAAATGCATAGGACACCTCAAAGTTTAAGAGGGCGACTAGATACAAATAATTTAAGAACAAGTGAAACCAACAATATGAATCAATCAATGAACTTTGGGACAATGCATATCACACTAAGAATGACAACTATGCTCTCTTAATGGTGCATAAAGAAAGAAGGTGGTGACTCAACATAAAAGTAAAAGAAAGGCCCTTCGCAGAGGGAAGCAGTGATTTAAACATGTGCTAGAGCTTTTCATTTGTAAAACAGAGAGATAAAACTTGATTTTGAGAGGTGGTTGTCTTTGTCAACGACTGGCAATGGGGTTCTTACTATCTTCCATACAAAAATAAAGCAAGTTTTTGAGAGAGAGATTGGCACTCTTGTGCTCTTTTTATAAAACTTGGCACTCCTCCCCACCTTTTCCTTTCACATACCATGGCTAACCGATTCCATCGGGTGCCCACCAACATTCACATTCTTTGGAGGAGTGCCTTTTTTCTTTCTTTTTTTTCTTTTTTTTTCTTTTTGGAATAAGCAATATGGAAGATAGCAAATCCGACCACTACGTCCCCATGAGCTGAAAACAGTGTCACAAAACGAGAAGTGTTTTGAAGGTTTTTGAAAGGTAGCACACGAAAATTTTACTTTGGAATGTCTTACAAATACCATGCATAGGAATTTATAGTGGACACAATGGCAAACTTGGCTTTTAGGAGTTGGATGCACGAGTAGAGCTCATACTCAGTACAAGGCGAGGGCTAGCAAAAGACTGGGAGCGACCAACTAAGAGAGCAATAATGGCCATAATCATGCAAAGCGACAAAGCGACATTAAAAGAAGCATACGATGGCATCAAAAGTCAAAAACTAAATGATCATGAAGGCTAATGGTGACTTTGTAAGAGTCTAACATGTGTGAGCATGCGCCAAGTCAACCCAAATAAAGCATCAAGGAGAAAACCAAAATAATGCTTCCATACAATAAAAACAACGCATGATTTTTTCAAAGGCTCATTAAGCAATCTCAGTTATTTGAGACAAGTCATGCTACAGCAAAACCACTAAGCATACTATCAAAAAGACATCAAGCATGACATGAAAAAGCCTAAGCCGCAGTCTACACAAGCTCCTTCTTGTACCACTATTTTGCACAAAGCTTTTTCTCTTTTCCAACACCATTTGAAATTTTTATAAACACCTCTTTTGATGAAAACCAATAAAGATCAGAGGCAAAAATACACCTTGATGAAAAGATATGATAAGATCTGAACGCAAATCAAGGCGAAAACGAAAACCAAAAGCAGTAGCAGAAAAAGTAGAACGCTCGATAAACGATAAGAGTGAAAACTAGAGCGTTCTTTGCAAATGAAAACGAGTACATCTTCTCCAAAGGAAATTTGTTGGGGTCCAACCATTTATTGCAGCAAACAAACAAACTAAACCAACTAAGAAAACTAAAACAACTGACGCTCTAAGAAAAACACATAGTGCATGAAGCAATAAAAATATAGTGTTTTGAAAGGTGACCTAATTTTTGCCGATGAAGAAGGGGTGCCTCGGGGGCATCCCCAAGCTTTGACGCTTGTACTTCTTGGATATTTCTTGGGGTGATGCATGGGCATCCACAAGCTTGAGCTTTTGTCCATTCTTCAACTCATCTCATCATTCTCCAATCCCTACACTTGAAAACTTCCTTCATACAAAACTAAACACAATTCTATTAGCAACATTAGTGTAAGCATAAAATATATTCAACCTCCTTTAGCTTCAGGTTTCAACCCAAAACCACCACATATAAAGTATATACTACTGTAGCAACTTCCACAAGAGTTCCATGATCAAAAAGAACTCAAAAGAAAGCGATAAAGTGGCAAAAACAAATATTGGCAGAAATCTGTCAAAACTGGACAGCTGACAAAGGACGAATTTTTGAGGGATTTTCTGTTGCTCAAATCAAAAAGTGTTCAACTAAGAAAAGTTTGGATATAACCTGGGGCATATGCACAAGAAATCGCAGGTCCAAAAGATATACAGAGAATTTTCACGAATTTTTACGGTGCAGCACCGAAAACAGTTTCAGGACAGCAACATCCCCAAATCTTTACCTCACTCAAATTAGAGGCTTCTCTTGGCACAAAAACGAAATAAACAAGATAAGGAGCGGTCATTACAGTAGTAATGACTTCCAAGACTCAAATAAAAGAAAAAGTACTGAAAAGTAAACAATGGGTTATCTCCCAAGAGTGCTTTTCTTTAACGCCTTTGAGCTAGGCGCAGAAAATTGCGAATCAAGTAATATCAAGTGATGAAGCATCAAGCTCATAATTTGCTCTAAGAATAGAGTCAAAAAGTAATTTCTTTCTTTTCCTAGGGAAGTGTTCCATACCTTTCTTTAATGGGAATTGATACTTGATAGTGCCTTCCCTCATATCAATGATAGCACCTACAGTTCGAAGAAAGGGTCTTCCCAAAATAATAGGACATGAAGCATGGCATTCAATGTCCATAACAAGAAAATCGACGGGAACACTTATTGTTAACCACAATAAGAACATCATTAATCCTTCCCAAAGGTTTCTTCTTAGCAACATCAGCAATAGGAACATCAAAATAACATTTTTCAAGCGGTGGTAAATCAAGCATGTCATAAATCTTTCTAGGCATGATAGAAATACTAGCACCTAGATCACATAAAGCATGGCAATCATAACCATTAACATGCATATCAATGATGGGTTCCCAACCATCTTCTAACTTCTGGGGAACAGAGGCTTTTTGCTTCAACTTTTCATCCCTAATCTTTATAAGAGCATTGGTAATATGCTTAGTAAAAGCAATATTTAAAGAACTAGCATTGGGAGTCAAAGCAAGCTTTTGCAAGAACAAAATTACTTCAGATATATTGCAGCCATCAACATCAAAATCATTAAAAGAAATAGAGCTATCATCTCCCACACTCCGAAAAATTTCAGCACTCTTTTGAGAAAAAGTTTTGGCAGTTTTAGGCTTTTTAACACAAGGAGTGGGAGTTTTCTCTACACCAATCAAAGTAAGAGGGTTGCTATCAGTAGGAGCAACATCATTAGAGGTAGTAATAGTACATACCTTCATCTCTCTAGCCATCTCATCTTCTCTTTCCCACCTGGCATGCAATTCCGCTAACAATCTAATATTTTCATCAATTCTAACTTGGATAGCATTAGCGGCAGCAAAAGGATCAGGCTTAGCGGACATTCTATTAACTAAAGAAGATTGCACATTAGACAATAATGAGATATCGGTTTCAGCTTTGGAAGCCTTAGCTTGTAATTCAGGAACAGCCTTGTTTAAATTTTCTAGTTGATGACTAATAGTCCTCAACAGAGCTGATTGCTCCTCCATAGTCTTGGTGAAAGCCCGGTTCTGCTCATATTGCATCTACATAAAATTCTTGGTAGCCTTTTCAAGTTCAAAAATTCTTTCTTCACTAGGCATTTTAGGTCTACCAAGATAGCTATTATCATCATTAGAAGGAAACGGTCTATAATTGTTACTAGCAAAATTGTTCCTATAAGCATTGTTATTAAAATTGTTATTTCTAATGAAATTCACATCAACTTGCTCTTCTTGGGCAACCAGAGAGGCCAAAGGAACATTATTAGGATCAACATGAGTCCTATCATTAGCAAGCATAGCCATAATGGTATCAATCTTATCACTTAAGGAAGTGGTTTCCTCAACAGAATTTACCTTCTTACCTTGTGGAGCTCTCTCGGTGTGCCATTCAGAATAATTTACCATCATGTTGTCGAGTAGCTTTGATGCGGCGCCCAAGGTAAGGGACATAAAAGTGCCTCCAGCAGCTGAATCAAGTAGGTTCCTTGAAGAAAAATTCAGTCCTGCATAAAAAGTTTGGATAATCATCCAAGTAGTCAGTCCATGAGTGGGGCAATTCTTTACCATAGATTTCATTCTTTCCCAAGCTTGAGAAACATGTTCATTATCAAACTGAGTAAACTTCATAATATTGCTGCGCAAAGCTATAATCTTAGCAGGAGGATAGTATCTACCAATAAAAGCATCCTTACACTTAGCCCATGAATCAATATTATTCTTAGTCAAAGACAGCAACCAATCTTTAGCCTTTCCTCTCAAAGAAAAAGGAAACAACTTGAGCTTAATAATAGCACTATCAACATCCTTATATTTCTGCATCTCACATAGCTCAACAAAATTGTTGAGATGAGCTGCAGCATCTTCAGTACTAGCACCAGAAAATTGCTCTTTCATAACAAGGTTCAATAAAGCAGGCTTGATCTCATAAAAGGTGGTAGCAGGAACAGGTGGTGCAATAGGAGTGCAGATAAAATCACTATTGTTCGTGCTAGCAAAGTCACACAACTTGGTGTTTTCAGGAGTACCCATTTCAGCAAAACGAAAGTAAACAAGTAAAAACAGCTACCAAGGATTCTAATTTTTTTGGGTTTTTGATATAAAGCAATGCAGGTAAAATAAAATAAAGTAAAGCAAAACAAATAACAAAGTAAAGAATGTGTGTGCGAAGAACTCCCCTCGCAGAAGTCTTCTCTCTTCCCCGGCAACGGCGCCAGAAAAATAGCTGCTACTCCAAGTTGATGTGGGAGCAAACTGTCCTTGTGCGTGGTGAATGACCATCCCGTTGGGAACCCCAAGAGGAAGGTATGATGAGTGTAGCAGCAAGTTTTCCCTCAATTAAGAAACCAAGGTTTATCGAACAGGAGAAGGGAGACGATGACGACTGAAGGTGTTGTGGAACCTGCACACACAAACAAGTACTTTGTTCCCAACTTACGATGAGGTTGTCAATCTCACCGGTTTGCTTAAAACAAAGGTTATGAGTGTATCGAGTGGAAAACAGTAGTAATGTGCGAGTAAAGTAAACAGTGCGGGAAAAGTAAACAGGTGATAGCAATATGATTAAAATAGGACCGGGGTCCACAGTTCACTAGTGGTGTCTCTCCATAGATAAAATAAAATGCTGGGTAAACAAATTACAGTTGGGCAATTGATAGAATAAAGATAACGTGATATGTCAAGAAGATCACTATGAGATTTACTCTGGGCATTACAACAAAATACATAGACCGCCCTCCAACTGCATCTATGACTAATAATCCACTCCCGGGGATATCATCCGAACACCCTAGAAGTATTAAGTTGCGAACAACAGATAATTGCATTAAGCAAAGTGTGTAATGTAAACAAAGCATATGCCCTTGAGCATATGAATGTTGTTTTCTCCCTAGTAGCAACAGCACATCTACCACCTTAGAGGTTTCTGTCACTCCCCCAGGTGAAATAGAGACATGAACCCACTATCGAGCATAAATACCCCCTCTTGGGGTCACTAGCAACTACTCGGCCAAGATAGCTACTAACAACGGAGAGCATGCAAGATCATAAACAACATAGAGATAACAAAAGATATAATTCAGTACAGCAACTTAATCATAAACACCAATATTCATCGGATCCCAACAAACCAACATCATAGAATTACATAACGGTGATCTCAATCATGTAGGGCAGCTCATGAGATCTAAACATGAAGCACATGGTGGAGAAGACAACCATCTAGCTACTGCTATGGACCCATAGTCCAAGGTAGACTACTCACTCATCGCTCCGGAGGCAAGCATGGCGATGAAGAAGACCTCCGGTGGCGATTCCCCTCTCCGGCAGGGTGCCGGGAAGAGCTTCTGGACCCTCCCGATCTTTGGGTCGACGGCGGCGGCGGATCGCGATGTATTCTGGAAAACTGATCGGGCCCTTAGGTTTTTCTCGTCGGGGGGTCTTTATAGGCGAAGGGGCGATGTCAGAGGAGGGACCAGGCCCCCTCACACAGGGGTGGCGCGGCCAGGGGCCTGGCCACGCCGCCTGTGCGTGTGGGGCCCACGTGGCCCTCCTCCGTCTCTTCTTCGGATGTCTGGAAGCTTCCCCGTGATATAAGTCTTCAGGAACTTGTTTCTTCCAATTCCGAGAATATTTCCTGTGTATCACTTCTGAAACACAAAAACAGCAGAAAACAGGAAACTGGCACTGTGGCACTTCGTTAATAGGTTAGTTCCAGAAAATGCATAAAAATGCCACTAAGTGTAACGAAACAATAGGCAAATGGTGTAAAACAAGCATGGAGCATAAAAAATTATAGATACGTTTGAGACGTATCAACGGCCGGCCTCGTTGAAGTTCGAACGAGGCGAGCCGTCCTCCTCGTGCCTGGCAAGCGCACTCTCACGCCGATTGATGAAGAAGGCGTCCCAAGTCGGGCTGTAGTCGGGATGCCACTGAGGATTCCTCCGCTGCTCTGGCGTGAGCTCGAAGTAGTAGTGGTTCGTGATGGCCATCTGGCGCGCCACACCTACAGGGACAGGAGGGACCGGTACGCCTCCGACGCTCAGCATCCAGCCGGTGGGGACGCGGTAGCCCGGCGGGCAGGGGTAGTTTGAGGCGCAAAACGCCTCCGCCTCCAGGGGGTTAGAGATACGATGGAAGCCATGGAAGAGAGTGATGAGGTTTGCAGATATGAGTCTAGATGTGATATGTAAATGGAGGCCAAGCCTACATATATATAGTGAAAAATGGCGGGAAGACGGAGGCGGGAAGCGGTCGAAAGCGCGGGAAGAAAATAGGCGGGAAGTGGTCGAAAGCGCGGGAAGAAAATAGGCGGGAACACAGTGGCGCGGGGAACCATCTAACCTTTAGTCCCGGCTGGTGGGTACAACCGGGACTAAAGGTGGTTTTTGTGTCATCTAACAAAACTGTCGGTGGGATAAGGACGTGTGGGTAACCTTTAGTCCCGGTTGGTGGGTGCAACCGAGACTAAAGATGTCGTTGGTGCTCACGCCCTACGGCATCTTCGGAAGCTCCGCCTCGGAAAAATTTCCCTCATACAATAACATCATTACACAAAAAATATATGGGAAAGTGATTTCCATATTGAGATACACAAGTTATGATCCCTATCTAGTCTTTTGAGTTTTCTTCTTGTGTTTCCCTTTCTTCTGATTTTTTGTCTTGGAGGCCATGAACCTCCCTTCGCGTATCTCCCTTGATTAGGATCGCTTCGGTCGTAACCATGGAGTATGTTCACCATTTAACGCGATGATTGGGTCAATATTCACTCTGAAGGGCGGAATTTCATCAAACTTATTATAATCTTCTGACATGTCTGTCTTATCCTCAACTCCCACGATATTTATTTTCCCTGAAAGAACTATGTGACGCTTTGGCTCGTCGTATGATGTATTCGTTGTCTTATCTTTTCTTTTTTTTGGTTTGGAGGACATGTCTTTCACATAGAAAACTTGAGCCACATCATTGGCTAGGACGAATGGTTCGTCTCTATAACCAAGATTGTTGAGATCCACTGTTGTCATTCCATACATCTGGTCAACCTTTACCCCTACTCCATCTAGCTTGACCCATTTGCACCAAAACAAAGGGACTTTAAAAGAAGGTCCATAGTCAAGTTCCCATATCTCCTCTATGTAACCATAATAGGTGTCCTTTTGCTCGTTGTTGTTTATTGCATCAATGCGGACACCACTGTTTTGGTTGGTGCTCTTTTTATCTTGGGCGATCGTGTAGAATGTGTTCCCATTGATCTCGTATCCTTGGAAAGTCAATATAGTCGAAGATGGTGACCCGGCCAACAAGTATAGCTGATCTCCAACAATGTTGTCATTTATGAGATGTGTCCGAAACCAACCGCCAAAAGTCACCATATGTTTATGTGTAATCCAGGAGTCAGACTGAGCCGGGTGTTGGGAGCGTACAATATTCTTGTGTTCAATGATATACGGGGCCACCAAGGAGGACCTGTGTAGAACTGTGTAGTGTGCTTGAGTGAAAGAAATCCCGTCCATACAATACATTGATTTCTTTCCTAGCGTGCCTTTTCCACGTAGTCTCCCTTCATGCCGCGATTCAGGAACACCAATCGACTTAATGTCAGGGATAAAGTCAACACAGAACTCAATGACCTCCTCTGTTCCGTAGCCCTTGGAGATGCTTCCTTCTGGCCTAGCACGGTTATGAACATATTTCTTTAAGACTCCCATGAATCTCTCGAAGGGGAACATGTTGTGTAGAAATACAGGACCGAGAATGGCAATCTCTTCGACAAGGTGAACCAGGAGATGCGTCATAATATTAAAGAAGGATGGCGGGAACACCAACTCAAAACTAACAAGACATTGGGCCACATCCTTCTGTAACCTTGGTAGCATATCTGGATTGATTACCTTCTGAGATATTGCATTGAGGAATGCACATAGCTTAACAATGGGTACGCAAATATTTTCCGGTAGAAGCCCCCTTAATGCAACTGGAAGCAACTGCGTCATAATCACGTGACAGTCATGAGGCTTCAGGTTTTGGAATTTTTTCTCTGTCATATTTATTATTCCCTTTATATTTGACGAGAAGCCAGACGGCACTTTAATACTTGAAAGGACATCAAAAAAGATTTCCTTCTCTGCTTTTGTAAGAGCGTAGCTGGCAGGACTTTAGTGACGCCCTTTATCCGTCTTGCTCTGTGGATGCATGTTGTTTGGGTCTTTCATACGTTGTTGATCCTCCCGTGCTTCTGGTGTATCTTTTGTTTTTCCATACACGCCCAGAAAGCTTAGCAGGTTCACGCAAACATTCTTCGTAACATGTATCACGTCGATTGAAGAGCGAACCTCTAGGTGTTTCCAATACTCAAGCTCCCAAAATATAGATTTCTTCTTCCACATGGGTGCGTGTCTGGTAGCGACGTCATTTGGAACAGATTGACCGCCAGGACCCTTTCCAAAGATTACTTCTAGGTCCTGACCATATCAAATAAATCATCACGAGTACGGAGATCAGGCTTTTGCCGGTGATCTGCCACACCTCTAAAATGCTTGCCTTTCTTTCTTATGGAATGCATGGTCGTAAGAAATCGACGATGCCCCAAGTACACAATCTTCTTCCATTTTTCCAAATATATAGCGTCAGTCTTATCTAAACAGTGCGTGCATGCATTGTATCCCTTGTTTGTTTGTCCTGAAAGGTTACTAAGAGCAGGCCAATCATTGATGGTTACAAAAAGCAACGCTCGTAGGTCAAACGGCTCCTGTTTATGCTCATCCCATGCACGTACACCTGGTTTGGTCCATAACTGTAAGAGTTCATCAACTAATGGACTTAGATACACATCAATGTCATTGCCGGGTTGCTTCGGACCTTGGATGAGCACTGGCATCATAATGAACTTCCGCTTCATGCACACCCAAGGAGGAAGGTTATAGATACATAGAGTTACAGGCCAGGTGCTATGACTGCAGCTCTGCTCCCCAAAAGGATTCATGCCATCTGTACTCAGACCAAACCTTAAGTTCCTTGCGTCGCCTGCAAAGTCCGGGTAGTCTCTCTCAATTTTTCTCCACTGTGATACGTCTCAAACGTATCTATAATTTTTGATGCTCCATGCTTGTTTTTACACCATTTGCCTATTGTTTTGTTACACTTAGTGGCACTTTTATACATTTTCCGGAACTAACCTATTAACGAAGTGCCACAGTGCCAGTTTCCTGTTTTCTGCTATTTTTGTGTTTCAGAAGTGATACACAGGAAATATTCTCGGAATTGGACGAAACAAGTTCCTAAAGTCTTATTTTACCCGGAAGCTTCCAGACATCCGGAGAAGTGTCGGAGGGGGGCCACCAGGGCCCCACACAAGGGGGCGGCGCGGCCTGGCCCCTGGCCACGCCACCCCTGTGTGAGAGCTCCTGGCTCCACCTCTGACATCGCCCCTTCGCCTATAAAGACCCCCCGACGAGAAAAACCTAAGGGCCCGATCAGTTTTCCAGAATACATCGCGATCCGCCGCCGCCGTCGACCCAAAGATCGGGAGGGTCCAGAAGCTCTTCCCGGCACCCTGCCGGAGAGGGGAATCGCCACCGGAGGTCTTCTTCATCCCCATGCTTGCCTCCGGAGCGATGAGTGAGTAGTCTACCTTGGACTATGGGTCCATAGCAGTAGCTAGATGGTTGTCTTCTCCACCATGTGCTTCATGTTTAGATCTCATGAGCTGCCATACATGATTGAGATCACCGTTATGTAATTTTATGATGTTGGTTTGTTGGGATCCGATGAATATTGGTGTTTATGATTAAGTTGCTGTACTGAATTATATCTTTTGTTATCTCTATGTTGTTTATGATCTTGCATGCTCTCCATTGTTAGTAGCTATCTTGGCCGAGTAGTTGCTAGTGACTCCAAGAGGGGGTATTTATGCTCGATAGTGGGTTCATGTCTCTATTTCACCTGGGGGAGTGACAGAAACCTCTAAGGTGGTAGATGTGCTGTTGCTACTAGGGAGAAAACAACATTCATATGCTCAAGGGCATATGCTTTGTTTACATTACACACTTTGCTTAATGCAATTATCTGTTGTTCGCAACTTAATACTTCTAGGGTGTTCGGATGATATCCCCGGGAGTGGATTATTAGTCATAGATGCAGTTGGATGGCGGTCTATGTATTTTCTTGTAATGCCCAGAGTAAATCTCATAGTGATCTTCTTGACATATCACGTTATCTTTATTCTATCAATTGCCCAACTGTAATTTGTTTACCCAGCATGTTATTTTATCTATGGAGAGACACCACTAGTGAACTGTGGACCCCGGTCCTATTTTAATCATATTGCAATCACCTGTTTACCTTTCCCGCACTGTTTACTTTACTCGCACATTACTACTGTTTTCCACTCGATACACTCATAACCTTTGTTTCAAGCAAACCGGTGAGATTGACAACCTAATCGCAAGTTGGGAACAAAGTATTTGTTTGTGTGTGTGCAGGTTCCACAACACCTTCAGTCGTCACCGTCTCTCTTCTTCAAGATCGACATTAAACCTTGGTTTCTTAACTGAGGGAAAACTAGCCGCTACACTCATCATACCTTCCTCTTGGGGTTCCCAACGGGCTGGTCATTCACCACGCACAAGGACAGTTTGCTCCCACATCAACTTGGAGTAGCAGCTACTTTTCTGGCGCCATTGCCGGGGAAGAGACAAGACTTCTGCGAGGGGAGTTCTTCGCACACACATTCTTTACTTTGTTATTTGTTTTGCTTTACTTTATTTTATTTTTACCTGCATTGCTTTTTATCAAAAACCCAAAAAAAATTTAGAATCCTTGGTAGTTGTTATTTCTTTACTTTAGTTTATCATGTTGTTCCCTGAGTTCGTTCTGGAGGACCTCTCTGTAGGGAGTGGTTCGATTATTGGCAAAAGTAACATTGAGGAGTTCTTTAATCACATTAGTATGCACGATGAAGATGAGGAAAAGTCTTGGGTTGAGCTAGCTCCTAGTATTGAAGTTGCTTCTATTTATTTAATTGACATGTTGGAAACTAGGTTTGCTAGTCTTAATCCTTTTATGCAATATATGTTCCTTAAGCTTCATGAAATTGAGGATCCCGAAAAGAAGGCTTTTATCTTGGAAACCTTGCGCCTAGAATTTAAGGATGTAGTTATTGAAGCTAGAAAAGTTCTTAAACGTTTTAATAAACTCGGTTCACCCATAAAGGTTATTGATACTGATGATGAGGGGACCGAGATACCTATACCTTGCAAGCTTTTGGGATTGAATGATGCTTTCGAAAACAATTTTGCCTGGATTTGTCCTGAAAATCTTTTTGATGAGAATAGTGTACCAAAGCATGATCACCAAGGGTCTTCAAAAACTTATGTGGATGAAATACAATGCCTTATTGACAAGACCTCTTCTGTTGATCTTAATGCTTCTTCTGAAGGTACTTGATTCGCAATTTTCTGCGCCTAGCTCAAAGGCGTTAAAGAAAAGCACTCTTGGGAGATAACCCATTGTTTACTTTTCAGTACTTTTTCTTTTATTTGAGTCTTGGAAGTCATTACTACTTTAATGACCGCTCCTTATCTTGTTTATTTCGTTTTTGTGCCAAGAGAAGCCTCTAATTTGAGTGAGGTAAAGATTTGGGGATGTTGCTGTCCTGAAACTGTTTTCGGTGCTGCACCGTAAAAATTCGTGAAAATTCTCTGTATATATTTTGGACCTGCGATTTCTTGTGCATATGCCCCAGGTTATATCCAAACTTTTCTTAGTTGAACACTTTTTGATTTGAGCAACAGAAAATCCCTCAAAAATTCGTCCTTTGTCAGCTGTCCAGTTTTGACAGATTTCTGCCAATATTTGTTTTTGCCACTTTATCGCTTTCTTTTGAGTTCTTTTTTATCATGGAACTCTTGTGGAAGTTGCTACAGTAGTATATACTTTATATGTGGTGGTTTTGGGTTGAAACCTGAAGCTAAAGGAGGTTGAATATATTTTATGCTTACACTAATGTTGCTAATAGAATTGTGTTTAGTTTTGTATGAAGGAAGTTTTCAAGTGTAGGGATTGGAGAATGATGAGATGAGTTGAAGAATGGACAAAAGCTCAAGCTTGGGGATGCCCATGCATCACCCCAAGAAATATCCAAGAAGTACAAGCGTCAAAGCTTGGGGATGCCCCCGAGGCACCCCTTCTTCATCGGCAAAAATCAGGTCACCTTTCAAAACACTATATTTTTATTGCTTCATGCACTATGTGTTTTTCTTGGAGCGTCAGTTGTTTTAGTTTTCTTAGTTGGTTTAGTTTGTTTGTTTGCTGCAATAAATGGTTGGACCCCAACAAATTTCCTTTGGAGGAGATGTACTCGTTTTCATTTGCAAAGAACGCTCTAGTTTTCACTCTTATTAAAAATCGAGCATTCGACTTTTTCTGCTACTGCTTTTGGTTTTCGTTTTCGCCTTGATTTGCGTTCAGATCTTGTCATATCTTTTCATCAAGGTGTATTTTTGCCTCTGATGTTCATTGGTTTTCATCAAAAGAGGTGTTTATAAAAATTTCAAATGGTGTTGGAAAAGAGAAAAAGCTTTGTGCAAAATAGTGGTACAAGAAGGAGCTTGTGTAGACTGCGGCTTAGGATTTTTCATGTCATGCTTGATGTCTTTTTGATAGTATGCTTAGTGGTTTTGCTGTAGCATGACTTGTCTCAAATAACTGAGATTGCTTAATGAGCCTTTGAAAAAATCATGCGTTGTTTTTATTGTATGGAAGCATTATTTTGGTTTTCTCCTTGATGCTTTATTTGGGTTGACTTGGCGCATGCTCACACATGTTAGACTCTTACAAAGTCGCCATTAGCCTTCATGATCATTTATTTTTTGACTTTTGATGCCATCGTATGCTTCTTTTAATGTCGCTTTGTCGCTTTGCATGATTATGGCCATTATTGCTCTCTTAGTTGGTCGCTCCCAGTCTTTTGCTAGCCCTCGCCTTGTACTGAGTATGAGCTCTACTCGTGCATCCAACTCCTGAAAGCCAAAGTTTTCCATTGTGTCCACCATACATACCTACTAGCAATTTGCTATTCCAAGTAAATTTGACTCGCTTTTATATTCTCTTCAGATTAAACTCTTACCAGTGTTATGCGAAATTCGGTCAGTAAAGCTCTCACGAACCGGAAGGCACACTTTACTTTTTCCTGTTCTTAAAAATTTGACATTGTGGTCTCTTATGTTGAGTTGTTATGCTTGCAAGTTGTAAGTTGGATTCTAGCCCAGCCATGCTGTCATGGGGCAAGCTTTCAACATTGCACTTCTTATTTGAGTTGATATCGTGATCTTTTGTTTATGGATGCCCGCGGTGTGAAATGAATTGGGAATCTTGTGAGGATCATGGAGTTTTTATATGTGTTAGGGAAACGCCGGGCCGCCAATCTAAGCCATGCATAATTCATGGTGGAAATTTGCAGCATACCCATGGTGAACATTCGACGACGCATCTCACAATAAAAAGCTAAACAATATAGCAAATAAAAGAGATGTCGAGGTGTTCATTGTCTGCTTGTCCTGTCATTTTGGTGTGGGCTTGTTCCATGTCATCGGGCACGGAGGTACCCCATTGGCAGTTCTCAATGATATGCATATACTTACAATGACAAGAGCCTTGCTTGGGACTCTAAGTAAAGTAGCATGGTTTGGGTACTCGTATTCACGGGACACGAGGTTTTCAACTTATGATTTGTCAAGCATATGCATCATAATTGTTCTCGCATTAACTTTAACCATTCAAGATGCTTATGATAGGGGCAATGAGAGCTCAAAGCCGGTAAGTACCATAATTTTTGAAGGTTATAAAACTTGCAATCACTGCTTCCCTCTGCGAAGGGCCTTTCTTTTACTTTTATGTTGAGTCACCACCTTCTTTCTTTATGCACCATTAAGAGAGCATAGTTGTCATTCTTAGTGTGATATGCATTGTCCCAAAGTTCATTGATTGATTCATATTGTTGGTTTCACTTGTTCTTAAATTATTTGTATCTAGTCGCCCTCTTAAACTTTGAGGTGTCCTATGCATTTATGTTTTGCTCTCTTTGAAGGACAAGCTGAAAACCATTTGTATGTTTTTCATTATGATTTGAACACACGTTTGACTTTCATTGTTTCATTTTCATGATCTTTTGTTTGTGTTCATTTGCATGTTTACAACATGGTTGCTAAGTTCTTATTGTCATGATTATATCTTCATGCCCATGTTTTAAGTTCTATTGATCCCAGCTCACCAATGCTTACATATATGATCAAGATTGTGTAGGTGCATGTCACCTCAAAAATTATTCTTTGTTATCACTTACCTACTCGAGGACGAGCAGGAGTTAAGCTTGGGGATGCTTGATACGTCTCAAACGTATCTATAATTTTTTATGCTCCATGCTTGTTTTTACACCATTTGCCTATTGTTTCGTTACACTTAGTGGTACTTTTATACATTTTCCGGAACTAACCTATTAACGAAGTGCCACGGTGCCAGTTTCCTGTTTTCTGCTGTTTTTGTGTTTCAGAAGTGATACACAGGAAATATTCTCAGAATTGGACGAAACAAGTTCCTGAAGTCTTATTTTACCCGGAAGCTTCCAGACATCCGGAGAAGTGTCGGAGGGGGGCCACCAGGGCCCCACACAAGGGGGCGGCGCGGCCTGGCCCCTGGCCGCGTCACCCCTGTGTGAGAGCTCCTGGCTCCACCTCTGACATCGTCCCTTCGCCTATAAAGACCCCCCGACGAGAAAAACCTAAGGGCCCGATCAGTTTTCTAGAATACATCGCGATCCGCCGCCGCCGTCGACCCGAAGATCGGGAGGGTCCAGAAGCTCTTCCCGGCACCCTGCCGGAGAGGGGAATCGCCACCGGAGGTCTTCTTCATCACCATGCTTGCCTCCGGAGCGATGAGTGAGTAGTCTACCTTGGACTATGGGTCCATAGCAGTAGCTAGATGGTTGTCTTCTCCACCATGTGCTTCATGTTTAGATCTCATGAGCTGCCATACATGATTGAGAACACCGTTATGTAATTTTATGATGTTGGTTTGTTGGGATCCGATGAATATTGGTGTTTATGATTAAGTTGCTGTCTTGAATTATATCTTTTGTTATCTCTATGTTGTTTATGATCTTGCATGCTCTCCGTTGTTAGTAGCTATCTTGGCCGAGTAGTTGCTAGTGAATCCAAGAGGGGGTATTTATGCTCGATAGTGGGTTCATGTCTCTATTTCACCTAGGGGAGTGACAGAAACCTCTAAGGTGGTAGATGTGCTGTTGCTACTAGGGAGAAAACAACTTTCATATGCTCAAGGGCATATGCTTTGTTTACATTACACACTTTGCTTAATGCAATTATCTATTGTTCGCAACTTAATACTTCTAGGGTGTTCGGATGATATCCCCGGGAGTGGATTATTAGTCATAGATGCAGTTGGATGGCGGTCTATGTATTTTGTTGTAATGCCCAGAGTAAATCTCATAGTGATCTTCTTGACATATCACGTTATCTTTATTCTATCAATTGCCCAACTGTAATTTGTTTACCCAGCATGTTATTTTATCTATGGAGAGACACCACTAGTGAACTGTGGACCCCGGTCCTATTTTAATCATATTGCAATCACCTGTTTACCTTTCCCGCACTGTTTACTTTACTCGCACATTACTACTGTTTTCCACTCGATACACTCATAACCTTTGTTTCAAGCAAACCGGTGAGATTGACAACCTCATCGCAAGTTGGGAACAAAGTATTTGTTTGTGTGTGTGCAGGTTCCACAACACCTTCAGTCGTCACCGTCTCTCTTCTTCAAGATCGACATTAAACCTTGGTTTCTTAACTGAGGGAAAACTAGCCGCTACACTCATCATACCTTCCTCTTGGGGTTCCCAACGGGCTGGTCATTCACCACGCACAAGGACAGTTTGCTCCCACATCAACTTGGAGTAGCACACTGCGACCCATCAGCGGGGTGTCTCAACATCGCGTCTTTCTTACGGTCTTCTTTGTGCCATCGTAACAACCTGGCATGCTCTTTGTTTCTAAACAGACGTTTCAACCGTGGTATTATAGGAGCATACCACATGACCTTGGCAGGAACCCTCTTTCTGGGGTGCTCGCCATCAACATCACCAGGGTCATCTCGTCTGATCTTATATCGCAGTGCAGTGCATACCGGGCGTGCTTCCAAATTCTCGTACTCCTCACCGCGGTAGAGGATGCAGTCATTAATGCATGCATGAATCTTCTGAACCTCTAATCCTAGAGGGCAGAGAACCTTCTTTGCTTCGTACGTACTGTCAGGTAATTCATTATCCTTTGGAAGCTTCTTCTTCATTATTTTCAGTAATTTCTCAAATCCCTTATCAGATAAACTAGTCTCTGCCTTCCATTGCAGCAACTCCAGTGTGGTACCGAGCTTTGTGTTCCCATCTTCACAGTCTGGGTACAACTTTTTTTTGTGATCCTCTAACATACCTTTTAACTTCCGCTTCTCATTCACACTTTCTGCTTCTCTGTGTGCATCTACGATGGCCCGACGAAGATCATCATCAGGCTCATCTGATGCCTCTACATCTTCAGCTTCTCCTGTCCCTTCAGCTTCAGCTTCCCCCGTTGCAGTATCACCATATTCAGGGTACATATCATCATCCTCTTCTTCTTCATTGTCTTCCATTATAACCCCTCTTTCTCCGTGCTTGGTCCAACAATTATAGCTAGGCATGAAACCTTTCCGAAGCAGGTGGCCGTGAATGATTTTCCAGGAAGAGTACTCCTTCTTGTTCCCACAGTGAACACATGGACAACACATAAAACCATTCTGAATATTTGCCCGAGCCACATCGCCAAAATTACGAAGACCTTCAATGAACTCGGAAGTGCGTCGGTCACCGTACATCCATTGTCGTTCGTTCATCTGCTTCATATAATTAGGTTTACTAATACTAGTACCGAACATCATAAATAGTAAAATGATGAAACATGCATTTGTATCAATGACAAATAAAAGAATAGAGTTGCTAACCTCGATCGACGAGGAAAGAACGAGGAGAAGACCTAAGTATCGCTCGGGCACCTCATATCATCTTTATTTTGTGTGAGCTTAAGTTGGTTCATGCTCTTAGGCATTTCATCAAACACCTCTTGTGCATAGGGGAAAAAACCAAACTAGCACACCCCCTCTCACACCTTCCAAAGGAAAAAAACAGAGGAGAAGGCTGGTGGGCGGCTGTATTTATAGGCAGGACCTCTAGAACCGGTCCGTATCCGAAACCGGTGCAAAAGGGTGGCCATTAGCACCGGTTCGTGCCACAAACCGGTGCTAAAGGTGTGGCGTCTGCCACGCGGCAGACGCCACACCTTTAGCACCGGTTTGTGGCACGAACCGGTGCTAATGGTTCCTAACAAACCGGTGCTATAGCTCCACGGGCTCAATTTAGCTCTCTGGCAGCTCGAACCGGTGCTAAAGAACCCCTTTAGTCTGGGTTCGTAAGCCAACCGGTGCAAATGCCGTTTGGAGCAAAAAACGAAAGCCCTATTTTCTACTAGTGCATACATGTATTGACATAGGAATATTTTGTACGACAGACTGTCATGAAAAAATATGAGGCGCTGTAAAATTCTATAGATCAATTTAAGCTAATGCACAAACTTCACATATGTTTATCTATGTAGTGTTTTGGTAATACCGTAAGAATATTTCACTCATAAATTAAAAACGATCAAAGATGTCTTCTACGCTTGTGATATAATTGGATTGTGGCTATATAATTTGTTATTTTCTATTGTATTTGTGATTGCATTAATATTTCAGATGGAATTTTACATGCTAAAGAAATAACCTATAGAAGATGCCCTCGCATTTGCGAGGGCACCATGCTAGTTACAATAAAAAGCAGGCAAGTCTGCCTTTTCGTGAAAAAACACCTCCTCCGATACCAAATACGTTCATTGATGGACGCATGGTTCGTTCTGTGTTTGGTGGGAAATGTGTCTGGTCGTGGCACATACATCCTACGTTACTTCATACTTGAGCACGGGATACAAACTTTCTAACGAAATGCAACCATTCAAGAGGAGGGTAAAAAATGTTGATTCACTCATGCAACATTAGTGCAACCATTCAAGAAATTAATATATTTCAGCCATTCACGATCAGTGTACTCAGCGGTAGTTAACTAAGGTCAACCATAGTGCTAGTATTATAGCAAGTATCATGTAATTTAGGCCCACCAGAATGCTGATGTGGCAGTTAATTAAGAAAGAAAAAGAAGTTTAGAGTATCATATATAGATAGATACTGTATAATAGCGCATATATGAGAAAAACTAATATCAAATAAATCTTGTACATTAATTTATATTAAGATTCTACATATCAATAAATATAATTAAACTATGATACTACAATATGATATACCATTCATTATAGAGATAATATTATATACATGATACCACTATAGCCAGCTTAAGCCGTGTCTCGCGGCGTCAATCGCTGCCAAGCCATGGCAGTATGCCCCTAGGTAATAATCTACATGGAGAAGGCTTGCGAGTACTGTGTACATGCGTGCAGCAGTTGACCATCAGTTGCTTTGCATCGTTAAACCTCGGCGACCGCCTTGCAATGAGCACTGTAGCTTGTACGTATGTGCTCGACCATTTAGACGGGATGTCTCTGTCATCCACGTATACAAACCGTAAGTCATGAATCAGGAAGAGCTAGCACCAATTTGAGAAGCTTGTAGACAATATCATACATAAGAACCTTCTCTGTTTTAACAAGCATCCTAGACAGCTCAGGTAGAATTCTCAAATTTCTGAAATTCTCATATTTGCGCACATCATTAATATAGCGTCTTAGTTGGAAAGAAATGTTATAAAAACGATAGGCAATAACGAAGAACGAAAAAGAAATCATGGCACGGAGACACAAGATTTTAACATGGAAAACCCTCTCCAACAAAGAGAGGTAAAAACCACGGGCGCCAGCCAGCAAAACTTCACTATATCTGGAGTGTTTACAAACGCCGTGGGTAACCCTAATGATGCAATCTACCCTAGCCGGCGGCTTACAAGGAGTATATATAGGCGGTAGCAACGATCCATACCCTAATGATGCAATCCACTCGGCCCAAGCCTCCGGCGACGGGCCTCGCTCCGCTCGTCAGAAGTTGGCCTTTACTTTGTAGAATTTGGATTAACATATAACAAGAAAGCTGGTGCATTTCTTCAACTCCAAAATCATGAGGATAGAACCCAGCAAGCTTAACCAAATTCTCAACATTAAAAGGAGAAAAGGACTTGGTTGGACTGAATGATGCCATGCATCTAACTAGGTCTGTGTTTGCCTCATCGAACCTGTTATTAAGCTCTTGAAGTTGCCTATCAATGACACCCAAAAACATATCAGCATGAAAGCGGTGGTAATTAATGACATCTTTATAGAACTTCTTCGCTCTTTGTATAGGCTTATATTTCCCTTCCATGTCAACAACAGTGACTTTGTGCCTCACACAAAAATCTTTGACTGTGTTAAGTAATTCTTCCCATCCATGTTCTCTCAAGACTTGTTGTTCTACCTTTGTGAATTCGAGAAGATCCATTGCATTCACAATATCTTGCTCCCGCTTTTGCAAAGCATTGCTCAAGTCTTGTGTGTACCCAAAAATTTCATTCATCAAATGCAACAGGAAAAAAACTGAAATATGTGCAACATAGTTTGAGCTCCTATACCCTTAGCCCCACTCGGCTTAAGCCTCCGGCGACGGGCCTCGCTCCGCTCGTCAGAAGTTGGCCTTTACTTTGTAGAATTTGGATCAACATATAATAAACTCCACCTTGAGACAAATTCCTTGTAGCATGAACTTCAACAATCTCCTGAACAAAACAAAGAAAACACTTGCTGGCGCCAAACAGCCACTTGGGCTAAACAGTTATACCAACTAAGCTTGAGCAAAGCTCAAACTTAGCAACAGGAACAGGCTTTGTCATCATATCAGCAGGATTATCATGAGTACTAATCTTGCATACCTGCAGTTTACCTCGTGCAACCACATCACGAATATAGTGGTACTTAATATCAATGTGCTTTGTCCTCTCATGGAACATCTGATCTTTAGTAAGATAAATAGCACTTTGACTGTCACAAAATAACTTAATGCAAGAATCATCTCCACAAAGCTCAGCAAACAGACCTTTCAGCGAAACAGCCTCTTTACATGCTTCATTGATAGCCATGTATTCAGCCTCAGTTGTAGATTGTGCTGGAACATCCTGCAAGGTAGCCTTCCAGCTAACAGCACATCCACCAACAGTAAACACATAACCTGTGAGGGACCTCCTCTTATCCAAGTCGGCAGCATAATCTGAATCCACATAGCCTACGAGTTCCCCACCAGTCCTGCCAAACTTCAAACAAGCTTTAGATGTGCCACGAAGGTACCTGAAAATCCACTGAACAACATTCCAATGTTCTTTACCAGGATTAGCCATGTATCGACTGACCAAACTCATAGCATGTGATAGATCAGGTCGGGAACAAACCATGGCATACATCAAGGAACCAACAGCACTAGAATAAGGAACTCGTGACATGTACTCAATATCATCTTCAAAAGTAGGACATTGCAAAGCTGACAACTTGAAGTGAGAAGCAATAGGTGTACTAACAAACTTTGCATCATGCATATTAAAACGATGAAGAACTTTCTCAATGCATTTTTCTTGACTAAGAAATAGCAAACTAGACTTTCTGTCCCTCTTAATTTCCATGCCTAGTATTTTCTTAACAGGACCAAGATCCTTCATCTCAAACTCACTACTTAATTGAGCCTTTAAAGTAGTGATCTTTCATGCTCTTGGCAGCAATCAACATATCATCAACATATAGCCGTAAATAAATAGGTGATCCATTAACAAACTTGATGTACACACAGCTATCATACTGAGACCTCTTAAAACCATGTGCTAGCATAAATGAATCAAACCTTTTATACCATTGTCGTGGCGACTGTTTCAGACCATAAAGGGACCTCTTCAACTTGCAAACAAGATCCTCCTTACCAGGCACAATGAAACCTTCAGGCTGGTCCATGTATATCTCCTCCTCCAACTCGCCATGCAGAAAAGCAGTCTTAACATCTAGCTGCTCAAGCTCAAGGTCATGCATAGCAACAATACCAAAGAAAGCACGAATAGAAGTATGCTTCACAACTGGGGAGAAAACATCAGTATAATCAACACCTGGAATCTGACTGAAACCTTTTGCTACTAACCTTGCCTTAAACCTTGGAGGCTCATTAGAAGATAAACCTTCCTTCCTTTTAAATATCCACTTGCAGCGAACAACCTTCTTTTGTTTAGGCAAGCGCACAACATCCCATGTGCCATTTTTCTCAAGTGATTGCATCTCTTCTTGCATCGCACCTAGCCACTTTTCCTTATCAACCGAAGCAATGGCTTCAGTGTACGTAGCTGGTTCAGCATCATGCTCCACCTGTTCAGCACAACTCAAAGCATAATGAACAATATCACACTCTTCAATTAAACGATTAGGAGGTGCAATATTTCTCTTAGGACGGCCAGCTGCAATAGACCGTGATGGCTGCTGAACAATGGGCGGTGAAGGTGGAACATAAACATTATCATTATTGGTTTCAGGAACCACATTTTCGTTCTCCTTTGCGTGCTCCACCTGCACGCCAATTCTCTATTGCTCATCATCAGAAACATTAGGAGAATTAATAGCATCAGAAATATCAGTAGACGGACTATCATAAAACATAACAGCCTCATTAAAAATGACATTCCTGCTCAACAAAACTTTCTTGGTTTCAGGATTCCATAATTTATATGCCTTAACTCCTGAACCATAACCAAGGAAGATGCACTTAACAGCCATTGGCTCTAACTTTCCATTATCAACGTGAGCATAAGCAGTGCAACCAAAAACTCTCAACTCAGAATAATCAGCTGGTGAGCCAAACCATACCTCAATAGGAGTTTTCTTATCAAGTGGAATGGAAGGTGACCTGTTGATGAGATAGCACGCGGTGGAGGCTGCTTCAGCCCAAAAACGTCTATGCATCTTTGCATTAGACAACATGCAGCGAGCCCTCGAAATAATGGTCATGTTCATGCATTCAGCCACGCCATTCTGCTGAGGGGTGTACGGGATGGTGTGATGTCTTACCATGCCATCATTGCTGCAAAACTCATCAAATTCATTTGAATAAAATTCCATACCATTATCAGTACGGAGTATCTCAACCTTCCTTTCAGTTTGTGTTTCTGCCATAACTTTCCACTTCTTAAAAGCAGCAAAAACATCAGATTTATGTTTCAGAAAATATGGCCACACTTTCCTTGAGTAATCATCAATAATAGTAAGCATGTAATTAGCACCACCACTAGAAGTTCTACGGGACGGACCCCAAACATCAGCATGCACATAATCTAAAATGCCTTTGGTGGTATGAACGGAAGCATTGAATTTAACTCTTTTATGCTTACCAAAAATGTAATGCTCACAGAACTCAAACTTACTCAAGTCGCAGACATCAATCAGCTCTCTCTTTGCCAATTCTGCCATGCCAAGCTCACTCATATGTCCAAGACGCTTATGCCAAAGGTTAGTCTTACTAGAATCATCAGAACTAACAGCAGCAGCAATAATAGGCAAAGTGCTACATCTAAGGACATATAATTTCACAGAATTCATATCACCAATCATAACAATGAGAGAACCTGATGATACCTTCAGACGTTTGTCCCCACCTTTGTACTTGTACCCGTCACAATCAAGGGTACTAAGAGAGATCAAATTCCTCGCCATGGAGGGTATGTATTTCACTCCAGTCAACGTGCGTGTCATCCCATCATGGGTTTTGATCTGAACAGAACCAACGCCAACAATGTTGCACTGGTTGTCATTTCCCACACGCACAAAATCTCCAGTCTGCACAGACTCATAAGAACTAAACCAATCCTTGTTACAGCAAATATGAAATGAACATGTGGTATCAAGAATCCATTCATCATCACGTGAAACACATGCAGCAAGAACAGCTAAACATTCACTATCAGAACTGTCACTACTAGCAACAACAGCAGCCTCACCTTTACCCGAGGCTACGGCAACCTTACCATTACCATCATTGTTTTTCGGTTGGTAAGTTCCGTTTCTTTTCTCCTTGTTCTGCAACTTCCAACAATCATCAATATTGTGGCTGGGTTTCTTACAATACCTGCAGAACTTGTCACGTCCCTTGTACTTTGAGCGACCTCTATCGGTCTTACTCTTATCTCTTTTGTTGTGGTGGTGGTAGTTATCTCGCTGCTCAGGCCTACCTCGGACCTCTAATGCCTCCGCCTTGGAGGATGAACTTTCAGCCCGCACCATAGATTTCATCTTCTCCCTTTGATGGAGAGCCTCATAAACTTCGGTGAGGGTTAGTGTATCACGACTTATACATATGGTGTCACAGAAATTCGTAAAGGAACTAGGCAATGAGACTAATAGAAGAAGTGCTAGATCTTCATCCTCATATTTTACCTCCATGGACAGTAAGTCGGAAACGATCTCTCTGAAGATCAATAGGTGATTCATCACAGACTGACCTTCCTGCAACTTGTGCTAGAACAACTTCATCTTCACTTGCAACCTGCTGGTTAGATCCTTTGACATACAGATCGATTCCAGTTTCAACCACAGGGCCGATGCAGATTTCTCTTGCAACACTTCCTGCAAAATATTATTGGATAGATGAAGTTGAATCAAAGACAAAGCCTTACGGTCTTTCCGCTTTTCTTCCTCTGTCCATGACGCAACCGATTTCTTTCCGAAACCATCGAGCGCATCATCTAGATCTGAAGTTTGGGTGAGGATCGCCCTCATCTTCACTTGCCATAGGGAGAACCTTGTGGTGTAATCCAGCTGCGGTAGATCAAACTTCAAAGACGCCATCTCGCAAACCCTAGATTAGAAACCTGGTGCTCTGATACCACTTGTTATAAAAGCGATAGGCAATAACGAAGAACGAAAAAGAAATCACAGCACGGAGACACTAGATTTTAACGTGGAAAACCCTTTCCAACAAAGAGAGATAAAAACCACGGGCGCCAGCCAGCAAAACATCACTATATCTGGAGTGTTTACAAACACCGTGGGTAACCCCAATGATGCAATCTACCCTCGCCGGCGGCTTACAAGGAGTATATATAGGCGGTAGCAACGATCCATACCCTAATGATGCAATCCACTCGGCCCAAGCCTTCGGCGACGGGCCTCGCTCCGCTCGTCAGAAGTTGGCCTTTACTTTGTAGAATTTGGATCAACATATAACAAGAAAGCTGGTGCATTTCTTCAACTCCAAAATCATGAGGATAGAACCTAGCAAGCTTAACCAAATTCTCAACATTAAAAGGAGAAAAGGACTTGGTTGGACTGAATGATGCCATGCATCTAACTAGGTCTGTGTTTGCCTCATCGAACTTGTTATTAAGCTCTTGAAGTTGCCTATCAATGACACCCAAAAACATATCAGCATGAAAGCGGTGGTAATTAATGACATCTTTATAGAACTTCTTCACTCTTTGTATAGGTTTATATTTCCCTTCCATGTCAACAACAGTGACTTTGTGCCTCACACAAAAATATTTGACTGTGTTAAGTAATTCTTCCCATCCATGTTCTCTCAAGACTTGTTGTTCTACCTTTGTGAATTCGAGAAGATCCATTGCATTCACAATATCTTGCTCCCGCTTTTGCAAAGCATTGCTCAAGTCTTGTGTGTACCCAAAAATTTCATTCATCAAATGTAACAGGAAAAAAAACTGAAATATGTGCAACATAGTTTGAGCTCCTAAACCCTTAGCCCCACTAGTATCTTTCCCAATCGTGAAGAGGACTTTTCTGATTGAAGGATACAAAGACAAAATATGCATTACCATTTTGCAGTGAGATCCCCGCTGTGTATCACCTGGCCTTGCTAAGCCCATCTCTTGATTCAAACCTTGCCCACTTTCCATTTCACCCAACTTCAATGCTTCGATCATATACTCAGCTTGAGCTATGTGAAACATGCAGATCTTTTTGCAAGACATCCCAAGAACATTCAACAAATATGCAAGTTTCCCATAGAACCATTGACAATCAATATTCTCATTTGCAACACCTACAAGAGTTAGTTGAAGGTGATTGGCGAAGCAATGGACATAATAAGCAGAAGGAGATTCATCCATTATTAGTTTCTTTAAACCATTAACATGGCCCTTCATGTTACTAGCTCCATCATATCCTTGTCCACGAACCTGAGATAAAGACAATTGATACTTTTAAAGCAACTCCTTAGTTGCTTCTTTGAGAGTCAAGGCTGTAGTATCTTTATCATGGACAAGACCAAGAAACCGCTCAACTGGCTCTCCTATTTTATTGACAAAACGCAAGCAAAGAGCTAATTATTCCTGTTGGTATGCATCACTAGATTCATCAGCAAGAACTGAAAAACACTTATTACCAAGTTCCCGAACTATAAATTCAGATGTTTCATGAGCACAACAACTAATGAGTTGTTTCTGAATCTTGTGGTATATCATCTGACATTTTTGTGGAGCATTTCCTAGAACAAGCTTATCAAATTATTCAAAGCTCCCAGCCATTGCAAAAGTTCCCTAAAATACCCTTTGTTTTTTGAATTATTTGACTCATCATGACCATGAAAGGCCAACCCTTGCTACAAAAGATACCTTATGCATTTCAATAACCATGTCAAGCGAGCTAGATATTCAGCCTTGAACTGTGCACTATTTGAGGCAACCTTCTCACGGATTGATGCTTTTGGTTTTATGAATAAACTGTATTTTTCTTCAACTTGACAATGAGCAGTACTGATATCACCAACATGACTACCAATTCTATGTTCACAAATCATGGGTATTCAATGTATAAATTTGAATCAAAGCTGGGCCTGCCCTTGTTTGTAAGGATTTTCAGTATCTTAAAAACGTGTTTGGTTCTAGTGTATTGGACCAATGTAATTTTCAGTATATCCCACATCTTATTGCATTTTACTAATATCCAATACACTACCTTAACTTAATTGATTGGAGACTGGAGTTTTATGAAATTAGTGGGGATTGGGTGATGATAGAGGTTTTACCCAATCCTCTTAAGAATTATTCTCACTAACTCACATAAAATTTCTAGAAACAAACAAGCCCGAATGAAAAATGCAATTTTTTTATGAAACCATGTGTTTGAAAGTTCACTCATGCAAGATTAGTGCAACCGTTCAGTAAATTAATTTAGTCCGACCATTCAAAAGATTAGTATACTCAGCGGTAATTAACTAATTAAGGCGTGTCTCGCGGCGTCAATCGCCGCCAAGCCACAGCAATATGCCCCTAGGTACACGTACTAATCTACATGCAGAAGGCTTGCGAACAGCAGCTGACCATCAGTTGCTTTGCATCGTTAAACCCAGCGCCTTGGCGACCACCTTGCGATGAGCACTGTAGCTTGTACGTATGTGCTCAACTATTTATAGATGGATGTCTCTGTCATCCACGTATACAAACCGTAGCTAGGCAGACAAGATGACACAAGATACCCTACTGCTTATGACATCATGCCTCAAGGCATGAATGGTTCGTGTTCATAAGTTGTCACCGAGCAGTGACGAGTTTGCCGATGATGAACTATGCAGCTGAGGTTGCTCATACGAGTGGGCCCTCTTCTTCAAGTAACATTTTGTTTTGAAACCTAGGGCCACGTTTGCACTTACGTGCAACTGCTTTTCCCGACACCTCCCAAGCCAAACTAATGGGTAGTGAAATAAGCGAGGCAAAGATTAAACCAGTCTCATCATCTTGGTGTGTCAATTGAAGGCTCGATACCTGAGCATTTGAAGTCTATTTATAGAACTACCTTTTAGTTAGAGGTTTAGAAAGAAGGATGGCATATAAATAAGAAGTGTGAGCTGAGGGTAGAAAAATAAAGATGCGTTGTTAATTCATACCCAGGAATATAAGGCTGCTTGTAATAGGTGAGAGTAACTTAGAGAAATGTTTCCCCCTCTCGCCCCCGCGTGGCGGCAGGGGGAACCCTAATTCCGCCACCGCCCCCCCTCCCCACCTCTCTCTCCTCCTCCCGCCGCCGCCCGAGGGCGCGGCCGGTCAAAGCTTGGCCGTTGCCGGCGGCGGCGGGGACAGCTGGTCCCCTCGCATGCTTGGGGCGGCGCGGGTTGTCTCCTTCATGGCGTGGGCATGATGCGGCCGCCGGGCACCATGGCGCGGCAGCTCTCCGGCGTGCGGCGGCGCGAGCCGCGGAGATCTGGAGCGGTGGCTGTGTGGCGGACGGCGTGGCGGTTGGGAGGCGCAGAGGAGGCAGAGAAGGTCGCGGAGAAGGCCGGAGGCGGCGGCGCGGCCTGCCCTTCGTGGCAGCCTCGTTGCATCTCCTAGGCTCCATTCACGGACCTGATCTGGGGCTACCTTAGGCTCGTCTGAGCTGGAGGTCGCTCCGCTCAATCCGTTCGCCGGGAGCCGGCCGTCGGTGTGGGGACTGCTGGTTCGGCATGAATAAAGGAGGTGGTCCTATGGTTCCTCCTCGCCCCAAGATGAGGATCTACCGGAGGCCCTTTTTCATGGATCTGGTAGGAGTGACGTGTTCCGGAAGGCTCCGCCGGTGAACTCCATTGGGCGATCATGCCTGGAGATTGCTGGATCGGATGAGATTCGGTCGGACGCACCCATGTTTTTCTTTGGCCGTTTGGTTTCAGAGGGAGCGTTGCGAAGCTCTGCTAGCTGTTACCATCATGCGACATGTTTTCTCGTCCATGGTAAAGTCATCTAGCGGGGAATGTCATGGCTGCCGTGTCCTGAAGAATTGCATTGGTGGTTTGAGTCTTTGTGGCAAAGAAGAACTTGCTTCGTGATTCATGACTCGTAGCAGCGACATGGCTAGTGGGGGCGACAGTATAGGAGAATTTCAAGGTCCGATCTTGCAGGGTGAAAACCCAAGATCTGGCCTTAATTGGTTGTGCTTGGCAATTGCCTTGTTGAAGGCATTGTTTTGTGAGTGTGGACTTTTCTCCAGGGTGAAAACCTAATATCTATGATCGTGCGATGACGATGTTAGTGCACTGTTCTCTTCTTAGAGGCGTTGCTTTTGGAGATGTTGGACTTTTGGTGCTGCCTTGGTGGTGTTAGTGTTGCTGCTACAAGGAATTTATCACTGTAGCGGGCCTTTTTCTTTTTCTGTAATTCTTCTTCTTTTGTTGGTTGTGTGCATCCGTATTGCCACTAGGGCACTGCGTTGTTGCAGAGGTTGGATGTAATTGGTATCGGCTTGATATTAATATATATTCTTTATCTAAAAACTTAGAGAAATGTTATCCTTAGACACTACACTGCTTTGTACTCCTTCATAATTAAAGATATGATGGTTATTAGCGAATAATTAAATCTGGCCCTACTGAAATTGTGGCCTATTTTGATCCGAACGGCGTTGTACACTTAGCACGCGTCAACCATGCGTACGATGAGTCCATGCTGTACGGTTCAACCCTGCGAGTGTTTCCACAAGAACATAAGCTAGTCAATCGTTGATGCGCGTAGTGGGGGTGCAATTCTAGCTAGCGACGCAGGACAGAATACAGTGATCAACGAGACAAATTAGTCGGAGAAAGTGTAACACCGCGCCCGTGTTGTTTTCTTTTCTTTTATATATATCTATATAACTTCCACTAAATATATGATAGCTGGTGGTTTGTATGTTACAATATAGTGGATACATATTAATATTGCACTAAGCTTTGATGGCGTTGCTCCAATCTTTCTATTGGATGTACTTTCATAGTCGATTTAATGAGCTTGATATCTTATTCTAGTAGATCAGGTCAATCGTTATCTACCGTCTTCTTCATTCTGCATCAACCGGTCTCACTGTCTTTTTTTTTCAGGAAAGTCACTGTCTTTCTCGTGTCTCGTCCTTCCCATTACATCGAGTGACACATGAAGAGTAAATAATTGATAGGCAAATCTGGTGCGTTTTGTGGGTGCAAATGCGCAATGCATATAAAGAGGATATCAGCGAAGACCATGGATGCCCAGGCTGCAGGTTCAAATGCCTTGTTAGGCAAGTGAAATTCAGAGGCGGGTACAATTTTTAGTCAAGAGAAATTATGTGGCGATTAATATCATGGAGGGGTAAAATGAAGCCAACACATCGCTGGTTACAACAGTCTACTGAGACAAAACACGGCTAGATTATAAGAGAAGCATCACACTGCTTTCAAAAATAAAGTCACTGGTCACTATATCACAAAATAGACTTAAATGTGTCTAGATACATCTCTACTAACGACATGTTTTATGGAACAGAGGGAGTACATAGCTTAGGCAATGGGCTCATTTGCTGCTGCTAAGTTAAGATGGGGCATTCGCAACTTCCTTCTAAGCAGACTGGATAGTAAATACTTGTAGCTATCCCCTGCCGACACCTGAACCTAACTCTGCCCTGCACGACATCTGGAAATAGACCAGGCACTGGCCATTTGTAGTTGTAGCTGTCACCTGCAAACACATGAAATTAACAGTCTAAGTATGATCCTCACTCTGTAATTTGGATGAAGAAATGGGAATCAGTAGCAGCTAAGACACACAACAGCAGCTAGTCAAAATGGCCATTTAAACACTGAACTGAGATGGCCATGCCTCAAGAGACACTGACTGAAATCCACTGAGGCACCACATGTTCTCATATGGCATGGACATATGCTGCAAGTAATATCACGTTTTATGTTCTGAAAAAACGAAAAAACAACAGTAAGTATCAAGTACACAGTAATACAACATGTGGAGGGATCGGAGATAAGCACAGGAAAAACGCCTGCAAGAATCTCTTTAGAAATTATGGAGCACCTCCTGGTACACTATGTTCCTCGTCTCAGTAGTGGGTGTTCTCCGTTTTCATCAGTAGTGGGTGTTCTCCGTTTTCATCAAGTGCTAGTATTTTTAACAGAGGTCAAGACTTGCTATTACAAAAGGATGCAAAAGAACATCTAAATTATAAAGTCTGGAGACATATAGTGGTATCATAATAATAATGATTTACTAAAAAATACCAACTGGAAGCTATAGGCAACATAAATTTTTTTAATCAAACAAAAAATAGTATCAACTACCTCACCAAGGCCTCAAAGAAGGCAAGAGCACGTAGCCCATGAAAACCATAACTCAATCTGTAGGATAAAGCAGTTAACAATCTTCAGCCAAAAAATAATGTACTTCCATCTGTTGTATATATATAGTACATTCGAATGGCATGAAATATACACTCGGGAGGCCAGTATTTGTCTGTACATAGGAAATAGATTATTATTCTTACTGTAGCGGAGCTTACGATGCCAGAACCAAAATTTACATAGCAGATGTCTAAAGCACACATTATTCTTAAATCTTCCTATCTGCAAGTGAAAAAGCACAAATACTGTTGACTCTTCCTATCTCAAGTTAATCATCAGCATAGTAACACAATGGTATTATATATGTATTATACAACATATGAAATAAGAAGTTCCAACTAAAAATTGCTCGAACGAATTATTCTATCAAACTCCCTTATCCCGGTTAGCCCAACCAAACTAAAATGACGATGACCCAATGCAGCTGGGATGCTCATATGACGTACCAGGTTGTTCTTCAAAGATTTCCTCGACACGAAATCCGCAGACCTTGATGGCAAACAGCTTGGTTCACCATCATGACCAGGTCATGGCCTTCAGCTCGCTGCACCATGGCACCGTCCTCCTCGACGGCGATGCACCCATACATGGTTGTGTCGCCCACTAACAGGCACATGCCAGCCTCTGCCAGTAGCTGCGCCACAGGCTTGCCCCTCCTGCTTAATGCCTCCATAAAGGAACTCTTCCTCCTGGATCTGCATGTACATTGCAAGATATCAAAATAAAACCAACTATAATACTTAGAATTCAAATTATAAAGAAGAAATTACAAACAGTGAGCTGAAATTCTGAATATGAATCAACATAAACTGAATATCATGTAACTAAAGTGTATCTGAGTTAAATTTGCAAAGCATAACTCTAGGATTTGGATCACCGCCATTCTCTACCAGTAGCCTAACACATTGCTCATTCCCATTGAAGCTGGCTAGCTGCTATATGTTGTCAAGAAATCATTACCTTAAAATTAAGATTCAGACACAAAAATACTATATAAGAGGAACCAATTAACAACATTTGTCTTGGATTACCAGCAATGTATGGCAGTTGTTATCCAAATCACTGGGGTCCAGGCCGTGCTTCCGAATTCTGATGCTGCAGTGCGGCTGATCAAGCTAGCCTCTGGCTAGCATGTAGTCGATCTCCTTCGTAACACCAGTGATCATGTCGTTGTCATTCTTCTCGTTGAGGTACTGCATGACTGATGACCCAATGCAGCTGGGATGCTCACATGATTTACCATGTTGTTCTTCAAGAGATTTGCTTACAAAAATGTGCATGGTTAGGAGTAACATCCAAATTTCAAAAATAATTCAGTTCTACTCTCACGGATTTTTATCAAGAAAATCAGATAGCCAAGAAAGTTTCTGCAACTGGAAGTGGAAACTAAGATTTTGTAAGGAACAAAATTTAAACTTTGTTAATCAATGCTTACATCAATAATATTTTTTTACTACTGATTGCAAGAACAAATAAAATACATTTATCCCTCATATTCTTGGGAATTTGTGCTCTACATGTAAAAAATAAGAGTAACCTATTTAGAACCTTGACATACGAATTGACATTAGAAATATAGAACTTCATTTGCATACTCAAATATTCCAATGGTGGAGTTTTGTAGGTGGTGGTAGGATGCTAAATAAAGGAGAATCGGATCTGCAATTCACAGAATAAACCATCAAGAACAGAAACGGATCTAGATCCATGAATAACAAAAAAACATCTTGTAACAAAATTTCTTATGAATCTGGATCGGTAAAGAACATTGGAAGTGGGGACCTGGAGTGCTTGTTGATACATCAGATCAAAACCAAGTAGATTATACAGTAGTAGTAAGGGGGGTCCACCAAGAGCGGTAGTTACTCTGGAGGCGATCGGGAGGCGATCGCGCTAGGGCTAGGGTTTACTCTCGAGGGTGGTGAGATTCGACGGCGGAGGTGATCTTGATGGCAAGATCCCTTCCGGGCGGCGGCGTGGTTTCGAGTGTTCCCTACCCTGTGCTCGTGGAGCTCGGTGTGGGATCGATTTCATGGCTTCTCCGGTGCGATCTGGAGCTCGGGGTGGTGGCTCATCGGGGCGGCCAACAAGGTCTCCGGTCAAGTCGGGAGCGGAAGATTTGGCGACGGGGCTCTCCGCCCGGATGGGGGAGCTGTTGCTGACGGAGAAGGAGACGACGGGTCTGGTAATCAAAGGTGTGGGATCTGCTCAAGTGCCGCGTCCCAGGTGGGCGGTCGTGGGCAAGGTTTGTTCGCCTCGGAAGCTGATAATTGGAGCCCTAGATAGGGCGATGCAGAGGGCTTGGGGTCTCCATAGACCGGCACAATTCAGAGACATTGGAGAGAATCGCTTTGTGGTTAGGTTTTCATCGGAAGGGGACTGGAAGCATGTGCTGAAGAACGGGCCATGGCAATTTGATTTCAGTGTTGTGTTGCTGAAAGATTATGATGGTTCAATTCGCCCGTCGGACATGACGTTCGAATGGATGGAGATTTGGGTAAGGGTGCTCGATCTGCCGATGGATATGATGAACAGAGTCTATGGCGAGCTTATTGGCAATTGGATCGGGCGCTATATCTCAGTTGAGGTGGATGATGATGGTATGGCCTGGAGGAAGGACTTGCGAATTAGGGTTGCAGTGAGAGTGGATCAACCCCTGGTTCGAGGTGTTCCGTTGAAAGATTCAGATGAGGTGGTTGAGGGCAAATGGTTTGACATCAAGTATGAGAGAGTGCCACACTTCTGTTTTGATTGTGGGCGTTTGGTGCACTCAGAGGAGGGTTGTACTGCAGAAAGAATAGAGGTAAAGCAATGGGGGGAGTGGCTGCGTGCATCCCCGAGGAAGAGCCAGAAACAGCCGGCCGGAGCTCGTCCGACAGTGTCGTCGGCGAGCTACAATGTCAGGCAGGGGGAGTTTTCTCAGAATTTTGGTGGAGGGGTGGTGATAAGAGATCTTCCTCCGCGGCGCCATCTTGCGTACGACCAAGCTGAATCTGGGTCTTCCCGCACTGGTGGGTTAGACCAGAGGAGGGAGAGGGGCGAGGTCAATAGCCCACTCAAGGATCGCAGGGGACAGGAAGAAGTGGACCGCTCGGGGAAGGAGGTAGTGGATGTGGGTGCTAAAAAGAACAAAAGAGGCACCTATGTTCGAAAGCCGAGGCAAGACAGAGAACCCCGAGGGGTGGATCCTTCGCTTCTCCCGTCAAACAATAGCAAGAAGAGAGGAACAAAGCAAGTTTGGATGCAAGTGCTAGTCAGGGTGGTAAGCGAAGGAAGCTCGGAGTCAGCGGAGAAGAGAAGGCGCACTGCCACAGTGTTTGACAGACTGGAGGATGGTGCTGCTGTGCAAAATTCCATTTTTGATAGATTAGAAGACCCATCGGCGGACCCTGGGAGACAGGGCCGCCGGGAGCAATGAATCTCTTAAGCCTTAACTGCCGTGGTTTGGGATTGGACGCGGCGGTAGGCGAACTCCGTGACCTGTGTAGGTCTTACAATCCAGAGGTGGTATTCCTGAGCGAAACGAAGAAGAAAGCAAAAGAGATGGTTCGGCTCAGGTGGAGTTTGGGCTTTACAAATGGGGTAGCTGTGGATTGCTGTGGGAGGAGTGGGGGGCTGGCGCTGTGGTGGAAAGACGGCGTGGATGTCACTGTGAGACCCTGGTGTCAGTATTTTATTGATGCTCAAATCTCTATTAGAGAGAAGACCTGTAGATTCACTGGAATCTACGGAGAACCCCGCTCGGAGTTAAGAAGCAAGACTTGGGAGGCGTTGATATTTCTGAAGGTGCAGGACGGCCTGCCTTGGTTATGTGCTGGGGATTTCAATGAGGTTATCGCACAACATGAGCACCAAGGGGTTCATTTACGAAGCCACACACAAATGACGGCCTTCAGGGACTGCCTTCAAGATTGTGAGCTATCTGACCTAGGGTTCAAGGGATATCCTTTTACATGGAATAACAAGAGAGAGGGTGTGGATAATGTGCAATGCCGGCTGGATAGGGCTACTGCGACAGCGCCGTTCCTTGACCTCTTCCCCTTGACGAGCGTGGTGCACATTGCCACAGAGGAGTCTGATCACATGGCACTGCTCATCAAGGTGTGTGATGCGGAAGCTACTCGCTAGCCGTCCAGCCCGCGTGGGTTTATGTTCGAAGAGATGTGGCTAAAACATGAAAATTATGAAGAAATGGTTCAGAATGCGTGGGAGAGAAGAGGTGACGGAGGTAGTGGGATTGACAACCTTTGGAGATAGCTCCGGGAGGTGTCAATAGATATGAAGCGCTGGAGTGTGGAAACTTTTGGTTCGGTTAGAGCAGAAATAAAGAGAGTAAGGGCTCAACTTGAGTCAGCACGGTCTTGTGCTGGGCGAGCAGGAATTTCACCAGAGGTTCAAGCTTTAGAGAAGCAGTTACATGAGGTGTATGAGCGAGAGGAGATTATGTATCGCCAGCGTTCGCGCCAGGAATGGCTAAAGGCGGGAGATAAAAATACTCGGTACTTTCAGAACAGATGCTCTCACAGAAGAAGGAAAAACACGGTTCTGGGGCTGAGAAGAGATGATGGTTCGATGTGCAGAACTAATGAAGGAATGAGGGAAATGGCACTGGCCTTTTACCACAAATTATATTCTTCAGAGGGTTCTGCGAATATTGATCAGATCTTGGGGCTGGTGGGGTCGGTAGTGGACGAGAATATGAATTCAGCCTTGACTGCGACCTTCACTGACAAGGAGATTTCTGAAGCTTTGTTTCAAATGGGGCCAACCAAGGCCCCAGGGCCGGATGGCCTCCCTGCCTTATTCTATCATCGACACTGGTCACTGTTAAAGACGCATGTGTGTAATGCGGTCAGGGAGTTCTTGGCAGGGAGCGAGTGTCCAGAGGATTTCAATGATACGGTGTTGGTGCTGATTCCAAAAGTAAATTCGCCTGACCTGCTGTCTCAATTCCGGCCTATAAGCCTGTGCAATGTATTATATAAGATAGCTTCGAAGGTGGTGGCTAACAGGCTTAAGAAGGTGTTGCCTATTTTGATTGCGAAAGAACAAAGTGCGTTTGTTCCCGGGCGGTTGATAACTGACAATGTTTTTATAGCATATGAATGTGTACATGCGATCAGAACAAGGAAGAGGAAGAAACCACTGTGTGCTGTCAAGTTAGATATGATGAAAGCATATGATCGGGTCGAGTGGGTTTTCTTGGAAGAGATGATGTTGAAGATGGGGTTTGCTCCGGTTTGGGTGGCAATGGTGATGAGGTGTGTCCGATCTGTCCGGTTTTCTGTCAAGCTCAACGGCTGCCTCTCTGATTCGTTTCGGCCTTCTAGGGGACTCCGTCAGGGTGACCCTTTGTCTCCATACTTGTTCCTTTTTTGCGTTGAGGGCTTCTCAGCGTTGCTTCGCCAGGCACATATGGAGAAGGAGTTAGCCAGAGTGAGTATTGGGAGTCGGGGATCAACAATCACGCATCTTCTCTTTGCGGATGACAGTGTGGTGTTTCTGGAGGCCAGCCCTGGCAACCTGGAAGCGCTGAAGCATGTTTTGGAGAAGTATGAGGAAAGCTCTGGACAGAAAGTGAATATGCAAAAATCCTCGATTTTCTTTGGTAGAGGATGCAGGGAGGAAACTCGCACTACACTGAAAGATTTAATTGGCATTCAGTGTGAGGCGTTATCGGAGAGGTACCTGGGTCTACCTTCTATGGTAGGGCGGTCTAAAAATAGAGTGTTCAAATATGTCACTGACCGCTCTAAAGGGAAAGTCTCAGGCTGGAAAGGACAAGGGCTTTCGATGGCTGGAAAGGAAATATTAGTGAAGTCTGTCCTGCAGGCGGTGGGAACGTATCCGATGGGCTGTTTTCAGTTTTCAAAGGGCCAGTGTGGCGAGCTGTCTGCAGTTGCATCGAGGTTCTGGTGGGGTGACTTGGATAATAAGAAGAGGGTGCACTGGATTAGCTGGAATCGGATGTGTACCACGAAGCGAAGCGGGGGTATGGGGTTCCGGGACTATGGTGATTTCAACCAGGCGCTCCTAGCTAAACAAGCTTGGCGGTTGGCCACTAATCCAGACTCTCTGTGTGCCCGGGTGTTGAAAGCCCGGTACTTTGGGGATGGTGATTTCATGAGTGCAAAGTGCCCGAAGAGATCCTCCTTTACGTGGAAGAGTATCCTATTTGGTCGTGACCTACTGAAGGAGGGTGTGGTTTGGCGCATTGGCAGTGGGGAAAAGTTTAAGGCTCTTGAGGACAATTGGATCCCACGATCTTATCACATGAGACCGTTGGGGACTAAGCCAGATCAAACTGTGAATCTGGTCAGTGAGTTTCTTTCGGAAAATGGCGCTGGATGGGATGTGGAGAAACTAAATGAGTGCTTTTTTGAGGTGGATGTGAATGATATCCTAAAGATACATGTAGGTAGAGCTGGAACTGCTGACTATTTGGCTTGGAACTACACCAAAAACGGGATCTTTAGTGTTCGTTCAGCATACCACCTGAAGCAGAAATTAAAAAGGTGTGCAGCGGGCAAGGCGGAAGCTTCTATGAATACCATAGAACACCAGGGCTGGCTGGCTTTGTGGAATGCTGAGGTCGCAAATAAAATCAAGGTGCACTGTTGGAGACTGGTCCAGAATGGCTTGGCGGTGGGATCGGAATTGAGCAGGAGGAACATCAAAAAAGGGGTGCGTTGTATTGCGTGTAATCGTGAAGAAACCCTTGCTCACAGGTTCTGGCACTGTCAACACTCGGTTCAGGTGTGGAACTATATTCGCTCCCACGCCTCGGCCATGCTGATGACGCCGCCTGTTGACATGCGATCTCACAGGGAACTACAGGCGTGGGTTTTGCAATGGTTCTGTACTTTGCAGGAGAAGGATCTGGGGCTAGTGATGACGACCCTCTACCATATTTGGCTGTCCCGGAATAGCGCCCGTGATGAACCAATGATTGAAGATCCAGAGAGAACAGCTCGACGAGCTCTGGCTATTACGGAGGAGTGGGGCAAGATGAGGGAGCCGAGTCCGAGTCGGGCTCCGAAAGCAGTGGAGCACTGGCGTCCACCACAGCGGGGCTGGTTTAAAGCGAACGCGGACGGAGCCTTCTCAGCCTCGGATGGTCAGGGGGGAGGTGGAGTGATCCTGCGCGATGATGAAGGTGTTCCTATCGAGGCGGCGTCTTTCTTCTTCACGCAGGTCACCGAGGCGGAACGTGCGGAGCTTCTGGCTTGTAGGCACACTGTGCGGATGGCACATGGGTACGACATTCGGAAGCTTGTTCTGGAAACGGACTGTGCGGGAGCGGTGAACAAGCTCAAGGCTCAAGAACTGGATCGATCGGTTCATGGCCCGCTGGTGGAAGAGATTAAAACTCTTCTTGGTAAGTTTGAGGACGTTGTGATTTGTCAGGTGCGACGTTCGGGTAATGGAGTAGCGCATCGTTTAGCGAAGGAGGGCTGCAAGAATAAATGTAATTCGTCTTGGTCGGGGACTTTTCCTGATTGTGTTCTGAACTTATTGGCTCGTGAAGCCGGAATTTGAATAAAGGCAGCCCATTTTAATCTAAAAAAAAAAGATCAAAACCAAGCACATCCAAGCCATGGTGGGCTCTCAGGTCGTCGTCCTCCTCATGCTGAGAAGAGGAGATGAACATGGCCGCTGCCATCATGGGGAGCAATCGAGCAGGTCGCACATGCATTGGAGACCGAGACGGGAGAGGGAGCGAGATGGATGGGAGGGGCCCCATCGATGCGGTCCGGAGGAAGCAAGGAGCCGACCTCGCCGCCGGCCTATGGCAGGGCATGCCCTTGTACTGGAGAGAAGAAAAACAACACTATATAAGGAGAAAAACCACAGCGTGGTGAAGCAAGAAAAGACAACAACGCAATTCAACCGAATCAAAGAGGCACCAATAAGAACCGATTAGAGAAAACAACATAGAACACAGTAGACAAACCCTCCTTTTGTCTCCAGCCGCCGGCATCAAGCTCTCTGAGACCAGCCGCACATAAAAAATAGAGAAATAATGAGGAATCGATCGCCCCCGCAGCCGCGCTCCTCTGAACCTACTACTCCTCGTCCGGCCGACAACGCGTGCACCGTCGGCCTCCTCAGTGGCTCTCCAATATTGTGGTGGCAACCAGAGGCTCCATTATTATTTATTAAGATAGACATGGGAAGGATCTGGACCAGAGCAATGGAGGTGGAGATCGGTAAGGAGAATTTCGAGGGAGGAGATCGTGGGGAGCGAGAGGAGTTGCTAGAGAGAGCACGTGTCGCAGATGCACGGCTCGATACACGAATGCAATCTAGAACTCCCCGACCGCTTCACCGCTTTGACCACAGGGATAAAATATCTAGTTGCTTCCGGAATAGATAAAAGAGACAGAGGACACCCAACCGTATAGATTGAATCCGACGGCACTATAAATTGGAGAAACTGTAGATTGCAACTTTGACACAATCTACAGTGCCAAATCTTACTTAGCACTAACCGTAGCTCTATAAAACTTGTAACTTTTATATATGTATGTATTGATTGACTGATACTTTAGTGTTGTCAACTAGAGTGTCTCTTCCTTGGCGAGTCCTCCTCCCCTTTAGCCGACGTTCTCGGAGATGAGGGAGTGCCCGGAGCTAGGAGCTACCTGACGGCCGTGGTGTTCTTGTGGTTCAACGATAGAACTGCAGGAACGACCCAAGGTACGAATGCCTTCGCAGTATCGCTGATACTGCCGGCGGAGTGGCGCTTCCAGACGGTGTACCGAGGGCAGATGGTGGGCGGCTGGCGGCTTGCGCTGCATCCTAACATTCGGTTCTGCAGAGCTGTGATGTGTGTGTTGGTGTATGCCTTTCCGGAATAATGACCAATGGTGTTTCAGTTCGAGAATATTGATAAGATATCAGAGCTCGTTCAATGAATTAGCTAGCTAGCTAGAGAAAAACGTCGATGTGATTCTTGCCGAATGTGATGACAGATAAAAAAAGGATGTGACTAATTCTTCTGTAATGAGAACTAACTTAGTTCTCAGTAAGATGATGTTATCAAATTGCACTTCACCTCATGTTGTAACTCACTATTAACTAGCCTGGATTATGAACGTTTGGCTAACGTGCAACTTTCGCCTGGTTCAGACGAATTTCGATGAAACCTACTTAAGAATGGACAATTCTCTGTGGATTCTATGTATAATGCGTTAATACATCCCCTTATACCAGTTGTCAATAACAAGATGATTTGGAAGATGAAGATACCACTAAAAACCAAAGTGTTTGGGTTGTATCTTCGTCGTGGAGTTATTCTAACCAAAGACAATCTTGCAAAGCGGAACTGGCATGGGAATAAGAGCTGTGTTTTCTGTCATCAGGATGAGACAATTAGAAACCTCTTTTTCCAATGTAGGTTCGCGAGGTCTATATGGTTAATCATCCAAGTAGCATCTACCCTTTATCCCCCACGTAGTGTGGCCAATATCTTCGGGAATTGGTTGCACGGTATCGATAATCGGTTTAGAACGCTTATTAGGGTGGGAGCGTTTGCCGTCATCTGGTCGCTATGGCTATGTAGAAATAATAAAGTGTTTGATAATAAGTTGTCTTCTCCTTTGCAGGTCATCTACCGGTGTACCGGTACACTCCGTTTATGGTCGTCTCTTCAGCGGGTGGAGAACCGAGGCCTATTTATGGAGGTCTATGCACGATTAGAGACTACGGCGAAGGATACTTTTTCCCGTCATGGGTGGCAGCATAATCTTCGGATCGAGCCGCCTATCGCTCAGGCGTAGTTGCATTTGCTCATTTTGATATGTAATACGCCTTCTTTCGGTATGACCTTTGGACCTTCAAACAGCTGTGTGCATCCTAGTTATGCAGAGGCTGGGTGTAATGCTTAAACCTTTTAAGTAATAAAGCGCCCTTTATCAAAAAAATCTAAAGATATAATTAACTTTTTTTTCTAGTTGTAACCTTATTTGCAACAGAAAAATCTAAATTGTAATCTAACTTGCAACCAAAAATCTCAGTTATAATCCAACTTGCAACTCAAATGCATGAACTGAGAACTATGTTAGTTCTCAGTCTACTGAAAACTAGGAAAACTAAATAAATAAAGCAAACAACACTATAGCAAAAAATAAGAGAAGTAATGGGAAACGACAATAAGCCGGACCTGACACAATGATGCACATCTTCGTGCATCTCGACACCTGAACAGATGTAACAAGTACTATGGACTCATCAATTTTTTTTGAAATGTAGGCAAAAGCTTTCGCTCAATCTATTAATTAAGAAGAAGTAAATTGCACAATTAATTTATGGAAAACAAGGCAAAAACCGATATAAACACACGAAAGACAAGCTACATACCCAGAACATGGAACCCACACCCTACACGCAGTGCAGTAAAACCCTCAATGGAAACACCTCAACAAAAGACAAAGGGCAACACCACAAACACAATAACAACTCCAATGACGAGATGAGAGACCAAAGATTGTCGTCAAGCACCCGCAGACACCTTTCCTATGGCACTTCTCTTCTTATTTTTGCACCTAAGAGTCTTATCTTTAGAGACGCTGGAGCGAGGGGAATCACCCTCCTTGCTATTACTCTTAATCTTTGTCCCCGTTAGGAGACAAGCGATCGCACTTCCAGATCCGGGGCAAGCAACCTCCACTCAGCAAATATTTTGTTACTATAGTGCGGTTATTTTTTTATGACAAGGGCATGACCCTTGCTGAATTCAGAAATTTAGAAGGTGCAAATATATGGTTGCCGTGAAACTAATTGTTGCACATTGTACTATCAGCTTTTTAGGGTTACCGTGAGCAGGATATGTGAGGCAACAACTTGCAAGCGAGCGAACACGGCAGAAATTGGCTATGAGAGATGGGTCACTTGGGGCCGGCTCCACTGACCCAAAATCTTGTTCAAGACTGACCCTCTTAACCCATTGCTTAGTGACCCGTTGAGCCTACTCAGCCCATTCCTAGCTAGAATATTCATAATGACGAAGACCCAAGACATTCCTATGTGTAATGCACATGATGTATCCCTGTGGCATCTGAGTATTGCAATCCATATACTTATCGCCTCTTCATGCTAAGGCTACGTTTGTGCTTCCTTAGATTTGTTTGTCCTGATGTCTCCCAAGCTAAACTCATGGGTAGCAAACAGGCTAGTAAAAGATACAACTAGTCTCATTTTCTTGCTTTTCAATCGAATTGAGCAACTGAATTATATGTGTTATAACTAGTACGGTGTGGATGGATATTATAAGGGAAGAGGTGAAAGTAAGACTTACACAAATAGGCATGTGGAAGGTAGAGGGATATATTTAATTCTTACTTCAAGAAGAAGACTTAAATTGAATGTGTAGAGAAGCAAGGAGGGAGTGAAGGCAATATTGGTAGGAATGGACAGTAAAGAATCACGGACAATCGATCTACTGGAACAAAGTCTAACACCTAACCAGATCAATGTTGTTTTGTTCATCAAAAAATAGATCTCTCTTATGGATGCTATAGAGAGTCCCGATGTCATGAGAGTGTTAAGTGTACGTCGAGATTTCAAATCTGAAATTTGCTACAATTGTTGCTAGAACCTTGAATAAGAACATGAGTTGTCCAAAACAACAAGTGCTGATAGATGAAAATATTGGTATGATGAAATCATACATTTTAAACTCTACAGAAAGCGTGATTGTAGCTTTATGTTTTCAAAAGTTTCATGAGTGTGGAATGCATCCATGCCATGTGTGATGAATTACCATAAAAACTAGAAGATGTGAGGCGACCACATGTATTCGATCGATGCAAGGACCGAAGTGCCTGGTCTCGCCGTGCACATGGCATGCTAGCTTAGAGCCTTAGAGAAATGTCGCCCACCATAATTTATTATCGCTGGTGTTGGTAGCTGTTTTTTGCCGACTACCTGTCTAGTGTGAGATTCAGGCTGAAGGATATAGACTTTAGCGCGTCCTAAGTGGAGTCGGAATGGGAGCACTCGGACTGTACATGGGATCATTCTCAAAGCCAGCAGCTAAATGTTATGGGGTTAGAGATCTTAGGAACTCGTGGCCAATAAGAAAATATGTAAAAAAATTTAAAGGTGGTTTTGCATAAAAGTTGTGAGGTCGGTTGATTCCATAGCCTATATGCAGTTCAGCTAATGCACACATTAGTCCCGGCTCCAAACACGGCCGGGACTAAAGCTCCGAATGGTCCTAGATGGAAGCCCTATTTTCTACTAGTGATAGTAGTTAGAATGGAGTGTAATGTTCACAAAGAACGCTCCACCGAAGCAAGTGTAACCTCTAGTTGTATCATTGTGATTTTTTTTCACAAAAAAATAAAATTGAGTCTCTTATGCTATCATAGAGTGTCTCGGTGAAATGGGAGCATTACAAGTGTGTCCAGAACGCTAATTTGAAATTTAAAGGTTTGTTGCTAGGACATCAAACATGAGTAGTTCAAAACAATTAAGTGAAGGAAATGATAACATATTAATATTATTCACGCTAACCTCAACCCCACCAACCCACTGCCCCTTGCCTGTCAAACCCACGTTTTCTCTCTCTTCTCTCTCTCCCATATCCACCCAAACCGCATTGATCCAGAGCCGTTTTTCTCCTTTTATTCCTCAACTAGGAAATATGCCCGTGCGTTGCTACGGGTTATTCTGGACCCATGGAGAATTTCACTAATGAAAAATCGTTTTTTTATGATGGGACAAACAATTCTTTACGGGATACTGCTATCATCAAGAATTTTGTTTGCTTTTTGCTGGGTTTTGAACTTTTGATAACGTGAAGAATGGCATGTCTTTATGATTGTCTTCCCTATGTTAAGAAGTTGTACTATTTCTTAGTCTAACGCTATCAAGAGGCCGATTCGAACGTACACCTAGGGGACAAATTTAGCGGGCAAATTCTCTGGTGGGATCAAAATTTTGGAATGACGTTGTCTTGTGTAGCACTTGCCTACTCGTTGTGTACGCTGAGAAGAAAACACTTGACCCGCTTGTAAATGTGAGGGTAGCGATGGGCATTCGGTCTACCCAAACCTATCAGTACATTTGTTCGAAAGTCTTGCTTTCAAAAAATGCTGACCGGCCGATTACTTTGAAAAAACCCATACTTTTGTTGTTCTTTATTTATTATTAACAAAAACAATCAACAAGTTGAGTTTCGTTCAACAAGAAAATTACAGATCAATAAAAAGGATCAGAATCAAGAAAATTCAAATCGTGGTAGAAGCCTCGGAGATGGGCGCTGGTGTACTGTATGTTGTTTGCTCTACCTGGTGTCCTGGCCAACCTATATTCTGTTGATGGTGGCCGGTTTTATTTATCTATATCTTTCCCCGCTAGTCTATTCTTTCATAAAATTGAACTTATATTTCAAGATTTGTCATTCACATTGATAGGCCTGGCTTGATTCCCGCTGCTTTTTGGATCCAATTTAATCACCAACTAAGTCGATTTGTTTTTAGCTATCTCGTGCACCTGCCAAGGCGCCAAGCACGGCGGTGAGAGAACCAAGCGTGGTGCGTGGCCAGCAACCGTCGCCCTGATATTGCTGCCTTCCCTGTTGGTTTAAGTGCATTGCAGCCTAGCGCCATAGCATCTGAACTTCTCACCACAGTCCCCCGCAAGCAGCAGACCAAGAAGGATAGAGTAGAGGCGCCAAGAAAGGCGACGGGCAGGGGACGCCGACCACCAGGGTAGCTGTACCCTTACTCCTGGGTAGCGCGCGATGGCGTAGGGTCGCCCCATCTTAGTTCTCACTTGCAGCTGCAATATTTACCCCGCTGTTTGTCTGTTTTAAATATAGTATGAGTGTCAGCTAAGAAATTTCGATTCCTTAGCCATATGAGCATAACGAACTGCATACACGAGGCATACATTATACTGTATATACTACTTTCCCTATGCATCTTCCTCGTTATTATTCAGACAAAGACGAAGGGGGAGCCTATCTGCTCCTAATTTGTCCGATTTACACGGTGTTGTGATAGTTCACCCGCTTCTTCGGCTATGTCGTTCCTAGCTCGCAGCCCAGCCATGGACACACCGACAAGATCGCGCTGGCAAGATTTCGGGAACCATGGGCCAAGGACGTGACCCCAAGCCACCGCCAGCCATGGCCTTTCTTTTTCACCTCGTGTCTTCCATCATGGCTATATCTTGACCTCCCGACACCAGCCATGGCAGGAGACGGTAGTCCTACCGCAGCGGTGTAGCGTGTGAACAGCACCTCTGATTCGAACTCTCACAGTGGATGGCTGCGGACAGATCAAAGAACATGCTGAAAAGTTAGGGGCTGATTAGGAACGCCTCCACGAACATAGCCAGCGCCGCGCCGTCGGCTGCGCCTGGTGATTGCAGGAACGTCATGGAGGCTTTCTTCACGAGAGACTTGTGCCAATTGGGTGCCGATTGTGTCGATTAGATTGATCGATAGATAAAATTTGGAGTACTCGTGGATCATTAAGAGCCCGGCGGCGACGACCGGCTGCCGATTGCGCCAATTAGAACGATGAAGAGACCATCGAGAAATCAAAGGCTCTCTCCTCCCTCTGACACGCGCGGTTTTGGGTATATCAGTATATGTAGGCTATGATACCGAGTCGGGAGCGGAGTCCTCTTCTTGCCCGTTAACTCTTCAACTCTTCTGATCAAAGGAAATCAAAACACATGAAAACTGGACTCGAACACGGACAGACGAAGAGATTATCCACGGAAACGTTTAGGACAGATGAAACGGAAACAAACGAACCGATACGCTGGCATCACAAATTTAGAACCTAGCCCAACGTCCGACGGAAAAACCAAACCATGGAACCCTTGTGTACTTATTATTAGGTATAGATCTGCCCTGGAGGGGGTTATCTTTCCCGACGCGGCTTATTCCGCTCGCACGATAGCCCGCTTGTGAAGGCCTCGACCATGGACGCCGCTCCAGCTCCATGAACGCCGCTGCTTCAGCTCACAAAAGAATTTATCTGAAACGACATTGACCTGACTCTCTCAAACGGTGAAGCAAAAATCCAGATCAAAAAATAATCTCACATGTGGATATGTACAGACTATCGGATCAACCATGGATAAAAGAAAAAACATGGAACAGGAAAAAAATCAAATTGCAGCAACTGTGTGAATGCATACGCAGAAAACCACAATCGATCTTGAGCATTACCTACAATCTGAAATTACATTCCCGTCTAAGATCGAAAAACAGGGAACAAATTGCCACAAGACGAGGTCAATCGCCGCAAGAACCAGTGGATCTGAAACATACTAAAAAAAGAAAAGAAATAAACGAAAGCATTAATCGATCCAGACAAGACGTGGTCAATCGCTGTAAGAATTCCGACACGCCTGCCACCGCTCGTCGCTGTTCCAGCCCAACGCCAGCAGGCTGCACCACACTCGCCTTCAGCCTAACCACCGCGCGCCCCGGGATCTCACATCCACCAGATCCCGCGGTCGGAGGCACCACGCCGGCGCCACAAAGCACCAGTCGACGCCTCCGCGTGGTACTGGCTCCGCGGCTCTGCACTGGTCTGCCAGAGTAGAGGCAGGCTGCGCGCAGGCCGTCGGGAGACGAGGCTTGTTACGCGGCCACCCAACTCGCCACCTCCATGAACGCTGTTGCTCCAGCTCACAAAAGAGGGTCAGGCCGACGGGGTCGGGAACTCGGGTGCACTAACGGGTGCATGCAGTGGAGGGGCGCCGGTAGTTTTTGCTGGAGGGCGGGGAAGATCGGGGGTGGGTGGTGAGGATAAGGTTGGGGTGTGAGAATGACGGGAGAGAGGGTGAGAGCTGCGGTAGGTGGTCGGTTTGGGCCAGGTGAGGAAGACGGCCGTTTCGGTCGCACTCCTCCGTTAACTCCAGAGCGGTGGATCCAGCGGCGAAAAATGCCCTATAAGCTAATCCAATGGTTGCTAGAGGGTGTATAGCTGCCATCGGTGGTAGCAAATCTGCATTATTTGAAGAAATTATGATCTAACATCAAAAGTTGCAAAGGTTACAAGACCGTGGCGTGTGTCCATGCCTTGGGTAATCAATTAAAAAAAAAGATGTGACGTGTTACATGTCTTCCCTTTCATATTGTCCTCGCCATCTAAGGCACTGACGAGCGTGCCTGGGCGCCTCGCCGTGCAGATGGCGTGATAGCTTAGAGCCTTAGAGAAACAGCACCCACCATTGTTTATTATCGCCATCCTACTCTTACAACCTGATAAATATGTGGAACACCTTTGTACGTGTCAACCCTACAATCTTTCTCTGGCAAACACGTGCCATCTACATATCGATGCAACAGCAGTGGGCACAAGTGTGTCGAAGGAGGAAAACAAATAGTGTTGGTCAGCGTGTTTTTCTGTCACTTTAAAATGAAGAAGTTCTGAATGGCATGGTATTAGTTAAGTGACCCCACACCCCATAGAAAATTAAACCACGAAATGGAAAAAAAAATTAAGTTATAGTGTAAATCTCCATAGCTCTGGAGCTCCAGCGGAACATAGTGGAGTGTAGAGGCGGAGCTTTCTTTTAATCTTCAGGCGACTTTTATTATTGAATGATAACACGGTCAGAGACCAGTACAGGGTTTAGAAAGGGGGGAGGAACATCAAACCAAAACTCCCAAACACCCTGCAAAGAACCATGGCGAGCAAGTGAATGTGCAGCCTTATTAGCTTCTCGCGGACAATTGTGTAGTCGTCGCCATGCCCAATTCCATTATGAGAAGCCGGCAATCATCAATTATCACTGCACCTGTACCTCTGAACTTTGATGGATTTTGGACAGCTTCTACTACCTCCAAAGAGTCAGATTCCACTACTAGCACCGAACTGTTCTACCAGTTTGAGGCCATCTAAGAGAGCAGATGCCTCCACTGTAGCAACATCAATCGCATGATCAGTATGGTCACAGCAAGCGACAATAAAATTACCACCAGAGTCCCTTATAATCGCCCCGGTTGCACCTCTTCCTGTATCTGGATCGAACGCAGCATCAACATTCAATTTATAAACTCCCGATACAGGTTTTGTCTTCTCATTTTTAAGCAGCGCATTAACGCAAACTCCTCCGATGTAACTGTTGCTTTTTTTCCTTTTCTGTAACTTAACACTTAGTACATTTTTTACCCTCCCCTTATTGCAATGAAAAGCAGGCCAGTGTGCCTTTTCATTAAAAAAAACACCTCCGCCGATACCAAATACGTTCATTGATGGACGCATGGTTCGTTCTGTGCTTGGCCGTGTTTGGTGCGAAATGTGTCCGGTCGTGGCACAAACATCCCACGCTGTGTATACAAACTTTTTAACGAAGCCATGTGTTTAAAACTTCACTCATGCAAGATTAGTGCAACCATTCAAGAAATTAATATAGCTGAGCCATTCAAGATTAGTGTGTACTCAGCGGTAGCCGGTAGTTAACTAAGGCGTGTCCCGCGGCGTCAATCGCCGCCAAGCCAGGGCAGTATGCCCCTAGGTACTAATTAATCTGCATGCAGAAGGCTTGCGAGTTGACCATCAGTTGCTCTGCATCGTTAAAGCCAGCGCCTCGGCGACCACCTTGCGATAATCACTGTAGTGTCTACGTGCTCGGCCATTTAGACGGGATGACACAGGATGCCCCACTGATTATGATATCATGCCTAAAGGCATGAATCGTTTGTGTTCTAAGTTGTCACCGAGTAGTGATGAACTATGCAGCTCGGGTTTGTCATACGAGCGGATCCTGTTACTCAAGTAACATTTTGTTTTGCAGCCTAGGGTAACGTTTGCTCCTAAGTTCAACTGCTTGTCCCGACACCTCCCAAGCCAAACTAATGGGCAGTGAAATAAGCGAGGCAAAGATTAAATCCAGTCTCATCATCTTGGTGTGTCAATTGAAATTAAGGCTCGATACCTGAGCATTTGAAGTCTATTTATAGAACTACCGTGTAGTTAGATGTTTAGAAGTGTGAGCATATATAAATAAGAAATGTGAGCTGAGGGTAGGCAAATAAAGATGCGTTGTTAATTCATACCCAGGCATATAAGGCTGCTTGTAATAGTTGAGAGTAACTTAGAGAAATGTTACCCTTAGCGAATTATTAAATCTGGCCATACTGAAATTGTGGCCTATTTTGATCTGAACGCCGTTGTACACTTAGCACGCTTCAACCATATGTACGATGGGTCCATGCTGTACGCATCAACCCTGCGAGTGTTTCCAGAAGAACATAAGTCAATCGTTGACACGCGTACACAACAGGGAATACAGTGATCAGCGTGATAAAGTAGTCGGGAGATAGTGTAACACTGCTGGCATTACCACATGATACTTTAGTGTACTCAGCTAAAGTATGTCTTCCTTGGTGAGTCCTCCCCACCCCCCTGCAGCGAGCCGATGTTCTCGTGGAGATGAGGGACTGCACAGTCTTGTCCGAATGCCTTCGCCGCATCGTTGATCCTTTCAGCGGAGTGGGCGGCTGGCGGCTTGTGCTGCATCCTAACGTTCGATTCTGCAGAGCTGTGATGTGTGTGTCGGTGTATGCCTTCGCTGAAAAATGTCTTGGAAATGGTGTTTCAGTTGGAGAATGTTGAAAAGATACCAGAGCTCGTTCAATTGATTAGCTAGCTAGCTGGAGAAAAGCGTCGTCCTGACACTTACTGAATGTGGTGGCAGATAAATAAAGCAAGCAGCACTATAGCCGAAAAAATAAACAGAATGATGCACATCTTCATGCATCCCGACGCCTGAACAAATGCAGCAGCCACTATCGAGTCAACAAATGTTGATTTACTATAGTGTGGACATTTTCGTTTACTGTGAGCAGGACAACCTGCAAGTGGGCAAGCACGACCTAGATAGGCTATGCGAGATGGGTCACACTCGGAGCCAGCTCAACAGACCCTAAATCTTGTTCAAGGCCAAACCTGAAGAATTGGTCAACGACTCGTTGGGCCGACCTGGCCCATTCCCATCCGGAATCTTTTATCTCTAAATAGGAGACCCCCACTAACTAAATTTCCTAGCTTCTTGTGCGTCCACGTCATCTCATTTCTATTGCCTTCACCAAGCGCGCTCGCGCAACGCATGTTTCCAAGCTCTTTTGTAATTGGGCTGGCCGAGGAACATGGGCTCTTGCATGTTGGACATTAATTATTTTGTGGAATCACGCTAACATAGCTGGCCTGCTTCTGCCCATATCGTTGCCTCTTCCTCCTGAAAAAACACACTTGGTATTCCTGACCACTCACCGACGAATGGCCTCCCAGCTGCAAATACTCTCACCGCGACCCAAGGGCTACTCGCAACAAATGCTCATAAAATCGGCCGATTAATCAAGCAGAAACTGCTTTTATTCAACACAGTTGTCGCCTCCTCCACTCCTCCATGTATAAAACATAGCTGGCCTGCTTCTGCCATCGACATCGAGCCTTGCGCCCTTGCTGCATTCTCGCGTCAGCATCTGTAGCGCCAGTCTCCACTTTGGTAGATAGCCGCTCCTGATTTCAGTTCACCTCTTTATTTTTCAACCCATCAACTCATGTCTCTCAATCTCAGGTTGAGCTCCGGCCGGCTCAAATCTGCTCCACGATTTGCTCACCTCTATACGATTTGATTGGATCGTGCAGCTCGCCCAAGCCCTGCGAACTGATCGGATTATGCATGGCCCTCCTCCGATGGTAATCTCAAGAGCCTTGTGAGCTGCCCCTTCACTTCCCCAACTTCTGTATCACATCTCTCTTTACCTTGAACTAATTTTTGATTTGTCAGATTCTTCCCTTTAGAAAGCTATCAAGCTAATCTACTGGATTGTTTCCTTGCTTCACCTTTTTTTTTCATCGCATGCTTTACGTTTATCGGCTGTTGATGTCGCCGTGTCGTGGTGTGCTGGACGTACGGGACCATCGAGGAGGATCTGGTGCCGCCGCCATCACATGCGTAACTCTACATTCCCTTTCTGTATAAGGTTTGTCCAGAACTCCAGATTCCCCCAATCCCAATCCTCCTCTGTTACCCTGCTTTTTTTTGAACAGTGTTACCCTGCTTATAACCACCAGTATATTCCACGGTTGTCCTATTAATTTCTTTTCCACGGTTGTGAGTATTTTCGTGTACCTTTGCAGCTCTTTTTGCGGGAACTCCAAGTTAAATATGCAAAAAAATCAATAAGATCTTGCAAACTATACACCTATGAAAGTAATCTAACACTCAGGTGAGTTGCCGGAAATTGTTTCCTCTATTTTCAGCCATTGAGCTTTGCACCAGCAGAAATAGTATTTTACTGTAATTGATGTTCATGGTCGAATTTTAGTCTTTATGCATTTTAATTGCGATGTATGGATCTCTTAGGACACACACAGTATCATGTTCAGCATGGTTGCACGATATCCAAAAGATTGCAGGTTAAACCAGGATGAAAAGTTGCATGTTATCCAATGGACATGACAATACAGGCTATACAACATGGGTCTGTTAGATTTGTATAGACTTACATCGTTAACATATTCTATATCGTTGTATTTGGCTTAATTCTTCTTGGATTTTCTATGCAGCAACATCGATATCTCGCAGATTCAGCAAGAAAATAGTAATATACACTAGCATTCAATATATGATCTAACATCGTCAATTTATCTGATGTTAGATTGTTTATTCGATCTATGCGGCTTTTCACCAAAAAATTGGCAATGCTGATTCTCAAGTACCAGTGTAGGTAATACTAGCTTAACGATGGTATTATATTCTAGATTTCAGTAATATTAATCTCCCAGTTGGTGTGAAAAAATCTATTCGCTTTGTATCTGCAAAGTATGCAGACATGGTGTTATTTTTCATGATGACGCAATCTCCATCCAAAAAATTATTACATCAACTCTAACATCTATATTGACTTAATTTATGTAGGGAAGTTAAGTCTCTTCATATGAATATTGTGGATGCTAAAGACTAAAGAGCACAAAGGATAAGGTGGCGTTGGATACATACTATTCAGTTCCAACAAATGGACCAGATGGACAATGCAATAGTTTTCCGCTATAAGTTCATAACTGAGGTCTAGGATAATCTCCTGCTTCTATATGAAGTGTAATCTCTTGCTACTATATGACGTGTTGCAAGGCATGGATTTTTTCTGTCAAAATGTACATTTATCCAAAGTTCCACATATGTAAAAGCACATTTATCCATAAGCTTTGATATAGCTCCAGATTGATCTCTTAAATAGTTTATTGAACTTAGCACATAAACTTATCAAGAAAGTTAGCTTATTTAGACAAAACGATAGTCATGTCAACTCTGTAGGATGATTTCTAAGTGATAAATTTCCATTTCTTCTCCCATTATTATACATATCTGTTTAGCATTCTAATATCCCACATCTTATTTACCATGCGCAATATCTCTTTATTTGATATACCACAACAAGTTCCGCCGCAACGCGCGGGGTATCCTCTAGTATTCATAATAACGAAGACCCAAGAATTTGTAATGTGTAATGTGTGTGATGCATACCCATAGCATCTGAATATTGGAATCCACGTACTTTTTTCCTCTCCATGCTAAGGCTACATTTGTGCTTCTTAGATTTGTTTGTCCTGATGTCTCCCAAGCCTAACTAATGGATAGGGCAACAGGCTAGTAAAAGATGCAACTAGTCTCATATCTTCTTGTTTTTGAGTCAATTTGAGCAACTAAATAGTATGTGTTACAACTAGTACCGTCTGCTTGAATATACAAGGGAAGGGGAGAAAGGAGGACTTGCACAAATAGCCAGGTAGAGGGTAGACACATAAAGAGGGATAGTTAATTCATACTTCAAGCATAAGACCTTAATCGATTGTGAAGGGAGTGAAGGCAATAGTGGTAGGAATGCGGAGTAAAGGTGCACGGACAATCTCTCCAAGCAAAGTTTAACACCTAACCGGATCAATATTGTTTTGTTCACAAAAATGTTAGAGGTCGTCTATGCTATAGAGTTTCCCGATGATACAAGAGTGCTGAGTGTACATCAAGAGTTCAAATTTGCTAGAATTATGTTGCTAGAACCTTGCACGAGAGCATGAGTAGTTCAAAAAAATGAGTGCTGACAAATGCTAATGTTGGTATAGATGAAAACATCATCTTGGAACTTTGCAGAAAGCGTGATGTTAGCTTTTAATTTTTTTTAAAAAATACGAATGTGGAATGTGTCAGTGCCATGTGTGATGAATTAGAAAAAAACTAGAAGATATGACAAGACCACATGTCTTCTCATATTCTTCATCATCGCCATCGAGCCAGTGATCGACCCGTATGGTCTTGCCACGCACATGCCATACTAGTTTAAAGCCTTAGAGCAACACCGCCCACCACTGCTATTTATCGCTGATGTTGGCAGCTATTTTTGGTCGGTTGCCTGCCAAGTGTGAGATTTATGCTGAAGATTAAATATTTGGGCGCTTCCAAAGTGGAGCCAATATTGAGCACTCGGACTATATGGGAGCATTGGCAAAGCCAACACCAAAAATTTGTGCCTCAGATAGCTTAGGAACTAGGGGCCCATACAAAAATATCTTCAAATTGAAAGGTGGTTTTGAAGAAAAGTAGTGGGGTTAGCTGATCCCACAACCTACATGCAATTCCACCACTGCACAAGAGCACTCGGATGTGAATAGTAATACCAAATCCTCACGTATCATCTTACCACCATAGACCCGCTCAAGTAAGACCGTAGATGGAAGAAATTGGTTGCAACCCAGAAAAGTCCCATTGGGTTCGATTACGACATGAAGATTAAGTGGGTTCTAATCCAGCACGGATTAGAGGAAGTCAACTCAAGACCAGCTTGACTCCAAGGTTGAGACCTGCTGGGAGACTGCTCGACTACGAAGATGAGGAGACATGTCTAGTTTAAGAGTAGGAGTTGGATTCCGATTATACATGTAAGCGCGTGGGACTTGTAGTTAACGCCTTGCACGGCAAAACCGTCTGCTCCATATATTTGTGAGAAGTGATGGCCGATTTGGTTTAAGCACACAAAACAATCAAATATATCAATACAACACACATTATTTTATCCCTATCTTTTTCACTGCCTTCATTATTCGGTGAGCTTGTTAGCTTTCTTTCGATGATCAATACCCTAGCTATGGGCAAGACAATCGACTTACTTCAGCCCAGAAAAGCACTAAATGGATTATCTTGTGTATCAGACTTTCTGTCGGTCTCCCATGACGTGTGTTGCGGTGTATCATGCACCCCGCCGTTGAGGGTACATGACTAACGTGTTCGTGTGAACATCCAGTCTACTCTCCGCACTATAAAAATGCAAAAACCTACATCATCCTTTCCGAATTATAAGCAGACTAAATGAGTGAACAAACACACAAAAACACATCTATATACACGGAATTCAGAAAAATGCCGGAACTTCTTATAATTCAGAACGGAGGCCCTGTGCTCGAAACTAGAAGATGTTTTTGATATTTCAGTGTGAACTACATAAAGACTGAAATGGGTGAAGGACACACTACAACACGTCTATAAAATTGCGGTTTGAAAAAGGGTCAGAACTTCACTATAATTTGGAACGAAAGTATGGACGTACCGGCCATTCTATCTATTTTCAGAAAAGAAGTCAATTGTCAATGCAGGCAGCGGTGGGCCGGTTAGCGTTCCAAATTAGTGCATGCATGTTTATGTAGTCTGAAATAGTGTAAACAGCTGCTTCAGCTGGCAGCTGGCATTAAATCGCGCCTTCTCAGATGACTTGGACAGCCAACGGAATTCATTGATGTATGCATGGTTACACTGCCATCCGTTTCTTGCCGTTGGATCGGTCCGTGTTTCGTCTGCTTGTTGGTGCGGCACACCTGTCATATATGGATGGCTTCCAAATCCTGATACTATTACATAGTTCCGTCGTTGAATGCCGAAATCCGGCTTGTAGATGACCGAGACTTGGTGCCTGGTCCTAGTTTCCGTTTGATGCATGCTATATAATCGGTTGCTAGTCCCAATTTTATCTAGTACAGTACTAACACCTAACCGGATCATGTTCTTTTGTTCATAAAAAGAAACATCAATCTTATCCTAGAGAGTGTCCCAATTTGACGAGAGTGTGTGCTGCTAGTCCGCGGTCGGGACGGTGCAACAACTTGTATGCATGTGGCACCATCAACTCGTTGCAGCTACAAGCTGCCTGAGTACTAGCAATACTTCTAGCTCAGTGCAACTAGTTAGAATTTATGCTGGACTCTGATGCGGTCGTGTGGTCACGACCATGATGGACAACACATTGATCAACCACCATGCTGCCATCCGGATCACCATCACTTCTCTTCATTGATTCAAAATATTTGACCATGATTTTTTGCATGTTTGTAGGATTAATAGTTGTCCACATACAATTTTTTCTTTTACAGATTTTTTTGAAACTAGGAAATATGTTTTTGAACTTTTTTTAAGCGGCATCACTGGTGTCTATGTGCAACAAATCTCTACACGAATATTCTTGTCTACACCATGATCATAGCTCAACTTTCAGAAATTTAGAAAACGCAAATATTTGGTTGCCGAGAAACTTTTCTCGATCAGCTTTCATGGTTACTGTGAGTACGACAAATGGGGGACGACAACATGCAAGCAAGAAGCATGTGGATCGAGATGGGTAGGGGCAACTAGAATAGCCTATGGCAGCCCCCTCTCCCCCTCAGAGCCCGCTACAGTAGCAGCCCCTATAAAGCAAAGTAATTTGGGGCAAGGGCTCGATGACCCTCGAGGTCTCGGCTCTCTGTTATTTATTACGGGTCAAACAGGGTTACAAGAGTATTATAGGTGGAGTCCTATACGGATTTATACAGAGTCCTAACCAGACTATTATACAATGTCTAACACCCTCCCTCAATCTTAACTGTGCCCAGAAATGCTAAGCAAGTTAAGATTGCGTCTATAGCCTTCAAACGTAGGAAGCGGTAGTGGCTTCGTAAAGATGTCAGCAAGTTGATCTTTAGAAGAGATAAATTTGATCTGCAGCAGCTTTTGTGTAACCCGTTCTCTGACAAAATGGAAGTCAACTTCAATGTGTTTGGTGCGGGCATGGAAGACTGGATTTGAAGACAGATATGTAGCACCAATGTTATCACACCAAAGGACCGGCGGACGATTCTGAGAGACCCCCAACTCTCTCAACAAAGACTGCACCCATATGATTTCAGCAGTAGCATTTGCAACCGCCTTGTACTCTGCTTCAGTACTACTACGAGACATTGTAGCTTGTTTACGAGCACTCCAGGCGATCAAATTTGGTCCAAAGAATATAGCATGTCCCCCGTGGATCGCCGATCATTTGGACAACCAGCCCAGTCAGCATCGGAGAAGGCGGCCAGAACAGTAGAGGGACTTGACCGAAAATGAAGACCAAACTGAGCAGTATGACGAAGATAGCGTAAAATACGCTTAACAGCAGTCATATGAGAATCTCTGGGTGCATGAAGGAACTGACAAACTCGATTGATAGCATAGGACAAGTCTGGGCGAGTGATCGTCAAATACTATAACCCTCCAACAAGACTGTGATACTCAGTAGCATCATCAGAAGAAAGAAGATCACCAGCCAGAGCAGAAAGCCTGTCAGTAGCAGACATGGGGGTAGTAGCCGTCTTGCACTGAAGCATACCAGAACGGCGTAACAAATCCATAGAATATTTCTGCTGAGTGAGAGTCAACCTAGCATCACAGTGAGTAACCTCCAATCCAAGAAAGTAATGGAGTTTACCAAGATCTTTCACAGCGAAGTCTGCACCCAACGCTGTCACAAGGCGGGCAGTCGCAGACTCAGATGAGCTGATAACAATAATATCATCAACATACACCAGCAGGTACATAGTAAGCTGAGGGCGCTGAAACAGAAACAGAGACGTATCAGCAGTAGATGGCACAAATCCATGAGTGCGGAGAACAGATCCCAGTCGAGCATGCCAGGCGCGCGGAGCTTGTTTAAGCCCATATAACGCCTTTTCAAGGCGACACAGATGCTGGGGACAAGATGAATCAACAAAACCTGGAGGCTGACACATATAGACCTCTTCCTCCAAAACACCATGAAGGAAAGCATTCTGAATATCCAACTGGCGAAGCGACCAGCCACGAGTAACAGCTAGTGAAAGCAGAAGCCTGACAGTAGTGGGTTTGACAACTGGACTAAAAGTATCCTCATAATCAAGTCCATACCTTTGTTTAAATCCTTTAGCAACCAAGCGTGCCTTGTATCGTTCAATAGTACCATCGGTATGTTTCTTGACTTTGAAAACCCACTTAGAGTCAATAATATTAATCCCAGACTGCGGCGGAACCAGACGCCATGTGTTATTCCGAAGAAGGGCTTGAAACTCATCAGCCATAGCAGCACGCCAGTGAGGAATACTCATAGCAGCCTGATAGTTACGAGGTTCAGCAGTAGGATCCGCCTGAGCATCAGCTAAACAAGCAGCAAGCCAGGCAACAGTACCATCCATACGTTCTTTACGATGGACAATGCCACTTTTGTTGCGTGTGTGAGGACGAACCGAAGCAGCAGTAGGTGGTGAGGAAGACACTATATCATCAAGCATAGGAGCCGAAGATGAAATAGTCACAGCGGGCGACGGGGCATGCCCAGTCGTAGAAGGCATCTGAGGCGATGATGTCGCATGAGCGGGCGACGGCCCGACCGAAGCGGGTGAGGGCAGTGCGGATGCCGCACTAGGCGATGATGGCATCGCAGCCGCACGAAGTGACAGAGACGGCGAGGCCGCATAAGGCGGAGGCCCAGCAGGCGCGGGCGAGGCCTCATGAGGCGGACGCCCAGCAGGCGATGGTGATGGAGATGGCCCTGCTGGGGAGGGCGACGACCCTGGTGACGTTGGCGTCAGGGCCGCAGGAGGTGATGTAGGCGATTGAGAAAAGGTCAATCGTCACAGATCTATGACACTTTTCTTTAGGGTCATTGAGAAAAGGTCACTAGTCAACACATTTGTTGTAGTGCGGCGATCTCGCCCTGGGCGACGAGAAGTTCGGTGTCACCATGGGCGATGAGAGTAGCGGGCCCGCACCAGGCGGGGACAACAGAGCCGCACCAAGCGGCATGGATTGGGCCGCATGTGGCGGCAAGGACGACGTGGCCTCACCGGGCGGCACAGAGGAAGCCGCAGCAGGGGCAGATGAAGATTGCCCAGCAGTGACAGGCGCACCTGAAGATGCGCCAGTAATATCCTGAAGATGAAGACGTGCTCCACGACCAATGCCTGCACCATGAGTAGGCAACATCAACGGAGAGTGTGCAATATCTTCAAACTGGTCAGGCATAGCAGGTGAAGAGTGATGTGATGGTGGTGTGGAAGAACTCGGAAGTGCAGAAAACGGGAAAACAATCTCATCAAAGATAACATCGCGAGAGATAAAAACATGATTTGAAGGAACATGGAGGCACTTGTAGCCTTTATGAAGAGAACTATATCCGAGAAACACGCACTTTTTAGACCGAAATTCAAGTTTACGATTGTTGTATGGATGAGTGTGTGGCCAACATGCACACCCAAAGACTTTGAGAAAAGTGTAGTCAGGAGTTTCATGAAGCAATAGCTCTAATGGAGTTTTCATATGAAGAAGACGTGTAGGAAGCCGATTTATCAGAAAACAGGCTGTAGTAAAAGCATTACTCCAATAGCAAAAAGGAACAGAGGCATGAGCTAGTAAAGTAAGACCAGTTTCGACAATATGACGATGCTTACGTTTGGCAACACCGTTTTGTTGATGTGTATGAGGACAAGACACACAGTGCGAGATCCCAAGTTTCTGGAAAAAAGTATGGAGGTTGTGATACTGACCACCCCAATCAGATTGAACACTAATGATTTTTGTTTTGAGAAGACGCTTAACGTGTGCTTGAAATTGCAAGAAAACATCGAACACATCAAATTTACGCTTGATAAGATAAAGCCAGGTAAAGCGACTGTAAGCATCAATGAAACTGACATAATAGTTATGACCACTGACAGACGTTTGAGTATGACCCCAGACATCTGAAAAAACTAGCTCAAGCGGAGTTTTGACTATACGACTCGAGTCGGAAAAAGGAAGCTGATGACTCTTGCCTTGTTGACAAGCATCACAAACTGTATCACTATGATGACTAGACTGGACAGGGAGCTCATGACGGTGGAGAACATGGCGAACAATGGGTGTCGCCGGATGACCAAGGCGAGAGTGCCACTGAGACGACGAAACACGAACACCACTGAAGACCTGGTAAGCAGGTGACACATCATATAGACCATGGTGGCTATGACCACTAAGAAGAACGTCCGTAGTTTCACGATCTTTTACAAAAACATCAGAGGGGTGAAATTCGACAAAGACATTGTTGTCACGGGTTAGCTTACGAACGGATAAAAGATTACGTGTGACAGAGGGAACTTGAAGAACATTTGTGAGGTGTAATTGCTTAGAGGTATGAGTAGGAAGAGATGCCTGACCAATATGAGAGATGTGCATACCTGCTCCATTAGCGGTGTATACCTTATCATGGCCATGGTAGGGTTTCCGAACAGTAAGTTTTCCCACTTGGTTCGTCAAATGATCAGTCGCCCCTGTGTCCAAGTACCAGGAAGCATCAACAGGATAGGAGGGAGAATATCCCTGAGCGGCAAGGGCAACTTGACGCCTGCCGTTGTAATTGTTACCAATGTCAGTGTAAAGACACTGTGATGCAATACGGCCATTAAGACCACAGAGCTGACACGGTTGATGAGCGCCGCATAAGTGACAACAAGCCTGCGCATGTTGCGGAGGTGAAGCGGGCAATTGAGCCTCTCCCGAAGATGAGGCGACGCGTATTGCAGAAAGGGCACCATATGACGGTGCGACAGTATTAACCGCGGGCGCACCGTAGGCTGCGGGCGTGACAGTTGCAGGTGCTTGGGCTTGGGCATATGCTGGCGCAGGCGTCACACCGAGATGGGGCACGGAACTGTACGCTCCATAGCTTAGCTGGGGCACGCCATAGCCAGACGGGAACGCGCCATGAGCCGCCGGAGATGCGCTATAGACCGTCGGGGACATGCCATAGAGCGTCGAGTGCACAAGTAGAGGAGCAGCGGGAGGCACAGATGGCGCGACGACCGGCGAGGCGGCCGCCATTTCAGACGGGGACGTGGGAGGCGCCACAGCAGGGGTGGCCGAAGGGCCGCCAGCAAAATCAGAGCAGGGGAGACCACGCCGGCGTTGGAAGGTGACGCGGCGGAGACGGCCAACGGAGATGATCCGGCGGCAGCCGCAATCGAGCAATTGGAAGATCCAGAAATAGCAGTATCGCGCGTATGCGCGTATCCATGATTAGTATTACCACGGGTATACGCGTAGGAAGCAGGAGCCTGTGCATGCGGAACTTGCATGGAGACCTCGGTTATATTCCTCATCGGGTGAGCTGATTCAGGGAGCAAGGCGTTTGGGGCAGCAGGTACAGCGGAAAACAGAGCGCCGGCAAACAGCATCGGGATCGATGGGTAGCTCTGATACCATGTAAAGTAAAGTAATTTGGGGCAAGGGCTCGATGACCCTCGAGGTCTCAGCTCTCTGTTATTTATTTCGGGTCAAACAGGGTTACAAGAGTATTACAGGTGGAGTCCTATATGAATTTATACAGAGTCCTAACCAGACTATTATACAATGTCTAACAGCCCCCCGATCTTGTGAGCCCGGGCCGATCCCGAGCCCCTCCGGCTGCCGGAGGCGGCGGAGGGGAGGCGCCGGAGTAGTTCTTAGGTGTAGATCTAGGACCGGCGGCTGTCTGCCGGTGTTTTTGGAGTAGGTTGTCGGCGCCGGCGGGCCGGGCTCGACATAGCCAGGGCGGTTCGTGGCCTTGTTGCCTCCGGCGGTCGGAGGTCAGCGGCCTTGATGCTGGCTCTGGGATCTTCGCAATAAGGCCTAGAGCTCCTCTTCTCTGCCTTGCTTCCTTCCTTTTCCTCTTGTTCCGGCGAGCCATGGTGGCTGGAGGACCTGTGGGGAGGAAGCCTTCGCTCGGCAGTGAGGTGGGGTGAGGAGGTAGCTGCTTCACTGCTGTGGCGAGCGATGAAGCACTCGTTGCTTGGGACGGTGGCTAGTTGTCCATGGTGGACGACTTTGCATCCACCAGCCGTGAGCCTCCTCCAATAAAGCCCCCAGTCTCCGTCCGCTCCGGCCGGCGGGACTGGTGCTGTAGGAGCTTGTCTCGGTTGCGTTGATCTGAAGCTTTGCTGCCCCTCTTGGCCGGCCGTGGTGGCGGGGGAGATTGGCGGCTTGGTGGCTCTCGTGGTGGTCTCCTTCCCGGCCGGCCGTGGAGGCGTGGGGGAAGGCTGGCAGCGGCGGAGTCCTCTTCTTCGCTTCGCCGGACTTGCGCTGTACTTGGCGCGGCGGCCACTACCCTTCTCTGCTGCTCGGGCGACCATGGTGGCGTCTGACTCGGCTCTGGAGGTTGGTGCTGCGGCGTCCCTGCTGGGAGTTCTCTCTCCGACGACTTGCGAACGGCTGGATCCGTCGCCTCCTCGGACTCAAAGGCTGTAGGGCAGCCCTCCCGTCTGCTTGTGCGCCGCGCCGGTGTGATCTTGCTGCTCGGCTTCGCCGGTGTGGCTCGTCGGCCCGTGCGCAGCTGGATCTGGTGTTCCTGGCCAGGGACTGGATCGCGTTTTTCTCGCTGTCCTGAAGGCCTCTTTGCACTTTTACAGGACCTCGTTGTAATCTTTATCTTTTCTAGGTCTTTTTGTAACTGTGTACCATCGACAGCAATACAAGCAGCTTTGGGTGCTGAGCACCCTTTACCGTTCAAAAAAAAAACTAGAATAGCCTATGTGAGATGGGTCACCCGGGTCCTATGTGAGATGGGTCACCCGGGTCCTATGTGAGATGGGTCACCCGGGTCCAGCTCCATTTAACCCATTGGTCAACATTATATTGGCGGAGGACTAGAAGCATGGTTTTTTGCATGTTTGTGTGATTAATAGTTGTCCTCATCCAACTATTTCTTATAGTTTTTTAAAAACTAGGAAATATGACTTTTTTTTGTTAAAGCGGGGTTACTGATGTCCATGTGCACCAAATCTCTACTGGAACATTCTTATGTACACCATGATCATAGCTCAACATTCAGAAATTTAGAAAATGCAAATATTTGGTTGCCGGGAAACTTTGCGCTTTTCTCGATCAGCTTTCATGGCTATTATGAGCCGGACAAGTGGGGGACAACCTGCAACGGAACAAGCATGATAGATCGAGATGAGCAGAGGCAACTAGAATAGCCTATGTGAGATGGTTCACCCGGGTCCAACTCCATTGACCAAATTACACTTAAGGCCGACCCATTTAACCCATTGGTCCGTGACTCATCGTCCGGGTTGAGCTAGTCCATTCCCACCCAGAACAATCCTAACTACTTCCTCCGTACCAAAGAATAAGGCGCCCTCGTTTTGCGTGTTTTTTCTTTAACCAAGATTTAATTTAAATATATAAAGAACATTGGTATAAAATTAGCATCATTAAAAAGTATGTTTTAATACAAATCCAATGATACTAATTTTACATAATATAATCAAGTTTTAGTTGCTCTATTTATTTGGTCAAAGTTTGCTTTGGAATACGCGTGCGCCTTATTCCTTAAAACGGAGGTAGTATGGACTAGGCTGGTGTATTCAGCAGACATAAATGTCACTAAGCAATTTCAAGATCTAAGTCAATGCACACTTGTGGCATGTGAAAATTGGAATCCACATACTTTTCTCCTAGCCATGCTAAGTCTACGTTCATGCTTCCTCAGATCTGTCCTGATGTCTACCAAGCCAAATTAGTGGGCAGGGCAAGCGAAAAATCGCTTTGGAGCTCAGGCTCCATGCAGCCCTTTATTTTGATTTTTTGAAAATTGACATTTTAAAGTTTTAAAAAAATCTAAAGAAAATATGTGGGTGTAGTCAACTATATACACTATAACTGTGCTAATTTTTAATGTAAAATACCTTGTATTATAGCCTCAGTAAAAAAGATAAATTAGACAAAATTTGGAACATGTTCCTAAATCTGAAATCTTGTTCCCAGATCTGGAATTTTGTTATTTTTTCTGAGGCCAGAATACACGATATTTCGTAATACAAATTTACACGTAGGTAGAATAAATCATAGACTACACTCTGATATTTTTGTTTATTTTTTTCAAAGTTTAAAATTTGAATTTTTCGAAGTTTGAGAAAAAGAGCTTCAGGGAGCTCGTCCGCTGAATCGACGCTCTCGCAGGGCAAGGGGCTAGTAAAAGATACAACTAGTCTCATCTTCTTGCTTTTAGTGAAGGCAATAGTGGCAATAGTGGCAGGCATGCGTAGTAAAGATGCACGGAAAATTGCTCCACTAAAGCGAAGTCTAACAGCTAACCGGACTAATGTTTTTTTGTTCATAAAGAAGATCAATCTCTTATGCATCCTATAGACTATAGAGTATCATGATGTCATGAGGAGCCCTTTGTAGTTTAAGTAGGAGTTCGATTCCGATCTATACATGTGGACACGTGGAACTTCTAATCCATGCCTTGCAAGGCAAGACCCCAAGACATCCTGCCCCATAAATTGTTGAGAAGTGATGCCTGATTAATTAGTTTGAGCACACAAAGCAATCAAATATATAAATATAAAAACTATTTTGTCCCTATCTTTGTCGTGGCTTACTCGTTATTTGGCGAGTTTGTTAAATTTCGTTCGACAATAAATACCATAGCAAGGAGTGAGAGAATCGACTTACTTCACCCCATATAAGCACCAACTGATTTATCTTGTGTGTCAGACTTTCATTATCCACTACGTGCATTGTGCTGTATCACCAGTGGCGGACCTAGGATTCTAGCAAAGGGTATGCTGCACTAAAATTTTAACGTGTCTATTGACAACAATTTTATCTTAGAATATAAAATGATTATGAAATATGACAAAGTAATTAAATAAAAATAGCATTTCACATTATAATGAAAGTTAAATTGTTTGACACACGTCGACGGGGCGTTCAGATACTTAACAAAAAAAATTGTCGGCGTGTAACCCTAAATTTCCAAAGTATTTGACCCCGGGTTAATTATTTTGGAAAGACTATATGATACGATTGTGCTAAAATAAACAACAAAATATGTAAAAACGGTGTTACAAAAAAAAACGCCCTCCATTTTAAAGGACGCAACTTGGTTATCTAGACGTGTTTCAGCCGTGTAGGTTCAGTCATCTCAAGAAAAGCTAGGATAATTAATTTAGAACAGAGGAATTACAATGGAACATATAAGAATTAATCAAATACTTAATTAGCTAAACTAGCTATCAGTTTACTAAATTATCAGATGATGCTACTCAGAGCTAGCCCATGCCCATATGCTATTAAAGGCACTGTAGAGTCGCTCCAACGAACGTGCAATAGCAAAATATTTCCTTTGATTAGTCCTATTATCAAAATGAATATGCTATTAAAGGCACTGTAGAGTCGCTCCAACGAACGTGCAATAGCAAAATATTTCCTTTGATTAGTCCTATCATCAAAATGAATACATGCATGCATGTGCATATACAAGCGAGACTAATTAATGCTTGATAAACATACACGGAGATTAGTGGCCAAAGATCAGTACTCCCTCCATCCCGGTTTTAAGACACAATTCACAAATCATGCAATCCCAAAATACCCCCACCTCCTAGGCATATTAGTATTTAAGGTGCTTAATTAGCAGCTTTGCATGAGCAATTTTTGTATTTCTAAGGCCAAACTACCAATGCATGCGCTTTTTTATTAATTAATGGGTGTTTAAATGAGGATAAAGAGCAATTTTTTCCACCAATTATAGATCACCTAGGGCAAAGAAATTTACAAATTATGCCCTTAAAACCGGAATGGAGGGAGTAACTACAAAGCTAAGGTACTATACCCATGTCCCTACATCCATGGTCGGAGGCTGCATGCATGCATTTGCTCAGTTTGGTTAAAACAAGGGTACAAGGATACGTAGCTTGCATGGCTCGGCCGGCCGCAGGGTACGCCTTGCATACCGGGCATACCGTGTAGGTCCGCCACTGTGTATCACCGTGCTCGAGGGTATATGGCTGAAGTCACTAATAGAAAATGGGTCTTTGGTCCAGCACCAAAATGACATCTGTTCTGCTTTGTTTTGTCAATAGGGACCAATGATAGGCGTTGGTCCCGATTCGTGCCGCCAGGTGGTCGGTCCCGGTTCATTTCGAAACATCGGTCCTAGTTTGTGGCATCAACCGGGACCAATGCCCCCTCCCCCCCCTCCCGCGTGGCACGTGGCGCTCTGCAGAGCATTGGTCCCGGTTCATGCCACGAACCGAGATCAAAGACCCTCCCCTGGCTATAAATAAGCCCAGCCCTTTGCCACAAAATTTTGCTGGACTGTGTGTGAGGTGTGGATGCTAGCTTTTTTTTCCTTTGATTGCACACAAGGTGTTCGACGAAATGTCCAAGCCACACTTAAGTTCGCGCAATACAGTATCCTCGGCCGAGGTTAGCAACCTTATCTTCTTCATCTGTAACTGACTAACTGATACAAAAATATTGCATGTGTCCATGTAGGGTGGTCATTTCACTATTCATGATGTTATTGTAATGGTTAATTATTATGACGCAGATCGACGCGCGGATGCGATGGATGTACGGCGACCGATGCGATTCTGATTTTATTGCAGGCCTGCATAAATTTATCGATGTGGCTAAGGCAAACAAAGTGGATAATTTTATGCCTTGTCCCTGCGTGGACTGTCGGAATGTGACGGAGCACTCTGTCCCGAGAATCCTTCAAAGCCATCTGCTTCTGAGAGATTTCATGTCCGGATATTATTGTTGGGCCATGCATAGAGAAAGAGGGGTTAGGCTGGAAGAAAATGAAGAAGATGAGGATGATGACAGCTATCCTATGTCCCCTGAAGAATACGGTGATACTGCAATGGAAGACAATGAAGAAGAGGAAGGCGGCAATGAAGAAGAACAACGGGCATCGGATGAGCCCACTGATGGTCTTGGTCGGGTCATTTCTGATGCAAAGCAACAATGCGATACAGAAAGGGAGAAGCTGAAGTTGGAGGCCATGCAAAAGGATCACAAAAAGTTGGTGTACCCAAATTGCAAAATGGCAGCACAAAGCTCTGTACCACACTTGATCTGCTGAAATGGAAGGCAGAGGCTGGTTTATCTGACAAGGGATTTGAGAAGTTACTGAAAATAATGAAGCCGAAGCTTCCAAAGGATAACGAGCTGCCCGAGACAACGTATGAAGCAAAGAAGACTATCTGCCCTCTAGGATTAGATGTGGAGAAGATACATGTATGCATTAATGACTGCATCCTATACCGCGGTGAGAAGTACGAGAATATAGATAAATGTTCGGTATGCACTGCATGTCGGTACAAGATCAGACAAGATGACCCTGGTGATGTTGAGGGCGATGACGAGCCCCCCAGGAAGAGGGTTCCTGCTAAGGTTATGTGGTATGCTCCTATAATACCACGGTTGAAATGTCTGTTTAGAAACAAAGAGCATGCCAGGTTGTTGCGATGGCACACAAAAAAGCGTAAGAAAGACGGGAAACTAAGACACCCCGCTGATGGGTCGCAGTGGAGAAACATCGAGAGAAAGTACTCGAACTTTGCAGGTGACGTGAGGAACTTATGGTTTGGTCTAAGTACAGACGACATGAATCCTTTTGGGGAGCAGAGCTGCAATCACAGCACCTGGCCCGTGACTCTATGTATCTACAACCTTCCTCCTTGGTTGTGCATGAAGCGGAAGTTCATTATGATGCCAGTGCTCATCCAAGGACCGAAGCAACCCGGCAATGACATTGATGTGTACCTAAGGCCATTAGTCGATGAACTTTTGCAGCTGTGGGCAGAACCAGGTGTAAAGGTGTGGGATGAGCACAAACATGAGCCATTTTACCTACGAGTGTTGCTGTTCATAACCATCAATGATTTGTCTGCTCTTAGTAATATTTCAGGACAGTCAAACAAGGGATACAATGCATGCACGCACTGTTTAGATAAGACTAAAGGTACATATTTGGATAAATGTAAGAAGGTTGTGTACCTGGAGTGTCGTAAATTTCTTCCGACCAATCATCAAGTAAGAAAGAAAGGCAAGCATTTCAATGGTGAGGCAGATCACCGGAAGAAGCCTAAGCTCCCTAAAGGTGCTGATGTATTTGGTATGGTGAAGGACCTAGAAGTAATCTTTGGAAAGGGTCCTGGCGGTCAATCTGTTCCAAATGACCCCATTACCGGACACATGGCCATGTGGAAGAAGAAATCTATATTTTGGGAGCTTGAGTATTGGAAAGACCTAGAGGTCCATTCTTCAATCGACGTGATGCACGTGATGAAGAATCTTTATGTGAACCTGCTGGGCTTCCTGGGCATGTATGGGAAGACAAAAGATACACCAGAAGCATGGGAGGACCAGCAACGTATCAAAGACCCATACAACAAGCATACTGATAAAGGCCGTCAATACTTAACCAGCTACTCTCTTACCAAAGCAGAGAAGGAAATCTTTTTTGAATGCCTGAGCAGTATCAAGGTCCCGGCTGGGTTCTCGTCAAATATAAAGGGAATAATAAATATGGCAGAGAAAAAATTCTAGAACCTGAAGTCCCATGATTGTCACGTGATTATGACGCAGTTGCTTCCGGTTGCATTGAGGAGGCTTCTACCGGAAAATGTTCGAGTACCCATTGTGAAGCTATGTGCATTCCTCAATGCAGTATCTCAGAAGGTGATCGATCGAGAAAGTCTGGAAAAGCTACAAAAGGATGTGGTCCAATGTCTTGTCAGTTTTGAGTTGGTGTTTCCCCCGTCCTTCTTCAATATTATGACGCATCTCTTAGTTCACCTAGTCGAAGAGATTTCCATTCTCGGTCCTGTATTTCTGCACAATATGTTCCCCTTCGAGAGGTTCATGGGATTCTTAAAGAAATATGTTCATCACCGTGCTAGGCCAGAAGGAAGCATCTCCAAGGGCTATGGAACAGAGGAGGTCATTGAGTTCTGTGTTGACTTTCTTCCTGACCTTAAGCCGATTGGTGTTCCTGAATCACGGTATGAGGGAAGACTGAGTGGAAAAGGCACGCTAGGAAAGAAAGCAATGATATTTAGGGATGGGCATTTTTTTGAATCAAGCACACTACATAGTTCTACAAAGTTCTACCTTCGTGGCTCCGTATATCAAGGAACACATGAATGTTGTACGCTCCAAGTTCCCGGGGAAGGATGACTACTGGATTAAAGAAAATCATATGGAGACTTTCGGCACTTGGTTGCAATTACATCTCATGAATGACACCACTATTGGAGATCAGCTCTACACTACTAGGAAAACATTTTTTCATGGGCTCATTATCTGTGGAGCACTACCTTTCGGTGCTCCACGGATAAGTAAGCGTGGCGTACCACAGACGCGTGCGCCACGGATATCTCCTTATGCGTGGCGCACCGAAAAGGTGGTGCGCCACGCATATGTGGGCCCCAACGAGCACCAGGGCCGGGGCTGTCAGACCCCCATATCCATGGCGCACGAATTGGGGGTGCGCCACGCATAGGGCAGATATCAGTGGCGCATCACAAACACGTGCGCCACGGATAAATGTGGGTCCCTCCTCTGGAAAAGGTGGCAGGCATATCCGTGGCGCACCCCTTGGGTGCGCCACTGCTGTGGATATTTGTGGAGCACCATATTGATGTGCGCCACGGATATGTCGTGGTACCTACCACCATAAATGCACACATACACACATATATATGCACACATATATACGCACATATACACACACATATACACACACATATACACACATATATACACACATATACATATATATACACACTTATATATGCACACATACGCACACATATATACACACATATATGCACACATACACACACATATATGCACACATATATACGCACACATACACACATATATACGCACATATATACACACATATACACACACATATACGCACACATATATGTACACATATATACACATATACACACATATATACGCACATATACGCACACATATACACACATATATGTACACATATATACATATACACACACACATATACGCACACATATACACATACACATATATGCACATATACACACACACATACACACACATATATGCATAGATATACACATATATACACACATATACACATATATACACACACATATACGCACACATATACACACACATATATGCACATATACACGCACACACATATGCCATACACACATATACACACATATACATACATATATACACATATATATATATATATACATGCAAAATAGCCTGCTACCACCGGTGGTAGCTATGCACGCACCATCCACCATTAGATCCTCTATAGGGAGCATGTGATTTTCTACCGGGAGCACAAGAATTAACAGACGGAAGCAACGGCGTTTGCATGCATATTCCCATCTCTCACCACCTCAACACACCACCCCAACACACCACACCATGCAACCTATTGGATTATCCACCCCAACTAACCACACACACACACCTACTACACCATCCACTCAACCTATCCATCCAAAGCCACCACACCAAGGAACCACCCCAACAAACCATCTCATCTCACCATCCACTCTGCAGGTTACTTGGTTAGGAGAGTGTGCATGGCAACTAGGTATGGCATATTTTAAATCACCACCTGCTCTAGCCATCCACGGTTGCCATCCTAGGTAGACATTCAAGAGTGTGTATGGCGACTAGGCATGGCAACTAGGCATGGCATGTCTCAAATCACCACCTGCTCTAGTCATCCACAGTTGCCATCCTAGGTAGCCATTCAAGAGTACCATGTGCATGCAACAAACGGAAGCATTTCATCCATTATCACCGTCATCTCCTGTTCTCTACATCGCATGCGGTAGAAATATCATGCTCATGCAATCCAAGGACTATGCATGCATGCATAGCTACCACCGGTGGTAGCAAATCCGCGTTGATATATACATATATACACACATATACACACTTATATATGCACACATACACACATATACACATACATATACGCACACATACAAACACATATATGCACATATATGCTATATACACACATACACACACATATACACACATATATACACATATATACACACATATACACACTTATATATGCACACATGCACACATATACACACACATATACGCACACATACAAACACATATACGCACATATATGCTATATGCACACATACACACACATATATACATATATATACACACATACACACACATATATATACACATATATGCACATATACACACACATATACATACATATACACACATATATGCACACATACATACACATATACACACATATACACACACATATATGCACATATACACACACATATACACACATATATACCATACATACACATACACACACATATACACACATATATACACACTTATATATGCACACATGCACACATATACACACACATATACGCATACGTACACACACATCTATGCACATATATGCCATATGCACACATACATACACATATACACACATATATGCCATATGCACATATATACACACATATATACACATATATACACACTTATATATGCACACATACATACATATACATACATATACACACATATACGCACATATACATACACATATATGCATATATACGTACATATATGCACACATACCTACACATATACATACATATACATAATACATATATATAATACGTATACATAATACATATACACATATATATACATATACACACATATACGCATATACACACAAGCACACATAGGCCTTAAGAGGATTGATATGATAGTAATATCAATAAGAATTTAAGTAGGTTAGGGATAGCTCATCCAAATAGAATGGAGAAGTTAAGCGTGCTCAGCCCGGAGTAGTCTAAGGATGGGTGACCTAGAGGGAAGTCAACAAATTCAGTGTGATTTGAAAATGTTCCTTATGTGATAAAATCCTCAAAAAATAGAAATACAATAGTTTTTTCACATTATTTCGATTTTTATGATTTTCAAAAAAAATTTGGTTTTTTTTCAATTTTTAATTTTTTTCGAAAAAAATAGAAAACTTATCTGTGGAGCACCTATTTTAATATCAATGGCGCATCCTATCCGTGAAGCACCCCCCTTTGGTGCGCTACAGATATTATGCGTAGCGCATCCCACTTAGGTGCGCCACGGATAGGATACATAGTCGTGGCGCATATAGCCGTGTGCCACTGATAATAAATACCAGTGGCTTGATAGGGTTTCTCCTAGTAGTGCTACTTGTTGGCCGCGACACCATCTGCGACTGCATTGACTTTCCAAGGGTACGAGATAAATGGGAATACATTTTACACGATTGCCCAAGATAAAAAGAGCACCAACCAAAACAGTGGTGTCCACTTTGATGCAATCTGTAAGAATGAGAAAAAGGACACATACTATGGTTACATAGAGGAGATATGGGAACTTGACTATGGACCTACTTTTAAGGTCCCTTTGTTTCGGTGCAGTTGGGTCAACATGAATAGAGAAGGGGTAAAGGTAGACCAGCTGTACGGAATGACAACAGTGGATCTCAAGAATCTTGGTTATAAAGACGAACCATTCGTCGTAGCCAATGATGTGGCTCAGGTTTTCTATGTGAAGGACATGTCCTGCAGACCGAAAAAAAAAGGAAACGAATACATCAGACGATGAGCCTAGGCGTCACATAGTTCTTTCAGGGAAAAGAAATATTGTGGGAGTCGAGGACAAGACAGACATGTCAGCAGATTATGATAAGTTTGAAGAAATTCCGCCCTTCACCGTGAAAACTGACCCTTGCATCCCGTTAAATAATGAAGATGCTCCATGGTTACGGCCTAAGAAGTGATCACAAGCAAGGGATCGATATACGCGACAAAGGATTCATACCCTAAACCCTATGTAAATCTATGTAATATATGAAAACTATGACACGTCATTTTGTGAAGGATTTTTTATGATGTTTGCAATTTTCCAAGTTCAATATTTTTCCTTGCAGCTATGACACATAATATGACACCACACGAAGGTTTTGCATTGTTTGTATCATTTTTGAATTTCTTATGCCTGTTTCAAACTATATTCAACACGGCGGGCATGAAGCTTCTTAGCCCGGGGCTGAGCCTCGCTAAACTTGAAGTGGATCTCTGATGAAATAGCATGTTGTGAACCTATAAATGATTTTTAAAAAAAATCACAAGCATTATATCCTGTACTTGTAGTTCAAATCTGGGCACCCTCCTACCGATTCAGCAGGAATTTGTCTTTTTCATGAGGGATGGACGGAAAGGTTCTTAATACACCGGTTGGGAATTTGTCTATCTAAGGTGATCTAGTATTTTTGAAAAATGGGTTGGTACCAATGCCAAACTTTAATTTGGTGGTTCCTTCACAGAACACCCCGATTTTGGCACCTCAAAAATGGAAATTGGCTATTTCGTGTGTCGAAAAGGAAAACTTCCTCCTGCAATATCGTAAGCCATCCCAAGATATACATGTGTGCACAATATGGGCACATTATCACAAACTATGCCCTGATTCTAGCCATAACATTGGTGGTTTGACCTAAATGCCATGAAACCTCGAACATGATATATCATTTTGTGAAGGATTTTTTTATGATGTTTGCAATTTTCCAAGTTCAATATTTTTCCTTGCAGCTATGACACATAATATGACACCACGCGAAGGTTTCACATTGTTTGGATCATTTTTGAATTTCTTATGCCCGTTTAAAACTATATTCAAAACGGCGGGCATGAAGCTTCTTAGCCCGGGGCTGAGCCTCGCTAAACTTGAAGTGGATATCTGATGAAATAGCATGTTGTGAACCTATAAATAATTTTTAAAAAAAATTCACAAGCATTATATCCTGTACTTGTAGTTCAAATCTGGGCACCCTCCTACCGATTCGGCAGGAATTTGTCTTTTTCATGAGGGATGGACGGAAAGGTTCCTCATACTCCGGTTGAGAATTTGTCCATCTAAGGTGGTCTAGTATTTTTTAAAAAATAGGTTGGTACCAATGCCAAACTTTAATTTGGTGGTTCCTGCACAGAACACCCCGATTTCGGCACCTGAAAGATCATATCGAGCCCCATGTGTGGTTTTGGTAATTAATGACAATCCCTATGGACTAATGGTTGCATTGAGTTATATGTGTAGGACTTGTCCATAGACAATGCTTGAACCATTTGTTGGAGTCAAGGTTGTAAGAAGAAGATTATGTGTTGACCAAGGTGTTATTCAAGGAGTGATCCAAAGATTGGTCTTAAGGGAGTTGAGCTTATGTCAAGTGTGTCTTGAAGAATAAGATTGAGTGAGCTCTCATGTGTATCCTCAAGACACCATCATTTGGAGAAAGAAGAATTGATTCAGGATTGATCAAGTCAAAGCGCAAGTTCAAGATGAGCAACTAGAAGAGAACATATGCTTGAAGCTTGCCATCTATATTGTGATCATGGATATGTGAAGATATGCTTAAAGAGAGTCTCTTCCATAGTGGAGTATGGGGGAGAATCCGCAAGACTTCACAAGCAAGCTCAATCAAGAAAGGTGGTCCAACTTGAGAAGATCAAGATCGTCTTTATCCACCTCAAGTGGAATGCTCAAGGCAAAGGTATGATAGTGTTAGGGTTTCTTTCTTACCGGTCTCATGGTGTTATTTGTGAGACCGGGTTATAGGATCGGTAGCCGTACTATCAAGAGGGGCTCTCGAGTGAGTAACTTAATTGTATCGTTCGGAGAGAGCTCAAACCTTTGCATACTTGGCATCATCTTTCTTGGTTCTTATTTGAGTTTTATCCATGTGAGGTTTTAGAGCTTGTGGTTATTTCCATGACAAGCTCTAGCTCATCAAAAACGGATTTCGCATGAAGCTCTTATTGCGTTTTTGATGTTTGGAGGTTTTTCCGGTTTGCCTTCAAAGAGAGGTCAAACCTTTCATATTTGGTTTTATACTCCCTTGTTGGACTATGATGTTTCTATGGATGAAGTTGTAGAGCTCGTTATGGTGATTCCAACGAGCCCAAGATCATCGAAAACGGAGTCCGGATGAAAAAGTTATCACCGTTTTCGTATTGCAATTTCTGCTCGGCGTCACCCAGTAAGGGGGGCGGATATTCCGGCCAGGGGGGGCGGATTATCCGGCCTGGGGCGAAATTTGTTTCGGAATTTCTGCTAAGGACCTGAGTCGGCGTCACCCAGTATAGGGGGCGGATAATCCGGCCTGGGGGCCGGATATCCGGCCAGACGGATATTCCGGCCATATTTTGGCCGGATAATCCGCCCCTAAAATCCTGCAACGGCCATATTTCGAGGGGGGGCTATAAAAGGCCCCCTTCTTCTTCCTTGGGCTGTTAGCTACTCCTCTCTCTCTCCTCCATTGTTGACCTTGAGTAGCTTGCTCTCCCTCTCCATTCCTCCCATAGTTCTTGCATCTTTTTGAGGGAAAAGAGAGAGGAGATCTAGATCTATCTTTCCACCAATCAAAATCTTCTCTTAGTGAGGGGAACCTCTTGTGGATTTAGATCTTGGAGTTCTTTGTGGATTTCCTTTGTTCTTCCTCTCATATCTCTCCATAGCATTAGTTGCTTTGGTAGGATTTGAGTGAGAAGGATTTGAGCACCTTGTGTGCTCTTGCCATTGCATAAGTTGCATCGGTTTGAGTTCTCCCCGGAGATTTGAGTAAGTGAAAGTTTGTGAGCTTATTACTCTTGGGTTCTTGGAACCCTAGACGGCTTTGTGGCTTTGTGGTGCCTTTGTGGCTATTCTTGGGAGCCTCCAATTAAGTTGTGGATGCGTGCCCCAAGCTTTGTGTAAAGGCCCGGTTCCGCCTTGAGGAACCCCTTAGTGGAAGAGTGAGCTAGGCCTTTGTGGCGCAAGCTCACACCGGAGAATAGGGTGAGGCCTTTGTGGCGTTGGTTAGGCCTTTGTGGCGATACCACACCCCTCCAACGAGACGTACTCCCTTTCAAGGGAGGAACTCGGGAATACATCATCGTCTCCGCGTGCCTCGGTTATTTCTATACCCGAGCTCTTTACTTATGCACTTTACATTGTGATAGCCTTCGTGCTTGAAGTCATATATCTTGCTATCACCTTGTTACTTGTATTGCTTAGCATAAGTTGTTGGTGCACATAGGTGAGCCTAGTTTATTTAGGTTTTATGTGCTTGACAAAATAAACGCTAGTTTAATTCCGCTTTTGTTCAAGCCATTCGTAAAATTTGATATCGCCTATTCACCCCCCCCCTCTAGGCGACATCTGTGTCCTTTCAATTGGTATCAGAGCCCGGTCTCTCATTTTAGGCTTCACCGCCTTGAGAGCAAAGATGTCGGCTAGGGGATTAGTGCACTATGACACTTTTATATTCGATGGCACAAATTATGATACTTGGAAATTCACATGCTTAATTATTTTCGGGTCATGGACCCATCTATGGAGCAATTGTAGATGTGGGTTTTTCTCCTCCAAAGGATACTCAAAATCTATCTTTAGAGGATGAGAAAAACTTGTATCTCAATGCTCAAGCTACTCATGTGATTGTTAATGCTTTGAGCGATGTAGTTACCTTCTCCATCACGCCTTTTCGGAGCGCTCATGAGATATGGACAAAGCTTCAAGAAAAATATGGTGTGTCCAAGATTATTGAGGATGATTGTATTCCTTCCACTTCCGGCCGCAATGAACTTTCATCCACTTCACCAAAGTGTGGCAAGACACAAGGTAATGATATGGTGAGTGGTGATAAACTTGCAATGGTGATAGTATGCTTACTTTTGATGATCCTTCATCTCTATCTCATTGCAATGCTTCATCTTTGGACTTAAACACTTGTAGCCCCATAAATGTTTTACATGCTTGTGTTGATAGTCCTTGCATATCATGTGTAAATTTCTTGAATAAATCTCATGATGATATGCTTGCTTTGTCTTGTTGCCATGATACAAATGCTTCTATTTCCTCTAGTATTTGTGATGCTAACCATATAGAGGAAACCAAGAGTCTTTGGGCCAAGACAAGGTCTTGAATGGAGCTTCAAGTATTTCTTCATCTTCTTCTTCTCACGGTTCCCACATATGCCTTATGGCTAGGTCTTCAAATCATAATGATGTTGAGGACAATGGTGAGGATGAGGAAAATGAAGAAGACTATATTGAGTATTTAAACAAGAAGGGTAAGGTGGTCTTTGATGCTTTGCATAACCATAAAAATGTTTTGCCCAACTTCTTTGAAATCATGAGTTGTGCTATTGAGAGCACGAAACTCATTGAGATGAAGGAAGAACAAATTGATAAAATGTTTTCTCTTGAGCGTGAGTATGCCAATGATATCCATGATTTAAAATATGCTCTAGAGGAAGAGCAAGAGCTTCGGGTTTCTCTTGAGGAGAAGCTTGAATCCATTGAGGAGTCATGTAATGAAATTATTTCTAAACTCACTAAAGAACGTGACCTCGCTCTTGCCAAGTTGTCTTCTCCTATTCATAATGATAATGATGCATGTGCTACTAACTCTACTTCTTGTGAAGCATCTATTTTGAAGGAGAATGTTGAGCTAAGGGCTCAACTTGAATTGCTAACTAGCAAGTATGGGAAATTGGAAGAAATTCATGAAAAGCTATCTAGCTCTAATGAGGATCTTCTAGTGTCCCATGCTCGCCTAAAGTTAGCTCATGAGGCTATATCTATAAAGGTAACATCTTGTGAGCCTCATGTGGGCACTAGCACTATTTCCCAAAATGCAATATTGCCATGTGCTAGTACTAGTAATTCATCCACTCATACTATTTCTAATCTAGTGATGAATTACCCTCCTTGCCTTGTTGCTCTAACAATGTAGCCTCTACTTCCACTAGTACTTGTGTTGTCACTAACCATGTAGAGGAAATCAAAGAGCTCAAGGCCCAAGTTACTTCTTGAAGAAAGACTTGGAAAAACGTCATGAAGGGAAGTCCACACTCAACAAATCTTGAGTGTGCAAAAATCCCCCAATGACAAGAGTGGACTTGGATTTATCTCTAACAACAAGAAGAAGTCCAAAATATACAAGAAAAGAAGGGCCAAGAACAAGTCAAGAATTTGGCCAAGATTGTTTGCTTCAAGTGCAAAATTGAAGGGCACCATGTTAGATCTTGCCCTTTAAGAAAAAGGCACTTAGTGAGAAGCAACAAGGGAAGCGGCCTCAAGTTCAAGCCCTTGCTCAACCTCAAGTTGAAGAAAGGTCACTTCCCAAGAAAAATCAAGCTAATGCTCCCCTTGTGGAGAAATCAAGTGAGAAGAAGGTGAAGAAAAGAACTTGCTACATATGCCATGAGAAGGGTCACCTATCTTCTTCATGCACTAGTGGTAACTCATCCAACCCTATCATAATTGAAGATGCTTATTCACTTTGCAAGGATAAGGTTGGCAATGTGTTTGCCAAATTTGTTGGTGCTCAAAGTGGTGTCAAGAAAAGAACCATTTGGGTTGCCAAACCTATTGTTTCTAACTTCTTAGGACCCAACTTGGTTGGGGACCAACAAGCCATTACTTGAACAATAGGTGTTGGTGGAGGGCATTGGAGACTTGGCTATATCATGAAGAATTAAGGGATCTTCATCAATTATATTTTCTCAAGTCAAGTCATTTGGATTATCTTATTTCTATCATATATCCAATGTTCCTCCTTGCGGTAACATGTATTCAACTTATCTACCTTGAAAGTTACTCGCCCCTTTGCATGTGTTGGGTTTTGTATCTTGCATGTGTTTGTATATGTTGTGCTTCCTACTTGCTTCATTTTGAGTAATCAAGTATGTGCATGTTGGTTTGCACACCATGTACGTTGTTCTTGTTGAGCCTTTTGATCTCGTTTTATCTTACTTGGCTTTTGTAGAGATTATTGGACCATCCCATTTTGGGGGAGTGATATGCTTTGCACTTCACAATCCTAAAAATTGTGTACATAAGGGAATACCACTTAGTGTTGATATTTANGGTCATGGAGATGGCTTCTTACTGATTGAATTTCAAGAATTATTTCAGTTTTACCAACAAGACACCCTCGACAAAACTATTGTCAGTGCCTATTGTCTGTAAGTATTATTAAGTCTTTCTAGCTCAGCTCATTCGTTGCTTGTATAATCTTACTCATCACTATACTAATTATATATCCAGAATGAAGATTCTCGAATGCAACAAAGGAGGAATCTATGACCTTGGGTCGTTGACTGCAATTTTGTTCATGAAGATACTTAAAAAAACCCAAAGAGACAGAGGATAACTTGGTACAATCGTTGAAGTATTTCAGCAACAGAAGGGAAATACTATTTCCTTACAACTTCAAGTGAGTGTTACTGTCTTGTACACATTCTATTTTCGCTTACTCGATGTTAAGCGTATAATTGACTCGTTATGTGTGTGCAGCTTCCACTTTATTCTGTTAATCATTATTGTTGATGAAGGAGTAGTCAAAGTCATGGACCCAAAACGCACACCTTTAAAAAAGTGGACGAACATGCAGGAATGCCTCTAGAACGCTTGGAAACGGTTCACCGCCAACACTAGGGGTGTTTGGAAGCCAGAGCTTATATTTCAACCGTTGAATGTAAGTACTACTTGCTAGATTCGTGCATCTCTTTGATTCTAGTTTCAATACCATTATCATGCTTGATTATTATTTTGATTGAACTCCGTTCTCGTAAAGTGCTTGAGACAGGAAGCCAGGAATAACTTATGTGGATACTATGTCTACGAGTTCATTCGTCAGACGACCAAAGAGAAGGGCGCATACCGAAACTTCAAAAAAATTGAAGTACGATAAACAATAATCACAACTTTATTTTATTACCATCAATTGTGTTTAGTTTCATTCATATATATTGATCCCCTTCTTTAAATTAGATCGAACGGATGCGGGACGGTCTTCTACCACAAGAACGCATGCAAGCAATACAAGAGGAAATTGCCGGATTCTTATTAGAACATGTCATAGATCCGAAAGGAGAATACTATTACCCGGTTCATTTGGAAGGGTGAAGTGTAAAAAGAAGATGTAAATTAGATCAAATTCGTGTGAGTACCGTTTGTAATATGTTTCGACCAAGCACGACTGACGAGGGGTTAATTCAATAAATGTCCTAAATGAAGGACTTAGGATCGGGGAGATAGGGCGTCAGATGGACTCGAAGGTAAAGTTAGTCGAAATAGGTGTATGTCGAAAGTAAACTTGGGTGTTCAACCTGGCTTGCTTTCAATCTGGCCTACACCGTCCCCTCCTGGCCCCTATATATAGGTGGCCAGGTCTCGAGGATCGGGTAGGGTCCAATACAGATTACAATATCGACATACGGTAAGAACTCGTACTCGACTATCATTACAATTGGGCCTAGCTTAACGGGCCTCAGGGGTACTCAACTAACAGGATCTATTAACTATACCCTTGTCAGTAGCCCCTGAGATTCTACCAGAATTACAGATTCGGGTTGAATCTCTAATCTTCAAATATTTGACTTGATTCAATTCTTCGATTTCTTCATATTTTTAAATCTTCGACTTGGTCTTTCGACTTATTTTCATGATATCTTTCGCAAGGGGTTTTGATAAACAAGCCTGACAACTCTGACGGATCAATAGGTCAGTTAACTGCCAGAACAAATACTTGTCACCTACTTCAAATTCAATCCCCTTGGATTTGAATTCGGGATACCGGTCAAACCTATTCTTTTGCCGCATTTAGGATTTACAAAGAATGAATCCCAGTGATTCTCAGGGTACCCAGTGCGTCCACCAGGATTTTCTTCGCGTCGTAGACATGGATACATACCAGCAGAGAGCATCCATGTGTGTATACCAGGCCACACAGAACGGATCCCGGGGTCTTACCTTCGTGATAAATCACGGCATTCGAGTTTCGTTGTGATAACGCAACTCAAGAATCTCATGTCGCAGCCAAGTTTTGACTGATAAAATCAAAGAATGTCGACTTTAACTTAATGTCCTCTAATTCCCTCCCGATGGGAGTAGTCTCTTTGCATTTTGTCGACTACATAGCCGAAGTTTGTATGATATACTTTCTTCATTCTCGATATTGATTAACTTATCCTCTATCGGGTGCGCGCTCAGCGCTCCCGATGGGAGTAGCCCTCGAGGCTATGTTTAAATACTTGTAGTCAAGCATAGGCTCAAAAATTCACTTCGTCTTCTTTCTTGTAATATCTCCTGTTTACAAGCCACCGAGCCCAAGGCGAGGCTTTTAACCACAATCTCCCCTTCTTATTTTTTTCTCCTTTGGTATTTATCGTCTGCTACGTGCAGAATTTTAACTCTTTTGTAGAATACGTTTATGGGCTTTGCTTATCACGGGGGCCCGATAATACGTGCTTATAAATAAAGCACCTTCTGGCTAGGGTAAAAGCCCTAATCAGATTCCTCCTCCGCCGCATCATCTTCTCTCTCCATCTAGGGTTTTCTAGCCTTTTTCTTTGTCCGCATGGCTGACGCAGATGGTTCTCGCCTGAACCTTTGCTCTCCGCTGGCGCCGCGAGGTTGGGATCGCCTTCGTGGAAGCAAAAACAAGAACAACACCACTCCGGCCGCCGTAGGATCGTCATCGGCCGCTCCGGTTAAGCGTCGCCCCGGCCGCCCACCTGGTAGCAAAAACAAGCCCAAGGTGACTGGTGCTGCCCCAGGTCCTAGCGCTCCTCCTCCTACTGCTCCCGCTGCTCCTGCTGCTTCTCCCCGAATCTTTTCTTTCTTCTGCATTGCCATGGCGCAGTGCCGCAAGATTCAGCGCCTGCCGCTGAATTTTACCAAGTTCAAGGATGGGCGAGAGCTGTGAGAAGCGATTCTCCGCGAACAATGTGGCAGTAGGACTCCATACGAAGTGGAGGTTTGGTACGATGGCGATGGCGAGCAGTACTTGAAGGGTGGCTGGTCACAGTTTGCAGAAGACCACGACATCCATCAAGGTTTCTTCATGACCGTCGACTTCCATGTTGGTACGTTGAAGTTCGACGTGAAGATCTATGACGGCACCCAGTGCCAGGAGGAGTATGAAGCTAAAGTCCACTTTTATTAGGATCTATGTAATTTCTTTTGATAATGTCCTTACTGTCATGCTTATCTGTGTCGAATGTTCGTACTCTACTTTGATGCTTTTATGAGTACCATGAAAACAAATCATTGTTCTGAGGTATGCTTTATATATATCGGGTTCTTTGCGAACCAATTATTTGGAAGAATATCGGGTTCTTTTGTGAACCAAGTTGTTTGAATATTATCGGGTTGTCTGCACAACCTTATAGTGAAAAAAGATCTTCATATCGCGATAAAAATTTCTTTCGTACGACCCGAGGGTTGAAGCCCCCGAGCGGAGAAGTAGAAATACTTGTACAATTTTGTCGAGTTCAACCCAAAGAACCCGACCTATGGCCTTATGTTCTGGGTTCAAAAGGTTAACTCGAGTTTAATGATACCACTAGATTCAGTCTACGCGTAAAAACGTCTTGTAGTCGATATGCTCCTCCTGGTATTACTTCTGTGACGATGTAAGGTTGAAGGGTTTCGCAGCATAGTAAATCAAAAAAAATTCTACGGATGCGAACAAGAAAGCCAAGATCTAATCTAGGAGATGTAATCAACGAGAGAGGTAGATGAGATCTTCATACCCTTGAAGATTCGCACAGCGGAAACGTTCAATAGAACATGGTTGACGTAGTCGTACTCGCCGTCTCCTCCTCGCGATCCGATCCGATCCGATCCTACGCCGCAAGTGGCGGCGCCTCCGAGAGTTGCACACGTGCGGTGCAGCGACGTCTCCTCCTTCCTTGGTCCAGCAAGTATGGTGGAGAGATAGATTGGATCAGCAGCACGACGGTGTGGTGCTTATGGTGGAGAGTTTCTGCGGCAGGGCTTCGCCTACGCGCAGTCGCGAGAGAGAGAGAGAGGGAGGGCAGCAGTTGGCGGCTAGGGTTTGGGTTTGGGGGTAGAGAGGGCTGCGCCCTTGCCCCCCCTATATATAGAGGGGTGGCCGGCCAGCTTGGCCTCTCCCCAAACCCTAGGGCGCCGACTTGGAGTAGGAAGAGTGGGGGGCAAGTTTCCCCCCCCTTCCTTCTTTGAAGACTCCCTTAGGGTTTCCCCTTGGGCTGGCCGGCTGGGCCTTAGGGGCCTTGTGCGCCTGGCCCAGGGCGGCCAGGGCACTTCCCCTTAGGCCCACGCAGGCCTCCGTCAAGTGGGCCCACGTTGGTCCCACTCCGGAACCTTCTAGAACCTTCCGGTACAATACCGATAAACTCCGAAACCTTTCCGGAATCCAAAAACTGCTTTCCTTTATATGAATCTTATTCTCCGGACCATTCCGGAACCTCTCGTGACGTCCTGGATCTCATCCGAGACTCCGAACTAAAACTCATAAACCAATTATCCAATCTATCCTAGCATCGATACACGTTAAGTGTGTGACCCTACGGGTTCGAGAATATGTAGACATGATCTTCTATCAATAATCAACAGCGGGATCTGGAAACCCATATTGACTCCCACATATTCATCGATGATCATATCGAATGAACCACGATGTCAGGATTCAATTAATCCCGTATATGTATTCCCTTCGTCACACGATATTTTACTCGCCCGAGATTTGATCGTCGGTATCGCCATACCTAGTTCAATCTCGTTCACAGCAAGTACTTTACTCGTTTCGTAATCCGATATCACTTTGTGATTAACTCCTTAACCACATGCTTGCAAGCGGTGTTGATATCGATTACCGAGTGGGCCCGAAGTATATCTCTCCGACTTGGGAGGGACAAATTCCATCTCGATACATACAACCCAACAAGTACTTTCTGATCACCTGAGAGACACCTTTATGATCACCCTCACATAGGATGATGTTTGATGACCTCAAAGCTTTCTTCCGATACCAGGGAGTTGTATTATCTCATGATCTAAGGAATACAATACATGACATAGGAAAAGCTTCGCAAAGATGAACACAATGACACGATCTAATTGCTCTGCTTTATTTGGGTCTGTCCATCACACCATTCTCCTAATGGTATGATCTCATTATTAATTGACAACTCATGTCTATGGTTAGGAAACCTTAACCATCATTAATCAATGAGCTAGTCCAGTAGAGGCGTACTAGGGACACGGTGTTGTTCATAAACCATACAAGTATTAATGTTTCCGCTTAATACAATTATAGCATGGAGTATAAACATTATCATGAACAAGAAATATGATAATAACAATATTATTATTGCCTCTAGGGCATATTTCCTTCAGTCTCCCACTTGCACTAGAGTCAATAATCTAGTCATACTTGCGCCTTTAACACCTATGACATTTCGGTGTTATTCATACGCGTTGCATGTGGTAAACCTTATCTACGGGTCTGACACTTTCAGGTCCGTTTGTATTTGCATATTCCTTTTGCGTCAGCACGCATTACTCATCTTGTATGAGATGGCATCGTATAAACTTGGTCTTCTGGTGAGACCTTTGTTTCTTGGCCGAGATTATGTTGTCACTATTGTCATACAATAGAACTACATAGTACTAGCACACTTTTAAAAATAGCGATATCCACCGTGCGTCAAAATACTGATTGGTCCGCACACATCGGTATGTATGATTTCCAATAAGTCCGTTGCTCGCTCTATTATTCCGGAGAACGGGTTTTTGATCATCTTGCCCATGAGGCATGGCTTGCACGTGTCAAATGATTCAAAATCAAGAGACTTCAAAAGTCCATCAGAATGGAGTTTCTTTATGCATTTTATGCCAATATGACCTGGACGGCAGTGCCACAAATAAGTTGGATTATCACTATCCACTTCGCATCTTTTATGCCGCTTCTTAAAACGATTATATACTTAGCCCTCGTTGCAGTGTCCGCCACAATATTAACATTGGAACTCATCCAAGTCATCATGGAACTTTCTTCCATCTTATTGTGCCACCTTCTAATCTCAAAACAAATAGCTTAAAAAATTGAGATAAAATTTTACTTGTATGTGTGACAAAGCCAATGTAACTCATTGCAATGAACCATTTGTCACTTCTGCATACAGAACATATTCTTACTTCTTCGAAAGTGCATAAGAATATCTTTTACTATTGTCCAACGATCATCATATGAATGCTATAACCTTTAGAGCATTGGACACATCTGGATCTACATATCATGGTATACAAGATTGATAAAATCATTCTTGTGGTTTTACTCATCAAGTGTCAAAACAATTGATTCTTGCTCCAACCTCTTCCATGCAACAAGAACCGTTCTTATTGTTTCCATATTGAATAAATTCAATATTTCATCTATGTACTCTGGCAAAACTATATTAGTGCCTCAATCTATCTGCATAGACATTGATGCTTAATATTCTGGTTTTACCTAAGTCTTTCATCAAAAACTAATTTTTTTTAATGAAAACTTAACAATATCAAGAAAAACACATTATTTCCAATAAACGATATGTCACCTACATAAAGCATTAGAAATATGTCTTAGCGCTCCCACTTACTTTCTTGTAATACAAGCATCTTCAAATATCTTGATGAAATTAACACTTTAACATTTTCATCATTGAAGATTCCAACTTCGCTATGCTTACTTCTACCATAGAAGTTTGCATACATATCTAGGAACCTTTGAATCAACAAAACCCATTGGGTCGTGTCAGGTACACGTCCTTGGTGTGCATTCCGGTAGAGGAACGTTGTTTTGTTTATTCAACTAACATATCTCTATATGTAATTATTGCTAGAATAATTCATATGACGAAGTCAGGGCCCATCATCGCTTCTTTGTATATTGTTGGTTACTATTATCTAATAATATCTCGTCCTCAAATCTTGCTATTTGATTACGACCAACTTGGTTAAATAGGAACTTCGATGTCGTGACTACAACATATTGTAGACGCGTGAGCTATGAATGCAGTTGCCACTTCCAGAACATTTTCTGGTGCTGTGCTACTCTGATCATCTTGCTCAGATTCAATAACCTCATCAAGTTCTATCTTCCTCCCACTTAAACCTTTCGCGAGAAAACTCCTTCATAAGAAATTCACTTCTTTTAGTGACAATCACTATGTGTTTGGGTTCATAGTAGAAGGAATACCCATCGACATTCTTTGGGATAACCTACAAAGACTTACTAATCCGATTTTGGTTGTAAACATTTTACACATATGCCTTGCATACCAAAATTCAAGAAAAGACAACTATAACTTATATGGTGTCATTTCGGCAGATTATGATGGCACTCTATTCAGTGAAAAGCGGTAGTCTCTAAAGCATAATCCACAAATTATATTGGTAGTTTATTTCATTATTGATCTAACCATGTCAAACAAGGTTTGATTACATCTATCGAAAACTCCATACTCCTATGGTGTTTATCACGATGCAAGTTTGTGGAACAATTCCTCTAACTCTTAGATGTTTGCTAAACTTGTAACTCAAATACTCTTCTTGATGATCTAATCATACAACTTGAATATTCTTGTTACAACAATTTTCACTTCATAAATTGAAAAATTTCAATTGTTTCATACTTCTATCTCATCAAGTAGATATACCATACATCTATTCGAGTCATTGATGAAATAGAAAATACACCATGATCGACTTCACACCATGGACTATATACATCAACATGTATGATCTCCATTTAGTTAGTCACTTGATCTGTCCATGGCCTATGAACGGAGTTTAATCATCTTTAGGAAAAGTCTCACAAGCGTCAATCAATTCAAAATCAAATGACTCGAAAATCTATCAATATAGAATTTCTTTCATGTTTTGTTTCCAATATGACTTAAACGGCGGTGTCATATATAAGTGAAATTCGTTTTATCTGGTGACCTTTAGCATCAGTGTTATAAATGTCTATTTCACCAACAAGATTTATAATAATCTATCCATCGATTATGGAAGACGGTAATGACATGAACAACAATTGTTCTCATAATACCAGAACAAGATAACAATTATTAAGTTCATGAAATATCTTGAAGGCTAGGTTTGATGTCGACGAGAAGCACAATAACACTTTTATTTGTATCTCGACATGCATCATTACCATATTCTTTTACTAGTTACTTAGGCCATTGTACTTCTTGTATTGTGTTGCTTTGTATGACATTTCATACCAACAAATCAGTATCGAATACCCAAGAATTACATTGTTAACGAGCAAAAGAATTCATCTATAACATGTATATCATTTATATACCTGAGCTGGACAATTCCAGTCTTTTCCTTTTTCTACCAAATAATTTTGCAGATTCTATTTAGCATTTCCTCCCTTTTAGAAGAATCTATCGACATCAATAGTGGCGTCAATCATTTGACACATAGTCCAAAGGATTTTTAGTCAAATACTAATAGTCTTGGATTTTGCACTTTGAAGTGGATCGCCATCATCATATGATTGGTATTCTTCCAGATTCCATTCTTTAGTATTCTTTTGGTATAGCAAAACAATTTAGCCGATACCTTTTTCATTCGTCCTATCATGACATCTTTCATGATGAAACTACTATAGTTTATAAGGATGAATGCAAGTATAATATTAGTTCCCAAACTTTTGGGTGATCGGGACGCCTAGCATCTTCAATCTTCGCATATAGTCATACAATATGAGCATATGTTCTTTTACTAAATTATACTTCATCATTTTGCAAACAATCGAAGTCTTAGATATCAAATATCTTTCACTTCTTATTTGTTTCTGAAACAATTCTTTCAGCTCGATGATCACTTTGATTCTCAAACAATTTTGAAGATCAATTTATCATGAAGGCAAACATATGATCTTTAGATACTAAACTTGAATCGTTGCTCTTAGATTAATACAATTTATTAAATCGTATGGAGCAAGCAAGGTTTGCTAAAGTTTGCAATAGGACTTAATCATTAGTCTTGATATTCTAACTAAACGGCACTAGACCGGAAAGTGATTATCCAGAATTCTATAGTTCTTTTAACTCAATTAAGCTAAGTGTCGATGGAAAACGGTGCCAAAGACTACAACGACTTATGCAAATACAACAAGATTTAGTTCAAGATAATTAGTTCAAGTTAATCAAATTACTAATGAACTCCCAGTAAATTCAACATCCCTCAAAGTTGTTTAGTGAGGCATGATCCAAATTCACTACACCGAGACCGATCATCACGTGAATGATGTAGCTTTAATGGTGAACATCAACATGTTGATCATATCATCCATATGACTCATGCTTGACCTTTCGGTCCGTGTGTTCCGAGGCCATGTCTGTACATGCTAGGCTCGTCAAGTCAAACCCAAGTATCTCCGCATGTGCAAATACTGGCTTGCACCCGTTGTATGTGAACGTAGAGTTTATAGCACCCGATCATCACGAGATGCTTGAACACGACGAACTTTCGCAACGGCGCATACGAGGGGAGAACACAATTTTATCTTGATCTTTAAGTGAGGAATCATCTTAAAATGCTACCGTCGCGATCAAAGCATAATAAGATACATAAAAGGATAAACATCACATGCATATAATTTTATGTGACATGGTATAGCCAATCTCCGCGCCATGATCTCCATCTTGTGCGCGCCGGCATGATCTCCATCACTCCACCATGATTGCCTCCACCACGAATAGCAACTACAACTATTGCTAACTACTTAGCGATAAAGTAAAGCTATTACATGGCGTATAAGAAGTTGACACGCAGGTCATACACAATTATAAAGACAACCATATGGCTCCTGCGGGTTGTTAACTCATCGACATGCAAGTCGTGAAAGATTACAAAACATGATCATTGCATACATCACATATATCACATCACATCTTGTGGCCATACCATATCACAAAACACTCCCTGCAAAAACAAGTTAGACGCCTCTACTTTGTTGTTGCAAGTTTTACGTGGCTTATGGGAGTAGCAAGCTAAGAACGATTCTTACCTACGAAAAGCCACAACGGTGATATTATGGTTGCTAACATCCGATGTAAGTCCCATGACTACTATAGTGAGAGAAACTGGCATCCACCAGCCGCATGTGTGGAACAAGCCACACGTCAAGTGCGGAGCCGGTCTCGCGAACGCGGTCGCGTAAAGTTGGCCTGGACCACTTCAATCTCACTATACCGCGCCATAAGAAATACACAACAAGAGGTTTGCAACAGAAAACATCAACGCCCGCAACAAGCATGTTGCGTTCTACTCGTGAAACACATCTACGCATAGATCTAGCTCTGATACCACTGAAGGGTTTCGCAGCATAGTAAATCAAAAAAAATTCTACGGATGCGAACAAGAAAGCCAAGATCTAATCTAGGAGATGTAATCAACGAGAGAGGTAGATGAGATCTTCATACCCTTGAAGATTCGCACAGCGGAAACGTTCAATAGAACGTGGTTGACGTAGTCGTACTCGCCGTCTCCTCCTCGCGATCCGATCCGATCCTACGCCGCAAGTGGCGGCGCCTCCGAGAGTTGCACACGTGCGGTGCAGCGACGTCTCCTCCTTCCTTGGTCCAGCAAGTATGGTGGAGAGATAGATTGGATCAGCAGCACGACGGCGTGGTGCTTATGGTGGAGAGTTTCTGCGGCAGGGCTTCGCCTACGCGCAGTCGCGAGAGAGAGAGAGGGAGGGCAGCAGTTGGCGGCTAGGGTTTGGGTTTGGGGGTAGAGAGGGCTGCGCCCTTGCCCCCCCTATATATAGAGGGGTGGCCGGCCAGCTTGGCCTCTCCCCAAACCCTAGGGCGCCGACTTGGAGTAGGAAGAGTGGGGGGCAAGTTTCCCCCCCTTTCTTCTTTGAAGACTCCCTTAGGGTTTCCCCTTGGGCTGGCCGGCTGGGCCTTAGGGGCCTTGTGCGCCTGGCCCAGGGCGGCCAGGGCACTTCCCCTTAGGCCCACGCAGGCCTCCGTCAAGTGGGCCCACGTTGGTCCCACTCCGGAACCTTCTAGAACCTTCCGGTACAATATCGATAAACTCCGAAACCTTTCCGGAATCCAAAAACTGCTTTCCTTTATATGAATCTTATTCTCCAGACCATTCCGGAACCTCTCGTGACGTCCTGGATCTCATCCGAGACTCCGAACTAAAACTCATAAACCAATTATCCAATCTATCCTAGCATCGATACACGTTAAGTGTGTGACCCTACGGGTTCGAGAATATGTAGACATGATCTTCTATCAATAATCAACAGCGGGATCTGGAAACCCATATTGACTCCCACATATTCATCGATGATCATATCGAATGAACCACGATGTCAGGATTCAATTAATCCCGTATATGTATTCCCTTCGTCACACGATATTTTACTCGCCCGAGATTTGATCATCGGTATCGCCATACCTAGTTCAATCTCGTTCACAGCAAGTACTTTACTCGTTCCGTAATCCGATATCACTTTGTGATTAACTCCTTAACCACATGCTTGCAAGCGGTGTTGATATCGATTACCGAGTGGGCCCGGAGTATATCTCTCCGACTTGGGAGGGACAAATTCCATCTCGATACATACAACCCAACAAGTACTTTCTGATCACCTGAGAGACACCTTTATGATCACCCTCACATAGGATGATGTTTGATGACCTCAAAGCTTTCTTCCGATACCAGGGAGTTGTATTATCTCATGGTCTAAGGAATACAATACATGACATAGGAAAAGCTTCGCAAAGATGAACACAATGACACGATCTAATTGCTCTGCTTTATTTGGGTCTGTCCATCACACCATTCTCCTAATGGTATGATCTCATTATTAATTGACAACTCATGTCTATGGTTAGGAAACCTTAACCATCATTAATCAATGAGCTAGTCCAGTAGAGGCGTACTAGGGACACGGTGTTGTTCATAAACCATACAAGTATTAATGTTTCCGCTTAATACAATTATAGCATGGAGTATAAACATTATCATGAACAAGAAATATGATAATAACAATATTATTATTGCCTCTAGGGCATATTTCCTTCAAAGGTCCCACCCAAGGGGACTCCAATTTGCCATGGCTGTCTTGCCTGAGTCACAAAACTAGGTCTCCCACCACGAAGGATCGTGGACGAACTCGACTACTGTGGTAGTTTCGTACGCTCTGTTGATACTGTGTGGCTCTTTCTAGTGCCTTATCTCTTGCTTCATCTAGTGCATCAACATCGTCTTGTAATGCTTCTATTGATGTTGTTTCATCGTATGCCGTTACCCTTGGAGCCTCGTGTGTAACTTCGACTGGAAGCACGGCTTCTGCGCCATGGACCAGGAAGAAAGGAGTTTCTTGAGTTGCTGTATTGGGCGTGGTTCTTAGACTCCAAAGAACGGAGGGTAATTCATCTACCCAAGCGCTCTTGGCTTTCTCGAGAGGTGCTAAGAGCCTCTTTTTTATCCCACTACATATCAGGCCATTGGCTTTTTTGACTTGTCCATTTGTCTTCGGGTGCGCCACAGATGCAAATTTGAGTTTAATTCCTAGTCCTTCGCAATAATTCTTGAATTCCTTTGAAGTGAAGTTTGTCCCGTTGTCTGTGATGATGCTATATGGTACACCGAAATGGAATACTATCGACTTGATGAAGCTGATTGCTGCTGTCGAATCTTGAGTTGTTACCGGGGCTGCTTCCACCCACTTGGTAAATTTATCGACTGCTACTAGCATGTAAACATGTCCTCCTGGCCAGGATTTGTGCAACTTTCCCACCATGTCGAGGCCCCATTGCGCAAAGGGCCAGGACAATGGTATTGTTTGTAGCTCTGCTGCTAGTGCATGCGGTCTAGATGCAAATCTTTGACATGCTTCGCACTTTCAAACTATATATTTCGCGTCTTTGATGGCTGTTAGCCAATAAAATCCTGCTCGGAAAGCTTTTGCTGCTATTGCTCTGCTGCTAGCATGATGGCCGCACACTCCGCCGTGTATATCTTTTAGTATTGTTTGTCCTTCCTGGGGCGTTACACAACGCTGCAAAACACCGGTAATACTCTTCTTGTATAATTTCCCCTGCAACACGACAAACGCTTTCGATCGTCGAGTTATCCTCTTGGCTTCCACTGCATCTTCTGGTAATTGTTTATTTATTATGTATGCAAGATATGGCTGCATCCAAGTTTCTTCTATCATCATGACTTCCTCGGGTTTTGGCGTAGCCCCCGAGTCTGCTGCAGTAGTCAAACTTTTTCCACTTTGTATTTATCTTTCCACTATTTCTTCCCAAAATACTCCGGATGCCACGGGTAAACACTGCGACCTGATGTTTGCTAAATTGTCGGCTTCTTCATTACTATTCCTGCTTATGTGCGAGACTTCGCATCCATCGAATGTTCCTTCGAGATAATGATACAAGTTCTTGTAGGCCATCATGTTGTCATTGATTGTGTCACATCTGTTCATAACTTGCTGGACAACAAGGTTGGAATCTCCAAATATTTTTAGGCGAGTTGCTCCACATGCTTTAGCCATCTTCATTCCGTGCAGCAAAGCCTCGAATTCTGCTTCGTTATTAGAAGCCTGTGGAAAACTCATCCTTAAGACATACTTCAATTTGTCGCCATGGGGCGATATCAAGACCACTCCTGCGCCTGCGCCTTGGACTCTCTTAGAGCCGTCGAAGTACATTGTCCAAACGCTGGATAAATCTGGTGGTCCCGTGCTCTGCAGCTCCAGCCACTCTGCCGTAAAATCAGGCAAGACTTGCGACTTAATCACCTTCCTTTTTTCGTACGTGATGTCCATGGGAGATAACTCGATTCCCCACAAAGAGACGCATCATGTTGCTGAAGGATTGTTCAATATGTTCGACAGTGGTGCTTCATTGACCACTATAATTGGGTGCACCGCAAAGTACTGTCGCAGTTTTCGTGCAGTTGTGAAAACACTATATGCAAGTTTCTGATAATGTGGGTACCTCTGTTTCGTCGGAGATAACACTTCACTGATGAAATATACCGGCCTCTGGACGCCGTGGGCTTTTCCTTCTTCACTTCTTTCGACTACTAATACTGTGCTCACCACCTGATGGGTTGCAGCGATGTAGAGTAGGAGTGGTTCTTTTTCTTTTGGTGCGACCAGCACTGGCGGCGTGGAAAGCACTTTTTTCAACTATGCAAAAGCTGCGTTTGCTTCTTCTGTCCATTCAAATTTATCATCTGACTTCTTCATAAGTGCATAGAAAGGAAGCGCTTTTTCTCCCAATCGAGCAACGAAGCGACTTAATGCCGCGACACGTCCTGCAAGTTTTTGTATGTCGTGTAGTTTCGTGGGTTTCCCCATTGTTAAAATTGCTTGAATCTTCTCTGGGTTCGCCTCTATTCCTCGTGCCGATACTAGGAACCCCAAAAGTTGTCCTGCTGATACGCCGAAGGAACACTTTGTCGGGTTAAGTTTAAGCTTGTACCTGCTCAGGTTGGCAAAGGTTTCTGCCAAGTCACTGATTAAAGATTTCTCCTCTCTTGTGGTGATGACTACATCATCAATGTAGACTTGGATGTTACGTCCTATTTGGCTTCCGAGGCAATTTTGCATCATCCGCTGATAAGTTGCTCCTGCATTTTTTAGGCCGAACGGCATTACTTGGTAGCAAAACACTCCGTACGGTGTGATGAAAGCCGTCTTTTCTTCGTCTTCTTTCTTCAATTTGATCTGATTGTAACCAGAATACGCGTCCAAAAAGGAAAGTCTCGCGCATCCCGCTGTTGAATCGATTATCTGATCGATGCGGGGTAGAGGGAAGGGATCCTTTGGACAATGCTTATTGAGGGATGTGTAGTCGACACATACTCTTTGTACGTCCGTGTTCTTTTTTGGTACGATGACTGGGTTTGATACCCAACTCGAAGCTTTGATTTCTCTGATAAATCCGGCATTTTCCAGTCTGTGCAATTCTGATGCTATGGCCTTCCTTTTGGGTTCATCAAATCATCGCAGTGGTTGCTTGACTGGCTTTGCCTTGGGATCTACATTTAATGCATGCTCGAGGAGTTCCCTGGGAACCCCTGGCATGTCTGAGGGACACCAGGCGAAGATTTCTCAGCGCTCACGGAGGAACTCAACGAGCGTGCTTTCCTATGCAGGATCCAAGTTCACCGCAATTGATGTCGTCTTGTTTGGATCTGTAGGGTGGACCTGGATCTTCTTCAAGTCCTGAGCTGTGTCGAAAGCCTGATCTGGCAGGGATCGTCCAACATCGGGTAGTACATTATGATCCGTTTCTCCTTTTAGCCTCTCATATTCTGCTGTCATGCCGAAGGTTTGCGCCATCCTATTGAATTCTCTGTCACATGTGTTGGCTACTTCAAAGCTCCCTTGCACTGTAATTGTTCCTTTGGGTCCTAGGATTTTTAACGTAAGATACGCGTAATGAGGTACTGCCATGAATTTTGCAAATGCTGGGCGCCCCAGGATTGCATGGTATTGTGACGGCCAGTCCATAACTTCGAATTCCAGCTTCTCTTTGCGGTAGTTGCTGCTAGTGCCAAAGCAGACATCGAGTTCTATTCTTCCCAAAGGGTAGTTTGTGGCTCCTGGTACTATTCCATGGAAGGAGCAATCTGTTGGCTTCAGACTCGACAGCGAGATGCACATTGCCCTTAGGGTTCTAGCATATATTAAGTTTATGCCGCTCCCTACATCCATAAACACTCTTCCGATGGCGTACCCTCCTATTTGCGCCTTTAAAACCATAGGCGAGTGGCCTGGCCTGGGAACTTTCCTTGGGTGGTCTGCTCTGCTGAACTTAACTAGTTGATCTGACCACCGTAGGTACTCTGTAGTAGCTGGTGGTGACGATATTGCTAGGTTTACTTGCCTGGATATGCTCTTTCGCTCTTTCTTCGACTTAGGCACCGGTTGAATCATAGCTGATATGTAAACTTTTGACTCTAGGTGCCTTGCTAGCCTTTGCATTTGATATCCTTGACTTCTGTGTTTTTCTCCTTGCCACCCTCCTTAGCTTGAGCCCATGGCGCTTTGCAGCCTTAGGAATGTTCTACAGTCCTTCATCTGGTGATTTGAGACTCTTTTCCCGTCAAGATACGCGTAGTGGATTCGACAAGGTCCGTATAGCATATCCTCGGCCGAAGGACCGGAGTATCTCGATTTTTCTACTCCTTTTGCCTGAAACCTCCTTTTTTCATATCCTTCCTCTTCTTCTGCTACGTAGCCCGCGGCTACCTGATTTCGCCTTCCTTGGTTATCCCGGCTACGGTGTCGTCTCCTCTGTCTACTTATTCTGTCGACTTCTGGTGAACATCCTCTTTTGTTATTATATGCGTCCTCTCCATCAGCGAATTTGTTGGCTTGTTCCATTAGCTCGGCTACTGTCGTAGGTCTTGCTCTTCCTATTTCTTCCACGAGATCTGAGCGACGAAGTTCAGCTGTAAAGGCGTCTATTGCTCGTTCGTCGGAGACGTCCTCTGCTGAGTTTTTGATTATACTCCAGCGTTGTATATAAGAACGTAGAGTTTTGCCTTTCCTTTGCACGCACGCCTTAACTTCCTCCAGTGATGTTGGGCGCTTGTATGTTGAGCGAAAATTTCTTGCGAATTGACTTTCGAGTTCTCCCCAACTTCCGATAGATTTGTTGGGTAGGGTATTCACTACACCACAGCATTAAAACCCCAACAGACAAGTTGGTCGGGAAAGCCGCTTACACCAACAGAAAGTCGGTTAGGGATCAGTTTTGCCGACCGACAACATCGGTCACTGTAAGTCCGGTTGGCAAAGGCCTTTCCCGACCGACATAGTTTTGCCGACCGACAGTTCGACACTATTCCTAGAGTTTTCCCGACCAACGTATTCTTTGCCGACCGACAATGTTTTGCTGACCAACATTTACTTGCCGACCGAACATCGGACGAAGTAATATTTCCCGACCAACTTTCCATTGACACGTCCTGCAGAATGCTTCCTTCTAACAGTCGGTTGGTGTTTCTTTTTCCGACCAACACTTGATTGGCAAAATTCAGTATATTCTCATATTCCACACAATCATAAATGGCACACATGACTCTGATATGGATAAGATTCTTACAATACTGATTGGTCATATGTTCTCAGCTGATTACAACATAGTCATCAGAACATAGATAAGTTGTGACCGCATATAAGCAGGTTTTACAAAATGGAAGCCAAATGACTACTATCATATAAGCAGGTTTTACAAAATGAAGGCCAAATGACTACAACCATATAACCAGGTTTACAAATGGAAGCCAATGACTACCATATGATACTCCATTACACACTTCATTCTGTCGATGGGAAACATCCAGGTACTTGGTGGTTTACTGGAAAAGATTAGCATGATAATTCATATTTTAAGGGGACACCTGCACAAACAAGTACATACAGATAAGATTACATTGTTACATATATACATTCTCAGTTTGCACAAACTAGTAGTCTAGTACAAACAGATAGGTCAAAAACAAATACAAGCAGGTAGCCGCCATCTCTAGATATCTCGATCTCACAAGTTCTAAATTCCAAAACAACTTGACAGCAACATGAAACCTCTAGATAATTCATACAGCATCTCATTTAGAGAATTTATTTCCCACATAGATGTTATAAATTCCCAAATCAATATAGTGAACTAAATGCCCGCTCAATGGTATTCGTCTCTATCTCTCTATATATCTCCTCCTCATGTTGCAACCCGAAGCAAAAAAAGACCCAGCCCATCTCTCCATTAGTGAGGCCAGTCAGTCACCCAAGCGGTCTAGATTTTCTATTTTTGTCGAAGCACAATTCGCGGGTCAAACCTGTTGGCACCTAATCGGCTATTCAGTTGATTTACCTTCCAGCATTATGCACATGCCAGCAGCAGAGAGCGGCCAGGCAAAGCACTGTCGTCTTGCTACAGGTTTCGTAGAAGTCTAGCTCCAGGAGACAGGAGGATTACCAAGGGGCACAAAAAATGGCAGCAACCGCACGCAAGTATGCATGACAGGGATGGACGATCACCATCTTATCCCTATCCTCTCTCCCATGGTTTCTCATTTGTAGGCCCTCCAGGACGTTCCTACTCTAAAAATCAACATGAATAAACAGAGCAACCAAAGCAAGTAAACAGCCATATGCTTGCAGTTATTTTCATAGACTATTCATGTTTTCTTCATACAACAAAATCATCTCCAATGCCCACGGCAACGCGTGGGGTGTACCTAGTTATATGCACACAGCCAAACCAGAAAGAAGACTATCAAACAATTTTAGAACATTACAGTATACATGATCATGAGTATTTTTTCATCAAATTTCAGTAACTAGAATATGTGTACTACAAGCAGAACATGCATGCAGCTCTGTGTGGATGCGAGAACATTTCCAACTAATTAACTACTCCTAGGCAACTACGGAGTAGAAAGGCATGATTTAAACGGTGTAGCTGATGGTTCGGCCAGTCATTGCTGGCAGTGTAGTGTACTCCACTCTACTCCTACATGCCCCCTCAACTAAACGAAAACGAAGAACCTACGCAACCGAGAACGGTCAACTGCCTACTCAGCAGCTAAATTATCGGATTGTGATCCTTTCCAGCTCACAAAGCAAACGAGAAAAAACACAAGAAACATGACATGATTTTGCAACTTTATCTATAGTTGGACGCTAGCTTATGAATCAAACCATACACCAATTTTGCTACTACTTGCTCTGAATAGCGCTCACGTTTTGGCAACTTGCGACTGATGTATGTGCGTTATGATTCCAACTCACAAACAAAACAAACAGGACACGATTTGGCTAAGCAATATAGATTGAAATGTCCGTAGGAGTTCACTCTGCATAGTGAATTGCATTTAGTATAATATAGTTTCTAAAAGATAGAAAATATAGAAGACAAGAGAGACATACAATAACTGGAGCTGCCTGTGGCACGTGTTGTTTTTTGTTTGGTCCTTTCTTGACCGTATGTGTTCCGATGAACACTTCGTCCCTCCGAGGGGCATACCCAAGTTTGTCAACCTACAAACATTTGTTGTTTCCCACTATGTATTAGTTCTTAGAACACAATGTCACCTTCTTTTCTAATTTGGACAATATTCTTACCATTTCTTAGGTAACACGGGCTTGACTCTTGCTGCCAGCTGTATGAGGCACGGTTGACTTGGCACGATTCTCTTTGGCTGTAGAACTGCGAGCCTGCAAGAATTTGCATTTGCATTCAAATGTACACCTATTTGCATTTATATTTGAGCATGCAAGAAATTGGGAAGCCTAACTTACTTCAAATTCAGGAGATCTCCAATATTTAATAAGGTCCTTCCAATTAGCTTCACTAATTCTGTCATCACGTTTATGCATAAGATCTTTGTTAGTCAATTCAGGATCAAACTTTGTCTTTTCTAAATCTGCCTTCCATTCCTTCCATTTTCTCTGTGAAGTGTTAATGACATATTTCAAAGCAGTTGGGTCCAGCTCATAAAATGCCTGTTCAAATGAAGTGTTAATGACATGTTTCAGATGACACATAAGTTGTAAATTATGCAATACCTGTAAGTGATCCCACACTAGCAACTTCTTTTTTTCATCAGCATCTCTCCAATCTATAGCTTTGGGTGGTATATGCTTCCTGACTAGTGCACCAATGAAATTGGCAAGTTCAGTTGCATCTGGACCAATCGGTTGGCCATGCTCATTGAGTGGAATTTTGATTTTTGGCTTATTCATCCTTGCATATATGTTAGCCTTTTTAGTTATCGTTCGGCGACCTTTCTCACCATCAACAAGCTTGGTAGTGATCTATGCACATTAAGCAAATTAACTGAGATAAATAGAAATATTCTAGCTAGTTAGAATAGGCTATAATCTGAAACAATTATCTTTCCTACTTCTAAGTGATACGGTGCAGACATAAAAGTTGGTCTGCCTAGAATAAAATTGTGATTTGCCTTTCGTTCCATTGTAACAGTTTGCAAATCTTTCCTATACATAGTACTCAGTACATCACATGAACGTTACCCATGATGGTCCAAAGGTTTCTGTAAGCAAATGTTACCCATGATGTTATTCTTTTCTGGCAGGAACACTGATCCTAACAACACACACTCTGTATTTTGGAAAGCCATTAATATTTCCATTCTTTTTGGCAGGAACACTGATCCTAACAACACACGCTCTGTATATTCAGAGTATCAGAGTTGTTTATGGTGATAAGATTGTTAAATATGATTTAGCAATAGATTCAAATCAAGAGATTAAACGTGATTTCACTGGACCATTGGGTGTTCGCCTGTTTGATAAGGCTGTGATGTACCAGTCAAGCACCTTATATATTTTGATGTGTCTATTTTAAAAATTAGCAGCACCTTATTTGCAGAACAGAACCAATATCTTTTGACTTTTCTGAGCTAGGGGGACCCTCTAGAAGAAATTATTGGTTAGCAATCACTCATGAAGTAATGCAGGTGAATAGATTCATCAGGAAATTCAATCTTGAAGATATTCAGAAAACGAAAGCACTCTGAAGAGCTATCCTAGGAATCTTAATTTAAGATACTTTGCTGTGAAAGAGGATTTTTATATTTTTCTCACTTTAAGACAACACTCACTTTTAGCTTAGCAGAAAAGCTCCCAAAAGGAGACATGGTATTAGAGGCCCTATATAATAATAACTACTTTCAACTATTGGACACTACATTGAGCCATTTGGCAACTGAATCAGCAATTAACAGAACGTCGAAGACTCATACTGTACCATTTGCACTATGCTAGTAACCTACTATACCTTTGGAAGGCTGGTCTATAGGATTTACATTATCACTTCCGTTTGCTCCCCTGGGCCTCAAAACATGTCTTTCAGCTTATTTTGAAGTGCTGAGGGTGCCTGCATAGATATGTCACAATTATAAACTACATTTGCAAGAAAAGGAGTAGCATAGCAAGAAAAGGTGCAACACCTGTCCGGCGTAGGAGTGCCAACCTTTTCTCATTTTCTTCCACGATCCTGTTTCTATTTAGTTCATACTCATCTTTAGAAATGTACCATTGCGATCACCTAATCCAAGAAGATTCCACAAATAATGGAACATGCTGACAAAATTTTACCAATCAAGAAACTCATCCATATGTATTTCTCTACATTATAAGAAGCAAATCACATAGTTCTATCTGAGGCTCCAAACACAAAATAATAACTGGACATAAATTATGCATTGCTTATTAAAAATGTGTCAGTAGACAACACTGATACACAGAGCAGGTTATCAAGAATTCAGCACAGCTCACTACTCACATAGCTTGACACTTAGCAAAGGAACAAAAGTTACTTAGAAGCCTGAAATTGGATGGTCAGCGGGATTAACAAGTGTGCACGATTTATAAAGTGAAAACAACATTCTTAAGGTATCTTGTTTAGACATCATCCTCAACTGCAACGGGTCACCAAAGAACACTGATGCTAGCTACTTAAGAGATATATTAAGTGCCACACGGGATTTTAAGCAGCATATACATAGAGGCATTGAGTGAAAAGGCATTACCTTTCACTACTACTGACTACTTCATTGCCACCGTTCATGAAGCTAGCAGTAGGATAGCGGGAAATTGGATCAACAGATTCGTCCAAAATTTTGGACTGAGATAGCACTAGTACTAATCCTACATACAGCTAGTACTAAATCCATCCGGACAAGAGCTCACTAGTACTGATTAGCAGCAGATATGAAGTCGAACTAGGTAGGTGGAGAGGAGAATTGATTAGCAGCAGATCATTACATATGTCCTGTCCGTCAAGTATATTTGATTAGGAGCACCGACATCACGCCGGTGTGCGGCAGCCCCGGGTAGGACGAGCTCGTTGGCCGGTGGATCCTGCTGCCGCCGGTGCTACTGATGTTACCCTTTGCCGGAAGCGAATCAGACACATCAAAAAGAACAGATTTTCGAGAAATCAAAAACAGATCGAGCCTCAGCAACCAGGACGGATCAAACTGGCGTGCAGGCCAGGGAGGCGCAAGCCGGTGGCCACTAGCTAGCATGCAGAGAGAGAGAGAGAGAGAGGGAGGTTACCTCACTGGGTCGAACGAAGACGACAATCCCCACGGGATGCAGCTAGGTGTGGGCAGTGATGGCGGCGGCTTGGGAGAAGATCTCGGCCGGGAGCGCGTGGGGGCAGTCGTGCTCGCCGGATGGGTGCGCCGCCCCCGCCTCCCTGGCCCGCTCGAAGCTGCCCCTCGTCAAATCGCGAGAGACCCCGCGGAGATGACGCGGAGAACGCCGCTAAATCTTGGTTTTTCCTGTTTGTTTTGCCCACTCGCTCTCGATTTTGTCCGCTCGCTCTCGATTTCGACACGGAGACAGGCCTCACGCGGTGAAGAGCTTGAGCGTGTGGGGGCGGCGGGAAGAGGAGGCGGCAATGCACAGATTTGGGGATTTAGGGTTCACTGTGTAAGCGGCGGCAGAGAGATTTTGGTGTGGTGGGAACGAAAGTTTTCGCGCCGGTCTTCACCCTGCGCGGGCCGACCTACTTAACATCTAACGGTTGGTCGGAAATCTTTACCGACCGATGACTTGACGTGTATGGAGGCAATACCGACCAATCACTGGATATCAAAGGCTCATACATTTCCGACCGAAAGTCAGATGATACATAAAAATATTGCCGACCAACAATTCGATACAAACTATGCCGACCAATGATCTGTCGGCGGTGCTGACTTTTACCGACCAACGTCAGTCGGTAATCCAGTGTTGTGGTGTAGTGGGAAGGGATCCTTTGGACAATGCTTATTGAGGGATGTGTAGTCGACACATACTCTTTGTACGTCCGTGTTCTTTTTTGGTACGATGACTGGGTTTGATACCCAACTCGAAGCTTTGATTTCTCTGATAAATCCGGCATTTTCCAGTCTGTGCAATTCTGATGCTATGGCCTTCCTTTTGGGTTCATCAAATCATCGCAGTGGTTGCTTGACTGGCTTTGCCTTGGGATCTACATTTAATGCATGCTCGAGGAGTTCCCTGGGAACCCCTGGCATGTCTGAGGGACACCAGGCGAAGATTTCTCAGCGCTCACGGAGGAACTCAACGAGCGCGCTTTCCTATGCAGGATCCAAGTTCACCGCAATTGATGTCGTCTTGTTTGGATCTGTAGGGTGGACCTGGATCTTCTTCAAGTCCTGAGCTGTGTCGAAAGCCTGATCTGATAGGGATCGTCCAACATCGGGTAGTACATTATGATCCGTTTCTCCTTTTAGCCTCTCATATTCTGCTGTCATGCCGAAGGTTTGCGCCATCCTATTGAATTCTCTGTCACATGTGTTGGCTACTTCAAAGCTCCCTTGCACTGTAATTGTTCCTTTGGATCCTAGGATTTTTAACGTAAGATACGCGTAATGAGGTACTGCCATGAATTTTGCAAATGCTGGGCGCCCCAGGATTGCATGGTATTGTGACGGCCAGTCCATAACTTCGAATTCCAGCTTCTCTTTGTGGTAGTTGCTGCTAGTGCCAAAGCAGACATCGAGTTCTATTCTTCCCAAAGGGTAGTTTGCGGCTCCTGGTACTATTCCATGGAAGGAGCAATCTGTTGGCTTCAGACTCGACAGCGAGATGCACATTGCCCTTAGGGTTCTAGCATATATTAAGTTTATGCCGCTCCCTACATCCATAAACACTCTTCCGATGGCGTACCCTCCTATTTGCGCCTTTAAAACCATAGGCGAGTGGCCTGGCCTGGGAACTTTCCTTGGGTGGTCTGCTCTGCTGAACTTAACTAGTTGATCTGACCACCGTAGGTACTCTGTAGTAGCTGGTGGTGACGATATTGCTAGGTTTACTTGCCTGGATATGCTCTTTCGCTCTTTCTTCGACTTAGGCACCGGTTGAATCATAGCTGATATGTAAACTTTTGACTCTAGGTGCCTTGCTAGCCTTTGCATTTGATATCCTTGACTTCTGTGTTTTTCTCCTTGCCACCCTCCTTAGCTTGAGCCCATGGCGCTTTGCAGCCTTAGGAATGTTCTACAGTCCTTCATCTGGTGATTTGAGACTCTTTTCCCGTCAAGATACGCGTAGTGGATTCGACAAGATCCGTATAGCATATCCTCGGCCGAAGGACCGGAGTATCTCGATTTTTCTACTCCTTTTGCCTGAAACCTCCTTTTTTCATATCCTTCCTCTTCTTCTGCTACGTAGCCCGCGGCTACCTGATTTCGCCTTCCTTGGTTATCCCGGCTACGGTGTCGTCTCCTCTGTCTACTTATTCTGTCGACTTCTGGTGAACGTCATCTTTTGTTATTATATGCGTCCTCTCCATCAGCGAATTTGTTGGCTTGTTCCATTAGCTCGGCTACTGTCGTAGGTCTTGCTCTTCCTATTTCTTCCACGAGATCTGAGCGACGAAGTTCAGCTGTAAAGGCGTCTATTGCTCGTTCGTCGGAGACGTCCTCTGCTGAGTTTTTGATTATACTCCAGCGTTGTATATAAGAACGTAGAGTTTTGCCTTTCCTTTGCACGCACGCCTTAACTTCCTCCAGTGATGCTGGGCGCTTGTATGTTGAGCGAAAATTTCTTGCGAATTGACTTTCGAGTTCTCCCCAACTTCCGATGGATTCGTTGGGTAGGGTATTCAACCAGGACCGTGCTGCGCCAGTGAGGTCTAGCTGCAAACTTTGCATTGCAGTCGCTTTTGTTCCCCCTAATATCTGTACTGCCTGCAAATAGTCCGATAACCATAGGGTAGGTTCTTGCGACCCGTCATACTTATGCTGGTCGTGTGGCAATTGGAATCCTTTGGGTACCCGCGTTTTGCGAACCCTGCAGGTAAAGTATAACGCGCCCATCTCTTTATCATCATCTTCATAATTTTCTTCCCTCCAGGCGTGGCGTGATTTATTTACTCGAGCTTGCGCTATTATACTTCTTGCGTCCTCCTTCCTCTTGTGTCGCCTTTTCTCTTCTGATGATTTACTATACTCGTTATCTGTGAAGTTGTATCTAAACTTCTCCTTTTGATTTTTCTTGTAGCTTGTCGACTTTGTCTCTGGGCCTTTTTCCGTGATCTTGCTCTCCACTATTAAGAGGCTTCGTATCGCGGCTTGGTGCATATCTTCTCGCGGATCCCCAGGTTCTGGTCTTATAGTTAGTAAATACGCCTGTGCTGCTACCAACGCTGCTTCTGGCGTTTCTTGTATAAAGTCATCTTCCTCCTCTTCTAGCTGTGGGGTAGGGCTCCTTGAGTACATTTCTTCTCTACTACGTGCTGTTGCCCCCTGTTGTGTTTTGGGTCTCCGCGCCTTTCTCTGCTGTACTCTGAATCTTCACTATAGTCTTTCCAGTATTCTTCCTTTGATATACTGTTATTGTCTTGAAAAACCATGTCTCTTTTCTCCCTTAGTTTCTTCCTGTGTTGGTATAATGCATACTGATATCCCATTAGAACTTCTCTTCTCGATCCTTCGGGTACTTCTGTACCATGATTGATGGCTGATTTGATAATTCTCCATTCGCCAGCCGAGACGTGGACTTTCTCCTTTTTCTTTTTGTTTTATTCTTTTATTTTGTCTGCTTGCCTGTCGACGTTTTTACTTCCTTCGCTGTTGTTTTCTTCTTCTTCTGCTTCAGTGATAATGACGCATAACTGATGTACTTTGGGGACGCCGCTGCTTCCCACGGCAAAGTCCTTTGCGTTGTTGTGTGTTTGACACGCTCTTTCTTCTGAGTCGAAATTTTCCCGAATTTTGTCGCCTTCTGCGATTGGTGCTTTTTCTAAGCTGACCGGCGAGTTTACCTCGCTGGAAGAGCCTTCTGATGATTCCAAAGTTTCCTCTGTTTCGGGTTTGCTCGCCGACGGATCTGGTTTCGTCGAATCCGAGAGGCGGGATGAACCCGATGGCCCGATGAAGATGCTCAGACTTCCAATTGTTAGCTCCATCTCTTGGCTTTCGTCGAGTTCTAAACTGTTGTTGGCTAAAAGCAGAAAAGCCGTCGAATTCATGATTCCAACGCCCACGTCCCCACGGTCGGCGCCAATTGACGAGGGGTTAATTCGACAAATGTCCTAAATGAAGGACTTAGGATCGGGGAGATAGGGCGTCGGATGAACTCGAAGGTAAAGTTAGTCGAAATAGGTGTATGTCGAAAGTAAACTTGGGTGTTCAACCTGGCTTGCTTTCAATCTGGCCTACACCGTCCCCTCCTGGCCCCTATATATAGGTGGCCAGGTCTCGAGGATCGGGTAGGGTCCGATACAGATTACAATATCGACATACGGTAAGAACTCGTACTCGACTATCATTACAATTGGGCCTAGCTTAACGGGCCTCATGGGTACTCAACTAACAGGATCTATTAACTATACCCTTGTCAACGACGGATGGGTGTATAATATATTCGTGACCATGATGTGTAATATATATATAGTGTAGTTCCTTCATTATTGCTGTATATATGTAGTACCATTAAATTGAATACAAAACACACCAAATAAATAAATGGAAAAAATACAAAACCCTGCCACTGTAGTAAAATAGCCCAAAATGCAGAGATCAACGATCCCGGTTCGTGCTACGAACCGGGACCAATGATCCACGCCCCCCTCGCTGCGCGCGCGCCCACGTGGAGACCTATCGGTCCCGGTTCGAGCTGGATTCGGGACTGGTATTGGTCCCGAGTTATTGATCCTGGTTCGGCAACTGGGACCAATGGCCCACACGAATTGGGACCATAGGGGTTTTTCCCACCAGTGAGTGTTCGTGTGAACATCCGGCTTAATCACTACACGATTAGAATATAAAAACCTAAACCCTGTGTTCCGAGTTATAAGATGTTTTAGATATTTCAACATGAACTATATTCGCCTGAAATGAGTGAACAGACACAGTAAAACACGTATATATACATGTGAGTCAGAAAATTGCAAAACTTCTTATAATTCGGAACAGAGCCCTCCTTTCTGAATTATAAAATGTTTTTGATATTCAGTGTAAACTTCATATAGGCTGAAATGGGTTGAATACTCAAAACGTCCCGTAATTCAGAACGGAGCAACCTAACCATTTTCAGATGAACAAATGGCAATTGTCATTTATTAGCGCCTTCTTAGATGACTTGGACAGCCAATGGAATACATTGGTAGATGCATTGGTTCCACTTCCATCCATTTCTTGCTGATCAACAACAATAACAAACGCACCCGTGCTTGCTTAACGACGACCACTTCTGTGGTTGCTAAAAGTATTTGGTGGGGGTGATTTCTATGTCAAGGGAGCCGTTTAGATTTGCAACGACGAATGAACAAGTTTTGTGACATTGCGTTAATACTCCATTTTCTAATAGTGGGAGTCACTGCAATAATGCCATGATTGTAATACCTCGGAGCTCCCTTCCACGTTGAGGAAGACTTCTGAAGACAAAAAACGGCACACCCTTTTTTCTCAAAGCTAAGGCTATGAGTGGCTATGTTTAAACTTCTGCACATCTGCTTGTCCCGATGATTCCCAAGCCAAAGTAATGGACATGATGACGACCTAGGAAAAACAGCAATTTATCATTCTTATATCTCAGTCGAGCACTCGAGCTAAGCAACTGAAGTATATGTACAAGAAAAGAGGGGAAAGAATACTTGCATAAATAAGAAAGGGAAGTAGAGGGTGGCGAGACAAATAAAGAGGAGTAATTACGGCATACTTCAAGCATAGGACACTGAACAAATGTAACTATACGGAGGAGGGAGTGAAGACAATAGTGGCATGAATGCCGGGAAATTCATTTTGATTCCCATATGAATATGCCCCCTTTATCGAAATGGCATATTTCCAAATGCTACAAATTCCAATAGCTTTATTTGCGCATACCTCGTTTCTGCATTCATGTGTCCAAGTAATGATTTGTGAAAAACCAAGACTTATTACGGGATATTAAAAATGACAAAACCTTATTTTAGCACCATAATTTTTCACTTTGCACAGACCACACAATTTTTTTTTTATGAAACAACATTATGAGCATATATAATGTGGAGATCTACGTGCGGATAAATAGTTTTTGAAGTTCCCTTAAACCTCAACCGTGACGACGTGACGTAGTGTACTCTAACTGGGGATACATAATTTTCTAATGAAGCCATGTGTTTGAAAGTTCATTCATGCAAGATTAGCTAGTGTAACAGCTCAGTAGTTTAATATAGTTCAGCGATTCAAGATTAGTGTACTCAGCGGTAATTAACTAAGGCGCGTCTCGCGACATCAATCGCCGCCAAGCCACGGCACTATGACCTTAGGTGATAGTCTACATGCAGAAGGCTTGCGAGTAGAGTAAATTTCGTTTGGCAGTTGACTATCAGTTGCTTTGCATCGTTAAGCCGGCTCCTCGATCGGCTAAAAGCTTGCGATGATCACCGTAGCTTGTACGTACACTATGTCACGGTAGGGATTTAGGGGCATTTCAAAGTGCCCTTAAATGTTAAAAAGTGTCCTCAAAAGTTTTTAGGGCATTTTAGCAAAGTGCCGAATTTACTCGTGTCTCTAAAAGTCTTTAGGGCACTTTGATCCTAGTGCCCCGAAAAGTTTTTAGGGCATTTGTTCAAAGTGCCCCGAAAAGTATTTAGGGCATTGGTTCAAAGTGCCCCACAAAGTATTTAGGGCATTGGTTTAAAGTGCCCCACAAAGTATATAGGGCATTTGTTCAAAGTGCCCCGAAAAGTATATAGGGCATTTGTTTAAAGTGCCCCGAAAAGTATTTAGGGCATTCAATCAAATTCCTAATAATTTTGAAAAAATGCTGTCTTTTACCTGGTTACCGGTCTTTGATTTCGCTCAAGGAGCTTCGATGGGCTTTTTTGTTCGGCTGCGGCGGCCCATTTATGCCGGCAATTGGTTCATTACCCATTGTGAATGGATGCTCTCCATAGCGCCGCGCGCTACATATATCTTCTATTTTCGCTCAGATAGAGCATTTGTTTAAAGTGCCCCGAAAAGTATTTAGGGCATTCAATCAAATTCCTAATAATATAATTTTGAAAAAATGCTGTCTTTTACCTGGTTACCGGTCTTTGATTTCGCTCAAGGAGCTTCGATGGGCTTTTTTGTTCGGCTTCGGCGGCCCATTTATGCCGGCAATTGGTTCATTACCCATTGTGAATGGGTGCTCTCCATAGCGCCGCGCGCTACATATATCTTCTATTTTCGCTCAGATAGATTGTTTGGTTGGGCCGGCCCAACAAGTGTGTGCCAGCGGTGGTCGTTCTGATCTTTAACAAGTGCATCGTGCGTCCGCCGCGTGGTCTAGTACATCTGCTCTGGGACAAATCTCGTATATAAACCGGTCAAGCTGTTCCTAACTTTCCGAGGTGGGACTAAAATTGAGCAACCCGTGCACTCACTGCTAGCGCTGTGTCAGCTTGCCACTAATTGAGGGCCCACGCGCGCAGCTACTTTTTATTTCGATCCCGCGCTTGCGTTGCTTCCTCCCGCTGCCAGCCTGAGTGTGTGCTGCTGCTTTTTTTTTGGAACTTGTGAGTGTGCTGCTGCTTAGCTATGCGCATATACGTGCATGTGATGCTACCTGTAATGTGAGCTGTCGTTGCTAGCTTCGCCGTGCATGCGTGTTAGGTAGAGTTTCAATTTTTCCCTATAAATATGTATGTTTATATGTTACGTAAGATATGGTGGAACAAATACAAATCACAAGGAACAAAAGTAAATGTACATTAAATTTGGGAATAAAAATTACAAAAATCCGAAAACTAAAATTACATAAATCCGGAAACAAAAATTACATAAAATCCAGGAACAAAAGTTACAAAAATCTAGGAACAAAAATTTCAAAAATCTAGGAATAAAAGTTAAAAAACAAGGAACAAAAATTCCAAAAATCTAGGAACAAAAATTACGAAAATCCGACAACAAAACTTACAAAAATCTTGGAACAAGAAATATAAAAATATGGGAACAAAAAATACAAAAATCTAGGAACAAAAATTACAAAAATCTGGGAAAAAATATTTTAAAAATCTGGGAACAAAAGTTTAAAAAATCCGAGAACAAAAATCCGAGAACAAAAATCCACGAACAAAATACACGGCCGGCCCACGAAGTAAACGCTTCAGCGAAACCGCGACTCGGTAGCGCGCCCTACCGAGCAATCTCCTCGTGGATGATTCCGTTCTGGCACTAGGAGTGCTTCGCGTGGGCTTCATTCCCTGTAATATCTTCCGTCGCGCAGATTTCTCATGCAAAGAAAAAATTTGCAAGCCGTTGGAACTGCATAAGTAGTAAACTGATAGGCCATTTTAAATAGAAAATTGGGCAGCTATTCATATATTTTGGCAATTGTTTTTTCTCACATAAAATTGATTTTTTTTAAAAAAGTAGAATATAAAATTAGTGTGGGTGCCGGAGGAACCCTAACCCTAACGTAGAGAGAAGTGGTCGACTGAGAGTGGCGTGTTGTGTTTTACATAAAGGACCCGGTGGAAGGACTAATGCGTAATATCAAAAATGATAGGGTTGAAATTGCAAAAGAGGAACAATAAAAGGAGCTGCCACCGCTTCGTCTCACTCATTCCTCACTCTCTCCACTTCTGCTAGGGTTTCCACAGCTCACAGGAGAAAAGGCGGCGACCACTCCGGCGGCAACTAAGGCGACCACTCCGGCGACCACTCCGACGACCACTCCGGCGACCAAGTCGGCGACAACGGAAGGTACTGAAATCTATTGCCCTTTCACCGTCTTATTGTGGGCCTTGTGCTTCTTTATCCCCTATTCTTTCATTTCTATTTATAGAAGTACATGAAAGTGGTCCTGTTCTGGACAAATTAGGAAATAGATTCGAATATTCATGTGGTCCAGATCTGATATGCTAGATTCGTAGATGCACGTGGTCCAGATCTGGACAAATTAGGAAATCTTTGCATCTTCTTCTGGATTTGTTTGCATGTGATTCTGGATTTGTTTTGATATGCTGCTTAGGAAAGATTTGTTTGGTTCAGATCTGATACAGTTAGGAAATATTGATACTAGATTCGTTTGGATGTGGTCAATCTCTGTCAAAAAAGAGATCATCGACATCTCCAGTGAAGAGAAGCAAGTTCCTGTAGTTCCTGAAGTTACGAAATGTTGGTACTAGATTTGTTTGGCTGTTGAAAACGTTTGCCATTAATGGTAGATGCATGTGGTCAATCTCAATTGCATGTGGTCAATCTCTGTACCACATATTTTTAAATTCTAGTTTGCTGAATTCTGTAGTACATCATGAATTTTGTCTCAATTGTATTCAAGCAAGAACAGTAATTGTATTCTGCTGTGGTTTAACTAGTACTAATGTGAGACTACATTGACAGATGCTGCCTGTCAAAGTAGAGATCATCGACATCTCAAGTGAAGAGGAGCAAGTTCCTCAAGCTCCTGTAGTTCCTCAAGTTCCTCAGCAGGTTGCTCTCCTAAAGAGAGGTAAAAATCTGTATGATAAATACAATTGCTTGGCATTGCTCTGATAATTAATATTGCAATTTCTCTTCTGTAATAATGTAGCCCCTAGCAGTGAGAAGGACATGCCATTTGATTTGCATTGCATCTATGGAAATGACATGTCCCTAACTGAGAGCCAGGTGACATTCCTGGGAGGTTTTTGTGCTGATCTGGAAGAAGATTTGTTTAAGATCTATCTCTTTAAGATGACACATTCATCTGTCATTGAGAAGAAATGCAAAATGGTAGGATAATATGTTCTTATCAATTTCTGATTGCTTGCATATGTTGGCTACATGAAACTTGGCTGACAACATTCTTCTGTATTCTTCATAGGAATTCACCAGCGAATTCACAACTCAGTACCTGAAAAGGTACCTTGCTAAACCAACTCAAGTCAGGGTTGAGATGTTTGAGGACGATCAAGTGCATTTTAGTGTCCGGATAAAGATGGGGAAGGGATCAGCATCAGCATCCAAGAGGGCGTTGATGACCACTGGATGGGCGCAAGCAATGGCAAGGTACCAGTTCAAAAAAGATGACATCGTCATGTTCCTCTTTGAGTACCATGGTGCTGCTGGACTGGTTCTCCTCCTTCATAAGGTTCCTGCTTGAATTACAGGATGATTGGTAAGTCTGACAGCCACTTATAGGTGTTGTGGCTGTCTTAGTTCTAGGAAGTAAATATGTTGGGAACTTATTAGTAGGTACTAATGATGGACTGTGACATTTTGGGCAGCAATAGCACTTTTGAACAGTAATCCAAACTCCCAGATTAGTACTAGGTTTGGCTTAACATGCTGCGCCGTTCGGTAACCGTTCAGATTAGTACTCTAATATGTATGTAATATGTCTATCCTGGCGTGCTGAAGTGTGTTTATTACTGGCTTGTATGATGTGATTTTGCAGCTTTGAACTTCAAGGGCATTTGATCAAAGTGCCCTTAAATCTATATGCTTTCAGGGCATTTGATCAAAGTGCCCTGAATGCTATATGGCTTTCAGGGCATTTGATCAAAGTGCCCTGAATGCTATATGGCTTTCAGGGCATTTCCGAAATGTGCCCTGAATGCTATATGGCTTTCAGGGCATTTGATCAAAGTGCCCTTAAATCTTTATGCTTTCAGGGCATTTGATCAAAGTGCCCTTAAATCTATATGCTTTCAGGGCATTTAATCAAAGTGCCCTGAATGCTATATGGCTTTCAGGGCATTTGATCAAAGTGCCCTGAATGCTATATGACTTTCAGGGCATTTCCGAAATGTGCCTTGAATGCTATATGGCTTTCAGGGCATTTGATCAAAGTGCCCTGAATGCTCCATAGTTTCTAGGGCATTTCAGAAAAAGTGCCGTGAATGCATAAGATTTGAGGGCATTTTCTCAAAGTGCCCTGAAATGATGTTAATTAAGGGCAGTTTGTAAAAAAGTGCCCTGAATTAGAGCTTTTAAGGGCACTTTGAAAAATGCCTCTAACAAAGTGCCCTGAAATGACTACCGTGGCCTAGTGGTATGTGCTCCACCATTTAGATGGGACGTCTCTCTGTCATCCACGTATGCAAACAGTAGATAGGCAGACAGGATGACACAGGATGCCCTACTGATCATGTGACATCATGCCGTAGATCGTTCGTGTTCGTAAGTTGTCACTGAGCAGTGAGCAGTGACGAGTTTGCCGATGATGAACTATGCAGCTCGGGTTCGTCATACGAGTGGATCCAGTTCTTCGAGTACCATCTTGTTTTGCAACCTAAAGCCACGTTTGCACTTCCGTGCAACTACTTGTCCCGACACCTCCCAAGACAAACTAATGGGCAGTGAAATAAGCAAGGCAAAGATTAAACCAGTCTGATCATCTTGGTTGTCAATTGGAAGGCTCGATACCTGAGCATTTGAAGTCTATTTATAGAACTACCTTGTAGTTAGAGGTTAGAAAGAAGGATGGCATATAAATAAGAAGTGTGAGCTGAGGGTAGGCAAATAAAGATGCGTTGTTAATTCATACCCATGCATATAAGGCTGCTTGTAATAGGTGAGAGTAACTTACCGAAATGTTACCCTTAGACACTACACTGCTTTGTACTCCTTTCTAATTAAAGATATGATGGTTATTAGCGAATTATTAAATCTGGCCCTACTGAAATTGTGACCTATTTTGATCCGAACGCGTTGTACACTTTTTTCTTTTTACGAATAGGACTCTGGCATCTATCTATCTACTATATACTAAAAGCACAATACAGAGGTCTAAAACAGAGACACCACGTTAATCCACATCATTAGAATTATATTAGCGGTTAGATCTGTTATTTTAATGGTCAAGATCGAAAGATTTTACGTAACATATATGTGCACATATTTTAGACGTAGATGATGTGTCACGCTTTAACGGACACAGTCCGTAGGAAAAAAAAAACGAAGTCTGGCCGGAGGTTTCAAGCGTACATGTATGGCTACTGAAAAAATTATGTTTGCACGCCGTACATGAATTTATCAGATTAACCAATCTTGTGCACGTGATGTACATAAAATTACCTCTAAAGCTCATTTGCATATTTACACGTACAACTTCAAAGTTGATTTCCTTAGAAAAAAATCAGAATAATCAATCTGTTCACGTGCATGAAACTAACTCTACAACTGATTTGCCTTAAATTCAAATTTGATCAACGTATATATTTTTAGTTTGCACGTGCTGCGACTGCCTACTAAGAGCATCTCTAACTGAACCCTTATAATTTTGACCCATAAAATTCGAGTATAGGCCACCGTACTCAGTTATACAGGCTGTGAGCGGCACGACGCAGATCTATTCTCATAAAATGAAACGGCAATTGAAAAAAGAGCTTCGCGCGAAACTTTTGCAAGGAAAGTCATCGTTATCATATGAATTTGGACGAATTCATACAAGTTCTTGCAAAATTGCACCTAATTTCTACCAAACTATGCCTACCCAGGAGAGATCTACACCACCGCATCCTTTTGACCAAAATTTGGCCCCGGGAAGAGCTCACGGGGGCCTACGGGCAGCAGCGGACGACGGCGACGGCGATGCTCTACTCGTCATCAAAATCGACAATCTCTTTCTTGACCTTCGCGAGCCCCTCTGAGTCGATACCGTCCTCGAAGGACGGAGACCAAGATTGCCACAGCGACGACGAGCCCGTGGCCCAGCCGCCCGCAGGTGCAAGCAGCAACGACGGCGGACAGAGGCCGTAGTTTGTCCACTTGCGGGCGGCGTGCTTCTTCGCACCCACTGAGCGGATGAGCTTCATCCGCTCCTCCTCCTACGGGGATCTGCCGCCGGACGAGCTCCTACCGCGCGACAACGAGCCACCGCGGTAGCACGACCCTCGCCTCCACATGGCATGCTTAATCAGCGACGGAAACAGAGTTAATTGCTCCCCCGGAGTTCGGTCGGTTTGTGGCGGCGGAGAGGGAGAGGGAGTGGCTTGGCGGTGGAGGGAGTAGGGTTTAAACCCGTAATCTCCCGTCCGGCAGGTACTTATATCGGTCGCCGCTCTGCGAGAATGGGCCACCTAAAAAGTTTTATGGGCCGGGCCACGAATACGGGCTCTGATCGGTGCCTTTTTTAGCAGACCCATAAACTCATCGAAGTAATATGATTTTTAGGGTGTTTACGGGTTTAGTTAGAGATGCTCTAAGCCGAGGTCGTGGTGGCAGCAAAATTTCATTGTTGCTAAATAAAAATGATTTACACGTACATGAATATCATCAAGTGTAAAGAAAACAACATGTAAATATTTAATTAAGCATATCAATGAGACGCTAACTCCAAACTCTATCTTCAAAATTCCGAAAATGAAAAATTTACGAAAAGCCGATGGGAAATTAAATTCGGTTGCATATGCTCCCATCACTAAAAAAACATTTTAAATGGTCAAAAAGTTGTGATACAAATTGAGTGTGTATATGACGAGGTTTATCCCCGGCAATGCCCATGTCGAAGGGCTTTCGATCTAGGAAGCGTATTGGGAACCTGGCGAACTCGACGGCGATCAGACGAAAGCAGAAGGACACGAGGATTTACCCAGGTTCAGCCCACTCGAAAGGTAAAAGGCCTACGTCCTGCTTGTCTGACTTTTGTATTGAGGTGGTGGCGACGATGATAGTGTTACAATGGTGGCGCAGATTGGATCTGGCCAAAAGCAGAGAGCTCTAAGTTGTCGAGCGCTCCGGCGTGAGGTGGGTGGAAGTGATTCTAGGCTTTCGAAACCTCCCTCCCAGCCTTTTATAAGATAAGGCTAGGTCTCAGGAGTGTTTCTCAAGCCAAGTACAGATCGGATCAACCGAGACCTAATCTAGCTTGGACTCTTCGAAACTTCGCTTGTACACCAAGTAATACTCCCGGGCCGCATCGAAACACTGCCTTGACGGGCCTCGAAAGCCTCTCCTGAGACACCCCACCTGGACCGAGAACCAGGTAGGCGAATGTCGGGGGCCCATCTGTCATTCCTTCGTCAGTAGCCCCCGAGTGCCTGGGATAGCCAAAGACTATGGCAGGGACTCCTCCCGAAAGTCTTCCCAGCCGCACCCGACATGAGCACTTGGCCTGCAAAGCTGCAAATGTACAGAAGTCATTCGAATAATATGCTTGTTTCGTTACGTGATTTTCGAGCTACTCTCATGCAGAGCCTCGAAAGCGTTAAGTTGGGTTTGCAGAGGGATGCGCATAACCGGCCTGAGACTCACGCCGGGTCTCAGTTAATTGCATTGCTGCAAAGACATTCGGTTAGCTTACTCAGATTCGAGTCCCCCGACTCGAACCCGCGTGGGCTGGCGCTACCTCGACCTGAGCCGCGTTGGACTTACCAAGTCGAAGCCCAGTTCATTTGTGAGGCACCCGATGCGTCCATCGGTGCAAGCTTCATACCGTAGGTATGGAAAATTTCCGGCAGAGCGCGTTTGATACGAATACCGGGCCATCCGATGTTGCAAATCGTGGTCTTACCTTCGTATTTGACATACGGCATCCGAACAGGTATATGGCGACCAAAATTCGGGCATGTTGATTGAGGAGCGTTGATAGCCCGAAAGACAGATTAGAACAAGATGATTCAAAGGTCCGAAACTCGAACCCGAATCTCTAAAAGTGTTATTGGGTAGAAAGAAACAGCTCGAAAGATCGAAGCCCTGCCTCGAATATTTCGAGAGCACTGCTGGCCTGATAGAAGTAGCTCGAGGGGCCGAAGTCCAGCCTCGAATATGTCGAAGGCGCCGCTGGCCCAAAAGAGATAATTCGAGAGACCGGAGCCCTGACTCGAATATGTTGAAGGCGCTGCTGGCCCGAAAGAAATAGCTCGAGGGGCCGAAGTCCAGCCTCGAATATGTCGAAGGCACTGCTGGCCCGAAAGAGATAATTCGAGGGACCGGAGCCCTGACTCGAATATGTCGAAGGCGCTGCTGGCCCGAAAGAAGTAATTCGAGGGACCGGAGCCCTGACTCGAATATGTCGAAGGCGCTACTGGCCCGAAAGAAGTAATTCGAGGGACCGGAGCCCTGACTCGAATATGTCGAAGGCGCTGCTGGCCCGAAAGAAATAGCTCGAGGGGCCGAAGTCCAGCCTCGAATATGTCGAAGGCGCTGCTGGCCCGAAAGAGATAATTCGAGGGACCGGAGCCCTGACTCGAATATGTCGAAGGCGCTGCTGGCCCGAAAGAGATAATTCGAGGGACCGGAAAATTCCCCCTAAAGAACGAAAGACAGAGTCGTCGAGAAACTCAATGCTCATTCGAATGGCACAAAAGAGAAAAGCACAGAAGACCTTAAAAGAAACCCGATCGAGAGATCATCTGAGTGCAAGGGGTACATACCTTTGGGACTCGAAAGATCCTTTGCCAGTTTTTACCCCTTGAGTCGAAAAGACAGCATTTTACCCTAGGGAACGCGTCAGCGCTGACGACACACTGCGTCGAGTCGTCACCTCATCTTCTGCAGGACGGGCCTGAGCCTGCCAGGACAAGACGTGTGGTGGGCCCTCAAGCCGTGCATCGCGGCCGTTGACAGAGTTTGACCGCACGTCCCGCGCGTGGGTGAGAAATAACCGGCGCGGTTTCCTTGACTACCGTGCGTAGTGGACGCCGCGGTGCTCGCGTGCTGACACGTGGACGGTCGGATCAACCCGGCCGTTTCCACTTCGCCATGGACGGTTGAGATCTGACGTAGATCTCTAGAGCTAGAATAAATAACGGTGGCAGGGTAACAGTCTATCTCACTCCGCCGCCATCGTCTTCTTCCTTGCGCAGTATCCTTGTAGCTCTTCCTTTCCATCTCCATTTCCGCGATCTTTGCTGCGCCCTGACCATGGGCAAGAGGAGCTCCACAGCCGCCGGGGCCACTGCCGCCGCCAAGAAGGCCAAGACGGCCGATGCTGAAGGCTCCGGCGTTGGCCGCTGGGTCCAATCCAAGGTTGGCAACAAGGAGCTGACCCAGGCCGAGAAGATGGGCCTGCTGAAGAATGCGCCGGCGGAATCGCTCGCCGCCGGCCCGGAGATCGTTCCCCGGCCACCCCTCGGTTTCCGGGTAATCTTCATCGCCTTTTTGCTGCGGGGTCTGTCTTTCCCCCCGCATCCTTTTCTTCGTGGCCTTCTCTTTGCTTACGGGATTCAGCTCCATGACCTGAATCCCAACTCTGTTCTTCACATTGCGTGTTTTATCACGCTTTGTGAGTGCTTCCTGGGGATCGAACCCCACTGGGCACTGTGGCGCCGAATCTTCGTGATTCGGCACCCTCTGCCCTATCAGACCGGCGGTTTCGGCGTCCAAGTGCGCCCAGACGTCGAGTATTTCAACCTCCAAACACCCGAAAACAACCCCGGGTGGAGGACGAAGTGGTATTACGCCAAGGACAAATCCTCCGACGACGAAAACTTCGGACTTGAGGAATTCCATCCCACCGGCGTTCTTCGACCTCGCGTCTCCTGGAGGCACGACCTTTCGGACGAGGAGTTGAAGATTACAGAGCCACTGATGGAGAAGATCCAACAGCTTCGAGCTACTCCGAAGAAGGAACTTTCGGGAGTCCAACTCATCCGAACCTTCATCGAGCGCCGAATCCAGTCGCTCGCTGCTCGAGCCCACTGCATGTGGGATTACAGCGATCGCCGGGACTCGACTCGCATCTCTCAGGATGAGCTGCACGAAGCCGAAATCGACGAGTGCGTACGCGCCGTCACCAACATCAAGAAGAAGGATCCTGTGCCGAAGGTCTTCGGTGCAGTGGCCTTCAGCAAAGCCTTTCCCCGCACCGAGGTATGATTATGCTTTTATTCGAATGCTTTCTTCGTTTCTTAGCCGGATCGTCCAGTGTCGAATGCAGTCTTTCTCATTATGTAGGTGATAAACATAGCCCGATGCTATCCGCCCCAGCCAGAGATGGGCGAATATCCGGGGCGTGACTTCGCCGAGGTGCCTGAAGGGTCGGCCTCCGCTGCTCCATCGCCACCGAGGGCTCCGAAGAGACAACGAGTCACGGACGTTGTCGAGGATTCGGAAGACCTTGACGACACTCACTTTTCTTCAGGGGATGACGACAACAGCGCCATCCCTGCCTCGCCTTTGAACCGCCGTCCTCCTCCTCGAACAGAGAAAAAGGTCCTTCCGAAGTTCGGGATCGACGCATCGTAAGTTCTTCTTTCGTGTAACTTGTGGTCTTGTTTTGATTTGGTTGTCCGATTCTAACGCTGATGATTGCTTCAGATCTTCCACCGAGGAAACGTCGACTGGTCCGGGGGATCAAGGTCGATACCAGGTTCGACCTCATGACGACGCCCTTGAGCAAACAGCAGACTCACAGGAGAAGGTCGCTGATATTGTCGCCCCCGAAGTTGCTCCGACGAAGCCTTCGACCTCTTCCAAGAAGAAGGCGACGGAACAAGAATTCGTGCTTGTCTCCTCGTCCGGCGGGCCTTCCGGTCCTAGCAACCATGTAAGTCCAAAGACTTTCGACTTGCACTTCGCGTATTTGACCATTAGTAGCCCCCGAGGGTGAGTCGAAGTGTTCACACTTGGGCTTGCCCTCCGAAACATGATTCGAAGGTTAATTTGTCGCCCGACTTTCTTTAGCCCGTTGTTAGGGACCTGTCGAAGGTTTGCAGAAACTTCCTTGCCTTGGAGGAGGAGAACCAAAAGTTGTCCGAGAAATTCGAGGAGACTCGGCGTGAGTATTGCGACTCCACTTGCGAATTTTTGCTCTGTATGTTATCTCATTTCTCTTTCTGATGTCGTCTTTTGAATGATTAGGGATTGGGGCTCAGGCCGCCGCTGACAAGACTTCTCTAAAATCTCAGCTGGACAATCTTGCCGCTGAGAATTCAGGTTTGAAGGCGAAAGTTACCGAGCTGAATGACGAAATTGCCCGGCTGAAGGCCGAATCGTCCGAAGCTCAGGAGCGTGCGAAGAAGAGCCGCTTGGATGCCGAAGCCCGAGAAGGAGAGCTGCACCAACGCCTGCAAACTTTGCTTGATGCTTTGCGCGGTGAGTTCTTCGAGCTCTGCCTGGGTTAACTTGTGTGCTGCACCGCCCTATCTTGACTTGGCAGGTTGCTCTTTGTTTGTAGCTGCTGCCGAATTGGATGCCGGAGCTATGAAGGAGCCCTCTGGAATCGAATCCAGTGTCGGCCTCGCCGAACGCCTGAGTCGAGAGGTTGACAACCTCCTAGGACGAGTGCGGTCAACGCTTGTTCGTGTTCGGGATACGTCTGTACCCGACTCGACAAGTGATACAATGGCGGGGATTCTCGAAGCTCTGGCGGTGAAGGCGGACGGCGAAGACCCGTTATTTGCCGCGGTTCGTCGTTAGGTAACTATCGGCTCCACGTCTGTCTTCTCCATGATGATGATGCACGACGTGGAGTTCGATGCTGACAAGATCACGGGCACGTACCCGAAAGACAAGGACGGGCGCGACAAATCCGCCAAGGGTTACGTTGCCCGTGCTCGTGATCTGGCCGCCCGAATGACGAGCTTCCTGGCCGAAAGGAACGAGAAGCGTGCAGCGGCGAAGGCGCGGAAGCGTGAAGCATCCGGCGCACCGTCTAGCAGGGCCGGTAGTTCAGTGTAGAGTCGGTGATGCTTAGTACGCATCTGTAATTAGATTTGGTTGTCCCGCATCGAGGGCTGTGACCCCGATTAGAACTCCTTTCTGCTGTAGAACTTGTTCTGCTATCATGTTAATCGTCTTGTCATCTGGTTGCCAATGCTTGTGTGTGATGACTGGTTTCTCGTGCAGGATCCTTCCCTGAGTGCTGGTGCTTGGCCTGTTTCGTACGAAACGGCGAGCAGTACTTCTGGTGCCGTCGAACGAAGGGCACCTTCCTCAGGCGAATTGTCGCTAATTCGATCGTTGCGCGACCAGCTCCAAAATACACAGCGGCAACTGAAGATGGTTACTGCCAGGGTCGACGTCTCTCTATCGAAAGCGTCGCATGCCGCAGACTGCGAGAAATTTCTTCTCGAGGAGATAGAAAATCTTGGAAAATCCCTGAAGTGTGAGTCTCTGAACTTCTTTCGCTGTGCATTGACTTAGATATGCAGGTTTTGATCTTCGGTCTCTTTTCGCAGATGCGTGCCTTGATAGTGCAGCCGAAGCTCGGCGCGTAAATGCGCATATTGTTGCTGCCCAGAATCATGCCAACTCTGTTGCCGATAACTTTTGGGCTGATTGATCGAAAGCCATGAAGCTGACACTTCTACAAGATAGGATTGCTCAGGCTGGCGCGTTGGCTGAGACGAGCCGAGGTGCCCTCGCGCTGGTGCACCAGGCGATGTTTCCTCTAAACGATCAGCCCGAAGGTTTGCCGGCGCTGCTTTATCGATTCGAGAACGGCAACGCCATACATTCCTTTGTCCGGGCGCACCTGCGCAGCGGGGCTGTAGTCGCACTTGCTTTCGTGCATGCTCACTACCCTGAAGTCGACCTTGAGCTTCTGAAGACACCTCCTCCGTCGCCCAGTGGCCGCTACAACATGGAGCCCCATTATGCTGCTTGTAGAAGTACCGCTGACTGTATCGCTCGACAAATTGTTGTCGAAAGTGATCGGCAGAGGGCGAACCAAGGCGCTGCGGCGCCATGACCTGGCCTTGTGGCTGTGTTTGTACCTTCAATCTGTATATATATGTCTTCTTCATCTGTAGCCAAAAAGGCGTAGCTTTCGGGCGTAGGTTGGGAAGACGAAAATCCATGGGCATAGGTTGAAGACAACGCAGTGCTCGAATTCAGGATTAGAGAGCGCAATTCCCAAGTATGGGCCGAGACGTCGAGGCCCCGAGCATGGGCGAAGCCCCCGAGCGCGGGTCGAAGGACTGAACCCCCGAGCGTAGATGAAGCCCCCGAGCGTGGGTCGAAGGACTAAGCCCCCAAGCGTAGGCGAAGCCCCCGAGCGTGGGTCGGAGGGCTGAGCCCCCGAGCGTGGGTCGAAGGACTGAGCCCCCGAGCGTAGGCGAAGCCCCCGAGCGTGGGTCGGAGGGCTGAGCCCCCGAGCGTGGGTCGAAGGACTGAGCCCCCGAGCGTGGGTCGAAGGACTGAGCCCCCGAGCGTGGGTCGAAGGACTGAGCCCCCGAGCGTAGGTGAAGCCCCCGAACGTAGGTCGAAGGACTGAGCCCCCGAGCGTGGGTCGAAGGACTGAGCCCCCGAGCGTAGGTGAAGCCCCCGAGCGTGGGTCGAAGGACTGAGCCCCCGAGCGTAGGCGAAGCCCCCGAGCGTGGGTCGGAGGGCTGAGCCCCCGAGCGTGGGTCGAAGGACTGAGCCCCCGAGCGTAGGCGAAGCCCCCGAGCGTGGGTCGGAGGGCTGAGCCCCCGAGCGTGGGTCGAAGGACTGAGCCCCCGAGCGTGGGTCGAAGGACTGAGCCCCCGAGCGTGGGTCGAAGGACTGAGCCCCCGAGCGTGGGTCGAAGGACTGAGCCCCCGAGCGTAGGTGAAGCCCCCGAACGTAGGTCGAAGGACTGAGCCCCCGAGCGTGGGTCGAATGACTGAGCCCCCGAGCGTAGGCGAATATGCGGATATGTTAACTCATGAAGTGAGGAACTCGAATTTTATTGCTTGGTGCCGAAGGCATAATGTTGGGTGCGGACTGCTGCCGACACTTGATGACATATTAGAGGGGGTAGAGGAGACAGCTTTGCTAGCTAAGGATAGAAGCGGCGCAATTGCGCGGCGTTCCATGGGTTATCTACGTCTTTGCCCGTCTTCGGGTTGCGTAGACGATATGCTCCTCCTGGGATGACCTCGTGGACAAGGTACGGGCCTTCCCATGGTGGCTCCAGCTTCGACGTGCTTGTTTGCTTGAGTCGGAGTACGAGGTTGCCCTGGCTCGAAAGAGCGTCCGCGTACCCGTCTGCTGTGGTAATTGCGGAGGCTCTGCTGATAGACCGCCGATCGAACGAGGGCGACGTCTCGAGCTTCGTCCAGCAGGTCTTGGGCGTCTGCTAACGCCTTGTCCGCGTCTTCCTCGACGTAGGCGGCGACGCGGGGCGCGCTGTAGCGCACGTCCGTGGGCAGCACGGCTTCTGCTCCGAAGAGCAAGAAGAAGGGTGTGTAGCCTGTCGAGGAGTTGGGCGTTGTTCGCAGGCTCCATAGCACCGAAGGCAGTTCCTCGACCCAGGCGCCTGCTGCGCGCTTGAGGGGTCGAAGCAGTCGCTTCTTCAAGCCTCCGCAGACGAGTCCATTGGCCTTTTCGACCTGGCCGTTGGACTTGGGGTGTGCTACCGAAGCGTACTTGAGCTTGATGCCGAGGTCTTTAGCGAAGCCCTGGAATTCGCCCGAAGTGAAGTTGGTGCCGTTGTCGCTGATGATGCTGTTCGGGACGTCGTACCGATAGACGATGGATTCGAAAAACTTGACTGCCGTGGTCGCCTCCTGGTTGGTGACCGGGGTAGCTTCTATCCACTTGGAGAACTTGTCCACAGCGACGAGCAAGTACGTATGCCCTCCTCGAGATGATTTGGGGAGAGGCCCCACTTGGTCGAGCCCCCATTGTGCAAAGGGCCATGCCACAGGGATGGTGTGCAGTTCCGATGCCGGCGCGTGCGGCTTGGTGGCGAACATCTGACACGCTTCGCAGTGCTGGACGATGTTCCTGGCGTCGTAGAGGGCGGATAGCCAGTAGAATCCGGACCGAAAGGCCTTCGCTACGAGGGTTCGGCTGCAAGCGTGATGACCGCAGGTTCCTTCATGGATTTCTCGGAGGAGGGCGATTCCATCTTCCTGCGCTATGCACCGCTGGAGCACCCCCGAAGTGCTTCGCTTGTAGAGTTCCCCATTGATTATCGTGAAGGCCTTAGAGCGCCGCATGACTTGTCGGCGGTGGATGGGGTCTTCTGGGAGTTCGCCCATCGTCAGGTACGCCAAGTACGGCTTTGTCCATATTGCCTCGACGAGCATGACCGCGGCTGCATCCTTTGGGAGGTCTGCTGCTCCTGCCGCTGGGGCGGTGTCGGTTGTCCGAGCCCCCGGACGTGTTGTTAACGCCGGGTCAGGTGTGGGTTTGATCTTGACGGAGCGTTCGAATATCTCCTCGAAGAAAACACCTGGCGGTATTGGGAGGCATCTTGAGCCGACATTGGCCAGGTTATCTGCCTCCTCGTTGCTTTCCCTGCCGATGTGTGTTACTTCACAGCCCTCGAATTCGCCTTCGAGCTTGTCGTACATGGCGCGATATGCGATCATGTTCGCGCAAGTTGCGTCGCACTCCTTCATGACTTGCTGAGCGATGAGGTTCGAGTCTCCATGAATCTTGATGCGGGTTGCCCCGCAGGCCTTCGCCATGCGCATACCGTGAAGGACGGCTTCGTATTCTGCCTCGTTGTTGGAGGGATTCGGGAAACGCATGCGGAGGACGTAGCGCATCCTGTCTCCTTGTGGTGATACCAGGATAACTCCTGCTCCTGCCCCCGAAACCCGCTTGGACCCGTCGACGAAGATGGTCCAGCTGTTCGACAGGTCTGGTAGTTCGGGCATCTGGGCTTCTGTCCATTCGGCTATGAAATCCGGTAGGACCTGTGACTTGATTGCGGACTGGCGCTGGTACGTGATCTCCCAGGGTCCTAGCGTGACTCCCCATAGCGACACACGCCCTGTAGCGTTTGGGTTGTTGAGGATGCTAGAGACTGGGTTCGAAGCCACTACTATGATGGAGTGGCACTCGAAATAGTGCGGCAGTTTCTTCCCCGTCATGTAGATGGCGTATGCCAACTTCTGATAATGGGGGTATCTTTGCTTGGTTGGCGACAGGACTTCGCTTAAGTAGTACACGGGCCTCTGAACACCGTGCTCTTTGCCTTCCTCTGCGCGTTCAACCACAAGCACCGAGCTGACAACTTGATTTGTAGCCGCAATGTACAGCAACATTGGCTCTTTTTCTCGAGGTGTAACGAGAACTGGGGAGGTCGATAGTCGTCGCTTGAGGTCGTCGAAGGCGGCTTGCGCTTCTTCGGTCCATGTGAAGTTGTCTGTTTTTTTGAGCAGTCGATACAAGGGCAGTGCTTTTTCGCCAAGCTTGCTGATGAAGCGGCTAAGCGCTGCGAGTCGGCCTGTCAACTGCTGGACGTGTCGGAGCGTCTTTGGAGGGTGCATGCTGATGATGGCCTTTATCTTCTCTGGGTTGCCTTCAATTCCTCTCTCGGAGATCAGATAGCCCAGCAGTTGGCCGGTGGGTACTCCGAAAGAGCATTTCTTCGGATTAAGCTTGATGCTATATCTGTCGAGGTTGGCGAAGGTTTCTCGAAGGTCGTCGAGCAGAGTATCTGCTTTCGATGTCTTGATGACAATGTCGTCGACGTAGACCTCGACGTTGCGTCCAATTTGTTCCTTCAAGCATGCTTGCATACACCGCTGATACGTAGCTCCAGCGTTCTTGAGCCCGAAAGGCATCGTCATGTAGCAGTATACCCCGTGCGGGGTGATGAACGCCGTCTTGTCTTCGTCTTCTACCTTTAGCCGTATCTGGTTATATCCAGAGTAGGCGTCGAGGAACGAGAGGCGCTCGCATCCTGCCGTGGAATCAACAATCTGGTCGATTCGGGGCAAAGGGAAGTAGTCCTTCGGGCAGTGTTTGTTTAGAGCTGTGAAGTCGATGCACATCCTGTAGATCTTGGTGTCCTTCTTTTCCACCATGACCGGTGGCGAGAGCCATGTGGCTTCCTTGATCTCTCTGATGAACTTAGCTTCAAGGAGGCGATTGATTTCTTCGCCCATCGACTTGGCCTTCTCTGGATTGTACCGTCGCATAGACTGCTTGACCGGTTTCGCGTTGGGGAATATTTTAAGCTCGTGCTCGGCGAGTTCCCTGGGGATGCCTGGCATATCTGCTGGACACCAGGCGAACATCCTCCAGTGCTCACGGAGGAACTCGACGAGCGCGCTTTCCTATGCGGGGGAAAGGGAGTTCGACACCCGCGCCGTCTTGGTTGGATCCGTCGGGTGGATCTGGTGTTCCCGGGTGTCTTTGGTGGCATCGAAAGACAGCTCTGGGGCGTTCTGCTGCGCCGGTGGATCGATGTCCATGACAGTGGCTTCTCGAATGTGGTGCAATTCCTCGTGCACTCCGAAAGTCTGGGACATGTCGTTGAAGTCCTTGTCGCAGTTTTCTGACCGCGCAAAGCTGCCGCTGATCGTCAGTGGTCCTCTGTTTGCGGGCATCCGTAACTTGAGGTAGGCGTAGTGGGGTACGGCCATGAATCGGGCGAACGCTGGTCGCCCGAGGATGGCATGGTACTGCGAGGGCCAGTCGACCACCTCGAATTCGATCTTCTCCTTTCTGAAGTTTGCTTTAGTGCCGAAGATGATGTCGAGGTGTATCGCCCCCAATGGATACGTTGGCTTTCCCGGGACGATTCCGTGGAAGGAGGTCTCTGTTGGCAGGAGATTGTTTAGTGGAATCTTGATCTTTCGCAGCGTGTCTGCATAGATTAGGTTCAAGCTGCTGCCTCCGTCCATGAACACCTTTTTCGAGGTGAAGCCCCCTATCTGCGCCTCAAGAACCAGAGCATGGTGTCCTGGGCGTGGTATCTTCGGTGGATGATCTGACCGGTCGAAACCAATCGGGTGTTCGGACCAATTCAGATATTCGGGAGTAGCTGGTGGCGCGTGCTCGGCGTGGAATACTTCTCTCGCGCGTTTCCGCCGAACTTTGTTCGTCGGGCGCCCCCTCTGAATCATGGGCACGAAACCTCTTGGAGGCGGGAACTCTTCTTCCTCGTTGGCCGGCTGTCGCTGCTCGGCTTGCTGGATCATAGCGGCCTGATGGCTTTGCTGTACGACATTTGCTGGTGGATTCGGTGGTGGCGGTGGAGCGTTGTAGGCTATCGCCCCTGCCACTGGTTGCTCGACATTCATCCTCTCCTGAAGTGCTCGGTTGAGTTGAAGGAATTCCCTGCACTCGATGAGGAGGTGTGCAGGTTTTCGTACTCCGTCCTTGTCGAGGTACGTGTGCCTTGGGCATCCGCTGTCGAGCATCTCTTCTGCCGACAGCTGTGGCTGCCGGCGACGCCACTCCTTGCTGGGTTTCGAGTCACGGCTGCTGCTGCCGTAGTAAGTATTTCCTCGTCGTGGTAAGTCGCGATTGTCGTCGCGGTCTTCGTGGACGTAGCCAGCTGCTATCATGTCTACGTTCTCCGTGTTGTCGTAGCGGCTTCGGCGACCTTTCTTCCGAGATCCGGGATGGAACTGATCCTTCGCATCGCCATCGTGTTCTGCTGATCGACGGCGGCTTCTGGGAGCCGAGATGGAGTCCTCGCCATCGGCCCATTCGTTCGCCAAACTCATGAGGTGGTCGATGGTTCTGGGCTTGCAGCGCCCCAGTTCCTCCTTGAAGTCACGCCGAAATAAGCCGTCCCGAAATGCATCAATGGCCCTTTCGGGCGAGATATTCTCTGTCGTGTTCCGAAGGCTGATCCATCGTGAGATGTATGACCTCAGGTTTTCGCCGGTCTTCTGCACGCATAAGCGAAGCTCTTCGAACGACGTAGGGCGTCGTGAGGTGCCTCGGAAATTTGCGATAAACGCTTGCCGAAACTCTTCCCAGGAGCGAATGCTGTCTTGGGCGAGATTATTCAACCATGCCCTTGCGTTATCTTTTAGGTGCAGTGATAACAACTGGAGAGCGTTGTCTCTGGATCCGCCGCTGATCTTGACAGCGGTCATGAAATCATCTAGCCAAATTCGGGGATCCTGCTGCCCGTTGAACTTGACTACGCCGTCGCTGAGCTTGATTCCTTTCGGCAATGGTGCCGAGCGGATCAAAAGGCTAAAGCATTCTGCCCCGCAGAGTCCGTCGCTGGGACCGCCGAACGCTTCCGCCTCGCGTCGCGCTCGCCCTTGGTCGACTCTATGCTGGGCCAGGCCATGCCGAAGCTCTCCGTTGAGAGGTTCGACCACATGCGTCCGAGGCGCTACGGCTGGCGCTGGTGCTGGGTGCCTAGCCTGTTCCGGTGGTGGAGCGGCTCTTGCTGTTGTCGCATCATGTGCTGAGCCAGGCGTGCCTTGCAGCACCCTTACTCCTTCGAGTGCTAGATTTCGCAGGTGTCGCATATGTTCGTCACCGTTAGACGCGTTCGCAGCAATGTATGCCGCTGCAGCCATGATTGCTGCTTCCTTGGTCTTGGGCATTAACTCAGCTTCGTTGAATTCTGCCTCCAGGTTTCGAGTGACATTATGCATATCGGCCCCCTGCTGAGTGCGCGATCTTGATCTGTGCTGAACGCTTGAAGAGTAGTGCGATGATCTTTCTGCCCGCCTTCTGCTGGATGCGTCGGCCTCCTCTCTGCGTCGTTCCAACACTCGTCTATCAGCGCTGATCTGATCTTTTTGCTCCTGAACGACGAATCGGAGTGCAGCCAGATCGCTTGGACTTGGGTTGGGTCCGAAGTTTAATTCGCCCGCATAGACCCTTCTTGCGAACCGAATCTGGTCATGTGTGACCACTGGTCGACCGCTGTCTGCTCGGTTTCGACCGCCGCTGTTGTTTCCTTCGTTGTGTGATGCCATCATGCAGTGGCCCCCGAGCCACGGGGTCGAGTCATCGCTGATTTCCCCCAGCGCTGGAGGATAGACGTCGTCGCTTTCGACGTAGGGTCCGACTTCGACCATGAAATCAAAGTCATGATTAGCCATATAGCCGTCGCTAGATGCGTTAGATTCGCATAGCGAGGCAGAGCTCACCGAATTGCCGATTTTCCCCTTAGCTTCGGGGTAGACATCGTCGTCGTCGTCGGAGCACGTGTAGTCCGAGTATAATCCTTCGACGTAGTCAGGATCATAGGGTGCTGTGCGAAGCGTGAGGGCGTTGAGAGCCCGATCGCACTCGGATATCGTTGGGTAGATAGCTGCTGTACCTCCCCGCGGATCTTCACAGCCGGCGATCTCATGGAGTGAGAAATCTCCGGCGCCTATGTAGTGGTATGCGTCGCAGTCGACGCAGTATGCGGTGGTCGGGGATGGAGGCGGATCTTCGAAATCGTTCGACCCTACTGATGGGGTCGAAATCTTCAGTCTCAGCTCCTCCTTCGACGGCGCTAGTGACGCGCTTGCCAAGGGTTTGCCCCCGACGGATGGTGGTGTCGTCGTTTCGGCCACGAGCGGAGCCGATTCGCCGATGGAGAGCAGTTCCATTGCTCCATTGCTGTCCACATGGAAATTGAACAATCCGAAGGCCATGTCGTAGCCTTCGGGCGCTGCCCTTGCCGCGCTCGGGACGGGGTCGATGGCGCTCATCGTCGAGGTGAGGTTGATAGTGCTTGGCGAGATGCCATCGACGACAGTCGATTCGACGGCGCCAGTCTCGAATTCCATCGGGCTGGTGTGGACAATGGCCGGCACAGCGATGCCGGCGAGGGTGTCGATGCCGATCTTGGAAGTGGTGTCGTCGTTGGTCGGCGCAGCGATGCCGATGGTAGCGTCGATCTTGACGGGGGTGCCGACGTTGGTCGGCGCAGCGATGCCGACGGCGGTGTCGATGCCGATCTTGGTTGCGGTTGGTGATGGAGCCGGCGAATCCGTAGATCCAGATCCCGTCGTCCCCACGGTCGGCGCCAATTGACGAGGTTTATCCCCGGCAATGCCCATGTCGAAGGGCTTTCGATCTAGGAAGCGTATTGGGAACCTGGCGAACTCGACGGCGATCAGACGAAAGCAGAAGGACACGAGGATTTACCCAGGTTCAGCCCCCTCGAAAGGTAAAAGGCCTACGTCCTGCTTGTCTGACTTTTGTATTGAGGTGGTGGCGACGATGATAGTGTTACAATGGTGGCGCAGATTGGATCTGGCCAAAAGCAGAGAGCTCTAAGTTGTCGAGCGCTCCGGCGTGAGGTGGGTGGAAGTGATTCTAGGCTTTCGAAACCTCCCTCCCAGCCTTTTATAAGATAAGGCTAGGTCTCAGGAGTGTTTCTCAAGCCAAGTACAGATCGGATCAACCGAGACCTAATCTAGCTTGGACTCTTCGAAACTTCGCTTGTACACCAAGTAATACTCCCGGGCCGCATCGAAACACTGCCTTGACGGGCCTCGAAAGCCTCTCCTGAGACACCCCACCTGGACCGAGAACCAGGTAGGCGAATGTCGGGGGCCCATCTGTCATTCCTTCGTCAGTATATCTTCACAATCTTTGCACACCGTATATTTAGCGCCAAATTTTATGTTGTTTGCATGGTCCACACCACAAGTCGATGTTTTGTGAAACAGATTTGTGCGCATATAGCACGTGAAGATGGACGTGCAAGTTTTTTTCAATTTTACAAAAAAGCAATTTTATGATATTCTAAAATGCATCAAATTAGAACCACAAACTCCGTTAAGTAGAGCATGGAAAAATAGACACTTTGATGGAGCCAATAGTTTAGTATTTCATGTAATGTCAAACACGAACTTCAATGGAGACATGGAATCAAACGACCAATCTATCTTCAAAATGCCCAGAACAAAAAAATAACAAATAGCCAATCGGAAATTCATTTCGGCTTCCATGGTGCATATGCCCCCTTCAATAAAAACACATTTTTAATGGTTAAAAAACAATTGATTGTGTACTTCTTTACAATCGTAGTATCGTTCGGTAAGTATATTTATATAGTACCAACTCAAGCTACACGTCACGGTCTAAGGATAATTTCCTAACTATGGTGTCGGTTAGCATCTCCAGTGTTGATAGCGCACCCCCACTACTGTCTAAATGGTACTGAGCCATATTCGATATCTATTCTTATTTTCTAATATACATTTTTATGGGTAATTGTACTCATATAATTTTTTAGGTTGGCATTGAGAACACATGAAATGGTTTTAGTATTAAGTTCACTAATGACTTAAGTTAAGCATGTGCAATGTTTACCTTTGTGACGCCACTCGAGAGCTCATACCAACTCCCCAAAATTATCAATACATCTTGGAAATATGTGATATAGTGTGCTATGCTATATGTGTCCCGAGCTATATGATCTTTTAATAATATCCAATGTATTTGACTAAGTATTTTTATTCAACACTATTTGATCATATGTCAAGTCCATGGAAAATAAGTACACAATAAGTTAGGGATACTTAACTTTTTTTGGTCCAACCATAATTTCAACATTGGCGTAAAAATATAGGCAATAGATTGCTCACATTACCCTAAGAGTTAGTTTCAAAAAACATTACCTGAACAATGTTAAAGTTCCCAATTAAATTAATACTCCATGGCAGAGTAGTAACATATTAGTATAGTTGGTGTCAACTAAAAAGAGAGATAAAGCATATGATGTATATAGAGGTGGAGGTTCACTGACCCACGATTACGGAAAACAATTGTATTTATGTAGAAGTACTGATACCAATATGTGGGGATGTAATGAGAATAAACCTCTAACAATTTTTATGACACTAAATTTGAAAGGATAACTTTTTCTGGGACTAAAATTTGGATAATTATCTTTGCTCATGAGTTCGTATGTTGTTTCCATACATATCATCAAAAACAATTTTTTTGCCTGTCTTTCTTTTAATACTTAAATATTTTAGTTCATCTTTCCTAGAAGTCATACACAGTTAACTTTTATTACTATGTGTTTATAATGTAAATAAAAAGCTGATCTGAAGTATTGGGTAATATGATGACGGTTAAGCCGAGGAATGTTGATAACCGGTTGGAAAAATCTGGTGGCACAGTAGGATTATAATGATTATTGGTGAGAGCACATGCTTCAAGTTGATGATTGACTAAAATTTTGAAATGACATCCGCGTCTTTTTGAACTTTAGTAACTTAGATAAAACTACCGACCATCTAAATGGGTATAGTCTTTGTTACATGACAGATAATTATGTGTCATGAGAGAGTAGAACGCCTAGACTGAAGTGCACGGTTAACAGGAAGAGACTAAAAAGCCATAAAATTACATTACATGTGTTTCAAAATAAACAATATTTTATAATTTTAAATTTCATAACACACCACAAATTAAAATGATGCAAAATATACTTCATGTTTCACACATTATATTTATGGTAAAATATAGAATACAAAAGTTAGAATTCCATGTTTGCAGAATAATTGAAATCCTAAACTTTTTTCATAGACATATTCAACTTGATAAAGGAGAGTCCTCGCACTTGCGAATGCCATCTTCCTAGTTAAAAGAAACAACGAACAGTACAAAGCACCCCAAGAAAAACGAAAAATACAACGAGATCCTTGAGAAGTCCTTCATCTTCAACCTCCAGACCGTGTTGACGGCGCGCCGCCGCTGCCGCTCCTCCCTAAATCGGCCTGACATTGTTGGTTGCGGACGGGAAGTCGCCGAACGGGTCAAGAAGACCACATCCGTTCCGGAGACGAAGAAGAACGAAGAACTGTCGATGAAGCTCCTTGACGATCCAAAGATCCCCACAGCCAGACGAAATCCTCGAAGACCACACCACTCCCACAAGCTTCTCGACGTTGCCGTCGAGATGGGGTTGAAGCCGGGGAGACCTTATTGCACGAGACGCCGCCACCACCACCGGAGCGCCGTCTCTACAAACCTTGACCCTAGAAATAGAGAACGAAGCCCTCAAAACAGCGGATCGAGCCCTCCCACCAACGAGGGCCGAGATCCACCGCACCTCCATGGCCCGAAGGCCAGAGAGACGCGGCGATCTGCGGGACGGGAGACATGACCATGCGTACGATGAGTTGATGCAGTACGGTTCAGCCCTGCGAGTGTTTCCACAAGAACACAAGTCAGTCGTTGATGCGCGTAGTCTAGCTAGCAACACAGCAGGGAATACAGTGATCAGCTTGTGCAAATTAGTCGGAGATAGTGTAACACTGCTGGCATTACCACATGATACTGTAGTGTACTCCACTAAAGTATCTCTTCCTTGGCGAGTCCTCCCCTTTAGCTAGACCACGTTCTCGTGGAGATGAGGGACTGCCCGGAGCTGGGTCACGTCGGGAGCTACTTGATGACCGCGGTGTTCTCGTGGTGGAACGATAGGACCGCAGGAACGACCCAAGGTCCGAATGCCTTCGTCGCATCGCTGATAGTCCCGGCGGAGTGGCGCGTCCAGACGGTGTAGCATTCGATTCTGCAGAGGTCTGGTGTGTTTCGGTTTGAGAATATTCAGAAGATACCAATGCTCGTTCAATGGGTTAGCTAGACAGCTGGAGAAAATCGTTGTCGTGAGTCTTGCCGAATGAGATGGCAGATAAATAAAGCGAGCAACACTATATAGCAGAAAAGATAAACAGAAAAGTAAACGGGAGTCAAGGACAATCAGACGGACCCTAATAATGATGCAGATCATCGTGCATCCCGACGCCCAAACAAATGCAGCAGCCACTATCGAGTATCGACTTAGCATATATTGGTTTACTATAGTCCGGACATTATTGTCTCAGACAATTTGTCTCTACCAGGGCATGATCCTTGCTGAGCATTCAGAAATTTAGAAGACGTAAATATATGGTTACCGAGAAACTAATTGTTGCGTGGAGGCAGGATTGGACCTCAAAGGGGAGCCAAAGCTGGTAATTCGCCAATAGAGGCGGGCAACAAAGCTAATTTTCTCTAAAAACGTTATCCAAATTAGCGTTAAGCAATAAAGTTTTCGTGTTGTACACTGCCAAAAGGGGGGCCAGGGACATGCTGATTTCCCCTAGCTCCGCCACTGGCTCGATCAACTTTCACGATTACCGTGAGCAGGACAAGTGGGGCAACAACCTGCAAGCGAGCGAGCATGACTGTGATGGGCTATGCGAGATGGGTCATTCGGGGTCGGCTCCACTAGCCCCCAATCATGTTCATGGCCGATCCACTTAACCCATTGGTTAGTAACCTGTCGGGCCGGCCAAACCCATTCCCAACCAAAATACTCGTAATGGTGAAGACCCAACATGCTGTAATGTGTAATGTGCGTGATGGGCACCTGTAGCATCTGAATATTGGAGTACACATACTTTTCCCCTCTGCATGCTAAGGCTACATTCGTGCTTCCTCGGATCTGTTTGTCCTGATGTCTCCCAAGCCAAACTAATAGGCAGAGCAAGGGGCTAGTAAAATATACAAGTAGTCTCATCTTCTCGCTTTTGAATCGACTTGAGCAACTAAATCATCTTTGTCATAAATATTACCATGTGGATGGAGATTATAAGGGAAGGGGAAAGGATGACTTGCACAAATAGGCAAACGGAGGGTAGACAGATAAAGAGGGATAGTTAATTCATACTTCAAGCATAAGACCTAACTCAAATGTGCAGAAAAGCAAGGAGTGAAGGAAATAGTAGTAGGAATGCGGAGTAAAGTTGCACGAACAATAGCTGCATAGAAACAAAGTATAACACCTAAATGGATCAATTTTTTTAAAAAAGATAGATCTCTCTTATGCTATCAAGTGTCCCAACGGCATGATTGTTAAGTGTAAGCCAAGATTGCTAAGTTGAAATTTGCCAAAATTTTGTTGCAAGAACCTCGAACGAGAACATGAGTAGTCCGAAACAACAAGTGCTAATAAACGGGAAACGTTGGCATAGATGAAATCATCGTTTTAAAACATTCCGAATGCATGATTTTAGCTTTAGATTCTAGCTTTAGCCAAAAGGGCAGGTTTAACCACAAAATATTTTCCTCTGCAGAAAGAAGCAATGACAAAGTTAAAATAGATGACCAACAAAGAACTCTCTCAAGAGGAATCGCTAAACTGGTAAAGCTTTTTAAAATAGTCCTCCCGGAAGCTCTCATTCCGGAGACTGATCATGTGGTCATTCCAACCATGTAAATCATGGTCTCCTTGGTCGTTGTTGTTCGTCTTTCTTTAGTCTTTAGTGATTTGGCAAATACAATTTTTCGCTGTTGGAATGTTAGGGGGGCTAAATGGCCGTGCTTGTCAGCCTTGACCCCTCGAGAACCAATCCTCACACTCTCACGCACACACGAATTCAAGGAGGAAGAAGCAAGCTCAGAGCACACAGAGACACAGGGGATTTTTGTTGCAGTGTTCAACTGAATTGCATTTTCCGGTTTACTCATCCTTTTATTCAGAGTTACTCCCTCCGTTTTAAAATATAAGATGTTGTAGATTTGTGAAGTAAATGTATCTAGACATGTTTTAGTGTGTATATTCGAGTGAACCTACGCACCAAAAGATATCTAAATACATTTGCTTTACAAAGGTAAAACATCTTATATTTTGAAACGGAGGGAGTACATGCAAAGCTCAACAAACTCGAGCTCAAAACACTCCCCACGACCAGGTACCACTCGTGCCATCCCAGGAGACGATCGTGCAAGGTGCTGACTACGCAATCCTTATCACAATGCGTCCGATCCGTGCGCCATGCCATCCCATGACTGGTTCAGATGTGCGTGTAGCTACAGCTAACTGAAACTACTCAAGAAACTAACACTTGCTAACTGAAGACACTAGAATGCACAAGGATTATTCAACAGTGCTAGATGTGACGCTGTTAGGGACTTTCTTTAGTCAACAGTGATTTTTCCCAAAAAAAAGTGACCATTTTTTGACTCCAAGAGACGAAGATTCAATCTTTGACATCTTTTTTTACTAATGCATTGCTAGGGGCCCCGTTTATGATGGGTTTTTCTATTTGCCTGCTGTGGGTACCCGAGGAGGAATCCTGGTTGCTTGGGACTCACCTAAGATAATCGGCGACTCAATTTTTATGAGCGAATTCTAGGTTTTGGTTCGATTTTCACGGGATACAAGTATGCCCGTTTGGATCACTTCTGTTTATGGTCCGCAAGAAGAGACAGATAAGCTGAGATTTTTTTATGAAATAAGGAACCTCAAGATCATTTGCCAAGGACAATGGGCAATCTTGGGAGAATTTAATTTAATTTAAGTCTAGATGCATGACAAGGACAAAAATAACCGATTTGAAAAGAAGGTTGATGAGAAAATTATGGAGGGTGGTCGACAATCTAATTTTACATGATGCTAGCTTAGAGCCTTAGGCTGGTACCAGTGCATCACCCACTCTCACCCCACTATAGCCTCGCCACGTCAGCTTTTACCCTCACTCTCACTCCACTCTCACCCCCACGGTGCCAGTGCACGGGCTATAGTGCCAGCTCTCACTTCTCTCTCCTCCACATCAGCTTTTCTCTCTCCTCTCTTTTACAACATTCAAAATAATGCAAGAAAATTATTTTATTCAACTAAAATTGTTACCGATTACATAATAATTAATAAAATTGCATAATAAATTTTAAAAATTACATAATAAATAAAAAATAAATTCTAATCCTCTTCCTCCTCCTCATTCTCCTCGTCGTCATCATCTTCCAGACCAAGCTCTTTTTCCACCATCTTGATGGCCTTCACATGTTTGCGCTTTTCTGCTGCGTCCATGTCGGCGGTTGATCGGTCTTTCATTTTGTTCCATTGCTTGAGTAGCTTAGCCTTCACTAAACCATTCCACATGTTCTTCATCGCGAAGGATTTACTTGCTACCTCACTGCTTGAGGATTCCTTCCCCTTCCTCCTATCCTTACGTGCCGCGGCCTTGGCCCTATCGCGGCCTATTGGACGACGCTCCTCCTCCGTCGTCGCCTCGCTAGAGCTATACTCACCAGAAATTCCTAGACGGCTTCTCTTGCTAGTGGAATCGGTTCCACTACCAGGACCATGTTGTCCTTTCCACTTCGCTTCATTGCGAACAGCTTCCCACCAGTGGTGCCGTCTGAACGGCTGAGTCACTCTCGAGTCATTCGCGTACCTGTCCATTGCCGCCTTCATGACCATTGCATCGTCTGCTCCACTCTGACGTAACGCTTCTTCTTGGATGTAGAATGCATTGAACAGGGTCACCTCCTTGTTGTAGGAGTTCCAATGATCCTTCAGTTGCTTCGAGGTCCGATGACGGGCAGGATCCGAGGTAGAGTTGAAGGTTGCAGCTATCTGACCCCAAAAACTAGTGCCGGTCTTGCAATTACCGGCGACAGAGTCCTTGGAGTTAAAAATCCAAGCATGAACCTACCCCGAAATAGATATTGTTAGTGAAAAATCCAAGCAAGAACCAACCCCGAAATATGTGATGGGTAAGTAAAGTACCAGTTTTTCCTCCTCCTCTTTTGTCCAGTCAAGCCTCTTTGGACGCTTTGGTACGATTGTTTCCGCGGCATCGGACTCCCCGCTTGGAGCACTGGCTTCAGGAGGTGGTGGGGGGTACGGACCATATGGCGCGTATGGATACGGACCATATGGCGCGTATGAACCGTACGAAGGTGGAGGTACAGTCCCACTCCCGCTACCTGTAGGTGGAGCATGTGGAGGTGGTGGGGGGTATGGAAACGGAGGCGGAGGGTATGAACCATATGGCCCCGGAGGTGGAGGGTATGAACCATATGGCGCCGGAGGTGGAGGGTCTGAACCATATGGCGCCGGAGGTGGAGGGTATGAACCATATGGCCCCGGAGGTGGTGTGCCGGAGGAGTATAAAACTCGGGGATGCGGCAAAGAACCGACATTGGAGCGACGATGTGTCGGAGAGACATCACCTAGGTCTACTGGTGACCCGTTGGCGTCCAAGAGATCCGTGAACGAGGTCATATCTGGATTCCAACTAGACATGGTGGAGAAGATTTGAGAGAGTGAAGGAGATGAATGAGATGAAATGGGTGTGGAGTGAGTGAAACCATATGGGGGGTATTTATAGGGGGTGGGGATGAAATTTTAGGGTTTTTTGGCCTTTTTTTCGAAAATTTTGAACCAGCAACGGCTACCCCAACGGCTAGCTGACGTGGACGAATCAGATCGCGCCACGTCAGCTAGCCGTTACACTATCGCCCGCCTATCGCCCCGCCTCCCGCCCCGCTATCGCCCGCCTATCGCCCCGCCTCTCGCCCGCTACCGCCCAGCCAACGCACCGCCCGCCTCTCGCCCCCTCTCGCCCGCCTCTCGCCCCCTCTCGCCCCGCTAGCGCGGGCGCCGGCCGGGCGGTATCGCCCGCTACCGCCGGGCGACGGGGCCGGCGCCCGCCGCTCCGCTATCGCCCGCCTATCGCCCGCCTCTCGCCTCCCGCCGGGCGGTACCGCCCCCGCTACCGCCCGCGTTGGCACCAGCCTTACAGCAACTCCCCTTACCACAGTTCATTGTTGCCGGTGTTGGCAACTATTTTTCGCTCAGCCTGCGTAATATATGAGATTTATGCTGAAGATTATAGACTTGAGTACATCCAAACTGGACTCGGGATAAGAGTACTCAGACTACATGGGAGCATTGTCAAAGCCCACAACAAAATTTGGTGCGGTCAAATAGCTTAGGACGCGAGGCCAATATGTAAAAATATTCATCAATAGAAGGTGGTTTTGCAGAAAAGTTGTGGGGTCAGCTGATCCCACAGCCTACATGCAGCTGAGGCATAACATGTATCACTTGAACGTAGATATTCACACTGGAATTAATGAGTGAACATACATAGTAAAACACATATATACATGTAATTCAGAAAAGTGCCAAAACTTCTTATAATTCAAAACATAGGCATTTGTTTCGAATTATAAAACATTTTTGATATTTTAGTGTGAAATACATGCGAACTGAAATGGGTAAATAGACGCAATAAAACACGTCTAAGTTTGAAAGAATGACATAACTACTTATAATTCGAAATGGGTGCAACCCATCCATTTTCAGACAAACAAAGGTCATTTGTCAATGCAGCGGTGGGCACAAATCTGGCGGCGCTGAAAAAACACAAAGGCCAATAATAGTGATCAGCGTGCCAACTTAGTGCATGTTTATGCCCAAAATAATGTAAACTGCTGCTGCAGTGGGCTGTTGGAATTAACACGCGCCTTCTCAGATAACATGGACATCCAACGGAATGCATTGATGGATGCTTGGTTCCAATTCCATCCATTTTTTGCTGTTGGTTGAACGGTCCATTTTCGGTCTTCTTGCTGGTGCGGCACCTGTCATATATGTTGAGAAATAAAACATGTGATTAATTGTATGGGAGGGATACCTCTCAGGAGGTGTCTGTTGGGGAAAAGGTGTCTCTCCAACACACCCCTTCACCCCGGTATATAAGTGGGTCTCTCACAATGCAATAATAAAAAGAGTCTCATTTGTGTCTCTTTCTTTGTCTCTTTACTTCATACTACAACACGTTATCAGCACATACACTCTACCAAGAGCGTTTGTGGCCTCGTCGGAAAAACGTCCGGCGGACAAAGCATGTCATTCATCGACATGGTCACAGCCGTTTAGTTGAAAAATCAATCATGACCGATTTGGGTTTTGTCTTCTTGTGTTCACTCAATGATCTAAGATTTAATCCATTGGGTTAAACGTGCACACAGGAAAAATCGGAATGGAAGAACGGAATGGAAGAACTGCGGTGACGGCACATGGCCGTTCGGCACAGCATCCTCGGGTGAGCATGCACGAGAGGGTACTCGGCTTCAAGCGACAAAATTGTAGGCGTGGTGCACTCGGCTTCGACTACAGCGCTCGAGACCACGACCAGAACGGCGCATTTTCGATTCCGTGCCTGCCGGATCGAGGCGACCACGGCAACATGCAGCGGACCAGCCTCGAGCGTTACATCACTTGGAATGGCTCGCGACGGAGATCATCAGCGACACAGCCTCTAGCCAACGGCGCGACGGCGGCGGCACGTCCTTGGCCTCGGCACTGACGGCCACCAGCCCTTCGCACGGCACTGCCTAGGCCTCGGCATGGCATGGGCACAAACATCGGGCGGCCTCAATTTTCATGTCGCCGGTGACGGCGGTTATTCCCATCGGGAATCGGTAACCGCACAGGAGAAGGAAATTGTGGATTTTCTTATCCTTTGGTGATTTCCAAATCAGCCACTCGATTATTTGATAATCTTCTATAAGTCCATGTAATTTATGTTTGTCCACAGGCTTACTGAAATTACAGTAGAGCGATGGGGCTGCTTGGACTTAGACAGTTTGGCCATTGGGCTTACTGTTTTCAGCAGTTTGATCATAAGGTTTTTTTGCTATTTGCGTTTTATGCCCTAGGCTTCAGAGAAAATATCGTGGATAAACCTATGGTCTTGCTGAACGGTATAATAATTAATTATGCATTATTTTACATAATGTAAAATAACGTATTACATGAGTAATACTGTTGCAAAGCAATATGCTGGAATCCATGATTCATATAGAATATGGAATTTGCTCGCAAGTTTGGAAAACATAAGGTAGCAAGGTCTATAGACACTTGCCTGACTATGTCAAATTTATATTGATGAATCATAAAGTAATGGCTAGATGGCATCTACTACTTAACTGTAGACTATGCACCATTACCGTGAGGTCTATATGTCATTTTGACATAATGACTACCTTCCATTTTGCACACAACTTATGGATTGCATTATGGCAACGAATTTATTTCGTTCACAACTGCGAGGTCTACACCACCATGTGGTGATTACCTTCAATGTGTTTTAGTTAACACAAGGTTATGATAAGCTCCATAAGAGAGAGGTCTACACTACTTACTAGTGATTACCTCCATGTGTTTAAAGCAGAATGAAGGCGCAGTAGTTATGGCATGGTATCATCGCAACGAAATAATTTTCGTTCTCACCTTTGATGTCTACATCGTTGGTGACTACCTTCATGCTGTTTTTTTCAAATATATGACAACTTAATATCATTTGTCATTTATTGCGACTTTGGTGTCACATATTCCATTAGGAGTGGAACCCGTGGAATTGGCGATGACAACATCGCAGGTTATGCTATGAAGAGAATTATGCAAAATACTTGCATATTTTGGTGATTACCTTCCATGCATACACAACTTATGAGACATCATCATAGCTATGAATTAAATTTTATGCACAACTGAGAGGTTTACACCACTTCAGGGTGATTACGTTCATATGTTATAAATAACATAAGGATGGGGCTATGATCGATGAGAACTGTCCATAAGTGTGAGGGGCCACTAGGTGGTTGACGTCTCTATGTGTTTTAAGGAACTTTAAGGTTTATCCCTTTTGAGGTGATTACCTTTAATTTGAAGATAGAGACCACATTGTGGTGATTATCTTCTTGTGGAAGGTTTGCCCTATGGGTCACTAAATCACCATGACAATGATTATGTTTAGCCATAGCATTTTCATCCTACTTAATTTGCTAAAAGTGAATTAATTCATGAGCAGCTCATGTAGCATATGGCCATCCTTCCTTTGAAAGGAAATGCGATGTGATGACATTAGGTTGGAGCAATTATCCAACATGGGTCAAGGACATATTATGTCAACTCGTGGCATTGTCGCCACAGAAACTCCACCTGTAAAGAATGTCATGGCTATTTCCAATATAGCTATAAATAATGCATGTTTGCTTTTATGTGGCATCGCAATGACTCACTTCTCAAACTGAGTATTTAGTGGATGATGAATATCCATATGCCCTTGGAGGGACTTCCTTGCAAAGAGATATGCTGTTATAAGCGCAACACGAATGACAAATCATTCGTAGTCGAGACTTCAAGTCCGTTGAGGCTTATAATTCTGTTGCCAATAAATCAACACCGAGTTGAGTTACGTGATAAGGTAATTTTGGATCTAAATCTGATTGTAAATCCTTATTGCACTTTATGATCTCCTATGATGGTAAATAGAAATACCATCTTTATTTTAGGCTAAAAATATGATGAACTTCTTATGAAGATTCATCAGCTTCGCCCAGGGGGTGTGACACCATTGCCTGAAAATCATGCTGGTGCTTTTAGTACTAAGAGATTGAGTGGTTAGAGAACCACGAGGAGTTAAACATAAAGTGAAAATAAAATAGCAAATATACCATGGCGTATGTATCTCAAAAGGGAAGGGATCATTTAAGATAAAAATGATCGCAATGACAAGGGGGTGGTTGTACAAAGTATCGTACCAATGATTACCAATCTGTCATGTATTGGGTTGAATCAAACCACCGAGTCATTGTCAAGGCAAATGATTCAAATGGGAAAGTTTTGACGTTCAACTTCAAAAGGAACAACTAGAAATTTTTCTGGTATGTAGATGGAAAATGACTCCTCTACTTTGATGATATGCTTGTGGATGGTTATTCCGAAGATATTTTGGAGAACTCTTGTAGTCTCCTAGTCATGCCATAATATCATGAGCCTATAATTGTACTACTACATGTAGTATAATTTGCAACATCTTGTCCCTCGGACATGATCGTTGAGAAAATTGAGTGTATGAATCAGTTCATACTCAATCTTGTTGCGTACAAAATAATTTGCCATCCTTTGTCATTATGACACATGGAAATTATTGACAATTCCGTTGGCTGCAACTTAAAAGTTGCAATATTCCCATTGATCATTAGACTTATGAGCACTGCACGTGCCATAGGGGAATTAATTTTAAGGGACTCTCACCTTAAAATTTGAAATGAATCTTGAAAGCATTCAAGAATATATGTGGATTATTCAGCCATGTATGGGTTATGTTGGTACTTCATGGTTTTACTAGACACATCTATAAGATGGTCTTAGGTGTGTATCATTCACACAAAACCATGTGTTTACTGAATAGAGTGCTCAAATTGACGAATTTAGAGCAAAGTATCCTAACATAGGATAGTGCCATGGAATGAAACTGTTGTTGAATTTGATTCACAACCATTTAATGGTTAAATTCAGTATGTGTACATACCCAAAATGGTTTGGCTAGATTTCTTATGAAAGAGGGTGAAAATTGCATGGCCAATGTTGTAGAATTGTGATTTGCCAACATTTTGTTGGTGGTAAATACAGTTTCACACACTGCATATTTGGTCTAACTGAGATCAAATGCATATATAATACTGCATCCCCTTGCAGTTTGTACATGGAAATTAGTGAAGTATTTCCCATCTGCGGTAATTCGGTTACATACCGATATCACCACCCCAGTGTACATCAGGGGGCTTCACATATATTTGGGATCTATGTGAGGAATAACTGTGTTATGATTGTTAATCCATCAAATACCTTAACCTGAACAAGGGAGTTATTGTAGCCCGTATGTTGATTGCTATTTGCAATAAGGACATTCTCTGGCATTAGGGGGAGATGAGTACCACAAAGAATGCCATTGAATGGGTACGAAATGTCGTAGATATTTTGTCCACGTACTTAAGAATCTGAACTAGAGGTTCCGGTTATGAGAAATTTGCAGAATGTTGCAAGTAATCTGCCAAATTATTTATTGATGACAAAGGTGTCATTTTGGTCAAGTACCAGAATGAGTGGAGGTACCTAATAAACCACTCGTGCCCCCAAATGAGAGCAAGAGGGGGAGAATCCTGGTTACTTGAGACTAAGTTCTCGTATGTTTCTGTTGAAACAAAGTAGATGGTCTCCTCAATCAGTAAATTTGAGTCAACCTCTAGTTGAGTGAAAAAAGATGGATGTGTGTCATCCATAGCCCAGCACAAATGTGCACAAAAGTTTAAGTGCTGGGAGATCGGAACACCTCACTCCGTTGTTGTGGGAAATCACAAGGAGTTAAGAGATTATAGAATTCCACAAAGGATATTGATTCATGAGAATCATATATGATAAAGTCTACATATGTTGACATATATTTCTTCTTGAGAATTGCTAAAATCCTTTTGGGCCCTGAACCAAAATCCATGGAAAGTGTTGTTGCACTTATATTGGTTCAAATGAAAGGAAGCAATTGAAGAAGAGTAGAGCTCGCTCATCAAAAGAGAGGTGTTTACAATTGTAAAACCTGCTCCTCATAAGTATCTTCTGTAGGGAAGAGAATCGATTTTTTCGTTTGGAAATGAAAATAAATGAGGTGGTGAGAAAAGCGAGGCTTGTAGCATAAGGGTTTCCGCAGAGACCTGACATCGATTACGATGTTGCATACTTTCTAAGGTATGAGTGGAATTATGTTTCGATAAAGAATGTTATTGGCAGTACAGATCCATGTGGTTGATGTGTGTAGTAGCTACATACTCACATGGGATAGTAAGTTCGAATATGCATATTGGAGTCGCTGAAGGACTCAATATTCTGAATCCAAATAAAATCGCAACATGAATGTGTGGAACTTCTGAAGTCATTTTATGACTTGAAGTAGTCGGATAATTGTATGGTACGACCGACTAAGTGAGTTCTTCCTTGATAAGGATAACTCTAATATTGATGATTGTTGATGTGTATTCACGAAGAAATCCTTAATTGGATTTTACATCACATGTGTGGTGTTGATGATCTTATCATCGATGTCTAAACGACATATGGATACACACAATCATTTTAAGACGGAGATTTGGGTCAAACCAAATTGTGCTTAAGTTTGTAGCTTGAAGCATATTCCTGCAGGAATAGATATCTATCAGTCTTCATATATCAAGAAATATTGGAAATGTTCAATATGGGTATATGACATCAGTGACACATAAGGTCATATTATACCTAATATTGGGATACAAATCCTTTTATAGGTAGGGGAAATGGTGGCATGATATCTGGACATGAAGTTCCATATGTAAACACCATCGGAGCACTCAATTATCTTGCAGAATACGTCAGGCCTGACATTATAGTTGTAGGCAAGTTACTGAGAGTGCAATTCCCCAGAGGGTATAAGATTTGTGTATGGAATATTCTTAGATATATCCAATGCACAAAATGTCTTGATTAATTCTATCATGAAATCAAGATAGGACCATGGTGTGATGTACGATAGTGGCTAATTATGTGATCCCAACGGTGCCATATCAAAGACTGGATTTACTGGAAGAGTACTCTGAAGAAATTCTTCTGAATAGACTCTAAATGAGTCCTTCCAATGATCACTCTGCGGTAATTATTTAAAGCATCACAATATGTGCATGGCTTTGCAGAATGATTGGTCACATGTGAAATCATGTGGAGGTTATCATTATCTACCGAGATAATGTCACTTGTATTGCTTACGAGTTGTATTCATCCTCATGAATTACAGAAATGTAATAGGATAATTTGCAAACAACCTATTGTGACATTCACAATATCTCTACCAACGTTTATATTTCAGAATTAGGTTTGTGGAACTGGTATGGGATAACCTTGAGGTTTGCAATGTTTAGGGGGAGTAAAATCCCAAGTTATAACTCGTTGATGATCTCTCGATCACTGATATTGTACTCTTTTTCCCTTTATGAGTTTTCCCTAAGGTTTCTCATACAAGGTTTTTAATGAGACAATACAAATATAAGTGCGGACATATGTCATATGGTTTCTCCTTATATTTTTCCCACTGGGTTTTTGAAGGAGTTTTCGATGGCATATTATTATAATATTTCTCCTTAATTTTTCCCACAGGATTTTTAGGAGGAGTTTTTGGATTGCAATATACAGATGACGAATTGATCAAGGGGGAGTGTTGAGAAATAAAACATGTGATCAATTGTATGGGAGGGATGCCTCCCAGGAGGTGTCTGTTGGGGAAAAGGTGTCTCCCCAACACACCCCTGTATATAAGTGAGTCTCCCACAATGCAATAATAAAAAGAGTCTCATTTGTGTCTCTTCCTTTGTCTCTTTACTTCATACTACAACAATATATGCATGGCTTCCTAACCGTGGATGCAGCATGTGTGATTACATAGCTCCATCATATTGTTGAATGCCGAGTTCCGGCTTCTAGATGACACAGACTTGCATTGGTGGACCTAGCTAGGTTCCGTTTGATACTAAGTATAATTAAGGACACTGGGCCTCACACTACTCTTAGGTATAATTAAGTAATTATATTTAAGAGTAGTGCCAGGCCAGTGTCAAATTTGAATTTTTAGCTTTACAGGTACTTAATCTTCCCGGGTTAATGTTAATAATCCGCTATATCCATGTACACCGTGGCGCACGCCTTCTTCGTTCTCATCGGCGTCATCGTCGCGGGTTGTTTTCCGTAGTTAAGTCGGCCAGCAGGTAGCACTGAGGGCCGAAGCTTGTTGCGGACAGTGCTTGATCATTTAGCTGAGAAGTCTCTATCATGCACATATATGGACATGAGCAGATAATTAAGATGACACACGAACATGTAGAGAGATACGGTGCTCTGCCAATAATGTACCACGACATGAGTTAATATCTGTGCATATATAACAGCTGCGTATCCATGGGTTTGCCCTTAAGGCCTCGTTCGGCACGCGTGTGTTTCAGAGTTTTATCCGGCGTGTTTTGGGTGCGCAGGGGCGTGTTTTGGATGCGCAGGGGATTACTTCATGATTCCTGGCATGTGGCGTCAGCTGCACGTGTGAAGAAGAAGCAGCGGGGCTGTTGGAAAACGCTAGGTTGGTGTGGTCGGACGGGGCAGGGGAAACTTTTTCCGCGCTTCCGCCGCCGGATTAAGTAGAAGCGAGCGACCAAAAAAACGCTAGCTCGATCCCTAGTCTCCGCTCGCTGTGATGGTTTTCACGTTGACGCGCACCCTCTTCCTTCTCTATTCTCTAAGCGGGCCGGCCCATTAGACGCTTCGTTTTTTTCCGGTTTTTCTCATTTCTGCTTTTGGTTTTCTAATCAGGTTTGTTGGTTTCTTTACTTCTATGGTTTTTTGTTGGTTTTCCTCAGGTTTTTATGCTTTTTATTCATTTTTTTCTTTTTTATTTAAAAAAATACTGAACAGTTTTATTTTTGAACAAATTTTGAATAGTTTAATTTTTGAACAAATTCAAATTTGAACAAATTCAAATCTGAACAAAATCGAATCTGAACAAAATCGAGTTTAAACAAATTTGAATCTGAACAAATTAGAGTTTGAACAAATTCGAATCTGAACAAATTCGAATCTGAACAAATTCGAATTTGAACAAATTCGAGTTTGAACAAATTTGAATTTGAACAAATTCGAGTTTGAACATTTTTTTCGAATTTGAACATAAAATTCGAAACTGAACAGATTTTGATTTGAACAAGTTTTAATCTGAATAGTTTTTTAAAATAATTTTTTTGAATCTGAGCATTTTTTATTTAACCTAATATTTCAAAATTTACAGAAAAAAGAAATAGAAAAAAAAGAAAAACTGCCCACCCTTATTGGGCCGGCCCACCCGAAGTGCTTCGGGCGTTGACGCGCGAAACGTCACACGGAGCGCCGACTAGGCGCTCCCACACGCTAGGTAGGTGGGGTGTCTCTGATCCGGGCCGACCCGTGTATCGTACGGGATTTATCTAGCTCGGCCCATCCAAAACAAGCCTACCCAACGCTCCATGGAGTGTTTTGACATAGGCTTGGCCCAGATAATTACACCATACAACACTGGAAAACCAGGCTGCCGAACGAGGCCTAATTAGAAGCGAGCTCAATCACGGCGTCGTTAAACAAGCGCAGAACCTGGTGTCTGCCGGCTCTAGCCGGCCGCAAGGCAGTAGGCCCCGATCCGGCATGCCGGCCGCCAACGCGGAGCTGCACGCCAACGGCGGCCGGCGGTGCTCTCGTTCTCGACGCGGTCGTGTGGTCACGGCCATGGTGAACAGCACATTGATCGACTAACATGCTGCCGTGCACATCATGGCCGGCCGGGAAGCGAGCACGCGCGCCGGGCCGAGTTACTCCGGCCGGTGGCCCAGCCCGCGTTCAATTCTCATCTGAAAGAGATAAAACAGTGGAGGCTGCTGCGATTTAATTAGTACCTGAAAAAGAAGCCTTGTTGCCGAAGCTGAGCATTCTTAACCAGGCTATACACGACTGTATTTTCCCTTTAAACCACCGTATTTTTTCTGATAAGGGGAACAACCCCAGCCTTTGCATCCATCGATGCATACGGCTATCTTTATACCATATGCGCTATTTAACTTTTCTGAGCTTTAATATAATTCCTGAATGTAGAAATATGTTACTGTACATAAGTTATGTGAATCAGTACATGAGCGTCTTTGTGAACCCAAAAAAAAATCAAGAAGGCAAGAGGCCTTGGCCGCTGAGGTCGTGGGACGGAGCAATTAGCGCGGCAGCCGATATGACGACGAGGGCAGCGGGGCAGTCGGGAGATCAACGCCGAACGGACCAAACTATTGCGGTGGCGGAGGAAGACACGGAGTGACACTCTGTCGCAAGATATGAACAAAAATGTAAACCCATTAAATATATCCAAATTGAAAACTTTATAGTGAAAATTAAGTAAGTTGTAAGGTTCAAAAAAATTAAGTTCCAAACAAGAATCAAGAATCAACAGTGAAATTAGAGGTGTACTGATCCCTGCCATTCAGAAGGATAGGGTATCATAACAAAGCTAGTGAGGAGACATTAGTACACATTACACACCTTGTTCCTCATATTGACTCGGCTAGTGTATTCAGCATATACAAAAGTGATGCCAAGATCGAGGGCCATGGATTGTTTGGTGTGCGTACTTCAATACCTTTTTTTAGAAATGGGAGCATCGCCCCAGCCTCTGCATTAAAGTGATGCACACGGCTGCATTTTATTAACCAAGTTCAAAGTATCAAAGTAACAAAGTTTTACATCTCACTTATCAACTAAAGTTTCAGCACAGATCAGCCACTTAAAAAGATTACAAGATGCTTTATTTCTTCTAGACATCATCGAGTCTCTTAGTGTGCAACCAACCACACTCTGGCTGAAGATAGCCCGAACGACCGCCATCAAGCGATTGCACCCAGTATCCATAGGTCTCCTCTGCTCCGGAGGGAGTAAGTAAGACTACATGTAAATTGAAGAAGCCGCCCCGTGAATAAACTGCAATTTTTTTGGTTTTGCACATATGTACATGTGAACATTAGAATCCACGTACAGTTCTGTTGTAGCTGCTAAGGCTACCTTTGTGATTCCCGGGATCTGCTTGTCCTGATGCCTCTCGAACCAAACTAGTGGACATTGCAACATGCAGGCAAAAGATCAGACTACTCTCATCTTCTTGTTTGTCGATCGAGTTGAACAACTGAAGTATGTGTGTTAGAACTAGTACCATGTGGTTTGAGATTATGAAGAAGTAGAGAAAGCGTGACTTGTATAAATAGGCATGTATAACATAGGAAAAAAAATCAAAATTCCAGGATAAGAGCATCTCTAGCAGAGCCCTTAAACTCGAGAACTGTAAAACATGAGTACATACTGCGAAAACATGATTTACAGTTCTGTGCGCGATTCCGGCATAGTTTTGGATAGTTTTCGCTAGACAGATGTCATATATGACACAAAAAAGCACCACCACGCTATGGACACAAAGATCAAACAATGCCACTGTTGCCGTTGTCGCCTCAACCGGCACCACCTCGCACCGGATCATCTCCATCGGCACCATCATCGCTCGTCGAAGCTAGCAGGCCACCACCACCGCTCTCCCAAAGAATGAAGATGGCGGGCACATGGCCGGCGGCAGCACCACCTACGACAAGGTGCATGGCGGCATGCTTTCCTTTCTTCCCGCTAGTGGCTGCAATCATGTGGGGCACAACATCGTTGGACGGTGGCGGCATTGGACTCAATTGTTGAGGAATCATGTTGATACCATCGACCACGGATGGTGGCGGCATTGGAGGAGAAGAGGGGAGGCAGATCGGCAGCAAGGGCGCGGGAAGAGCAGTAGGCAGAACTATCTGTTCCACCAACTCTAAGGGGGAAGTAAAAAAGGCAAGGTGGGTTCGACGCCGAAAACCGCAAAAGTGCAGTTTGGGCGGCCTTTTTTATGACCCTATCAAAAATGTTTACAGTTTTGGGCTGTTTACGGGCACTACTCGTGCCCTTTTTTGTGTTAAACTATAAACGAGCAGTTTATTTATAGTTTTGGGCTATTAATGGGCTCTGCTAGAGATGCTCTAAGACCAAAAACTTGTGTGTAGTGAAGTGGGAGAAAGTGAAGGCATAGTTGTAGAAATGTAGAGTAAAGGGACACGGGCAATCGCTCGGCTCAAGTAAAGTCTACTTAGCTAGAACGTGGTGAAATCCAAAAAAATGCAAGTCTGTCTAAAGACATCACGTACGAGATTGTACCTTCTCTCCAACAGGGTGCAAGCAAAAAAAAAAATCGGCTGAAACGTGGTAGCTGCAAAGAATAAAATTCTAGATTAAAGTGTTGATCAACACACTACTTTTTGAATTTTATTTACCAGGTGTTTTGAGTTTAGTTAAAATCAAAATTTGTAAAGTTTATTTAAAGATGTAGAATACATTTTAACGTCTATAATATAAATTTCCTATATTATGAAAATATAGATTATGATGATTCTAATAATAAAGGTTTTTTATTTTGATATTTCTCCTATATATTTGATCACAGTTTATAGATGTTCATTTCGTCTAAACTCATAACGCTAGATAATCGTGAACTGCATGATCATTTTTTTTGATTGAGTACATAAAAATGAAAATTTTATTCGACTGTCATCGGACCAACACATTCACAAAACGCTTCTAAAATTTGTGAAGTCATGATATTAGTCGCACTAAGTACATTATTTTTATGATTGACTACACATAAACAACAAATTTATTCAAGTGCCATCTGATAAACATACTCATAAAATACCAACGGCTTCAGAGTTTGGAGTCATGCAATTTTAAATTTAATTTAGTCATGGAATTTGTCGCACTATCAACAGGAATTCCTTTGCAATAAAAAATTATTGCTATAATGATACACACATGACTGAGCCAACACATATTATTGCGAGGAAGAGAATGTGCCTCAACTAAAAATATATTCATACTTGACAAACACAAAATGTTAAGACTTCAAAATTAATGAAGATACAACTTTAGTTGACACACTACGGATGCCCCTCACACTATACAATATCTTGGCTTAATGATGCATACATTGCGAAGACACCACATAAATACTCTTGGTATGTTTCATATTTAGTATCCACATAGTGTATTAATACTATTTTTAATTGGATGACTTAAAAATCATACACATAATTCTTATGAATTATTTTGGCAGATATTGCTTGGTTTGTATAGTAGCTATATTTCTACTGTTGTATATTTCTTTCGCTCATATAAAAAAACAACATAATAGCATATATATCATTCCAATTGCACAGTAAAATTGAGGGATGATTAAGAGTCATTTTGCATAACACAAAATACATGTGACTGAGCGTGTATAACCATCGAACAAAGATCAAGATAAGTTAAAAGTGTGGAAATCTTAGAGCATACCTCTATAACTTTGACTATTAATTTATAAACATGTTAACAAATTTTTCTAGAAAAACATATTTTATGTTTAGCAGTATATTCATATGAAAAATAATCGTCATAGTTTCACCAGTTCATGTTTCCAAAATGTTACACATTGTGACATGGGTGACTTAATGAGATAAAGAAACATTAAAACGAGATGATTCTCACTATTTAATATAATCTATCTATTAAAGAGATAGACCATTTTATCTTAATTCAATGATTTTTATCAAGATAAGTAACATCGCGTACTAAGCAAACATCATGTAAGATCTATAGATAAGCTTACATACCAAATATCACTGTTATGGATGTTCCAACATATGGAATGAGAATTATTTGTCCACAAATTTCAGACTGCCATTTATGTTACTCCATAATGACATTTTGTATACCAAATATTTGCGAGAGTTGTACAACAATTTTGCTTATTGTCACATAATCAGAAATAATATGATATTAATGAAATCATACTTTTCTTGAACACTTTGAACCAACTACAGATGATGCTCTCGTATTTGTGAGAGCCACCATGCTAGTTAATAAAAAAGCAACGAGGATTCAAAGGGAAATCAGCCAGACCCTAACACAATGGTGCCCTCTTCGTGCATCCTGACGCCTGAACAAAGGCAGAAGCCACTATCGACTCAACAACTATTTGTTTACTACAGACATTTTTTTCTTGACCAGGGCATGAACCTTGCTGAACATTAAGAAATCTAGAAAACGCGAACATATGGTTATCGAGAAACTACTGTTTCACACTACTCGATCAGCTTTCATGGTTACTACAAGGACAAGTGGAGTGACAAACTCCAAGTGAGCGAACACTACAGTGATGGGAAGGGGAAACCAGAATAGCATATGCGAGATTGATCACTTGGGGCCAGCTCCGCTTACCAAATCACGTTCAAGGCCGACTTGGTAACTGACCCATCGGGCTGACTAGGTCCATTCCCATCCAAAATGTTAATGACGATCAGCAGACATAAATGTCACTACATAATTCCAAGACCCAGGACGATGTGATCAATAATGTGCTTCGTATGAACTCGTCACATGTGGATATTGGAATCCACATACTTCTGTGCTCTCCATCCTAAGGCTACGTTTGTACTTCCTCTCATATGTTTATCCTGATATCTCCCAAGCCAAACTAATGGGTAGGGCAATGGGCTAGTAAAATATTCAACTAGTCTCATCTTCTTGTTTTTCAATCAAGTTGAGCAACTGAATTGTATGTGTTACAACTAGTACTGTCTGGTTGGAGATTACATGTGAAGGAGAAAAAGGAGGATTTTCACAAATAGATAGGTAGAGGGTTTACAAAATCTACTATATACTAAAAGCACAATACGGGGTTCTATTTTCGAGACACCAGGTTAATCCATATCATTAGAATTATTCTGATACTTGGATCTAAAATATATGGTTAAGATTTAACCAATTTAACCAAGTAACGTAACGCCACGTTACACACGTTAGGTACCTGCCACGTCTCGCATACAATTGAGCAAAATAAAAAAGATTAAAAAACCACAAAGGGGTCACGTGGACCCAGTCCGTAACGATTCAAACATGTACGTATAAAGTTCCTGTCTTCTAGGCGTACGTACTGCAGATTTTTTGGGCATGCAGTCACAAAAAAAAGATTTCTTAAACATACCGGATTAGCACAAGTAATCTGGCTAGGTGATTTGAGAACCGGATCACGTACAGAGCTCCAAGTCTCATATACATACATCTTGCAACTTGCACCGTACTATTTGTTCTTAATTTTAGAGCTCCTACCTATTAACAGCAGTAGATTAATCCATGCTCATCTGGTAGGACAACCAGGATGATAGTACCAAATTTGGACAGTAAACAATGAACTATCTATCTATTATATACTAAAAGAATTTTTTTTTATGTATTATCAAGAGACCATGTTAGTCCACATCGTATAAATTATTTTGAAGGTTAGATAAAAAAAAAATTGATAAGATTTAAGGAAAAATTGTTAGTGGTAGAAGCATGTCGTTCCACTTGACATGGATTACATATTGAGAAGGTATGATATGTAACCTCACGTGCTCCCTCTGCTTTTATTTACTTCACATTTTAGATTTAATTAAAGTCAAAAATTTAAAGTTTGATCAAGAGGATAAGAAAAAAATCAATAATTATATTATTAAATACATATAACATGAAAACATACTTTATGAAGATTCAGATACAATCAATTTTATATTGTAGGTATTGATATTTTTTCCAAAATATTTAGTCAAAGCTTACAAGTTGGAAATTCGAAATCCAGAGCGTGAAGTATTTATAAGCGGAGGGATCTGACATGGAAAAAACCATCGACTCATATATCTTATCTACATGTCAGTAATATGTAGCCGAGTCGTTCCCACAAAACAAAATGGTGCGTCTGCTAGCTGGAAGCTAGGCCTCCACAGTTTTTAAGTTTACATGACTACCATATCATATATAAGATTTGATCTGCAAAATAATTAGATTACATTATATGCCTCTTTCCCTAGAATAGCCAGAGCCCTATAAATAAAATGCTATACCTAGAACATGGTACTTACAGGTGGAAGGATGTGCTAGAATATAAAGGACAAACTGATCAAATCATGTACATAACTATTATATATACTCATCAATTCATGTGTATGGTAAGAATATGGAAATCATCACAAGAAATTTACATTTCTAATTTGAGTACCAAGCATAAATAGAAATGCAAATATTCGGAGAACTCGGTTTACTGAAACATTCCGATGAAGGTTCATTCATAGAAAACATGTAAATCCTTTTAAAAAATGAATATTACATAGAATAAACATGGACAATTGATTACCTCTTATGTTTACTTTAACCAACTTAGATCGGCAAGTTGGTTATTCCACTTATAGGTGGAAGGATGTGCTAGAATATAAAGGAAAAACTGATCAAATCGTGTACATAGTTATTATATATACCATCAATACATGTGTATGGTAAGCATATGGAAATCATCACAAGAAATCTACATTTCTAATTTGAGTAGCAAGCATAAATAGAGATGCAAATATTCGGAGAACTCGGTTTACTGAAACATTCCGATGAAAGTTCATTCACAGAAAACATGTAAATATTAAAAAAATGAATATTACATAGAATAAACATTAACAATTGATTACCTCTTATGTTTACTTTAACCATCTTAGATCGGCAAAATGGTTATTCCACAAAAGTAAAGACACTACCATGTGAATATTTGTTTTAGAAATTATTGACTTAATCTATAATATATTATATGAACAACAAGTGTGCAAACACGAGAGACATAGTAGATTTTTTGTAAAACAACAGTGCACCTAGCTACCAATCTCATGAGTTCTCTTTCCATCCGAACTTATATATATTCATAAGACTCAAGTATAATTATAGATAGCGTGGACCCTCTTTTATTTGCATATTAGAACTATTTCTTCTTTATAACTCTACGCAAACAAGATCACGACCAATGGGTCATCATAAGTCACGGGATAGATCTCAACCGGAAAATCATGAAAATATATTATATTGAAGAAAGCACATTGCATTTAATAGTCCTATTAATTGAAACAAAAAACCACAAGTAATGCCTTTTGCTGATGGATCTTAATTATTAGTTAGACTACTCTTGTCAGTCATGTTGATAGACATGCCAATCCAAATCTAATGCGTTAGATGGATATGCCATTTTACCCATATAGCCTTTACCTTTATATTAGACGGATTAAGCAATAAGTGTGTTACCTCTATGACCATCAATAGACAAGTACATTAGTTGCTTGCCGAAAATGCAGGGGTGAAGCTGAACACATGACTATTTAGTACCCTTTTTGTGTCTTAATGGAAAGAAGTGACCAATTGTATCCATATGCAAGAAAAAGTATATCACTCTACATTACCAAAAGGTTAGGAAAAACTATGTTGGACTATTCTTGGTAACTTTATGAGTTATTTCACCTTAGACATCCACATCACAAGCCGTGGCAATAAATGATTATTCATATGTCCTAAAATTTGTATAATTTTAATCACATGAAATTTACTAACAAAGATTGTTGGTTTCTATGGTTGGACATATTTGGAGTATTTTTTGTGGTTTTTATACAATATAATTCAATCAACTTAAGAGAACATGTCACTCCAATGACACAATGGAGTAAGAGTTTGGGACTATGCTATCGAAGCCACGTCACGTTACATACAAATCTTATACATGCGACCGGGTGTGTAGAGCCAATGGGTTAGAGATCGAGATAACATGGATAGATTTGAACAAAACAGATCAAATAAATAATGTACCCAAACAATTGACATTGCAGAAAACTTGAAGTGATACTAACTTAATGTGGTATAAAGATGTTAATGAAATTGATGGAAAGAAAATAATATCATTAAATTTTCAATATTGTATTTATTATTATTTCTAGGAACATGCAATATAATAAATGATCTAATATTTGCCATGGAGATTATGTAAATACCTAAATGTCACACATCTTGAAACTACTTTATTAAATGTGTGGGAGAAGCATAGAATGATGTAACAATTCTAACTGCTTAATTTGGCCTATCTAGGAGCGACCAAATTATTTCCCTTTTAGTTAGGAAGAAAATCTATGAGTATGAATTAACCTTGTGTGGTGATCTAACATCACATAAAAAATATTTATATGTATTGAAATAAAATATCTTAGAAAACACATGGATTTTGACAAAGAAGATAATAATTTTAGTCTTATTTTCATATTTTATCTACCATAAAACATGTGATAGTCATATAAAAATGTGATATGTATATATACCTTATTTAAACTTGATAAAGATATACAACATATTACTCAGACCAATTGAGTGAAAATAATATCATTTGTATTGTAAAAATATTCAAATATTTGCAACATGTTCATGTATAATAAATATCTAGCTGATATTTTGGAGAATGTATACATGTCTACAATGTCATGTATTTTTTTTGACAAAGTTATGAAATTAGAGGAAAAATTCTAGAAAAAACGGGCATAATGTCACAAAAAATTATGTAATAATTTACTAAATAGATCATCTAAAAATATGTGAGTGGATCAATAACCCACTTTGTTATGTGAGTCCGGGGCACAAGAGGTGTACTCTATACTCCCTTTGTCCATAATTACCTTGTATTCTGGGTTTAGTTAGAGTTAAACTTTGACTAATCGTGTACAAAAAGAATTAATATCTACAATATGGAAAAATATTATTAGAATAGTCATAAAATGTATTTCTTCTTAAAAATGATAATACTTTTATTGAACCAAGAAAGAGAACATTAGACTAAAAATTGTAGTAAAGAAAATCGCATACATTAATTTGGTAAACCAAGCAACCCTTAATTTTTTATTTGACAGTGGTTGATAAATCCTCATAGTTGTACATGAACACATCTAGCAATTGCTCTTGTGAAAATTTTACTTTAGTATATATGTAAGTATTCTATGAGACCCTCTTCCAACTTTATCTATGTGTATAGATGTAATGCCACTTATAGACTAGCTAACTCAAAATATGCGAGTGCTAATGACCCTATAGATAATATATATATGTGTTTATTTTATACATTATACAATGATTATTAGTCCATAAATTTATGTTCTGTTGCTTTTGAGTTTTGATATTATATTCAATCTAGCAAAGAAAACAATATAGAGAACCACTATATAAACAAAGTGTTAATGTTCGATTGGTAGCATAAATATATATGATACCATATTATAAAAACTTCCAAAACATTAAAGATGATGCCTTTGTATTTGCGAGGGCCTCTTTGCTAGTTACAAATAAAGAGGGATAGTTAATTCATACTTCAAGCATAAGAAATTAATTGAATGTGCAGAGAAAAAAGGTGCCAATGAAGGCAATAATGGTAGGAATGCGGAGTAAACGTGCACGGACAACAGATCCAGTAAAGCAAATTCTAATACCTAACTAGACCGATGTTGTTCTGTTCATAACAAGACAGATCTCTCTTAGGCTATAAAGTATCTCTATGGCACGAGAGTGTTAAGTGTACGTCGGGATTGCTAAGTGAAAATTTGCTATAATTGTGTTTGTTAGAACTTCAAATGAGAACATGCGTAGTTCAAAACGAGTGCTGAGAAATAATAATGTTGGTATAGATGAAATCTTCATTTTGGAACTTTGCACAAACCTTGATTTTAGCTTCACATTTTCAAAAGTTGCATGAATGTGGAATTTGTCTATGCCGTGTAAGATGAATTACAAGATAACCAGAAGATGTGACGTTTTCCGTCTCGCCATCGAGGCACAACTAGTACCGTCACGGCAAACATGGCATGCTAGCTTAGAGCCTTGGAACGACGCTGCCCACCCCAATTTATTATCACTGACGTTGGCAGCTAATTATGGTCGGTTGCCTGCCTAGTGGGAGATTCCTGCTGAGGATTGAAGACTTGGGCACATCCAACACGGAGCTGGAAGATTAGCACTCAGACTAACCTGGGAGCGATGGCAAAGCCAACAGTCAAAAGTTTTGGGTTTAGATAGCTTAGAAATTAGAAGCCAATATGCAAATATCCACAAATTGAATGGGTGTTTTGAAGAAAATTATGGGGCCAGCTGATTCCACAGCCTACATGCAAATCCTCTAGGGGTGAAAACAGAGCGGAAACGGACAGAATTGGGTAGTACCACGTTTGTTTTCGTATATTTTGCGGAAGTGGAAACGGATACAGAAACTCCAGAAACAAATACGAAAACAAATAATAACAAAAACAGACACAAAACCAATACGGCGAAGACACGGATGAAAAGCAAATGATTACCGAAACAAAGAAACCATTTCAATTCTGCAGAGAAGCACAACCAACTCAAGTAAACTGACAAACTTGTTTTCCAACCCTATCATAATTGCTTAGTGTAACGGGGATCAGAGTAGGGGTTTCTTAGGTGGTTTGGTTTCACAAGGCCATGTACTGGGTATGCTAGATTTATCATGCAGAACCACTGTAAAACGGAAATTCTACACCAGTCAGAAACTGAAATTCCATTTCTACGTCTGTTTCGTCGGAAAACGTTGTTCCATTTCTGTTTATGCTTGCGCCAAAAAAAATTCTGTTTCTGTTTCCATTTTGCAAAATTTTGGTTCCATTTCATTTTTTATTCCGTTTTCATTTTTCCGCGAAAAAGTCGGAAAGTTTCCGCTCTATTTTCATCTCTAAATTCCACCATATGCTAAACATCATCATGAATCCAATGATACTAATCTAGTAACATAAAGTTTATGTTTTTTTATTTAGAAAATTTATTTCTTTAATAATTAATTATCTAATAAAATAATCAGTACACCCTTTCCTAGAGTAAATATGTGGTCGATCGGTCATGCACTTGTACATGATAAGACGACACTTGAACAATAAGTAAAGCACAGGTAGACAGATAAGACACGCCAATTAAACAAGTTGGGAGAAACGATGCTACAATTAATAATAATGTCATGGACATAGATTCATCATTGTCTGCATGTATAATGCATGGGGTTTGCGCCTAATCAGGAACAAGCTCGACCACAACGTCGTAACGGAACATTCGCCGGAGCACATGCTGCCAGTCATCTAGGCCCAGATCCTGCAAGCCGGCAGCCAACGAAGCTGTTGACAACATTGCAGAGAGCAACGATCGACATGTCGGAGATTAACCCGATGATGCTCACGTTCTCTGCGATCGAGTTATGCCTGTGCCAAGCTAGTGCGCTGGCGCAAGGCAACTGGTGTCGCGGTGCGTCAGTGCGTCGCAATGCAGCGGGTGCTTCTATGCTTGTCTTGCGCCACCTGCCTGTCCGGCCCAACGCTGCTAAGGCTAATTTTGCGCTTTCTCATATCTGTTTGTCCTGATGTCTTCCAAGCCAAACCAATAACTTTGAAATGGCCTAGCAGAAGATACAAGTAGTCTCATCGTCTTCTTTTTCAATCGAGTTGAGCAACTGAATTGTATGTGTTACAACTAGTACCGTATGAATAGAGATTACAAGGGAAGGAAAGAAAGGAAGACTTGCACAAATAGGAGGGTAAAGGGTAGACAAATAAAGAGGATAGTTAATATGAGGGTAAAGTCTAACACCTAACCCGATCATGCTGTTTTGTTCATAAAAAGAAACGGCAATCTTATCCTAGAGAGTGTCCCAATTTGACGAGAGTGTGTGTTGCTAGAACTTGGAACCAGAACATGAGTTGTTGGAAACAATTAACTAAGAATAGAGAAACGTTATTTGTATTCTATTATTACTACTATATACTACTTCCTCTCTTTAACCACTGGTGGAAAAAGGGCCTATGGTCCCGGTTCATTTGGGCCATTGGTCCCGGTTGCCGAACCGGGATCCATTACTCGGAACCAATGCCGGTCCCGGTTCCAGCACGAACCGGGACCGATAGGTCTCCACGTGGACGCGCTGCGGGGCGAGGGGGCCTGAGTCATTGGTCCCGGTTCGTAGGACGAGCCGGGATCGTTGATCCAGGGTTTTTTTCCCATTTAGGGTTCAGGGTTTTATTTGGTGTGTTTTGTATTCAATTTAATTGTATTATATATATACATCAATAATGAAGGAACCACACTATATATATATATTACACATCATGGTCACGAATATATTATTCACCGTCTCATCCGTCGTGTTTGGTCGCTATTACAATCGGTAACTCACACAAATTTGATTTTACATCTTCTTTTTTACACTTCACCCTTCTAAATGAACCGGGTAATAGTATTCTCCTTTCAGATCTATGACTTGTTCTAATAAGAAACCGGCAATTTCCTCTTGAATTGCTTGCACGCGTTCCCGTGGTAGAAGACCGTCCCGCATCCGTTCGATCTAATTTAAAGAAGGGGATCAATATATATGAATGAAACTAAACACAGTTGATGGTAATAAAATAATGTTAAGATTATTGTTTATCGTACTTCAAGTTTTTTGATGTTTCGGTCTGCACCCTTCTCTTTGGTCGTCTGGCGAATGAACTCGCAGACATAGTATCCACATAAGTTATTCCCAGCTTCTTGCCTCAAGCACTTTACGAGAACGGAGTTCAATCAAAATAAGAATCAAGCATGATAATTGTATTGAAACTAGAATCAAAGAGATACGTGGATCTAGCAAGTAGTACTTACATTCAATGGTTTAAATATAAGCTCTGGCTTCCAAACACCCCTAGTGTTGGCGGTGAACCGTTTCCAAGCCTTCTGGAGGCATTCCTGCATGTTCACCCAATTTCCTAAAGGTGTGCGTTTTGAGTCCATGACTTTGACTACTCCTTCGTCAACACTAATGATTAACAGAATAAAGTGGAAGCTGCACAGACATAATGAGTCAAATAGCTTAACATCGAGTAAAGCGAAAACAAAATGTGTACAAGACAGTAACACTCACTCGAAGTTGTAAGGAAATAGTATTTCCCTTCTGTTGCTGAAATACTTCAACGATTGTACCAAGTTATCCTCTGTCTCTTTGGGTTTTTTTTGAGAGTATCTTCATGAACGAAATTGCAGTCAACGAACCCAAGGTCAAAGATTCCTCCTCGGTCGCATTCGAGAATCTTCATTCTGCATATATAATTAGTATAATGATGAGTAAGATTATACAAGCAACGAATGAGCTGAGCTAGAAAGACTTAATAATACTTACAGGCAATAGGCACTGACAATAGTTTTGTCGAGGGCGTCTTGTTGGTAAAACGGAAATAATTCTAGAAATTCCATCAGTAAGAAGCCATCTCCATGACCGTAATGGTGGTGTTTATATCCAGCATAGATCCAGTTTGTGGATTCAGCACAGGCTTGTATGTACCAGTTATGCAATCTCCGCATTTTTGTTGGTAGATCTTTGACTAACTCGGGTTTGACGAGGGGATCCCCGTACCGGTATTTGTACGCTATTTGCTGGTACCCCTCGAACTCATCTAGACGGCTCATGTACTCAGCAATAGACAGTCCATATAACTTGGCCTTTTCTCCGTAGAGTTGAATAAACTCCGGATCAATGTTCGGATCATGCCGCTCCTGGGCTCTCCACTCATTGGTATCGTACACTTTGAGCGGTTCGATCGATTGATTTTTCTGTTGTCCGAGCTGGGCAACTTCTTTCCCGACTCTCCGCTCTTTTGCCTCAGCTGACTTGGTAATAGAGCGATTATAGTCAGGTGTGAGCGCTATGGGTTGGTGAAGCTGAATCTTAAGCGCGGCTGCTTTGGCTTTATCTTCTGCGGTGACCGGGAAGATCAATGGCTCCGTCGGCTTTGGATTTTTCTTGTTAGCCATGTCAGTCTTCCACTGTTGATAATGGGCATCTGCGGCCGTAGCAATTTCCTCATCTGTCTTCTCGTAAGGAAGCTTCTTCATATTCTGATGAGGTACTCTTGGGAGGGGCGATAGCTTACGTTTCGGTGATCGGAACGTGCTCTTGCTGCTGCTGGTGGTGCTGCCCCTCTTAGTATACTTCCGCTTTAGTCTCTGAGGCTCAGGGGACGGAGACGGCTGAGGCGGCGGCGGAGACGGCTGAGGCGGCGGTGGAGACAGCTGCGGTGAGTGGTGAGGCGGTGAAGGCGACGGTTGCGCTGGAGAATGGTGAGGTGGCGGCGAAGGTGGACTGCTGCTATGAGGAGTGGGTGGCCTTGGCGGGACATAATTTGGAAGCACGATGTGCTCCTTTGGCCATACAATAGTCCCCCCTTTGGCTTCTCCTAGTTCAGTCAGGTCCCTATCTTCCCCTGCAGGGTGGTCCAGCTTCAGCTCCTCAAAATCTTGCTTGACATCATCCACCGTGACGACAGCGTACCCTTTTGGAATCGGTCTGCAATGCCAAGTTCCGTTAGGCGCAGTTGGTACGGCCATGCCGACCGCCGCTGTCACCCTTAAGTTCATAACTTGCACCTTTAGCTCACAAGCTGTGCTCTCCGTGATATCATCCACTGGGTAGCGTTTAGGAGGAGCCATCGTCAGTGCATCATCATCACCATCGTGGAGCTGGGTGGAAGCGACGCTGCTTTTCTTATTTGATAGGGCGTCGATACCATCGAATGCAGCTTCTACCATGTGCCGCTGAGATTGGCTGCTGATACCTTGCTGGCTAAGTCTGTCGAGTTGATCCTGCTGCCGCTTTAATGCTTCTTCTACATTACGCAGCCGGTCTGCAGCTGCCGCTTTCTCAGCTGCCTCCCTTTCCTTTCTCCTCTGATGACTTTTATCGGGATATCTCTTCATTTCCGCGGGGAAGGCAACCTTCCACGGCTTGGAGCCCGGTGTGCCTCGTGCTCGTCCGGTGTGTTCATCATTTTTGAGGGCTCGTGTGAGCTCGTCGTTCTCTCTATCGGGAACGAACCGTCCCGCTTCCACATCTTGTACTGCACTTCTAATATCTTCGATGGGTAGTAGGGGATGATCTTTGTGTTTCTGGGTATATATTGCCCTCCCTTCTTCGTCCAACGTGCCCCCATGGCCGTAAAACCAGTTTCTCGCCCGTGGTGTCCATGTTGTGGGCTCTGGTCTGATCCCGGCAGCAATATACTTGACCTCAAGTGCATCCCACTTAGGCATGCAACCGGCGTAGCCAGCAGACCCCATATTATGGTGGTACACTTTCTTAGCAGCGTTCTCTTGATTTATTCTCGACCTTTCCAAAGCTTTCTCCGATGTCTTGTACTTCACAAAATCAGCCCACTGGTGTCTTAACTTAGCATAGCCGGCTTGATTAAAATCCGGAGTCTTGTCTAACTTGACAAACTTAAGGTACAGTTTCTTCTTCCAGTTCTTGAATGCCTCGGCCATCTTGATCAGAGCAAACTTCTTTACTCTTTTAAGTAGCTCCTTATTTGCTTCCTTCTCCTAATCTGGATTCACATCTAGCCTCGGCAGGAGGAAATTAAGCATAAGCCTGTCAAAAAGCTTATCTTTGGCGACGTCGCCGACAAACAGGACTCCACCGCTGCTTGGCCGATTCCATTCTTGAACGATGATCGGGATGTGGTCCCTCACAAGAACTCCACATTGCTTGACAAATTTTTTTGCGACATCTTCAGGAGCTAGCGGTTGGCCGTCTACACCGACCACTTCGATCCTATAACTCACTTTGTTGTCCAACTTTTTGGTTGGGCCTCGTTTTGTTCTGACGGAACAAGTGCTCGATCCGGAGGGCTAAAATAAGAAAGAGTGTTAATATATGCATGTATATATATAGACAGTCGGGCATTACAAAAAAACATATATACACCTCGCCGGAGTTTCCGAGATTTAAGGTTCGGCCGGAGCCGTCGTCTTCTCTCTCGTCGGCTTCTCCCTCGTCGCCTTCTCCCTTGTCAGCTTCTCCCTCACCGGCTTCTCCCCCGTCCCAGGCTTCTACCTCACCGGAGTAGTCTCCTCGGTTGAGAGATTCATCTCCCTCACCGGAATCGTTCAGAAATGTCCTGGTGACATCAATATCTACATTTTCTCGGATCATTCCTTGGAGGAAGTATTCATCATCTTGACTTTTTTTATGTGCTGGATCCATAGTTTCTGCAATATACCGACATTTGTTAGTTAGAATACACGCTATATATTCAAAATGCACGCTAAAACTAATTTTAACTAATTCTAATTCTAACTAACAAACTAACACTAACTTCTAACTAAGTACTAAGGGCATTCCTATTCGGCGCTTCAAGCGCCTGTTACGGGTGGACGCCTGAAGGCATGTTCTTGACCGGACAAAAATAATAGATTTTTATTTCTATTGGGCCAGCCTACTAAGATTTTAACGTCTGTGGGGGGTGCGCGTCAAATAGGAATTGCCCACAGCACCCAGCGGGCAAAAGAGGCCGAAAAAACAGCACCAGCGGGCAAAAGAGGCCCAAAAAAACAGCACCGCGTCAGCCCGCGTCAGTGCGTCAGTACGTCTTCTCCAACGCGACGCCCGCGTCAGTGCCCGTCGCCTCGAGTCCCGCCGCGTCAGTGCTTTGGGCGCCCCGCCGTCACCTTCAATGCCTGCCGCGGCATCAACGCCGGCGTGCCGATTGGGCTGCCGCTCGGTGGCATTCATTGCGGCCGCTGGACGCCCGGCCACTGGCCCCTTTAAAAGGAGGCCAACGGAGCCGCGGCCACCAGCCTCCATCGCCATAGCCAGCACAGCCGCCAGAGCCACCACATCCCGGCCACCACAGCAGCCATGGGGTTCTGGAAGAAGGGCAAGGGCAGCCACGACCACGAGGCCGGCGGGTCGCGCCGGTCTGGGCGCCGCCAGTCTCCTCCACGCCGCCAGTCTCCTCCACGCCGCGCCAGGACGGCCTCGCCGCAGCGCCAGCGTGACCGCCGGTACATTCCGGTGAGTCACTGCCAGGCGCTGTACCAGTGCGGCCAGAGCGTGGACTGGCCGGACTGCACCCTCCCCGGCGGGTGGCACCTCAACAGCCGACGCGTGCCGGTCCCGCCGGTGCCGCGCTTCGGCCCGGAGCGGGTCGCCGAGATCCGCCGCCGGCGCGCACTGATGCCGGCGCGCCTCCGCGCCGATCCCGCCTTTGGCTACGATAGCCAATGGTGGGACAACTTCGGGCCGCGGGAGCGCGACCCGGTGCGGCGGGCGGCCTTCCTAGGGGAGGTCGCCCCCAACCCCTACGCCGGCGTGTACATGCCGGAGCCGGGGCCAGAGCCGCCGCAGGCGGATCCCTTCATCGAGGAGATGGAGGAGGACGAGGAGGCGCCGCCGGAGGTGGGCGGCGACGACATCCCTGGCGAGGAGCCCAAGGACGACACCGACGACTTCGTCGGCAGCGTCGCCTACGGCATCCTCGACGCGATGGACCACGGCGAGGCGCCGCCACCCCCGCCACCGATGTCCGAGGAGGAGGAGCTCCGGGTCGCCGTCCTCGTCTCCGAGGAGGAGGAGAAGAGGCGGTGGGCCGGCATCGACACGGCGCTGGCCATGTCCGTGCACCAGCAGCACGGCCGGCCACCGTCGCCTCCTCCACAGCGTGCGGCGACTCCACCGCCGCCTCCTCCACCAGGCCCACCGCCGCCGCCACCGCGTGCGGCGACTCCACCGCCGCCTCCTCCACCAGGTCCTCCTCCACCGCCTGCGGCCAACTGGCCGTGGCCGCAGGGGCCCTACATCATCCTCCCCGACGAGGACGACGAGTAGGCCGCGGCGAGGACGATGACGCCGACGCCCCTGTGCCCGCCCCGACGAGGGCTTTTTATTTTTATTTTTTATTTTTATTTTTCTATGTTTTTTTTAATTTCAATGTATTATATATATATAAGTAATGAAAAATTTGCCTACGGCAATTTAAATGCGAAATTTTAAAAAAAAAGAAAAAATTGGCCGGCCGGGCTCACCGTCGAAGGGGGGCGGCGGCGCTGGGGGTGCGGGGCGGGCGCACGGGGCCGGGCGTCGCGGCGACGCTGGGGGGGCGGCGGCGCAGGCCACCTGCAGAGAGAGAATGTGATGAGCGGCGGCGCGGGGGGAAAAGGGAGAGGTCGCGGCGGCGGCGGCGCTCACCGAGGACGGCGGCAGCGGCGGCGCTCTCCGAGGACGGCGGCAGGAAACTCGGACAGCCTGCCGGCGTGTTTTCGCTCCGCGCGCAAAAGTCCTTAGCAGTTTCGGCCGATTTGGGGAGAAGTGGGGGAGGAATAAGGGCGAGTTATATTTGGAGGGGTCATTGGTCCCGGTTCGTGGCACCAACCGGGACCAATGACTCAACGGTCCCGGTTGATGCCACAAACCGGGACCAATGACCTGGGCGAGGGGCGCTGCTGAGCCGCCACGTGCCCATTAACGGTCCCGGTTGATGCCACAAACCGGGACCAATGTCCTGGGCGAGGGGCGCTGCTGAGCCGCCACGTGCCCATTGTTTTTCTGTTTTAACTTGCTGTTTTCATTTTAACAGGAAAAAACTTTCTTCTATTTAAAATTTGGAAAAACTTTCAACAGGAAAAGTGTTTCAATTTAAATAACTAATCTAAAACCATTTTCTGTTTTCAAAATTATGAATTCTAACTAAACAATTTTACTATTTTTAATAAAAAATGCACTAACACGTTTAAAACGGGCATAACAAATTCAAAAATGATCCAAACAATGTGAAACCTTCGCGTGGTGTCATATTATGTGTCATAGTTGCAAGGAAAAATATTGAACTTGGAAAATTGCAAACGTCATAAAAAATCCTTCACAAAATGACCTATCATGTTCGAGGTTTCATGGCATTTAGGTCAAACCACCAATGTTATGGCTAGAATCAGGGCATAGTTTATGATAATGTGCCCATATTGTGCACACATGTGCATCTTGGGATGGCTTACGATGTTGCAGGAGGAAGTTTTCGTTTTCGACGCACGAAATAGCCAATTTCCATTTTTGAGGTGCCGAAATTGGGGTGTTCTATGAAGGAACCACCAAATTAAAGTTTGGCATTGGCACCAACCCATTTTTCAAAAATACTAGACCACCTTAGATGGACCAATTCCCAACCGGTGTATCAGAAACCTTACCGTCCATCCCTCATGAAAAAGACAAATTCCTGCCGATTCGATAGGAGGGTGCCCAGATTTGTACTACAAGTACAGGATATAATGCTTGTGAATTTTTTTAAAAATCATTTATAGGTTCACAACATGCTATTTCACTAGAGATCTACTTCAAGTTTAGCGAGGCTCAGCCCCGGGCTAAGAAGCTTCAAGCCCGCCGCTTTGAATATAGTTTGAAACGGGCATAAGAAATTCAAAAATGATCCAAACAATGTGAAACCTTCGCGTGGTGTCATATTATGTGTCATAGTTGCAAGGAAAAATATTGAACTTGGAAAATTGCAAACATCATAAAAAATCCTTCACAAAATGACCTATCATGTTCGAGGTTTCATGGCATTTAGGTCAAACCACCAATGTTATGGCTAGAATCAGGGCATAGTTTATGATAATGTGCCCATATTGTGCACACGTGCATCTTGGAATGGCTTACGATGTTGCAGGAGAAAGTTTTCCTTATCCCACCGACAGTTTAGTTAGATGACACAAAAACCACTTTTAGTCCCGGTTGTACCCACCAGCCGGGACTAAAGGTTAGATAGTTTCCCGCGCCACTGCGTTCCCGCCTATTTTCTTCCCGCGCTTTTCACCTTTTCCCGCCTCCGTCTTCCCGCCATTTTTTCACTATATATATGTAGGCTTGGCCTCCATTTACATATCACATCTAGACTCATATCTGCAAACCTCATCACTCTCTCCCATGGCCTCCATCGTATCTCTAACCCCCAAGGAGGCGGAGGCGCTTTGCGCCTCAAACTACCCCTGCCCGCCGGGCTACCGCGTCCCCACCGGCTGGATGCTGAGCGTTGGAGGCGTACCGGTCCCTCCTGTCCCTCTAGGTGTGGCGCGTCAGATGGCCATCACGAACCACTACTACTTCGAGCTCACGCCAGAGCAGCGGAGGAATCCCCAGTGGCATCCCGACTACAGCCCGACTTGGGACGCCTTCTTCATCAATCGGCGTGAGAGTGCGCTTGCCAGGCACGAGGAGGACGGCCCACCTTGTTCGAACTTCAACGAGGCCAGCCGTCGGCTGTGGTGGCGCGGCCGGACTCTCCAGAGCGTCATGGCCTACCGTGGCCCCCGCCTGTGCTACCCTCAGTCTCAGCCCACGCGTGCTCACCCGCCGAGGTTCGACTACCGCGACTCCGACGACTACGACGACTACAGTGGCGATGTTTATAGGGCTAGGCATGACTATGACTGAATCACTCCAATATTATGTGTCATAGCTGCATGGAAAAATATTGAACTTGGATAATTGCAAACATCATAAAAAATCATTCACAAAATGACATGTCATAGTTTTCATACATTACATAGATTTACATAGGGTTTAGAGTAATTCTCCTTCGTCGCGTATGTCGATTCCTTGCCTATGATCGCTTCTTAGGCCGTAACCATGGAGCATCTTCATTATTTAACGGGATGCAAGGGTCAGTTTTCACGGTGAAGGGCGGAATTTCTTCAAACTTATCATAATCTGCTGACATGTCTGTCTTGTCCTCGACTCCCGCGATGTTTCTTTTCCCTGAAAGAACTATGTGACGCCTGGGCTCATCGTCTGATGTATTCGTTTCCTTATTTTTCCTTTTTTTCGGTCTGGAGGACATGTCCTTCACATAGAAAACCTGAGCCACATCATTGGCTAGGACGAATGGTTCGTCTCTGTAACCAAGATTCTTGAGATCCACTGTTGTCATTCCGTACAGCTGGTCCACCTTTACCCCTTCTCTATTCATGTTGACCCAACTGCACCGAAACAAAGGGACCTTAAAAGTAGGTCCATAGTCAAGTTCCCATATCTCCTCTATGTAACCATAGTATGTGTCCTTTTTCCCATTGTCACATGTTGCATCAAAGCGGATACCACTATTTTGGTTAGTGCTCTTTTTATCTTGGGAGATCGTGTAAAATGTATTCCCATTTATCTCGTACCCTTGGAAAGTCAATACAGTCGCAGATGGTGTCGCGGCCAACAAGTAGAGCTGATCTCCAATAGTGGTGTCATTTATGAGATGTAATTGCAACCAAGTGCCAAAAGTCTCCATGTGATTTTCTTTAATCCAGTAGTCATCCTTCCCCGGGAACTTAGAGCGTACAACATTCATGTGTTCCTTGATATACGGAGCCACGAAGGTAGAGCTTTGTAAAACTGTGTAGTGTGCTTGATTCAAAGAATGCCCATCCCTAAATATCATTGCTTTCTTTCCTAGCGTGCCTTTTCCACTTAGTCTCCCCTCATACCGTGATTCAGGAACACCAATCGGCTTAAGGTCAGGAAGAAAGTCAACACAGAACCCAATGACCTCCTCTGTTCCATAGCCCTTGGAGATGCTTCCTTCTGGCCTTGCACGATTACGAACATATTTCTTTAAGACTCCCATGAACCTCTCGAAGGGGAACATATTGTGCAGAAATACAGGACCGAGAATGGAAATCTCATCAACTAGGTGAACTAAGAGATGCGTCATAATATTGAAGAAGGACGGGGGGAACACCAACTCAAAACTGACAAGACATTGGACCACATCCTTTTGCAGCCTTTCTAGACTTTCTCGATCGATCACCTTCTGAGATATTGCATTGAGGAATGCACATAGCTTCACAATGGGTACTCGAACATTTTCCGGTAGAAGCCCCCTCAATGCAACCGGAAGCAACTGCGTCATAATCACGTGACAATCATGAGACTTCAGGTTCTGGAATTTTTTCTCTGCCATATTTATTATTCCCTTTATATTAGACGAGAACCCAGCCGGGACCTTGATACTATTCAGGCATTCAAAAAAGATTTCCTTCTCTGCTTTGGTAAGAGCGTAGCTGCTTAAGTATTGACAGCCTTTATCAGTATGCTTGTTGTATAGGTCTTTGATACGTTGCTGGTCCTCCCGTGCTTCTGGTGTATCTTTTGTCTTCCCATACACGCCTAGGAAGCCTAGCAGGTTCACGCAAAGATTCTTCGTCACGTGCATCACATCGATTGAAGAACGGACCTCTAGGTCTTTCCAATACTCAAGCTCCCAAAATATAGATTTCTTCTTCCACATGGCCGTGTGTCCGGTAATGGGGTCTTTCAGAACAGATTGACCGCCAGAACCCTTTCCAAATATTACTTCTAGGTCCTTCACCATACCAAATACATCAGCACCTTTAGGGAGCTTAGGCTTCTTCCGGTGATCTGCCTCACCGTTGAAATGCTTGCCTTTTTTCTTACTTGATGATTGGTCGGAAGAAATTTACGACACTCCAGGTACACAACCTTCTTACATTTATCCAAATATGTACCTTTAGTCTTATCTAAACAGTGCGTGCATGCATTGTATCCCTTGTTTGACTGTCCTGAAATATTACTAAGAGCAGGCCAATCATTGATGGTTACGAACAGCAACGCTCGTAGGTCAAATGGCTCCTGTTTGTGCTCATCCCACACCTTTACACCTGGTTCTGCCCACAGCTGCAATAGTTCATCGACTAATGGCCTTAGATACACATCAATGTCGTTGCCGGGTTGCTTCGGTCCTTGGATGAGCACTGGCATCATAATGAACTTCCGCTTCATGCACAACCAAGGAGGAAGGTTGTAGATACATAGAGTCACGGGCCAGGTGCTGTGACTGCAGCTCTGCTCCCCAAAAGGATTTATGCCGTCTGTACTTAGACCAAACCATAAGTTCCTCGCATCACCTGCAAAGTTTGAGTACTTTCTCTCGATGTTTCTCCACTGCGACCCATCGGCGGGGTGTCTCAGTTTCCCGTCTTTCTTACGCTCTTCTTTGTGCCATCGCAACAACCTAGCATGCTCTTTGTTTCTGAACAGACATTTCAACCGTGGTATTATAGGAGCATACCACATAACCTTAGCAGGAACCTTCTTCCTGGGGGGCTCGTCATCACCCTCAACATCACCAGGGTCATCTTGTCTGATCTTGTACCGACATGCAGTGCATACCGGACATTTATCCATATTCTCATACTTCTCACCACGGTATAAGATACAGTCATTAATGCATGCATGTATCTTCTCCACATCTAATCCTAGAGGGCAGATAGTCTTCTTTGCTTCGTACGTTGTCTCGGGCAGCTCATTATCCTTTGGAAGCTTTGGCTTTATTATTTTCAGTAACTTCTCAAATCCCTTGTCAGATAAACCAGCCTCTGCCTTCCATTTCAGCAATTCAAGTGTGGTAACGAGCTTTGTGCTGCCATCTTCGCAATTTGGGTATAATAACTTTTTGTGATCGTTTTGCATGGCCTCCAACTTCAGCTTCTCCCTTTCTGTATCGCATTGTTGCTTTGCATCAGAAATGACCCGACCAAGACCATCACCGGGCTCATCCGATGCCCGTTGTTCTTCTTCATTGCCGCCTCCCTCTTCTTCATTGTCTTCCATTGCAGTATCACCGTATTCTTCAGGATAGCTGTCATCATCCTCTTCTTCATTTTCTTCCAGCCTAACCCCTCTTTCTCCGTGCATGGCCCAACAATAATATCCGGGCATGAAACCTCTCCGAAGCAGATGGCTTTGAAGGATTCTCGGGGCAGAGTGCTCCGTCAAATTTCGACAGTCGATGCAGGGACAAGGCATAAAATTATCCACTTTGTTTGCCTTAGCCACATCGATAAATTTATGCAGGCCTGCAATAAAATCAGAATCGCGTCGGTCGCCGTACATCCATCGCATCCGCGCATCGATCTGCGTTATAATAATTAACTATTATAATAACATCATGAATAGTGAAATGACCACCCACATGGACACATATGCAAGATTTTTATATCAGTTACAGATGAAGAAGATAAGGTTGCTAACCTCGGCGGAGGATACCGTGTTGTGCGAACTTAAATGTGGCATGGACATTTCGTCGAACACCTTGTGTGCAATCAAAGGAAAAAAAAGCTAGCACCCACACCACACACACAATTCAGCAAATTTTTGTGGCAAAGGGCAAAGGGCTGGGTATCAATTTATAGCCAGGGGAGGGTCTTTGATCCCGGTTCATGCCATGAACCGGGACCAATGACCCGCATAGAGGCACGTGTCATGCTGGGGAGGCCTTGGTCCCGGTTAATGCCACAAACCGGGACCGATACCCCGAAATGAACCGGGACTAATCTCCAGGCGGCATGGACCGGGACCAATAAGTGTCATTGGTCCCCAATGGCCAGCCGAACCGGGACAGATGACATTTGGGTGCTGGACCAAAGACCCTTTTTCTACTAGTGAACCTTTCGTTAAAATACGACTATTAGCGTCTAGATTCATTTATTTTAGGAGGAAGTAAAAGACATAAGATCACACGATGCCCATGATCAGACACGGCAGCAAACGAAGAACATGACATCACACGATGCCTGTATGGCCACGATCATGCATGCCGGCCCCCAACGGACCTGCCCGCGAGTGTACGCTATTCTTTCAGAAGTCTAGAAACCATGCCCGCGTTCTCCACGGAACGATCGAATTCTGCCTAGTTCACGCCTGTTGCGTCCGCCGTCCCAACCCTACGCCTGGTGCGTGGCACCATCAACTCGTTACAGCTACAAGCTAGCTGCCTGAGTACTAGCAATACTTCTAGCTCAGTGCAACAACAGTAGTTATAAAACTTATAACTATGTCTATCGTCTTCAGGCAAATGCTTGTAAAACTTATAAGTCTGATTCGCCAGCTGTTACTTTGGCTGTGATCGAGGTTTATTAATTTAAAGCTGAACATGTGATGCATTCGTTCTAAAAATAGTATTACATAGTTCCGGCTTCTTGATGACCGAGACTTAGTGGACATGTAGTTACGGGTTAAGAGTAGTGCCAGGGTCAAGTTTGAATCTTTAGCTTTACAGGTACTTAATCTTGCAGGGGTTAAGCCTAAGAATCCGCTATATCCATGTAGAGGTCACCGTGGCGCATAGTTTTAAAAACCAAATCGGTTCGGTGGTTCGACCAGAAAAAACCTGAACCGAAGCCCTCACCGGTATTTTAAGAGTCATTGGTCCAACTAATAAAAAACCAGAAAAACAATATAAAAACAATGTGTTTTCATGAGGATATGATCCTAAAACCTAAAACCTTTGCTCTAGATACCCCGCATAAGGCCTAATACCACATTTACTACACTTAAGTTTGTGATCTACTATGAAAGCAAACACAAAATATATGATTTGATGCCCAAAATTTCTAAAATTAACTTAATTATTTATTAGATTTGATGGTTTTTTATCGCTATTGAACCAGCTGAGCCACCGGTTGGACCAGTGAACCAGTGAGCCAGTCACCTCACCGGTTCACTCACCGCGAATTTTTTTTTAATATTGCACTTTTTTTCAGCAATAACAGAAATAGTATGATTAGTGAAGCTATTTGGAATCTAGGGCAGCGTTTTACCCGGCGGATGCGATTAGCACAAGTCGTATCCGGCGGAGACGAGAGATGGGTGGGCAGCTCTGACGCCATGCAGTCGCATCCGGCGCATGCGATAGGGAGTTGTCGCATCGGCCGGCCGCGATAGCAGCTGCGCCGGCTACACGCACCCGACAGGCATCCATTTCGCGCACCCGAGAATACGCTATTTTCAGTAATTTGAAGTGTTTTAAGTCGCGACAAAAATTCCGTAAAATTCCACAAAGAATAGGCGGGAAAAAATAGTCGGAAATAAATCGTGACAAATATATGTGTCTCATACATCATGGGATAGTAGTACAATGAGAACCACAAACATGCTTACAAATATATGTCTAATACGAATGTGCATACAAATTATTAGGATACAAAGATCACATAGATCATCGACGGCGCGGAGCACGTGGTGGTCCTCGTGGCGGAGGCGTCGTCCATCCATACCTGTTAGGGGCCGCTCGATAGTACTGAGTGCTCTCGACCTCCTGGTTGTCGGTCTGTGACTGCTGTGTGGGATCAGGTGGAGGAGTAGTAAGCAAGGCCATATAACCACCCATAGGGTCCGAGTTAATATCGATATCACCAGTCATCCAAGTCGATCCCTGCATAGGCGACGTCCCTCCCTGTGCTGTAGCGTGCAATGCAACAAAATATATTAGGAAATTACGGCTATGTATAACTTAAGAAATACAACAACTGTGAACTACACGTACCTTCTGACATGACCATCTGTGGAGTATAACCAAAAATCTGCGACGCTATGCCTCCATACTGCGGCTGGCTCATGTAGTCATACTCCGGCTGCTGCACATAGCCTGAACCTCCAGCCTGGTAAGGATCAGGCTGGTGATGATGCTGCCAAGCTGAACCTCCAGCCTGATCAGGAGCAGGCTGCTGCTGATGCTGCCAAGCTGAACCTCCAGCCTGATCAGGAGCAGGCTGCTGCTGAGGCCCAGCTGAAGCGCCAGTCTGGTAAGGATCAGGCTGCCAAGCTGAACCTCCAGCCTGATCAGGAGGAGGTGGCCTCTGTCTCGACGTGGAGCGTCGCGAAGCTGAATGTCTAGGCTCAACAGTAGAAGGTGGCCTCATACTCCCCTGTGGATCAAGACGTGGACGTGGAGCATGCCTGAGAGGGGCTGGAGGCGTAGGCACTTCTGGATACCGCGGTGGATGCGGCGTCTAAGTATGAGGGTCTATTTGTCCACTTCTCTGACGAACATCATCAGTAGTACGACAAATGAGAGTGGAGTAAATAGAACGTAGCTTCTTCTCCAGCTTGCCCAGAAAGGTGCCAACAGGTTGGCGTGGAATTAGAGACGCCGTAGACTGAGAGCGTGTGAAGTTGTAAATATCATTAACGGCTCCGTGAACCTCATCGGCCTACAAAAATTGAACAAAAAATAATATGTACGATTAGCTACAAAATAGAGAGTTTACCATATCAACATTTAATTGTAATAACTTACAGCTTGTATTCTTGAGCCTGCCGACGATCCTGCATCATACATATCACATAGTGCTGGTTCAAAATATCCCTTGGGGTCTCTTGCCTTAGTGAGACATATGCGGGTGCATCTGTTGTACCTCCTACAATACTCCTCATAGAGTTGAGGATCGAATGGAACATCTGAGGACCAAACATTATTCCGCGCATATTCCCACTCTCTAATGTATTTCCCAACAAATGTGAGCCACTTCTCCACGGTCCTATTTGTGCCCTTCTTTTTTAACCTGTTATTGCAAATTATAACATTAGCACCATAATAGCAGCAGTCTGCACGTATGTATCTTATAAAATATAGAAGGAGTCTGCAGGTATGTATCTTATAAAAAATAGCAGCAGTCAACAATACTTACTCGTGGATTTCTGCTAGTAAGGGCTCATCCGCTGGAGGTGGAACTATATCCTGAAGAAGATGAAATTGTCTCATAACCCTCTGTTGAGACATCTCCTCCACAAATATATCAAACACAATCTTGGACTTTGTAAGCCAGTATTCATGATCTCTTGTGCACAAATAAGAAAGCCCACCAGGATATCTAGCTGCGATACTTGCAGGAGAATATGGGTCCCAGATTACCGCATCGCCGGGGTAAAAATCAAATGCCTCGGTAATCGACTGGTAGCAGCCCCTAACCTGGTCAAAGGCAACCCGTCTCTGTATGTAAAAATTAAGAGTTAGTTTGTGAAACACGTATTTTAGCAATGCAAAATGAAAACAATATCGTTACGCATGTACCTTTCGACGTGTCCAAAGTGTAGCAATAGTTGGCATATCGATGTCATCAGGATCCACCATCTCGTCAGCAGGAAATGGCTCATTCACTTTCATGTCTGGCCGACCAATTGCAAATCTCTCCCACGACCATAGCTGAAGAAAAAGTGGGCATCCAAGGAGGATAGAACCTGGCTTACTCTTGCGGCAACTAATACACATAGCTCTGTACATGCATGCTAGCAAGGCAGAACCCCAACTCCTCGGTGTAATGTCATCCGGAGTCACTGCATTAGCAATCTCAAGTGCAATAGGGATGAAACCCGCAGAAATAGTGTCTCCGTGACTATCTATGAACATAATCTTCCCAAACAACCACATCAGGTACGCCTCCAAGGACCGAGTAATCTGTTCTTCAGTAGTCTGTTGAAACTTCCATATCTGCAAAGATAAGAATGAGAAAACATATGAAATTATAGTGCAACCGAATTTCGAAATAGATTGCATGAAATAACAATGTAGTAATATACCTGAAACTCTCTCAACCAAGCATATTTAGGCCCATGCGAGGAATCTATATCCGGATATGCCACGTCTCCACGGACTCCGTTAAAACGAGCAATCTGATCCGCCGCCCAATTTCTAGGTGCTTTCAATGGCCCTATGGGATGACCAGCCAACGGAAGTCCCAACAAGTATGAGACATCCTGCAAAGTAGGAGCCATCTCACCCCAACGGAAGTGGAACGTGTGGGTTTCTGGTCTCCACCGATCCACTAAGCCACTGAGCAAAGCCCTGTCCAAGGTTATCTTCCTCTCGGTCTCTATCACCTCATGACGAGGATGCTCCTCCAAGTCCTCGCGGGTTGACTCTACTAGTCATGCGAAAGGTAGAAGTCCAGCCCACTTCAACCTACAAACAAATGTAAACATATTAGTAATAGATAATCAAAAGGCAAGAATTAATAGTAATATCAATACAAATGACTTTGTACCTGTCTACCCAAGCAGGGTGTATCATCCAGTACTCATTCGGAGTGCGACACTGTAGAGGCTCCATACGATGAGTATTATCGTGGAATCCATAATATTTCAGCAATCTGCCCCGATGATCATATTCAACGCGGTCATTAAGCAAAGATGGATAATCCATACCTGAACATATGAACAAGAAATATTAGTACAACATAAACAAAGTAACAAATAAAAACATAGTTCCTCACATATTACAAATATTAATGTAGTTCCTCACATATTACAAATAAAAACATAGTTCCTCACATATTACAAATACGGCGGAGTTCCTCACATATTACAAATAAAAACGTAGTTTCTCACATAATTCTAATAAAAATGTAGTTCCTCACATATTATCTACGTTCTTCCTCTTCCGCGACCTCTTCTTCCACGGTTCGAACGTCCTCGAGTAGCTCGGTTAGGGTAGAAAGTGGGACATTTATCATCCTTATGTCCCCATGTATTGCATAGGAAGCATTGTCGAGTTGGTCCACCGGCTTCAGATTTATCCATGTCATTTCGGATGCGCCTACACTGTCTTCTACCCCTGTTCGTGCGCTTTAGACTAGGATCTGGGATATACTTCCTTTCCCCTGGATCTACCGTGTTGAAATTACCGATAGCACGATATCCATGCATCTCGCCAGTCCAAGTGTAAACCACAGCCATGCTCCCGTAGTAGGGGGACACGAAGGACATTGGGTCCATTTGAAGCATCCCGCACGCAGCCAAAACATGTGAGCAAGGTAAGTGAAGTAACTTTGGTTTGTTGCATGTGCACTCACAAGTTGGAAACTCCTCAGTTCCAATTTTCACTTCATGAGTCCTCATGATGTTGCCAGTACCAAACTTGTCCGTTTGTAAACGGACCTCAAACCTCAGTTCCTCATTTCCGGTGGCAACGACCATGTGTCCTCACACCCTTTCAACCAGCCCACCCACTGAGAGGTACGCTCTATCTCTTTCAACTGACAATATATATTGCTAGTTGAGTTGCTCCACAATGCTTGTAAGCTGACAGTGTACAGCTTACGATCCCATCCTAAGAACACCATTAACATCCTCTTGAATTCCCCAATACGCATACTCTGAGGATCAGTGAACTCCACCTCATGATACTCAAAGTCACTAAGATCAGCTCCAGCATCACTGCTACGGACCGCACCGTACCCATAATGAATAACAAATCTAACTAATCCAGACATGACTCCTGCTACATAAAAATCCTACTTCCGTCAACTACACCGCTAAAATATATATACACAAAATTACACTACCACCATTTGAGAATAAGATTTTTACCCTCGTAGCGTGCGAATCACCACCTCAATACTTGCTCACGTCACACCACTTCGAACGCACCGGAATCAACAACAACACTATAACCTGGAGAATACAAAAACAACATCAAGAACGCTACATAATACAACAAGAACACTAGAACACCTACAATTTTTTTTACACAAACTACATCTACATGCCACTATACGCACCATAATTATTTCTCCATAATTAAGCCCATATCTCTACACCGCTAAACTATATCAACAAAAAATACACTACCACCGTATGATATTAACATTTTACCCTTGAAGCTTGAAAATCACCACATTGCAATAGCCTCACGTCACACCTCTTCTGCAGCTACGAAATCAACCTGTAGAACACAAGAAGAACAAGATCAATATCAAGAACATATGAACAGCTACAGGAAAACTAACACCAACTATACCAAAATGCGATAAAATGAACCAACGAAATTTCTCCTAAAGCTTACCCATTTGTAGATCGGGCTATCCTCTACTTCTTGCAACAAATTTCACTGATTTTGATCAAGAAATGCTATCAGAATCGAAGAAACAAGATAGCAGAATGAGAGGTTAGAGCTGAAGCTGAGAAGAGAAAAGAGAGAAGAGCAAAGAGAAGCAAAGGCGAGTGGGGGAGTGCGCTGCCGAGCGGGGGGCGCGCACCGTTTTTCTGCTCGCAGCTGTCGCGGCCGACGTGGCCCCCGCGCTTCCAGTCGAATCCGCCGGGTTCGACAGGTGCTAGCACGCCTCGAAAGGCGCACTCGCATCCGGCGGGTACGAGAGGTGAGGCCGGCGTGCGTCCGCTGCCTCGAAAGGCGCGTTATCGTGTCCGCCGGATAGGATGTGTCGGAATCGCATCTGCCGGATAAAACGGTGCCCTAGTTTCGTAAATGCTAAACTAATCATACTACTTCTGAAAAAGCTGAAAAAAAAGTGCAATAAAAAAAAATTCGCTTACTCACCGGTCCGATTTTTAGAACTACGTGCACGCCTTCTTCATTCTCCTCCTCCCAGTTGATGATCGGTTGCTTCCCGTAGTTAAGTCAGCGAGCAGCTAGCATTGAGCGCCGAAGCTTCTATGTACGTGCTTCATCATCTAGCTGAGAAGTCTCTGTCATGCACATATAGACATGAGCAGACAAAATGACACATGAACAAGTAGAGAGATACGGTGCTCTGCCAATGTCACGCGACATGAGTTAATGGCTGTCAGGCTGTGTGCATATATAACAGCTCTGTACGCATGTCGCATGGGTTTGCGCCTAATTTTTTTTTTAAATGGGGAGCATGACGTCGGCCTCTGCATCAATTGATACACACAGCTATTATTGCATAGTTATGGTTTAAAAGTTGAATATCTCATGGATAATATTTGGTGAACATAAAGATCAACCATTAAAATAATAGTAAAATGAAACGTCTATGTATCATTTATTCTTCTAGAAAGCCGTCAGCCATCCTGGTTGTAGATATTCCGTGTGACCATCTCTAGATAGTTGCATCCAGAATCCATATGCGTACGATGCGCCTCCACGAGTAGATAGGACCACTCTTGGATCCAATGCGTAACCATTCGAATAACCTGTAGAAAATGAGCATTTCGACCTTTGTTAAAAACAAAATCGCTAAGACAGTTCCAAATAGCCCACATCAAAGCACAAAGACCCGTTCTAATGTACGCTTTAGATTTTTTCTCTACCCCGTTTAGCCAATTTTCAAACATATTTGTAGCATTAGCAGGTGGAAGTATATTAAAAGTAAACTGAATAGTTCTCCATATAAGTCTAGCGAAGGGACAAATGAAATATGTGGCGAGATTATCTTTCATCAGAATCACTTTTTTTATAAAGAAACCACATGAAGATCTTAATATTCAGCGGTACTTTAATCTTCCAAATGTATTTGCACAATAAAACAGTATTTCCATTCATTATATCCGCATACATCGATTTGATAGAGAAAGTACCCGAAGTGTTAAGTTTCCAAACAAAAATATCCAAATCCTCTGTTAAATTAACCGACATCAAATGCTGCAGGAAAAGTAACCAAGTGCAGAACTGCAGAACATGGTGTCTGCCTGCTCTAGCCGGCCCAGGGCAGGCAGTAAGCGCGGTGCCGGCCAACAACGCTAGTGAGAAGACATCACCCTGTGCCGTAACAAAGCTAGTGAGAAGAAATTACACACCATGTGTCGTTCCTCATATTGACTTGGCCGGTGTATTCAGTGTTAGATTGATCTCACAGGATCGAGTCCAACGACTCGATCCAACCCCTCTCTCGTGCCCTGATCGGGGGCGTCCAACCGTTTTCTGGTTGGTGGGCCCCTGTGGCAGCGCTATATTAACAGAGGTGGGGGTCGGGGCTCGCAGTACGAGGTTCACCGCGATCGCTCTCGACCCACCGACACCCCCTTACCGATCTAGGGTTAGCGCTTGGTCACAGGAAGCACCACCACCGCCGCCATGCTCACGCCGTCGACATGGCCTCCGGCTCAATCTCATCAAGCCATGGTGCAGGTGGTTCTCCTCTCCCATCTCTCTGTCTCTCTCTCTCTCTCAGATCTCGTTTCATTGTTGCATAGACAGTACAACACCGAAGTGTTCTAGCCTAGCATTCTTAACAATGGTATCAGAGCATCCATGTTTAGGCTCTAGATCTCTTCGGTTTGGATCAAGAAAGAAAATCCCCACCCTCACAGTAACCCTAATCCCGAAAGCAAAAGAAATCCCTTCCCAAAAGAACCCTAACCCTAATCAGAGAAAGGGTAAAGAAAAGTTACCGGCCGCCGCGCCGACAAAGGAGCGCCGCCGCTTTTGTGGCCGCGCCGTCCCGCTCGACCGCGGTGCGCATCGGCAAGCCGAGGCCCCGCGGAGAAGGACTAACCGGCTACGGCCTCGGCCGGCCGAAAAAGCTTGACGGGCACCGCCACCGAGCCACTTGACGGCGGCGCGCTCTCCGTGGGAGCTCGCGCATGCCGGCAAGGGGGCCGGCAGGGGCGCCGCCATCATCTCCTCCGTCGGGACAGGGGTCATCGCCGTCGTGCGCTGCCAGTGGTGCTCTGGTGGAGGGGAAAGAGGAAGAAAAGGAGGGGAGGGGAAATGGAGGGGGCCGAGCCGCCGCCGCCGGCGGACGGCCGGAATCGCAGGAGCACCGCTCCTCACCCTCCACAGTCGCAGACGCCGCCACACGCGGTGAAACGGACACAGAGTGGGGCGCTAGGGTTTCCCGGACAGGTCAGGGTCATTTTGATCGAGTGAAGAGCCCGCTCGGCCGTCGGATCTCATCCGACGGTCGGGGCCAGCCGGCGGGTGCTGGCAGGGCTTTTGGGCCACACCCAGCTAGGCCGCAAAGGGGGCGGCGGTCTTTAACTGCCGCACAGGGGCGCCCAGCGAGTAAAGAAGGCCGTGGGCCGCGTTTAGGCTGCGGGCCGAATAGATTTTTCTGTTATTTTATTTACAGAACACAGTTTTATTGTTTTTTGCTCAGATTTTAGGCAAATTTCATATAGTTTTCTATATTCAAATTATTCCAACGAAAAATTTGTTTAGAGAATTCAAAAGTTACAGAAACTTTTCTAAAAAGATTAAAGTTAATGAATTTTAAATTCATAATTTCCGCTGCAATAGATAAAAGTGTTATTTAAAAGGTAGAAATACCTAAAGTGATGATTAAATTTTTGAAAGATGTGATAAAGTGATTTTAAAAGTGATTATGTTTTTGTTATTTTATAACCAATGTTGTTAATAGCATGAACATAATTTATTTATTACATGTTAAAAGGTGCACTTATCTCTATTTTTGCCCAACGGTGATGTAGTTTTAATTGCACAAACAGTTGTATGTGTTGATTTGTACCAACGTTGGATTAATGCATGCAATTGTTTTGTTATCTCACATCTTTGTGAATTTCAGGAGGCTACAGTCTGATGAGCTGCCTCAAAGATGTTCCGACGCTCAGGGGTGACAACTACACTGAGTGGAGGAAGAAAGTTGATCTGGCTTTTGTCTGCGCTGAGGTCGACTGGGTTGTGGACACTCCACAGCCAGTCAAGCCGATAGAGCCAGTCAGAGATGCAAAGGATGATGATGCTGCATGGGAGAACAAGAAAAAGGACTTTGCTCCAGTGGAGCTGGCATATGTGCTGGAGAACCAAAAGTGGGTCAATGCAAATAAAAAGTGCATGGCCTTTATGAAGAATACGATTGAGAACGCCATTGCGGGCTCAATCGCAGTGTGCACTTCCGTTGGGAAGTTTTTGGAAAAGATAAAGAGCCAGTTCACTAGCTCTTCAAAGGTGTATGCTACCCAGCTGCTCAAATAGCTGGTCACAGAAAAGTACACAGGAGGTGCACATGGCATCAGGGAGCACATCTTGAGGATGAGAAACATGGCTTCTAAACTGAAGCCTATGGATGCTGATCTGGAATTAAAGCCTGCTCTGCTTGTTCACCTTGTCATGGTTTCATTGCCCAAAGAGTTTGATAACTTTGTTATCAACTACAACATGTTCCCTGATAAATGGGACATAGAAAAGATGATTGCCATGTGTGTACAAGAGGAAGATAGGCTTAAAGCCTCAAATGGTGGTTCCATCAACTATGTCAAGGACAACAAGAAAAGGAACTACCAGAACTTCCAGAACAGCAATCAAGGTTCTCCCTCCAAGCCATATGGCAAAGGTCCCCAACAGTATCATTAGCCCACTCTCCCATTGGATAAAGACCAGTGTCTCCACTGCAAGAAGACTGGGCACTTCAAGAAAGACTGTCCAGAATGGCTCAAGTCCATAATGGCAAGGAAAGGTATAGATACAGTTTTTTTTGTAAATGAATCCCTATATTCACAGTTTTCAAAATCTACTTGGTGGATTGACTCAGGTGCAACTGTTCATGTTGCAAATTCTTTACAGGGATTCCATTCGACAAGGACTATGAAAAGAAACGAAAGATGCATTGAAGTTGCGAATGGAGTTCAAGCAGACGTGGAAGCTGTTGGCGACATCTCCTTGGAGTTAGCTGATGGTTTTTCGATTCTGCTTAGAGATGTTTTATTTGTTCCTTCACTTCACAGAAACTTAATACGTGTATCACATTTGGATAAAGACAGTTATGAGTGTTATTTTGCACACGGCGAGTGTGCCATATGGTTTAAAGATGCTTGTGTGGGTGTTGCTTTACTTCACAACGAGCTTTATTTGTTATCCTTACGTGAAAAAGTGCATTCTGTGTGTAATGTGAATGAACAAACTTCCTTGTCGAACAAAGAACAAAACAAAAGAAAGAGAACTCATGACTCGTCGAAGTTATGGCAGTGTCGATTAGGCCATATTTTGAGGGGAAGAATCGAAAATCTCGTTAAAAATGATATTCTTCCTCCGTTAGAGTTCTCCGATATAGAACAATGCATAGATTGCATAAAAGGAAAGTATGTAAAGCAAATTAAAAAGGGTGCAAACCGAAGTACAGCAACACTAGAAATAATCCACACTGATATTTGTGGACCATTTTCTGTGAAAAGTGTGGATGGCTATGACTCGTTCATAACATTCATAGATGATTACTCCCGATATGGTTATATTTATCCAATTAAAGAAAGGTCTGATGCATTGGATAAATTTAAAATATTCAAAGCAGAAGTTGAAAATCAACATGATAAAAGAATTAAGATAGTCCGGTCCGATCGTGGTGGGGAGTACTACGGTCGGCACACTCCATATGGTCAAGTACCTGGACCTTTTGCAAGGTTCTTACAGGAAAATAGAATAGTCGCCCAGTATTCTATGTCGGGCGAACCTCAGCAAAATAGAGTAGCTAAAAGGCGCAACCGTACCCTTATGGATATGGTGCGCAGTATGATGAGTTATTCCACCCTTCCATTGGGATTATGGATGGAGGCGCTTAAAACCGCCATTCACATTCTCAACAGAGTACCAAGCAAGTCGGTGCCCAAAACACCGTATGAGTTGTGGACAGGGAGAGTTCCCTCCCTGCGCCACTTAAGGGTCTGGGGGAGCCCAGCTGAGGCAAAAGTATTTAATCCAAATATTGCAAAGTTAGACCCCAAAACAGTAACTTGCCACTTCATTGGCTACCCTGACAGATCAAAAGGTTATCGTTTCTACTGTCCAGACAAATACACAAAGTTTGTAGAAACGAGACATGCAGTCTTCTTGGAGGACGAACTGATGAGGGGGAGCATGGTAGCTCAGAAAATTGATCTTGAGGAGAAGAGGGTGCATGCACCTAATCCGATGATTCAGGAGCCATTTTTCTCGCTACCTGTTGTGCCTGCACCAACAATCCCTGAGGTTGCGGTGCAAGCACCTGTTGTAACTCCACCTGTGACAACAAGGAGTGAAGTTTCGGAACCTGTCCGTCAGGAGCCGACTGAACCCTTCGTTGAGCATGAAAGGGAGCTGCAGCAGCCACCTTTAATAGATGTACCAGAAGTTGAGGTACAAAATGAGCCAGAGAATGAGGCTCTTAGAAGGTCCAAAAGAGTCAAGAAATCGGCTATTTCTACTGACTATAAAGTTTATAATACAGAAACAGTTCATATGGAAGGTGATCCTACTTCATATGAAGAAGCTATGGGAGGCCCCAACTCATCGAAGTGGCTAGAGGCCATGGAAGATGAAATGAGGTCGATGAGTTCCAACAATGTTTGGGACTTAGAGGAAATTCCCAAAGGAGCCAAAACAGTAGGCTGTAAATGGGTCTACAAAACAAAGTATGACTCTAACGGGAACATAGAAAAGTATAAAGCGCGTCTAGTGGCAAAAGGATTTACACAAAGAGAAGGGGTAGATTACAATGAGACATTTTCTCCGGTCTCATGTAAGGATTCCTTCAGAATCATAATGGCACTAGTTGCACATTTTGATTTAGAGTTGCATCAAATGGATGTAAAGACGGCATTTCTAAATGGAGATTTAGAAGAAAAAGTGTACATGAAACAACCCAAGGGTTTTTTCATGGAGGGGAAGGAAAACATGGGATGCCGTCTAAAGAAATCCATTTATGGATTAAAGCAAGCCTCTAGACAGTGGTATCTAAAGTTTAATGATACCATCAAAAGATTTGGATTTAAAGAAAATATCGAGGACAACTGCGTCTATGCAAAGTTTAAAAGTGGGAAATATATTTTCCTAATCTTGTATGTGGATGATATCCTGCTTGCTAGCAGTGATGTTAGTCTTCTGCGAGAAACAAAGAAGTTTTTGTCCTCAAACTTTGATATGAAAGATCTTGGTGAAGCTTCATATGTTTTGGGCATAGAAATTCACCGAGACAGAAAGAATGGAGTGTTAGGACTATCACAGAAGGCATATTTAGAAAAAGTTCTAATAAAGTATAATATGCATAAGAGTAATGCCACACCTACTCCGATAGTCAAGGGCGACAGTTTTGGGGAATATCAATGCCCCAAGAATCAATATGAGATCGATCAAATGAAAGCAGTACCATATGCTTCGGCTGTTGGAAGCTTATAGTATGCACAAGTCTAATCCAGGCATAGAGCACTGGAAGATGGTAAAGAAAGTACTGCGTTATATGCAAGGCACAAAAGACCTCATGCTAACCTATAGAAGATCTGATTCCCTAGAGATAAAAGGGTATTCAGATGCAGATTATGCGGGAGACAAAGATGAAAGAAAATCCACAACAGGATATGTGTTCACTCTCGCAGGAGGGGCTATTTCGTGGAGAAGCTGCAAACAGACAATAGTTGCATCATCCACGATGCATGCCAAATTTATAGCATGTTTTGAGGCCACGAATCAGGTGTTATGGCTAAAGAAATTTATACCCGACTTGAAAGTAGTGGATTGTATTGACAAACCAATAAAGATGTACTGTGACAACCAGCCTGCAGTATTTTATGCTCACAACAACAAGTCGAGTAAAGCTACCAGACCAATAGAAGTAAAGTATTATGTTGTGAAAGATAAAATTCAGGATCAAACTATAAGACTCGAGCATATAAGGACAAAGGATATGCTTGCGGATCCGCTAACGAAAGGCTTACCACCCAATGTGTTCAAGGAACCCTTAGCCGGCATGGGTTTAATGGCAAGCCTATGATTCCTGGATCATAAGAGGCCCAAAAGTAACAGAATTTGTTTCAAAACAGAAAAGTGTATAGTGGCTATCTGATTCTATCGGCAATCGAGCTGTGACGATGAAACATGCTCTATATACTGATCAGTGACGAAACGAGTAAATTATAAAGATTAAAGTTAAAAGTAAAGTTGAGATCAAGGGGGAGAATGTTAGATTGATCTCACAGGATCGAGTCCAACGACTCGATCCAACCCCTCTCTCGCGCCCTGATCGGGGGCGTCCAACCGTTTTCTGGTTGGTGGGCCCCTGTGGCAGCGCTATATTAACAGAGGTGGGGGCCGGGGCTCGCAGTACGAGGTTCACCGCGATCGCTCTCGACCCACCCACACCCCCTACCGATCTAGGGTTAGCGCTTGGTCACAGGAAGCACCACCACCGCCGCCACCCTCACTCACCCACGCTCACGCCGTCGACATGGCCTCCAGCTCAAGCTCATCAAGCCATGGTGCAGGTGGTTCTCCTCTCCCATCTCTTTGTCTCTCTCTCTCTCAGATCTCGTTTCATTGTTGCATAGACAGTACAACACCAAAGTGTTCTAGCCTAGCATTCTTAACATTCAGAAGATACATAAGTGTGCCAAGATCGAAGGTCATGGATTAATTGTTTGGTGTGAGTAATTGATGCATAAGAATATTAGAATCCACATACTGTTTTGTTGTTGGGGCCAAGGCTACGTTTGTGCTTTCCTAGATTTGTGTGTAGGGTTTTTTTTCTTGGCCGAGATTTCTGAAATCTCGTCGAAAACCGGTTTTATCGGTGACCACCGGTATTTCCTAATACAGAACAAAATTTTCTGATATTTAAAGAACTAGCAAGATGGCCCTCGCAAATGTTAGGTAAAAAATTTTGAATCTACTTATGAAAAGAGCATTATATACATATACATAATTTCTATGGATTGAAATCCTTTGCATCAATTCCTTTGAAATTTGAACATCTTCTCTTTTTTAGACTCAATCACCTAGGATCAAGGAAATTTTCTTATTCCATCCAAACGACTATTCTTGCAATTTTGTACTCTCTCCATTCCTCAATATAAGTGGCAGTGTTTTATAATTCATTACTTTACACACACAAATATGTGTTTCTGTTAGTCTTGAATTTCTCAATCATGCTACCAAAGAGGCCATCAAATACCATGACACATGTTTTATAATGTAGTCTTGAAACATAGGTATTGTTCTTTTATATTTTATGTTTTCTTTTTATCCCCTACTCCTTGATTTATATTTTATATTCTCTCCCTAACACATATTTACCATGCCATAGATTTCATCATACCATTACACCACCAAATTCTTCTCAACCGGTTATAAACATTCCTCGAGCATCGCCATGCAAATACTTCATATCACTTATTCTAAATCAGTTCTGAATGGAGAAAACACCTGATCCACATCAAGAATAACATCCAATCCGCATTCATATTCAAAAACATCTGCATTTGCATACGTATTTATTTTCAAATAGGAAAATATATGTGGGAAGGATACTATCTGATCCACATACGATCCATTTCCACCCCTACCCAGATCCTCCAAGAATAAGCTGGCAAGGTTTCTTGATCTGGATGAGGATAACTCTCTCTTCCCCTTCTTTCAAGGTCGCAGAGCTGGTGAAGGAGGATCAGTAGAGAGAAGAAGGTATAGATTGGGTTGGAGAACATCCCAGGTGGTTTCTTGCGAATGGACTCGACTGATATTCCTCCCTGCCATGATGCCAAAAGGGAGGCGGTGCAGCTTCAGAATGGAGTCTATGGCGAGGTGCCATGGAGGCTTCGCTGCACCAAGTGGTGTTGTTCCAGATGAAGACGAGGTTCTTTTGACGTGGAGGATGATATGGTCCCAATCGAATGTTCCATCTGCTAGTTGGGGTCCTCTTTGTAAGCGCTAGGGACCCGTTTGTGATTACTTATTTGTCATGGTTTCGTAAGAAGTTGTGTATTACCGCTTCGAGCTTGATGCAGCTTCAGGGGACCTCACCTGTGTTAAAATAGCTAAATTATTTTGTCGGCCCATATTGCAGAAGGATATGTGTCCTTGAGTCCAATAAGGTGATCATCGAGGGTAGGAAGCTCTCTCCTCCTGTAACCTATCGTCGCTGAATAAAACATTGGCATTGCATGTTCATAACCTGTAGAGTTTCATCTCACATATTCGCCAAGGTTTATATGCCAGTTTTTTTTCATTTTTACAATCGATTGGTTGTATCAATAGATACCCCACATGTGCAGAATAATTGTGAAAGATAAACAATACTTGTAGGTCTACTTGTAGCTAGCTAGCTAGCTGGGGTTGTAAAGGGAAATATGAAACATATACAAGGGAGGCGTGAAAACACATTACTACCAATAAACGTTTTTTGTGACACGGCGATGTATCTCAGTTCCGAGCATGATGCAGCTTTAGGGGACCTCTACTGTGTTAAAATAGCTAAATTATTTTGTCAGCCCATATTGCAGAAGGATATGTGTCCTTGAGTCCAAGAAGGTGATCATCGAGGGTAGGAAGCTCCCTCCTCCTGTAACATGGCATCGCTGGAGAAAACATTGACATTGCATGTTCATAACCTATAGAGTTTCATCTCACATGTTCGCCAAGGTTTGTATGCCAGTTTTTTCTTCATTTTTACAATCGATTGGTTGTATCAGTATATACCCCACATGCACAGACTAATTGTGAAAGGTAAATAATAATTGTAGCGATCTGTTTTAGAATTTTAATAAATCTATTTACTTCTAGCTAGCTAGGGTTGTAAAGGGAAATATGAAACATATGCAAGGGAGGCGTGAAAACACATTACTCTACCCAATACACTTTTTTTTACATGATGATGTATCTCACCTTTTCAAGGAGGTGATGGTTGATTTAAGCGGCTTACGTGTTTTGCTGGTCCAGTCGGTAATATTTTTTTCTGAAATATAAGTGCGTGTACATGTGTTACGTGAAATTGTCTCAAGCCCACCATGACTTAGATTGAACAGTTGGCTGGTAGTTTACTTTTTTGGAACACGTGAATATCTTTTAGACTCACCAGGTGTAATTCTTTTTTCTGGAACATATGTGGCATATGCGGGTGTCTCAAGCCCACCATAACTTAGATTGAACAGTACGTCACGTTGAAATTTTCTGAGGCCCACCATTTTATGCAGAATAGATTGAACGTGACATGTTCAACAGGTACGTGTATTTTTTTTGACACAAGAGTTACGTTATCTGTATAAATCCTAACCACAAAATTTTGATCTAACCATTAAAATAATTCTAATGATGTGGATTAATATGGTGGCTATATTTTAGACCCCCGTATTGTGCTTTTAGTATATAGTAGATATATTTAAATTTTAAGACTTTTGATAAATTTTGGACCAATTTAGAACTTTGTTTGACAAATCTCGGTCGGTATTTACCGGTATTTCCGCCGGTATTTCTATTCCCGAACGAGAAAAAAATCCTTGACCTGATGCCTCCCAAACGGACGTAGCAATAGGCTGGCAAACGATCAGACTACTCTCATCTTTTTGTTTGGCAATCAAGTTGAGCAACTGTAGTATATGTGTTAGAACTAGTACCACGTGGTTAGAGATTACGAAGAAGAAGAGAAAGCATGACTTGCATAAATAGGCAAGTATAACATAGGGGGAAAAGGAGAGGGGTAGTTAAGACATACTTCCGGCATAAGACCCGAAACATGTGTGTAATTAAGCGGAGAGGGAGTGAAGGCATATAGTGATAGAAATGCAGAGTAAAGATGCACGGACAATCGCTTGACTCAAATAAATTCTTACACCTAATCAGATCAATGTGGTTTCATTCATAAAAAAGACAAAGCTCTGTTATGATATAGAGTACTGTCCCGATTGCATGAGATTATTATGTGTGCGTTGAGAAAGCTAGGTTGAAATTATCTAGATGTGTGTACTGCTAGAACTTCGAACAAAAACATGAATAGTTCAAAATAATTGGCATAGAAATGATAAGACTGGTATGCATGAGCACATCATTTCAAAACTATACAGAAAGCATGAATTTAGTTATACAGATTTCATAAGTTGCGTGAATGCGAAACGGAAAATCTAAAGAAATATGCCTGGGCCAGCAACTTGTAGCGAAAGACAAACAAATTGCCCATGGAATTTCCATGTCGTCCTGGGCAACTTTTCCTCTTTTTTTTGCGAAAAATACCGGCTCTTGCTGCATGGATGGGGGCCCCGGTTCTTATGGTGCGCCCCTGATAAAATTTTAGTGTCCACCTGCGAGTGGGTTCCATGTGAAATCCACCTATAGTGTGGCTGATCAATTACCACAAAAATAAGAAGAGGTGACGATAAGACAACAAGAATTCATGTTCCTCTCCTTTTGTTCTTCACATCTTCTCTCCATTAATTGCCCCTCCTTGAGAGTCGGCATGTGAGACCTGGCTCGCTCCCTTCTCTTCGTGGCATTTTTAATTGGACAGAGTAGTGTAGTTTTTCAGATATCTATTTTGGCTCCTAGGTGTATATGCACTTATTGGCCAAAAATTATTTTTTGGGTTTTGGGAGTAACACCCATACAGAGGTCAACGTGGGCGCTTCCTAGTGGAGCTTGGGGTGTTGGCCTTGTCCTCCTCATTCCCGTGATGCTTCGGTGGTCAGATCTTAGAGCAGATGGAGGATTGGTGGCTATTGCTAATTAAGTTGATGCGTCTCTGTCATGCACATATAAACCATATAATCCAGTATATCCCTACATAGACGAGATGACACACGACGCAAACAGGTAAATAGATAGGATGATCCACTAATGATATCACGAGTTATGTAGAACCAATCATTATGCGTGCATACATAAGGGCAACAACAATGGAGGCAACATATGCTACTGCCCCATGAATAAAAATTTGTGGAGCAATTGTTCACTATCACTGTGACATCCTGGCCCAGGGCTAAATAGGATTAATAGGATACTCATATCAACAAATTGCAACTTCTTTTCCGGAAGCTCATCTGAAAAGAACTCCAGGTTAAGCGTGCTTGGCCTGGAGCGATTCCCGGATGGGTGACCGACCGGGAACTTGTTCCCGGGTGCGCATGAGTGAGGACAAAGTGCGCAGGAAAGATTAGTGTTGGTCTGTGGGGATAGTCTAGAGATCCTAGAGAGCTGTCAGGGGTAATAGGCCCGGCCAGGGAGTGACCGGGGTGTTACAATCACTAATTTCAAACGGTAGCAGTACCTCCGGGGTCCATCTTTTCAACTTTTCGCTTTTCTTTGGTTGTTGTTTCCTCCACGAAGCCTTTGCATGTGATGTTTTCTCCTACTCTATGCTGGATGAATTGCTTTTGGCTGGAAGAGGCAGCCTCCTCTGCATGATACTACTTTGCTCTGCAAATGGTAAAAGAGACATCCGAGACCATCCAAACCTATGTGGAGGGTTGGGGAACCAGTGCAACATGGAGCGTTGGCGATACCCTAAATGTGTATCAGTTTGGCTGCCACTGCCCATCATTGAGGACTGATGGATAATCCTTATATGTTTTGATCATCATTGTTAAGGAGCTACAATAATAGTCTAGACTAGAGTCGCGGTCAAGCAGCCGTTCAAAATGGAGAATCGTGAAAACATATTGGTGCTCGTTCAATGGATTAGCAAGCTAACTGGACAAAACATCATCGTAACTCTTGGAGAATGTGGTGGCAACAAAGCAAGAAGGAGTATATGTAGCTAAAAAAATAAATGGAAAAGTAACAGGGAATCAAGGAAAATCAACCGGACCCTGACACAATGGTGCACTTCTTCATGCATCCTGATTCCTGAGCAATGGCGGCAACCACTATCTACTTAGCAACTATTGGTTTACTATAATGTGGACATTTTTGTTTGGACCAAGACATGATCCTTGATGAATATTTAGAAATTCAGAAGATGGAAATATATGGTTACCAAGAAACTACTTGTTGCACATTACTCGATCAGCTTTCATGGTTACTATGAGCAGGATAAGTAGGGTGACAACCTCCAAGTGAGCGAGCACGACAGAGATATGGGCAGGGGCAACTAGAATAGCCTATGCGAGGTTGGTCACTCGGGGTCTGGTGCGCTTACCAAATCACGTTCAAGGCCGACCCACTTGACCCATTGGTAACAGACTAGGATGACAAGGGCCATTCCTATCAGAAATATTTATAATGATGAGCCTGGTGCTTTCAGCATTCATTAATGTCACTAAGCTAAGGAGGATCCAGGTATATATATGAGTGTACAAATGTACACCCATTTCTTTTGGGGACTAAGCTATATATTTTTTCTACTATGATAAATTGGATTTTCTGAGTATTTTTAGAGCCATGTGCACCCAACTTCTAAAACCTAGCTCTGCTATAGCACAAAGAATTGCCAACACCAAGACGATGTAATGTGTAATGTGCGAGCCATGTACTTGTCGCATGTGAATATTGGAATCCACATACTTTTCTGCTCTCCGGGGTAAGACTACATGTTGCCTCCGATATGTTTATCCTAATGTCTCCCAAGCCAAACTAATGGGCATGGCAACATGCTAGTAAAAGATGAAACTAGTTTCATCATCTTTTTTTCCAATCGAGTTGAGCAATCAAATTGTATGTGTTAGAACTAGTACCATGTGGTAGGAGATTGCAAGGGAAGGAGAGAAAGGAGCACTTCACAAAATAAGAAGGTAGAGGGTAGACAAATAAAGAGGGATAGTTAATTCATACTTCAAAGACATTAATGGAATGTGCAGAGAAGCAAGGACAATGGCTCCAATAAAGCAAAGTCTAATATCTAACTAGATCGATGTTGTTTTGTTCATAAGACAGAGATCTCTTGGGTTACAGAGTGTCTCTATGGTACGAGAGTGTTAAGTTCAAGATAGCTAAGTTTAATTTGCTACAATCATGTTGTTAGAACTTCAAACGAGAACATGGTTAGGTCAAAACAGAGTGCTGAGAAATGATAATGCTAGTATAATTGAAATCATCATTTTGAAACTTTGCAGATTGCTTGATTTCAGCTTCATATTTTCAAAAGTTGCATGAATGTGAAATTCTCCAACTCTTCATCCTCACATGTTTCGTCTCGCTGCGCACATGGCATGCTATCTTAGAGCCATGGAAAGCTGCCCACCACAATTTATTATCGCTGATGTTGGAAGCTATTTTTGGTCGATTGCCTGCCTTGTGGGATGTTCCTGCTGAAGATTGAAGACTTGACGCATCCAACATGGAGCTGAAATAGGAGCCCTCAGACTACATGGGATATATGACAAAGCCAACAACAAAATGTTGTGGGGTTAGATAGCCAAGGAACTAGAATCCAATATGCTAATATCTATGAACTGAAGGGGGTTTTGAAGAACATTGTGAGGTCCGCTGATCCCACAACCTACATGTAACTCCGCCACTGCATGGTAGCACTCAGACGGACATAGTAGTACCAGACCCTCAAGTATCCTCTTACCACTGAAGACCCTCTCAAATAAGACGAAAGATAGAAGAATCTGGTTGCAACCCACAAGCCCATCGGGTTTGACTTGTGAGAAATATTGTGTAGGGGTATTGCACGGTACCTCAAAGGGTCCGGCCTATCTCATTATATATGGGGTAGAGTTACAATATAGGTACAAGTACAAGTTAGTAGAGTTCTATACAGATACGTCTATCATGACTACGACACGAAAAGCCAACAGATTAGAGGAACTCATCACAAAGACCAGTTTGACTCCAAGATGAAGACCTGTTGGCAGGCAGCTTGTCTAGACCTGTCCAATTTAAAATAGGAGTTGGATTCTGATTTATACATGTAACCGTGTGGGACATGTAGTCCATTCATTGCACGGGAAGAACAATTGTCCCGTATATTTGTGAGAAGTGATTATCGATTTAGTTTGATCACACAAAACAATAAAAAATACCAACACAACCACCATGTATCCCTGTCTTGTCACTTCTTCGTTATTCGGCGAGTTTATTAGATTTTGGTCAACGCTCAATATCCTAGATAGGGCGAGAGAATCGGCTTACTTCATCCCATAAAAATAACTACTGAATTATCTAGCGGTTTAGCCTTTCAGTCGGTCTTCCACGACTTGTGTTGCGGTGTATCACCACCATTGTGGGTACACAACTGACATGCTCATGTCAACATTCAGCCTAGTCAATGCATATAGGCAATCATGTATACTTTAAGCCTATAAAGTCTAAATCCATAATACATTGTATTCTACTCTACACAAAAAAGACAATATAATAGACCTAGATGTGTGAATTGTGTACCTTCAAATCTTGTCAGGTTTTACCTTTATGTGTAATCCGGTTTATAAAGTATTTTGGATGTAGATATTACATGCTTGAAGGAAGTATACATCGTTAACTATATGTACATATTAATTTTTAGAACTTTTAAAACTTCCAAATACCATTTGCATTTTTTTTAAAGGCCGACAGTGAGTTCGGACTCTAAATGCATTTTTCTCTCCAAAACGCATCTAGCTATATATATGTTATCTACTATATACTAAAAGCACAATACGGAAGATATAAAATAGAGACACCATGTTAATCCACATCATCTAAATTATTATGATTGGTAGATCTAAAATATACGGTTGGCTTGAGACAAGGTGATCCTCTTTCTCCAATTTTATTTAACATCGTGGCAGATTTGCTAGCAGTTATGATTGCTCGTGCAAAAGAGGATGGCCAAGTTGGAGGCCTTGTCCCACATTTGATCGAGGGAGGGGTTTCTATTTTGCAATATGATGACGATACAATACTCTTTATGGAACATGATTTAGCCAAGGCAGTCAATATGAAATTAATTCTTTGTATTTTTGAACAACTTTCGGGACTAAAAATTAATTTTCACAAGAGTGAGATTTTCTGTTTTGGAAAAGCTAAGGATATGGAACAACAATACAAACAGATTTTTGTATGTGAATCTGGTTCCTTACCTTTTAGATATCTTGGTATACCTATACATTATAGAAAATTACGTAATGCTGAATGGAATCCAGTTGAGAGTCGTTTTGTTGCAAAGCTGGGTTGTTGGCAAGGCAAATTACTCTCATATGGCGATCGGCTTGTGCTTATCAATTCAGTATTAACTAGTCTACCCATGTTTATGCTATCTTTCTTGGAGATACCGGTGGGAGTTAGAAAGCGATTAGATTTTTTCCGGTCTAGATTCTTCTGGCAATCTGATGAGACTAAGAAGAAATATAGGCTAATAAAATGGAATATTATATGTAGACCGAAAGATCAAGGAGGCCTGGGGATTGAAGTGCTTGAGTTAAAAAATAAATGTTTGCTTAGCAAATGGCTATTTAAATTGCTTACTGAGGAGGGCATGTGGCAAGAATTATTACGTAATAAGTATCTTAAAAATAAAACATTGTCTCAAGTTGAGGCAAATCCGACAGACTCTCCTTTTTGGAAAGGATTAATGAGAGTAAAAGATGTTTTCTTTGAGAGAGGCTTCTTTGAGATAGGAAATGGATCAACCGTGCGTTTTTGGGAAGATGTTTGGCTAGGAGACACTTCTTTAGCAGAACAGTACCCATCTCTATATAACATTGTGCAACGAAAAAATGTTTTAGTTGCAAATGTGCTAGCAAACACACCTCTAAATATTGCTTTCAGGAGGGTGTTGACTGGCAATAAGTGGAACGATTGGTTACACTTATGTCAAAGACTAATGATAGTTCGGCTGTCTGATAACCCGGATAAGTTTATTTGAAAGCTTACATCTACACGTGCTTTCACAGTTAGATCTATGTATTTAGACTTGATGAATGGTCATACAAGATTTTTACGTACATACTTATGGAAATTGAAAATTCAATTAAAGATTAAAATTTTCATGTGGTTCTTAAATAATAAAGTTGTGTTAACTAAGGACAACCTAGCTAAGCGGAATTGGCATGGGTGTACTAAGTGTTGTTTTTGCGACTCGGATGAGACTGTCGAGCATTTATTTATATCATGTCCATTTGCACGTATTATCTGGCGCATGGTCTATTTTACTTATAATATACCTCCTCCAACTAATATTACTAATATGTTTAGTAACTGGTTGAATGGAGTAGACAAAACTGATAAAGCAAGAATACGCATTGGTGTATCTGCTTTATGTTGGTCTATCTGGACTTGTCGAAATAATTTTGTGTTTAATAAACATGTGGGTACCAATTTTCTGCAGGTTATCCGTATGGCTGCGCATTGGATACAGTTATGGTCTCTGCTACTCCCGGAGGATCAGCGGGAGCCTATGGTTACTGGGTGCAACCGGCTGCTGACGGTCACACAGGACTTCTATTTCCAGGCTACTGGATGGCGACATATTAGTAGACTTCAGAATGGATAGTCACTTGTTGCTTTTACTATTCCGTTGGTTGATACATGTCTCAACCTTAGCTGATCCATGATTGTAATACTTTGAATTTTTAAACTTCGTAATAAATCGCTGTGTGCATCATCTGATGCAGAGGCGGGGGCTATGCTCCATTTCTTTTAAAAAAAACGTAACCAGTTAAACACAAAAAAAAAAGTATCACCTGACCGGTTTGACATGTACGTATGTAGGAAAAAAACAAACATGGCTGTTTCCCCGCAAAGAAAAAACCAAACCTAGAGTCACGGTCAAAAAAAATCTAAACTTAGAGACCTGGAGTCACGGTCCAAAAAATTCTAAACCTAGAGTCATACAACCTAAATACAATTCCAAACCTGAAGACAATACGGACCACACATCTGATCCAAATATTCAAGTAATAAAATCGTGTTGTTCATGAACTGTTTCCAAACAAATTTTTTTTTTTGAAATCTGAGTCGGTATCATAGACGACTAGAAGTGTCAGCTTAGGTACATACTCAAATGTAAATATGTTTGTAGGAATAATATATTACACTTGATTTGGCAATATGAAAATAAAATCTAAGTTAATACAAATTTTAGAGCAATACTACTTCCTCTATCTCAAATTATTTGTCTTAATTTTTGTAGGTTCTCCTGATGTACTCTCTCCGGTCGGAAAAAATGTCAGAAGATTTAGTATAAAGTTTATATTAAGTCGCAGACACTTTTTCAATTGGATGGAGTAATTTGTTTGGCTAGAAGGATTATATATACAAAATTTTCTATGGAACACAACCAAGTCGAAATAAGGACAACTGTACTTGGGTTCGATCACTTGGAAAAATCTTGCCGACTATTACTTCATTTGAATTCCCAAGGATGTAATCAAACATTCTTTGGTGTCGACTTCCATGGTTATAATCATTAATATGTTATCAATACATATAGAACCATAGGATAATTTTCTTGGTCATTTTCGACATGCAAATGTAATCATATTTGCGAGGGACACATGCTAGTTCAAATAAAAACAGAACTTTTATAATTCGGAACATAGGGGCATTTTCAGCAAAAGTCAGTTGTCAATGCAAGTAGCAGTAGTGTGGTCGAGTCTTGCGTCGTTGAAAAATAGCCCGTGCTGGTCAGTGTGCGAGATTAGTGAAATTGTGTAAAATAAACAGGGTGCAGCTGGCTGCTGGCATTAACACACACCTTCTCAGATGACATGGACATCCAACGGATTACATTGATGGATTCATAGTTCCACTTCCATCCGTGCTTGCTGTTGGTTGATCGGTCTCTGTTTCATCTACTTCGTGTACCACAAGTGTCATGTGTGGCTTCCCTAATCCTGCATGGTATCAGGAACGAGCTCGATCAGATCAGTGCGTCACTAATTAGGGAGCAGGCTCCGCGCGATCCTGCATCTTGTTCTCCGGTATTGAGTTCTGTCTGTGCCGCGGCATGAGGCGGCCGGTTCTGCAGAATTCAGATCGATGTAAATATTGGAGTCCACATACAATGTTTTTCTTTGATCTAACGCTACGTTTGTGCTTTCGTAGATCTGTCTATCCTGATATCTCCCAAGCCATACTGGTGGGCAGGGCAACATACTAGCAAAAGATAACACTAGTAGCATCTTCTTGTTTGTCAATCGAGCTGAACAAATGTTTGTGTTTGAACTAGTACCATGTAGATTACAAAGAGGAGAGCAAGGAGGACTCGCTTAAATAGGTAAGTAGAGGGTTGGAAAATAAAGAGGGGTAGTTAATTCATCCTTCAAGCATAAGACCATAATGTAAAGTGCAAAGAGGCAAACGATGGAGTGAAGGGATAGGAATGCAGATAAATGGTGCATGAATAGTCCCTCCACTCAAGGTGAAGTCTAACACCAAGCCGGATCAATGTTATTAATTCGTAAAGACAGAGCTCTCTTTTACTAGAGATTGTTCCAATGACATCATAGTAAGTGTACGTCGAGACCTCTTATCAAATTTGCTAGAGGTGTAGTGTTATTACTTCGAACGAGAACACGAGCAGTTCAAAGAAATTGAGGATGGAGAAATCATAACATTGTTTCACCCTCCATACCAGTTTATTAGGCCGACATGTAGTTCAACAAAAAATTGATCATAAATTTTAGCAATAAATATAAATTATATGTCAATAAATTATATCATTGAAAATGTCTTTTGAATGTGAATCCAATAATATAAGCTTGGATCACCTCTATCCAGTGCCAATTTCTAGACTCGCACCTTCAGGTGTAAAAGAACGAGGTGGGACGTAGCAAGGAAAGCCTCGACAAGTGCTTGATTAGTGCTTCATATGTTATCACTTTGTGTAGTAGGTTGAGAGTGCTAGTTGGTTTGGAGGTTGCATGTTTTAGGTGTTGTTTCTCTTGTGGTTTTGTTATAACAGTTTTTCATTAATAAATCAGACAATTATCTTCTTAATTAATAGATTGGATCAAAGCTTTTTCCACCATTCAAAAAAAAGGTGTCTTGGCTTCCGTCGCCACAAAGCACGATCTCGGAATGTGACCAAACGTGGTTGCTACAATGCCGGTGGCGGATGGCAAGATCATCAAGTCCATCATCATGTTCTAGTTGGAATGAAAAGCTGTGGGGCGTGATTGGTAGCCCGCACTAGTTAGAAATAGCCAAATAGGCACTAGGATGTAAATTTCGCCTGATTGGATGCATGTGCTCCCTCTGCGTAGGGGGCAAAAGCGAGCACCAAAGCAGTCTCGGCCCAGGCCCAAGAGAAACGCCCGAATCGGCTCTTACCCTAGGGCCATGTCGCCCGTGTGCATTTTTGGCTCCACTAATGCAACATGGTTAGGTGAGTTTCCTTATCTTCACCTTTTCTTAAACTCCTTCTAATTCCATCTAATGACACAACCGATTGGAAATAAGCTCTACATAAAAAGATGAAAGTCAACAAGATCATTACATTCTAACTATTGGTTTTGTGTTTTGTTTGTTGTAAATTTTCAATTTCATGTTCATGTTTGAAGCATTTTTACCGAATTTTGTCAAATTCATTGCACACAGTCCGCAGTTTGAAATTTCCTTTGAGTAGTAGCTTCACCTCACCATTTCACACAACTCTCATGTTGTAAGTTTTTTGTTTCGGTGATCATGAATAAGTAGATCTACATCACCCTAATATAGTGAAAGGGTGTAAATATGCATGTTCATTTGAGTGTGTGTGGCTATACTGTAACACGTAAGTCAACCTCTCACTTGTCTCTCGATTATGTTGTTCATCGGTCCACTGCTAGCTCGTGCCCCTCTATGCCACTATCTCCGGCCTCCTTAGTGCTTTGTGCCTCTATTATAAATAAGGTCTCTTGTGTGTTTGCTATTCTTCGCCTACATCGTTGCTCACAGCAGTGATGTACATCGTGCTCATCTTCACACTCCATGTCATGCAATCGTACCGTAACATCGACGTTGATGCCCCATTCTCCGTGGCATTCAGCATCATTGGCATGGACTGGAACGAGTCCATCGTCACCTTTGGTGTGCTTAAGTGGATGACCACTGTGCTAGTTGTGAACGCCATTGAGATTTCTCGATGGCATCATCGAGGAATGGGAGTTATGGATGAGGTGTAGACAGATCAAAAGGGCTGGTGAAGGCAATATGCCGCCCAATAGGATCTATTCGTGCATGGAATGTGGGATCGTAACTTACTTTTTGGATATAGGTAATGGAAACACCTATATGTGTACAAAATTTGTATGTGTATTCATGGCTTGTATAAAAAGATAAACAAAAATATACTGTGTGAGTAAGTTACAAAATTTGTGACTAGATGTAACTTTGTGTAACTTACTCGTGTTGGGTTCACATGCGCTAGTGTGGCCTAGACCCCACTGGCATATAATGGGAGGGCCGTTGATCCATCCAATCCTCCCTCTTTCTTAGGATGAAAACCTAAGATCAACAATATTGTTTGTGCATTGTTTCCTTCCTGGAGGCGTCGCTATTTGAGAAGATGGACTTCTGGTGCTGTCTTAGTGGTATTTGTACTGTTGCTACAAGGAACAGCTGTAGCGGGACTTCACTTTTCTGTAATTCTACTTTATTTTGGGACTTCGTGTCTCTTTCTTTCATGTGTAAACTTATTTGTAAAAGATGTGTAATTTCTGTTATTGGAGTAGCGGAAAGGCAGTTGGAAAATGTGTCGATATGAGAGATTTAGTGTTGGTGCTCATTTTACCAAAGAAAAATAAGCACCCATCCTGAAAGCATATACATGTCTATTTTGTTATGGTTTATCCATGACTGAGTTATAGAGTTATAAATTCTTTATTGTCTACACGATTAAGGTACGTCCTCTAAATTATGTGAAAACTTTACATCTTACTCAGCAATGTGCATGATAATAGGTGACATGTACTCTATAGTCTCTCCAAATTAGTGTGAAACCAATAGAATTAACGCACTTAACTACTTATTTGTGAACAATAAAGAATCAAATGCTAGATTAGGCGTTTACGGATCCCTACCATCTAACAGGATCAGGTATCGTAAAAAGCTAGTGAGGAGACATTAGAAATCTTGCGCTGATATTCATATTGGTGTGACCAGTGTATTTAGTAGACATAATTTCACTAACCAAATGCCAAGATCAAAGATGATGCTACAGGCAATATCGGTGATCGATGCATGTGTATACTGAAATCCACGGACTGCTTTGTTATTTGAGCCAAGACTATGTTAGTGCTTCCCTAGATCTGTTTGTCCTGATGTCTCCCAAACCGAACTTGTGGACATGGCAACCGGCTAGACCGAGATAACACTAGGATCATCTTCTTGTTTGTCAATCAAGTTGAGAAATTGAAGTATATGTGCTAGATGAACTAGTACCATGTGGTTAGAGAATACAGAGAAGTGGAGAAGGGACTACTTGCATAAATAGGCAAGTAGAGGGTAGGCAAATAAACAGGAGTAGTTAATTTATCCTTCAAGAAAGACACTAAACACATGTGCATAGAAGGCGGGAGGGAGTGAAGGCAATAGTGGTAGGTGATGGCGCGGTGATGATGATGCTAGGAAACTTGATTGTGTTTGTTGATGAAGTAAAATAACCGGCCAGCTGGAAACCCCAAGAGAAGGTTTGATGAATATAGCAGCAAGTTTTCCCTCAGTTATGAAACCAAGGTAGTCAATCCAGTAGGAAAAAGCCAATACTCCAGAAGGTGATGCCCGCTAGCTTCGCGACAGCTCCGAACAATTTATAGGGCGCCTCGTCCAGGCTTTGCTTTGCGAGCGGCAATGTGGAACCTGCACACAACACAACCAAATACTTTGTTCCCAACTTACGATGAGGTTGTCAATCTCACCGGTTTGTTTGAAACAAAGGGTATGAGCGTATCGAGTGGAAAACAGTAGTAGTATATGAGAAAAGTAAACAGTGCAAGTAAAGTAAACAGGTGAAAGCAATATATAGGAAAGAGGACCGGGGTCCACAGTTCACTAGTGGTGTCTCTCCATAAGATAAAATAACACATGCTGGGTAAACAAATTACAGTTGGGCAATTGATAGAATAAAGACAACGTGATATGTCGAGAGGATCACTATGAGATTTACTCTGGGCATTACAACAAAATATATAGACCGCCATCCAACTGCATCTATGACTAATAATCCACTTGTGGTGAATCAATCCGAGAACTCCACAAGTATGAAGTTGCGAACAACAGATAACTACATTAAGAAAAGTGTGTAATGTAAACAAAGCATATGCCCTCGAGCATATGAATGTTGTTTCCCCCCTAGTAGCAACAGCACATCTACAACCTTAGAGGTTTCTGTCACTCCCCCAGATTAAATAGAGGCATGAACCCACTATCGAGCATAAATACCCCCTCTTGGAGTCACTAGCAACTACTCGGCCAAGATAGCTACTAACAATGGAGAGCATGCAAGATCATAAACAACATAGAGATAACATAAGATAAAATTTAGTACTTCAACTCAATCATAACACCAATATTCATCGGATCCCAACAAACACAACATGTAGAATTACATAACGGTGATCTCGATCAGCTCACGAGATCTAAACATGAAGCACATGGTGGAGAAGACAACCATCTAGCTACTGCTATGGACCCATAGTCCAAGGTAGATTACTCACTCATCGCGCCGGAGGCAAGCATGGCGATGAAGAAGACCTCCGGTGGCGATTCCCCTCTCCGGCAGGGTGCCGGGAAGAGCTTCTGGACCCTCCCAATCTCGGGTCGACGACGGCGGCGGATCGCGATGTGTTTCTGGAAAAGTGATCGGGTGTTTAGGTTTTTCCCGTCGGGGGGGTATTTATAGGCGAAGGGGCGGCGTCAGAAGTGGACCTGGTGGGGCTCACCACAGGTGGGCGCGGGCCAGCCCTAGGCCGCGCCCCCTAGTGGTGTGGCCTACCAGTGGCTCCTCTCCGTCTCCTCTTCGGCTCTCTGGAAGCTTCGGTAAATATCTGGACTTCTGGCTTTTGTTTCGTCCAATTCTGAGAATATTTCCTGTGTAACTTTTCTGAAACACAAAAACAGCAGAAAACAGGGAACTAGCACTGTGGCATCTTGTTAATAGGTTAGTTCCATAAAATGCATAAAAATGCCACAAAGTGTAACGAAACACTAAGCAAATGATGTAAAAACAAGCATGGAGCATCAAAAATTATGGATACTTGGAGACGTATCAGTAGGAACCCATACATATGTTCACGAACAAATGCTCCACTGAATAAAAGTATGTGTACCACTTTTTTATGGAAGTTGAAACCCCAACTTTATTAAAGTTGATGCAAGGTAAAAAAAAAGGGGGAAACATTTACATGCAGGGTATTGTAACTTATTTGAGGGGAAAATAGGGACTTTATTGAGGAGCAAATAATGTTATAGAGTCGGGTGGGGTGATCAGCCACAAATGGCCCCAAAAGGTTGGCAAAGTGCATTCCTCCGTACCAAGTGTGCATCACCATTCAAATCTCTACTTTCATGAAAGAAACTAACAGAATTAAAGGAGCTTTTCCTAGTTCTTATTTCATGTAGAGAGTAGACACTCAAATTCTTCAGCTTTTGTGCCTTTATCACTTCCAGATAGACATATGAAATCTGAATATCAGGAACTCCCTAGGTCCATCACTAGGTACAGAGCCTATGCACAAACCATCGCTTCCAAAGTCGCCTGGTAAATTCCTTTGATAGTTCTTGCTGACGGCCCCATAAAAAGACCATGAGAATCTCTACACACTGCACTGATGGACCCATGATCTTCATTATGTGCAACAGCACCATCTACATTGATCTTGACTACTCCAACTGGCAGCCTGATCCACCGCCTTCGACAATTTTGTTTATGAAGATTTCTAGTTTGTTTGCTTGTCTTGGCTTCACCCAAATCACTTATGAAGCAATTAAAAAAATCAAAGGTACTGAGTGGACTCTCAAAAATACCCTTGTGAATAGTCTTTCGCCTTGCAGTTCAAATGGCCCAAAGAGTGACAAGCACTCTTATAAAATTCGAATGATCCGGATTATCTCATGTTGCAAACAACAACTGCTTGGCATTAGGAAGAGTGTTCATGACCATATATTCTGTAACATCCTCATCCACTAAAGCCCAGACACATCTTGCCATAGTGCAGTCAAGAAGGGAATGTCTCCAAGAGTCTTTAGAGGCATTGCAAATTTGACAATCTGGCCAAACTACCATATTTCTTGCTTGAAGGACATCAGCCACTAGTAGACTATTATGTGCCAAACTCCACCCAAAGATATGGACCTTGGATGTTACATTCGTCTTCCACGATTTTTTCCAATTCTCTGAATCTTCAATCAAGTTGGATGGGGAGGGCCGCTGATCCATCCAATCCTCCCTAATTTCTCTTTGTGGATATGACCATCCGATAGACCGAGCGGATACTGAACTGCCCGTTCTTCTCAAAACCCCAAGCCCACATGTCACTATGACTAATAGAGCTAAGTGGGATTTTTGAAATCTCTTGTACATCCATAGGCAGAAACTTAGCGTTCAGAACATCCTCCTTCCAACACGCTTTAGTTTGATAAATGAGTTTAAACTTTAATTAGCTCATTCTCCCTTTGTCTAGGCATTGGGCGACTAGTAAATGGACGCATGAAATCCTACCTCGGTACTCAATTCTGCTCCCAGATATTGGTGGAATTCCCATCTCCATTCCTCTTAACAATTCCTTGTTTTAGGACCTCTTTGCCATCAAATATTGCACGCCAAACCTGGGACGGGGAGTCACCCAATTGTGCCTCAAGGAAATCTGAATTCAGACAATATATAGCCTTTAGGATCCTCGCACTCAGCGAGGTTGTGTCTTGCAAGATTCGCCACGCCTATCTTGCTAACATAGCCAGGTTAAAGACCTCAAGATCACGGAAACCGAGCCCTCCCCTATATTTTGGCTAGATCATAACATCCCATGAGACCCAAGCATGTTTTCGGTTGCCATGTTTACAGCCCCACCAAAATTTTGGAATCATAGAATTTATATACTCAAAAGGCCACGAGGTAATTTGAAGCAAGACATTGAGCAAAACTGGAATTGATTGAACCACTGATTTTATAAGTACCTCCAGCCGATAGACTTAATACTATCCATCCTTGAATTTTCTTCCACACCCTATCTTTCAAATAGTTGAAGCCCCACTTCTATATCTTCTAACATCAGAAGGTAGCCCCAAATACTTTTCATTCAAAGACTCATTGCTCACTTGTAGAATCCCTTTGACCAAATCTTTCACACCATTTGGATAACCCTTTCTGAAGAAAATAGATGATTTTTTCTCTATTTATTTATTTGTCCCAAAGCTGCGCAATACAGCTCCAAAGTGGCATTCAACTCTTCCGCTACATTCTGGTTTTCTTTGAAGAATAAAAGGGTATCATGTACAAATAACATATGGTTAATGGGAAGCGCTGAATTACCCACCACTAGACCCTCAAGTCTGCCCAACATCTCTCTGTGTTGGAGCAAGCATGGCAAGCCTTCAGCTGCAAGCAAAAACAATTACCGGGAAATTGGATCACCCTGACGGATCCCCCTCGTAGTTAAAAATATTTCAGTCCTTCCTCCATTAAAAAGGACCGAAAGGATACAAAACGAACTCCTCACATCACCATATCCACCCAACTACGATGAAAACCCAAGTTGTTGATGATTGTCTCCAAATAGATCCATTCAACTCTATCATAGGCTTAATTTTGTCATATCGAGTTAGAGAGCACCAAAGCATCTGTTCCTCACTTTCTTCTTTTTCATGAAATGTGAACACTCGTTTGCCATAATTATATTATCCATGATTATTCTTGCGGGCAAAATTCCGATTGTTCCGCAGAAATTATATCCGGTAGAATAATTTTCAACCTGTTAGACATAACCTTGGAAGCAATCTTAAACAAAACACTGCATAAGCTGATCGTACAATACTGAGTTAGAAGACTATGAGTTTGAACTTTCGATATAAGCACTAGCAGTGTCTCATTTAAACTGCTCGACTCATCTTCTCCTGCCAAATTAAAATCCGAGTAACAGCCAAAGTTATGTCCGGCACACATATAGCCCAGTGTTTCTGAAAAAATGTGCTTGAAATCCATCTGGCCCAAGGGTCTTTGACGGTACCTCATCCACACCAATGGGCAGGTACATGTGATAAAACTTCATCAAGCTGTGATATACCTTCAGTGGTATACAACGTTTTGTAAAACTCCACCGTCATAGCCTCCATTTCCCCTTATTTTCAGTGATTGAACCATCAGCTTTGGTCAGCTTCGATATTTTATTTCTCCTTTTGCGGCCACAAGCTTTCTGATGGAAAGAATTTTGTATTTTTATCGCTCTCGGAGAGCCACTGTATATGTGAACATTGTTTCCACATTACCTATTCTTTGTAATTTAACTCAACCAGCCAGTCCTGGACCTTGATCTCCTCATAACTTGGTCCCATACGGCGATGCACATGACGCAGAGACTCAAGCTTTAGCTTTAATTTCCTAATCTCAGTCCTGACGTTTCCAAAACATGACGAGTCCCAATTTGTTAAACTCGGGACAGGGAAGACAATTTACGTTGCACATCTGATAATGGAGAGCTCTTCCCCTCGTTCTTCGACACCTGCTCAATTAGAGGCACAAGTTTCGAACGTGTTTCCCACATAATCTACTATATACTAAAAGCACAATACAGGGTTTTAAAATAAAGACATCACGTTAATCCACATAGGCTTAAAATATATGATCCATTAAGATTAATTTCAATGGCTAAGATTTATAGGAAATATAGGTGTTACGCAAATATTGTCATGTAAAACCTGCCACGGACATACATGTTAAAAAAAAAGGATCTAATCGGACGTGTAAAACCTGCCAGGCAACATACACAATAAAAAGGAAAAAAAGAAAGGAAAATAGCGGATCTAATCAGCCGCATGCACGCATTACATGCAAGGGTCGGCTTAATCTGTTAGGAAACCAGTCAAGTACGAGATTCTAACTTGGTTGGAACGTGATTATCGGCAAGAAAGAAAAAGAACTAAGGTAGAGCGTTAACGCTGCAAGAGAAAAAAAATCTAGCTGAGACGTTATAGCTCACACGTGATGGCAAAGGATAAGAGCAACTAAGATATGAACAAATTTAAAAAATATATAAATTGTAGCAATAATAGGTATGTATACTTTCTTTGCTTTTTTACACCGCTCTGAGTTTATATAGTAAAATTTGTAAAATTTGACCAAAGATGTAGCAATAAATATTAATATCCATAATACCAATTTCATATCATATGAAAATAGATTTTATGATCACTTTAATAATAATGAATTTAATTTTTCCATATTGATATAATTACATATATATATTGTTTGTAAAAGTATATTTTGTCTAAACCTAGAATATATGGTAATTGTGAATGGAGGATTATGTTTTTTCTATGACTGAGTACAAATAAATAACAAAAAAATCAGACCAACGCATTCACGAAACGCGGGTCGTGGAATTTGAAAATTAATGAAGTCAAGACATTAGTCACAATATCTATATTTTTTTCCATGATTGAGTACACATAAATGAAAATTTTATTCAAATGTCACCATGTGAACACTCTCACAAAACACATGCAGAAGTTTCGAGTTTACGTCGTGGAATTTTAAGATTAATAAAGTCACGATATTTATCGCACTATCAACGAGAACGTCTGTGACCCTGAAATGTACCCAAAAAATGATACACACAAGGTGAGTCACATATTCTCTCTATGATGAGAATGTTCGTCCACTAAAGAAATATTTAGATTTAATATAAAACAAAACGTCAAAGCTTCAAAATTGATGAAGATACAGCTTTAGTCGGCACACTACAGAACGTACCTCATATATACATCATTTTGGCTTAATGATACACATGGCTAAGTCATCAAAGATATCCGCTTGAGATGTTTCATATTTATGTATCCACATGGTGTGTCAATCCTATTTTTAGTAAGAGGACTTAAAAGGCGTACACTTAATTCTTATGAATTCTTGGCAGATTTTACTTGATTCGTACGATAAACATATTTGGATTATTGTATGTGTCTTTCCCATTTAACAAATTAAATAAACATAAGAAAAAATATGTCATTTCAATTGCACTATGAAATTGACGACTGATCAATATCATTTTGCATAACATAGAAAATACATGTTATTGGGCGTGTAGAACCATGACCAGGATAAGTCTGGAAAACTTAGATTCATACTTCTACTATTAATGTATAAACATGTTAACTAATATTACTAGGAGAAAATAATTTATCCTTAGCAGTATATTCATGATAGAAAAAATGTTCCAAATTTAGCCAGGTTTATTTTTCCAAACCGTTACACATTGTGTCATGGAGTAAATAATGAAAGAAAGAAGCATCATAACAAGATGATTCACCGTATTAAGGTGACCTACCTATTGAGATCCATTTTATCTTAGTTCAACGAATTTTATTCAAAAAAATAACATCATGCAGTTACCAAAATCATTTAAGAACTATAGTTCAGTTTACAGATTCAGTATCACTTACATGTGTGTTTCAACATAGGCATGCCAATCATTTGCCCACAACATACATGATATTTTTACACCAAAATATTTGCGATAAATGTAAAAAAACTTACTATCACATAATGGAAAATAGCATGATATTAATAAAACTATTTATTTCAAACACTTTTAATCATCTATAGATGATGCCCTCACATTTGCGAGGGCTACCATGCTAGTTTATAATGAAAACACTTACTTTTCCTCTCCCACACTGCCTCAACTGAGTCTCTATTATTAGTTAGCAACATGATAGGCCAATGGTCTGAAGTTGCAGCGGTAAGATGTCTCAAACTTGCATACGAAAAACGCAAACACAAGCTAGGTGATGCAAGAGCTCTATCAAGCCGCGGTCTACAAAAATGGCCTCCTGCCACCTTCTTTTCAAAAGTCCAGTCGAAGCCAACATGTCCAATATCATACAGTATAATCCACAAACATCAACTGTCTCTATAAAGCCCCTCATTTGACTCTCATGTCTATCACAGATACTGAAGTGCTCTCCTCTCCGCAAAACCTCATTGAAATCACCCATACACAACCATGGAAGATCTGTATCATACCGAATATGCTTCATCATCTTCCATGTTTTGTGCCTTCCGCTTCTCCTTGCTTCGCCATAACAAAAGGTCAATCTCCAGGGATTTTTTTTGATGGTCCAATCTCCAGGGATTATTATTTTCTTTAGTAATAACCACGGTATCTATCTATATGGTAACAAGAGAATTAAATTCAGAATATATTCCAAAACATACACATACAAGATATTATAACTTAGACAACACTACTATAAAACAGAACTTCACAGACGGCTCGACGGTGATCGCGTCCGGCGCCGGCGGCCGCGGTGCTCATCTCGCTCCGCGCGCGCGTCTCCCGGCCGAACCGCCCTCTGCCAAGTGACAGACGGTTCAACGCGGTCAACTGTCAACATGGTCATGCCTGCGCGTGCTAGTCAGTGCACGCATATGGCAGTGTCAACGCGTTGGTAGGTACGGTACCGGTAGTAGCTCGATCTAGCTCAGTGCGACAACGGAATTCAGAATTCATTTCAATGCTGGACTAGACGCGGTCCTTGTGGTCACCGTCATGGTGAACAGCACATTGATCGACGACCATGCTGCCGTGCACACCACGGCCGGCCGGGAAGCGAGCACGCACGCCGTCGCCCGCCAGGTCGAGTTACTCCGGTGGCCCAGCCCGCGTTCAATTCTCCATGGATCTGTTCTTCGCATCTCCGCGTCCGCACACGAGATGACAGCCACGGCGACCGATCTAGAAGAAGAAACCCAGCGGTAGAAAGATGAGATCGACGGATGGACCGGGGGGAGTTGGATCCATTCATTGCTGGTTATTGCTCTGGGTGGGGTTAATGGAGTGAATGTGTGCATGTGAAACTCTGAATCTCTGACAGTCGAGTTGGCCGGAGGGACGCACGGACGAACAGGTCACAGGCCGAGCCGTGCCAAAGACGGCCAGCTGCTTGAGTTCTTCCCCCTGTTCAATCGTCTCCGCTCCGTAGATCGTAGTAGTACTGATTCAAGATTGTTGGTTTGGTTGCCATGCTACACCGCACTGGAATCTGGATACGCACAGTGCATTGGAGCTACCATGGAGCAGGCCTCAGAGCTGACGCTGGCCGGGTCCCTCTTTCATTTCATCGCGCTCTCGATCGAGTAATATACTACCGGAATTGAAGGTTCAACCACCGGCATTCGTCTCCCTCTTTTGGTCACCAGCTTAACGGTGTGTATGCTCGTGAAGCAATCTGTTTTCTATTGCATGGTCATGCATGATCCTAACAAATTTATCAATAGAGACAGTGTCCCCGGCCCTATTGGACCAAGCAGCATTAGGCTGGTGCCAACGCGGGCGGTAGCGGGGGCGGTACCGCCCGGCGGGAGGCGAGAGGCGGGCGATAGGCGGGCGATAGCGGAGCGGCGGGCGCCGGCCCCGTCGCCCGGCGGTAGCGGGCGATACCGCCCGGCCGGCGCCCGCGCTAGCGGGGCGAGAGGGGACGAGAGGCGGGCGAGAGGGGGCGAGAGGCGGGCGGTGCGTTGGCTGGGCGGTAGCGGGCGAGAGGCGGGGCGATAGGCGGGCGATAGCGGGGCGGGAGGCGGGGCGATAGGCGGGCGATAGTGTAACGGCTAGCTGACGTGGCGCGATCTGATTCGTAACAATTTTAGTTGAATAAAATAATTTTCTTGCATTATTTTGAATATTGTAAAAGAGAGGAGAGAGAAAAGCTGATGTGGAGGAGAGAGAAGTGAGAGCTGGCACTATAGCCCGTGCACTGGCACCGTGGGGGTGAGAGTGGGGTGAGAGTGAGGGTAAAAGCTGACGTGGCGAGGCTATAGTGGGGTGAGAGTGGGTGATGCACTGGTACCAGCCTTACGGCATAAGTGTTCCGCCCTTGATACACTTGACCCAGCAGCATGGCTCTCGTTTAGATGGATCCCAGAATGTACTTAACTGCCTCTCATTTATAAGTCCTACTTCTGATCACTACTGCTTACCAAACATCTGAACATTGCATGTTCCATAGTTGAAATGTTAGCTTAAACCCCTTCTGGTTTCTCTCAGAATGTTACAAAGTAGCAAAAGGAGTAATGGAAAGTGTTTATGGCTCTTGGGCTCCAGTGATCCTTTGTTTTTTAAATTTTAAAAACCATATTTCTAAATTACAAAAAAATTATAAGAACAAATCTGGACATAGCCAATGATGTAACCTACAAGCATGGAAAATTTAAGACAAAGTTCTTTATATTATGAGTTACACGAAAATGACAAATTCTGATAAGATCTGTAGATTTGAAAATATATACATACTAAGATCTACATGTTTGTGATTTTTGTGTAGCAGATAATACAATGTATTTGAATATGAATTTTTGCACTTTTGTGGCATAAATTGTTGGCTATATCCAAATATATTTTTCAATTGTTTTGAAACTTATGATTTTTTATTTTTTTCAGAAAAGGGATCACTGATGCCCATGTGCACCAAATCTCCACTAAAAGAGTAAACGACACAATGTTTCGGATGATGCAAGACACATTTGGTCGAATCATACTCCCTATGCTCAACCTAACCAGGGTATAGTTTTTTCAGATGTCTAACAACAGTAAATTTAGAAAATTTTCTAGAAAAACTATCAACAACTCAATAATAAATTGATCTTATGATTATCACGCACACTGAAGCGTCACGCATAGGCGAGTGGAAAAGGGGTACACCGGACACCCATCAGGAAGGAGCGGCACCTGCAGGGGTCACCGTGTTGGTGCCGGACGAGCCAATAGGGATTTCTCCTGACCCTAGAAAAAAACCACCACCCTAGATGATACGTAGTGCTCAACCCAGCTTGCCGCCCACCAGCATGCGCCACCATGGTCTTGCGCCATCCTTGTTGTCTCACTATGGTCGCCGACACAGGGCCTCTAAGAATGAAAAGGGGACAGCGGAACCAAGGACAACAGCATCACAGCCGTGCTAGAGGAAACTACCTCCACCACCATCTCGGTAGCAGACCGGATGTGGCAAAAGGGTCAAACCAGGGCCCTACTAGCCTCTCGCCAAGCCTGGACAGGCCCATGAAGCCCCCGCTGCCACGCTGCAGCAAGCTGGTTGAAACGCCGCAACCACCAGTACTGCTGTCGTACCTCCTCCACCTCCATGGAACCTTGTCGCCGCGTGGAGACCAGCCGACCCGCCACGGCCCAAATGGGCCTAGATCTAGGCCGAGCGGGCACCGCCGGACACCACCACCACCGCACCGAAAACCACCCGCTCGTGGGACCCATTCCACCGAGTCAGACCACCGTCGGCCGATCTGCAGCATCGCCGTCAGGAGGCCTCGCACCACCCTGCGCGCGCACGGGAAAAGGTCGACCCGCCGTCGCCAGCACCGCGGGAAAGGCATGGCGGCGACTGTAGAGGGAGAGGTGAGGAGGGGGCATGGAAGAGGCGGCGATTAGGGTTCGCCCGCGGGGGGGAGGGGGAGGAGCGAACGAGGCCTTTTTGTGGGGGGCTTTCAAGGAGGTCTTTGTGTTACAATTATCCAATATGGTTGATTCTGTATTGTAAAGATGTTACTAATGATTTTCTATAACTTAGTCGAACTTTATATTGTTTAACTTTTTGGAAAAATTGTCAACCTTCTTTGCATAAAGGGCGGTAGTACAATGCAGTCTTCATCATCAAGACATCAACAATCAAAAACCAAATGCTAAAAGTGTTGCACATCCAAGGTTTCGAAGCTGCCACGTCTTTCGGCGCATGAAACAACAAGTGGTACGTCTGACCAAACATTTGATAACTTGCAGCCTTGAGCTCTTATTTTCAGTCACACCAGTCTAAATATTTATTGACTTTAATTAACTCTCACACAGAATGTACGAAGGCAATCCAGTGATACCATATTCAGTAATACCACCCCTTATGTGATACCGTGGTACCCCTCTTTAAAATACAAATTAGCGAATTCCAAAATAATCCAAAATAAATTTGTAGATGTGTCAAAAGATGTGTGTTTAAGATTCCTTGATTTACAGAACAAAATTCAAAATACATGAAGAGAAACTAGTAAGACAAATCCAACATGAATAGTGCCACAAAAAGATAAAACACAAAATGACAATATTCATACAGCAAATTGTCTTTTTTGTTTCTCTGTGTATATTTTAAATTTGGTTCCAAAAATTTTAAGGAATGTAAACACCCATAAAAATTGAATTTTTTGACACTTCTAAATCTGAATTTTGAGAAGTGGTATCATAATATCGTATTAGGTTTGCTACGTACTCACTAACAGCAGTGAAACGAAAACTTCTAGGAGTAGTACATTCTGTTAAGGACGTGACAACAAAAATATATATGAGCAGATCGATCGAGCAGCAGGTTATAGGTACACTTCTGGATCAAACAAAGAATTCAAGAGAAGAAGAGAACACTAAAAATCAAGAAAAAAAACAAGACACTAAAACTTATGATAGCATCATGATGCATATCCATCCATCAACGAATAGCTACTAGTAGAACCGATCATGGAGTATTTATATATAGATCTTGATGGAACACCCGCCATAATCAGCTATCCGTAGACCGTAGCCCTTGCCACCGCCACGGCGCCACCACCACCGCGCCGCGCCGTGCATTCATTCATACGGATCAGCGCAATCAATTACGCGGCCACCGCGAGCGGCGTCTGGTTGCGCTCGACGATGCCGGCCCGGAGGGAGTGCTTCATGACGACGGTGAACGCGAAGGTCTCCGTGGGATCGGGTGGCCCCTCGCCGGCGGGCGGCGTCCACCGGAGCTCCCGGACCATGTTGGCGAGCGCGAGCTGGATGTGGAGCACGCCGAGGGTGTTGGCGGGGCAGATGCGGCGGCCGGCGCCGAATGGCATCATGCGGAGGGCGCGGGTGCCGGTGATGTCGGTGTCGTGGCCCTCGCCGCCCTCCAGGAACCGCTCCGGCCGCCACGCGTCCGGGTCCGGCCACGTCTCCGGGTTCTCCGTCACCCACGCCGTGTAGAACTCCACGCTGGCGTTCGCCGGGACGCGGTACCCGCCCAGCTCCGTGTCCCGGGTCGCCGCGTGCGAGAGAACGAAGTGGCTCGGCGGGTGCCGCCGGAACGTCTCCTTCACCACCGCCTGCAACCACCACAAGCATGATCAGTCAAGGTTGTCGTCAGAATTGAAGGAACTTGAGTAGCGGGACGCCTAATCCGTCGCTTTCGATTGACCGTCGTTTTCACGACAGAAACGCATACCGCTTGTACTACTGTCTGAACTTCAGCTACTTAAGTGGTCACCAGCTGAGTGTTTGTCCAATTCAATCCAAAGAGAACTGTCCTTAATTAGTAGCCGTAATCTTGGTTCGCAGGTCGGAGCACCCCTAACAGAAAAAGAAACATGGACCGATCGATCGATGGTGACGACCGGTGTGACACTCATGTGCCATCACAATGTTCAGTTGACTAACTGGTCGTTTAGCTGACAGATCGACCAGTGATTTTCAGTTCATGTCCTTATACTGTTCTTGATTCCTGTAAGTGCTTACTGCAATCCTAAGTGTCTGTTTAGAATGCTACTAAGAAATGTCTGCTTAAATGCAGGAATTTCGTATCTAGTTTGCCAAAAAAGAACAATGCACGAACCATCTTTTTTGAAAGGATTCAGCTGTACTAATATGGTGCTGGAATCAATGCTGTCAAGATGAACTACCCTATGCTAGAATTAGATTTGATGATTACCTCCAAGTAGGGCATTTGCTCGACGTCGGCCTCGGTGATCCGTGCGGTCTTGCCGGCCTTGGAGACGACCTCGTCGTAGACCCTCTCCTGCGCCGCCGGATCAAGAACAAGGTGCATCATGGCCCACTCCAGCGCGGTGGCGCTGGTGTCAGTGCCGGCGCTCATAACCTCGGAGCAGAGCGTGACGAGCTCCTCCTCGCCGAGCCGCTTCCCTCTGCCCGGCGGCTCGAGGTCGAACAGCGAGTCCACGTACGCCTCCCCAGGCGGGCTCATCATCTCCACGCCGCCGACCACCCTGTTTCCTTCCCCTTCCTTCCACGCGTTGCCGCCGGTCTGCAGGAACTCCCGCCGCGCGCGCACGAGCGGCACGAGGCAGTTGAGCTGCCGCCGGCGCAGGGCCCTGGCGTCGTTGAGCTGCCGCCTGAAGAGCGGCGTGAGTAGGGGCAGGAAGTCCGGGAGGTTGGGCAGGGAGATCATCATGACCTCCTTGAGCACCTCCTCGATTTCCACGATGAGCTCGTCGGGGATCTTGGCGCCGAAGCAGATGCAGACGAGGATGCTGCAGATGGTGAGGCGGCAGTTGGCCATGACGCGGATGGCGCCCGTGGAGGCGTGCTCGGCGCGGAGCCGGCGGAGGTGGGCGCCCATGGCCCACTCCCGGATCCACGAGAACCCCTTGACCCGCGGCGGGGACACGATCTCGGACACGAAGTTCCGGCGCAGCGCGCGCCAGAGGGGCCCGTAGGGGGCGGAGTTGACGGTGCACTTGCCGACGCTGAAGAGGAGGCGGATGGGGCTGTCGGCCGGCCGGCTGGCGAACATGGGCCCCTGCTTGACGAGCGCGTCGTGGATGAGGTCGGCGTCGGTGACGACGATGAGGGTGCGCTGGCCCATGCGCATCGTGAAGATGGGCCCGTACTTGGTGCGGAGGTCGCGGACGACGTACATGAAGGGCCGCCGCTGGAGGATCACCTGGAAGAGGTTGCCCACCACCGGCCACCCCGGCGGGCCCGGCGGGAGGCCGTCCACGCCGCCCGTCTTGGAGCACCGCCGCCACCATATCACCCCCAGCACCGCCGCTGACACCAGCAGCAGCAAGTCGTTCACGTCCATCGTCCTGGACGCTGGCCGGAGCTCAACTCTCGATCTCTGTCTCTCACTCCTTGGCAATCGGTCAGGTCAGGAGCTAGCTGAGCTGACGTAGGAAGGTGTATCGAGAATGGCGCGGTGGGTGGAGCGATATATAGCGGGAGGAAGGAGACGCGGGGTACTGTGGCGGGGAGTAAATGCGAGCCATCTACCATCTGAAAGGAGACATGAATGCGAGCTCCAGTGTGTCCTTTAATGCGGGCTCGTGAAAGCTCGGTTAAGCGAGGATGTTGACGGTGGCGCGTCCGGCAGCAGTACCGGCGAACTGTATACCGGCGGCAGCTTGGCTAGCCTGGCCATGGCAAGCTAGCTAGCGACCGATGATCGAGCCAGCTGCTTGTTTAATTTCCTTCTGGGAATCTAGAAGCAGGAGGGGTCGGGACGCACTGGGTTGCTGATCAGCTATGGCTTTAATGGCGCGTGTCAGTGTCACGAGCCGGTGCGGTTGGGGATTGACGACGCGGTCGAACGCCACGCGACCATGCATGCGACCTGTTTTTACCGTGGGACCCACAATGCAGTTACACAATGTACCCTCCGATTCAGTTTAACCGCGTGTCAGATTGCGATTTTGTCAACATAATATGAGATCTATGTCATAAAAACCATATCGTTGGATTAATATTAAAAAGTTGTTCTCAATGATATAATTTTATAAAATATAACTCATCTTTGGTTGAATAAAATTAATGACCAAATTTTTTTCTTGAACTACATATATGCCTATTAAACTGAACCAGAGAGAGTAATTTTTCTGAGTTTTTAGACAATTTTTTTTAAGTGGCCAGTTGAGGGCTCAGAATTTGTAAAATACATGAATAAAATGCCACGACATCTTCATTGCCCCAGGATTGCACAGACATTCACAAGAGGTTGGAGTGGACATAATTTTCCTACGAAATCTAGTTTAAATTAATCCTACAGTTTCTATAATTTTTACAAGAAAAAAATCTATGGGTAACAGTCCTACAAATAAAAAATGACTCACAAAAAAAATTCTAAGGATTAAATTTACCCGAAACGCTTTTGGAAATCCTTTGAATCAAAGAGGCATTGTCGTCCACAATTTTTTACCCGTGCATCGAAAAAAATGTGTTATTCACAACCACTTTTTAATGCGGGCTACATATATTAATTTTCTTCCTATGAATTTTCCGTGTCTCAATGATCAGGTTTAGCGGTAACACCATTGTAGAGGTTCACATGTTCACGGCCATCATCTTCTTTTAAATGAACTTTAACTATAACATGATGATAAAAATGGCATGAAGTAAATTGCTAATAGTGTTGTGTTTACTAATGATGTAGATGATTCGATGCAATAGGACAAACAAGGGTACACTTCTTTCCTATCTTTATGTTGTAGTAAATTTTGATGGTGTTACTCCAATGTTTTATTGCTATTTGGAATATCATATTCGCCAAGAGTTCACATATTCTTATTGTCGTGGGAATGGCCACGACAGGTGCTACTGGGGTTAGCGAATGAGAAGGATGGGGCAAGGAGATTGTAGTCATCTGCAGATCGGGATTGCAAGACGCAAGGGGTTTACCCAGGTTCGGTCCTCCGTAGGGTAAAGACCTATGTCCTGCTTGTGTAGATTGATATTGATGGAGTTACAAGGGTTGCAAGTCCAAGCGTTGGGCATAAGACTGCTTCTATGGGGTGTATAATGGAGTGGATCCCCTCTACGTCTCTCTAGCCTGGCTTATATAGCAATGGTCAGGCTACGGTTTACAGAGAAAATAGGTCGAGTATGTTAGAGAATCGGTCTTTGACCTAATCGACTCGGCCTAGCTACGCTTCTGGGCTTTGTATTCCACTCGCCAGGCCTCACGTAGTGGGCCATCCAGTCGCCATGTCTCCCAAGTCAGTCTCCATGTATAGAGTATCCTCTTCATGAACCATCCCCGGGTGGCATATTCCCAACACTTATGGCTCCTTGGCCTGAATAATACTATTACTACGGATAACCTTAAAAAGAGGAAAATGCATTAACTTTGTATCTTTAGTTTAGAACATAAGCAGTGCATCATCTTTTAGATGACTATAAAACTTTGGCATGTGGTTTCATCTTTCTTCCAAGTAGAGGTTGATTTTGAGATAATCAAGTATTACATAGCTAACAAACGTGCAATTTAAACTATGTCAATGCCTCTATGATGTGGTCTTCGGGAGGTTATACAAGTTGGGAAGTTAATTCTCGACTCGGTGAAGCATTGTATATTGGTCTCCAAACAACCTTTGATGGAAGTAGACCCCAACTTATGCTACGTCGCCAAGTTGTTGGAGGCACTGTTGTTGTCAAGAAGGGTTGATGAATACTTGTCGCCAGCAATGTACTTGGAAATCCTCTGTGGTTGAATCATATGATGGCGCCAACCCTCAGACAATGTGGTGCTCTGCATTGTCCAAATGGGGGAGTTGATGATGGTCTTCATTTCCACTACCATGATGCCAAGAAGATAGCTAGAGCAGGAACCTAGGCTATACTATTGAACATATGCGCTAACCAACTATTCCAAAAGACCGAAATGGTGGACAGGGCTACGCAACATATTTTAACACTCCCTATCATATCTAGGTTGTGGAACCATAGACGTGAGAGCGAGTTTAGATGATCCCAGAACCTTATGACAGGTAGCAACTATTTTATATTAATAGTGTGTTGGAAGGATTTGATCCTAGAACTTTGGCTCTGATACCATATTAAACGTATGCACTAACCAACTATTCCAAAAGTATGAACTGGTAAAAAGAGCTAGGTAGCACATTTTAACATATACCGACATTGACTTGGGAGACAGGCGATTCTCTCTTGTACATGGTCGTGGTTTAAGTTTTAGCTTTGTGGCATAGACGGGCACATGGCGACACAAGTTCTTTTTGGCCTTCTTCCTCAGAACCGGTTGTCGTCTCTCTAATTATGTTGACGGAGAGGCAGAACGGCCTCCCAACATTTCCGGCGTTAGAGGCAGCGAAATTCGGTTAGTTCTCAGCTGCTCTCTCCATCAGCCCCTGTGGCGAAGACGATGGCCTTCTGTTACGATTCGATGGGGATCGGTAGGCGGAGAAGGGCTTGAATGCGAAAGCTCAGTTCACCAACAGGTTTGAACGAGTCCTTGGGTATGAGTGGAAAGATGAGACTATGCAACCGTCTCAAAATGGATCCCTGGATTCAATTCAATGGTGCATGAGATACTTAAATAAAAAAACATCCGGTGCAAGTTGCGGATGCGCACTCGTGGAAATCGGGGAATTTGCACCGGTTTGTAACTACCTTTTGCACCGGTTTTGGAACCGGTGCAACGCATCCGGGACTAAAAGCCTTAACCTTTAGCACCGGTTGCGTTACGAACCGGTGCTAAAGGCCCTCCACGTGGCCTCCCACACGGGCCCCCGTCGGAGGACCTTTAGCACCGGTTTGTAATATGAACCGGTGCTAGAGGATGGCGACGTGGCAGCCCCTGCAGTGTTTGGCTAAAACCCTAATCCCTAGCCTTTTGAAATACGGTTTTTTCGGGTATTTGAAAAATGTTGATGCACATATAAAAGAAACCATCATATATAGTACACAATATCGTCATACATATAGAGATCGAAGCTAGTATGTGTTATCTTTTATCGTGTTTGGTCGAACATATTACATAATGGAACATTGTACGCGTTCATGAATATATACAATATAATTTCAGCTACGATTTTCCAAAATCGTAATGCCGATGGTATTCACCGGTTGGTGCTATGACCTCATCAAGTAGGAATCCCGCCAGTTCCTCTTGAATTGCTCGTATACGCTCAGTTGCTAGAAGACGATCCCGCTTCAGTTCGATCTAATGTAAAGAAGAGGATCAATATATATGAATGAAGAAACTCAACATAAATGATGGTAATAAAATAAAATTGTGAATATTGTTTACGTACATCTAGTTGTTCTAGTCTTCTCTTCTCACGACAAGTCTCTCGCATGAACTCGCAGACATAGAATCCACATAAATTATTCCCGTCTTCTTGCTTCAAGCACTTTACGAGAATAGAGTTCAATCAAAATAATAATCAAGGATGATAATGGTATTGAAACTAGAACCAACGAGATGCGCGGACCTAGCTAGTAGTACTTACCGGTACTTGTTTAAATTCAAGCTCATTTCTCCAGGGACCCGGTGCCTTAGCCGTGAACCGTTTCCAAGCACTGCCCCGCAAAGAAAATGAATAAAGAAGTTAGTAATTACTTGATATCGGGAAATGAACGAAAGTAGCTGATATAGTGCCATGCATAATGATTGAAATTACCGCTGGAGTGTATCAATCATGTCCCCGAATGTCTCAAGGGATTTTTTTTTTGAGTCCATGACTAGTACTCGTCCTCTATCAAGTTCAATAACTAGCAGAATAAAATGATAGCTGCGCACACACATAACACACACTTAACATCGAGTAACCAAAATATATAGTAATGTGTATAAGACAGTTAACACACTCACTTGAAATTGTAAGGAAATAGTATTTTCGTCATGGTTTCTTGTTTCCTTAACGCCCATACCAAGTTATCCTCCGTGTCCTTGATATGGTTATGGAGAGTTACCTCGTTCACGGTATATGGGTCAATGAACCCAATATCATAGATTTGTCCTCTTTTGCATTCGAGTTTCTTCAATCTGCATAATATAGTGAGTAAAATTATGCATGCAATAAACGAGATGAGATAAAGACTTATAGTTACAAGGAAAAATAATACTTACAAACAATAGGCACTGATCATCGATTTGTCGAGGGCGTCATGATTGTATAACTGAAATAATTCAGCAACTTCGATGTTTATGTCGTCGTTTCCATGAAAGAAATGCTCATCATTAATTCCTATTACGATCCAATTCTGCCCACGCTGTGAGGCTTCCAAGTACCAGTTATGTAATTTTCGCATTCTTGTTGGTAGATTAGGAATCTCCTCGGGTCTGACGAGAGGGATCCCATACCGGTATTTGTATGCTACTACTTCAGCCGTGGGGAAATCACACCTGCTTAAGTATTGAGCAACAGACATACCTGCAGCTTTGGCCTCCTCTTTGTACAGTGCTATGATCTCTGGATCATACTGGACATCGGGAAACACTTGGAGCGGGGGGCAAGAGTTCATCTGTTCTCCGAGATGAGGAACTGATTTACCTTTCGACCGCTTTGCTGCATCTGACTTGAGAATAGTGCGGTCATAATCTGATGCAAGCCTTGGCTCGGGTTGGTGAAGGTTCTTCAACATTTTTAACACTTTTGGATCTAGAGGAGGCTGCTCGGCGGACTGCTCGGTCTTCTTTCTCTTCAAATTTTCAAAGAAGTTCTTTGATGATTTCTCTTGTACCTTCGCCGCGGCTTCCTCCGGAGTATAGTCGTAAGGTCTCTTTGGAGGAACCTTAGGTACTCTTGGAAGGGGCTCCTGTCGACGGATCGGTGATCGGTTACTCTTGGGAGCGGCGATGGTACGCTTCTGCCTTTGGCTCTGAGCCTCAGTGGGTGGAGGTGGCGGAGACGGCTCACTAGCTGGGGAAGGCTGGTATGCTGGAGAAGGCTGACGCGGAGATGGCGGAGAAGGCTGACGCGGAGATGGCGGAGATGGCTGATGTGGCGGTGGAGAAGGGTGACGGGCTGGAGACCTTGGCGTCCAATTTGGAAGCACGATTAATTCCTTTAGCCATAGAACGGTGGTCTTCTTGGCTTCTCCCAGCTCGTACAAATCCCCTTCACCCGCAGGGTGGTCAAGCTTCAGCTGCTCAAATCCGCCCATAACTTCATCCACCCCGGCAACAGCATAGCCAGGTGGAATCGGACGGCAATGATAAGTTGAATCAGGTCCAATGGGTAAGGCATAGCCGACCGCCACCTTCATGGTTATGTTCACGACCTTCACATGTAGCTCGCAAGATGTCGACTCCGTGATATCATCCACTGGATAGCGGATCGCCGGTTCATCATCATCCGCTGGGAGGTCCGTGGAAGCCACGCTGCTTTTCCGCTGAGATGGTGGGCCGGTAGCATCATATCCGGCTTCTATCTGTGGCTGAGATGCGGCGGTTCCTTGCTGGCTTATCCGATTTAACAAGTCTGATTGCCGCTTCAGCTCTTGTTCTATCTGAGACATGCGGTCTGCTTCCCTTTCCTTTCTTCTCTGACGGCTTCTATCGGGAAATTTCTTCATTTCCACGGGAAACCCGAGTTTCCACGGTTTGGAGCCCGGAGTGGTTCGTGTTCGTCCTGGGTGTTCATCATTCCCAAGGGCGCGCGTGAGCTCGTCCTTCTCTCTTTCGGGATGGAACCTTCCCTCTTCAACATCCTTTGATGCGCTTCTAAGGGCATCAATGGGAAGAGGGTCTTCGTCATGCTTTTTTGTATATACACACTTCCCTTCCGAGTCCAACTTCCCTCCATGCCCGTAAAACCAATCCCTTGACCGATCATTCCATTTCAATGTCTCCGGAATGATCCCTTTGGCAATTAGATCGTCCTCCATCTTCTTCCACTTAGGCTTGCCAGTCTTGTAGCCTCCTTGCCCCATAGTATGGTGATACTTCTTTTTAGCAGCATTTTTCTTATTTATTTCTGACCTTCGCTTAGCTGCCTCTGAAGTCTTGTACTCCACGAATGCGTCCCAGTGATCTTTTATCTTCTCATATTGTCCAGTGAACACCGGAGTCTTTTTTTGGTCGACAAAATCCTTGTACAAACTTTTCTTCCAGGTGTTGAATTGTATTGCCATCCTCGAAAGAGTCCACTTCTTGACTTTCCGCTCTATGATATTCAGATGACGATCATCGTCATCTGAATCCTCCTCATTTGAATCCTCCTCATTTCGATCCACCTCAGTTCGATCCACCTCTGGCGCCTCTGGTAGGGTAAAATTAACCATGAGCTTCTTCCAAAGAATATTCTTCAATCTGTTGCGGACATATTTAACTGGTTCCGTCTTTGTCTTCTTCCATTCTCGAATGGTGATCGGAATGTTGTCCCTAACAAGAACTCCGCATTGTCTTATAAATTTACTTGCGTGAGCCGCGGGAGCAATCGGTTCGCCATCTTCACCGATTTCTTCTATTCGGTACCTTTCATGTTCTTCCAACCTTCTGGCCGGACCTCTTCTATTTGCAGAAGAGTGGCTCGATCCGGAGGGCTAAAAGAAGAAGGAGCGTTAATATATGTATATACACAAATCAAATAATCCAACTATACAACAAATGCTTAATTTATTATTAATACACATCTACCTCGCCGGCGCCTTCTCCCTCATCTTCGGCACCTTCTCCCTCTCCGGCACCTTCTCCCTCTCCGGCACCTTCTCCTTCACCGGTGCCTCCATCCGCTCCGGCACCTTCTCCCTCTCTGGCACCTTCTACTTCACCGGTGCCATCCTCTCCGGCACTTTCTCCCTCATCGAAGCCATCTCTACGATTTTGTTCGTCTCCCTCACCGGAGTTGTTTAGAAACAACGAGGTGACATCGTCATCATTATTATCGCGGATGATGTCCTCGATAATATTTTCCTGGAAGTCGTCTCTTCCGAGATCCATAGTTTCTGCAAAAAATTATTACAAATAATTATAATGATACGGAGACCAAAAAAAAGGGGGCGTTGGCCGGGCGCCGGCGCGGTGGGGAGGGAACACCCACACCGCGCCGGCGCCCGGCCAACGCCCCCATTATATAACGGAACCCTAACACCCATAAAAGACCTAAAATAACTAAAGTAATAAAAGACCTAAAAAAATTAAATACCTAAAATAACTAAAGTTATAAAATTAACTAATTAATTAACTAATCCAAACTAATCCTAGAATTAACTAATTAACTAATCATATAATAAATTAAATACCCAAAATAACTAAATAATTAATTAACTAATCTTAAAATTAACTAACAAATCTTGCAGGAATAAAAAACCTAGAAAAAATAAACTAATTATCTAACAAATCCTAACTAATCCTAGAATTAACTAATTAATTAACAAATCCTAGAATTAACTAGTTAATTAACTAATCCTACAATTAACTAATTAATTAACTAATCATATAATAAATCAAATACCCAAAATAACTAAATAATTAATTAACTAATCTTAAAATTAACAAACAAATCTTGCAGGAATAAAATACCTAGAAAAATTACCAAAAAAATCTAAAATACCTAAAAAAAATGTACCTCTTGCAGGCACGGGCAGGGCACGGCCGGCGCGGGCGAGGGCGGCGCGGGTCGGCAGAGCGGCGCGGGCAGGCGCAGGCGGCCGCGGTGTGGCGGCGGCGCAGGCGGTGTGGCGGCGGCGCAGGCGGCGCAGGCGGACGGCAGCGGCGACGACGGCGGCGGCGGTCGCGGGCGGCGGGCGCGGACGGCGGGCGCGCGCGGGTGGCGCGGCGCGCGCGGGTGGCGCGTGCGCGGGTGGCGCGGCGGGCGGGGACGGCGGCGGCGATGACGGTGGCGGCGGTGGAAAAATTTGACACCCTGCCGGCGTCGATCTTGCTCCTACGCGCGGGGACTTAGCAGTTTCCAGTGATGCGGGGGAGGAAGAAGATGAGTTATAAAGCAGGCACCTTTAGCACCGGTTGGTGGCGGTTGAAGCCACCAACCGGTGCTAAAGGTCAGACCTTTAGCACCGGTTGATGGCTTCAACCGGTGCTAAAGGGGGCTGGCTGGAAACTGCAGCGCCACCACCTTTAGCACCGGTTTGAGCCACGAACCGGTGCTAAAGGTTGTTTTAAACTTTTCAGTTGTTCCCGCCAAATTCGGTATTGAAGCTATCATCAACATTCCATTTGATTTTCTTTTTTCTTTTGATTAGTTATATTTGATTTTCTTTTTTCTTTTGATTAGTTATATTTGATTTTCTTTTTTCTTTTGATTAGTTATATTTGATTTTCTTTTTTCTTTTGATTAGTTATATTTGATTTTCTTTTTTCTTTTGATTAGTTATATTTGATTTTCTTTTTTCTTTTGATTAGTTATATTTGATTTTCTTTTTTCTTTTGATTAGTTATATTTGATTTTCTTTTTTCTTTTGATTAGTTATATTTGATTTTCTATTTTTCTTTTGATTAGTTATATTTGATTTTCTTTTTTCTTTTGATTAGTTATATTTGATTTTCTATTTTCTTTTGATTAGTTATATTTGATTTTCTATTTTCTTTTGATTAGATATATTTGATTTTCTTTTGATTAGTTATATTTGATTTTCTTTTTTCTTTTGATTAGTTATATTTGATTTTCTTTTTTCTTTTGATTAGTTATATTTGATTTTCTATTTTTCTTTTGATTAGTTATATTTGATTTTCTTTTTTCTTTTGATTAGTTATATTTGATTTTCTATTTTCTTTTGATTAGTTATATTTGATTTTCTATTTTCTTTTGATTAGATATATTTGATTTTCTTTTGATTAGTTATATTTGATTTCCTTTTTTCTTTTGATTAGTTATATTTGATTTTCTTTTTTCTTTTGATTAGTTATATTTGATTTTCTATTTTCTTTTGATTAGTTATATTTGATTTTCTATTTTCTTTTGATTAGTTATATTTGATTTTCTATTTTCTTTTGATTAGTTATATTTCCGTGAGAGGAAAAGGGCGGGAAGAAAAGGGCGGAAAGAAAAAGGGCGGGAAAACAATTGAACAGGAAAAGAAGTACATATCTCAACTGAAAATTAAGATACATGGCCAGATTAAGTCACAATCGGCCGAGCTTGTTTTCGAATGTTGGATGATTCAGTCATAGTCGTGCCTAGCCCTATGAACATCGCCACTGTAGTCGTCGTAGTCGCCGGTGTCATCGTCGCTGGCATCGGGGTCGCGGTAGTCGAACCTCGACTGGTGAGCACGCGTGGGCTGAGAGTGAGGGTAGCGCAGGCGGGGGCCACGGTAGGCCATGACGCTCTGGAGAGTCCGGCCGCGCCACCATAGCCGACGGCCGGCCTCGTTGAAGTTCGAACGAGGCGAGCCGTCCTCCTCGTGCCTGGCAAGCGCACTCTCACGCCGATTGATGAAGAAGGCGTCCCAAGTCGGGCTGTAGTCGGGATGCCACTGAGGATTCCTCCGCTGCTCTGCCGTGAGCTCGAAGTAGTAGTGGTTCGTGATGGCCATCTGGCGGGCCACACCTACAGGGACAGGAGGGACCGGTACGCCTCCGACGCTCAGCATCCAGCCGGTGGGGACGCGGTAGCCCGGCGGGCAGGGGTAGTTTGAGGCGCAAAGCGCCTCCGCCTCCTGGGGGGTTTTTGTGTCATCTAACAAAACTGTCGGTGGGATAAGGACGTGTGGGTAACCTTTAGTCCCGGTTGGTGGGTGCAACCGAGACTAAAGATATCGGCAGGATAAGGACGCATGGGTGGATGCACTGCTCGATGAGATAAGGATGCGTGGGTGGACGCACGATGCCCCTATCGGAGGAACAAGACAAAGTAGAAGCGGTGCCGTGCCTATAAAAGGAGCATCGATACCTAGAAGGTAGGGAGAGTGAAAGACTCCATCTCCTCTAAGAATGTTAGGTAAATTATTGGGAAATCTCCCATGGCGGAGCTTCTCAAAGATATCGTTGGTGCTCACGCCCTACGATATCTTTGGAAGCTCCGTCTCGGAAAAATTTCCCTCATACAATAACATCATTACACAAAAAATAAATGGGAAAGTAATTTCCATATTGAGATACACAAGTTATGATCCCTATCTAGTCTTCTGAGTTTTCTTCTTGTGTTTCCCTTTCTTCTGATTTTTCGTCTTGGAGGCCATGAACCTCCCTTCGCATATCTCCCTTGATTAGGATCGCTTCGGTCGTAACCATGGAGTATGTTCACCATTTAACGCGATGATTGGGTCAATATTCACTCTGAAGGGCGGAATTTCATCAAACTTATTATAATCTTCTGACATGTCTGTCTTATCCTCAACTCCCACGATGTTTCTTTTCCCTGAAAGAACTATGTGACGCTTTGGCTCGTCGTATGATGTATTCATTGTCTTATCTTTTCTTTTTTTTGGTTTGGAGGACATGTCTTTCACATAGAAAACTTGAGCCACATCATTGGCTAGGACGAATGGTTCGTCTCTGTAACCAAGATTGTTGAGATCCACTGTTGTTATTCCATACAGCTGGTCAACCTTTACCCCTACTCCATCTAGCTTGACCCATTTGCACCGAAACAAAGGGACTTTAAAAGAAGGTCCATAGTCAAGTTCCCATATCTCCTCTATGTAACCATAATAGGTGTCCTTTTGCTCGTTGTTGTTTGTTGCATCAATGCGGACACCACTGTTTTGGTTGGTGCTCTTTTTATCTTGGGCGATCGTGTAGAATGTGTTCCCATTGATCTCGTACCCTTGGAAAGTCAATATAGTCGAAGATGGTGACCCGGCCAACAAGTATAGCTGATCTCCAACAATGTTGTCATTTATGAGATGTGTTCGGAACCAACCGCCGAAAGTCGCCATATGTTTATGTGTAATCCAGGAGTCAGACTGAGCCGGGTGTTGGGAGCGTACAATATTCTTGTGTTCAATGATATACGGGGCCACCAAGGCGGAACTTTGTAGAACTGTGTAGTGTGCTTGAGTGAAAGAAATCCCGTCCATACAATACATTGATTTCTTTCCTACCGTGCCTTTTCCACGTAGTCTCCCTTCATGCCGCGATTTAGGAACACCAATCGACTTAATGTCAGGGATAAAGTCAACACAGAACTCAATGACCTCCTCTGTTCCGTAGCCCTTGGAGATGCTTCCTTCTGGCCTAGCACGGTTATGAACATATTTCTTTAAGACTCCCATGAATCTCTCGAAGGGGAACATGTTGTGTAGAAATACAGGACCGAGAATGGCAATCTCTTCGACAAGGTGAACCAGGAGATGCGTCATAATATTAAAGAAGGATGGCGGGAACACCAACTCAAAACTAACAAGACATTGGGCCACATCCTTCTGTAACCTTGGTAGCATATCTGGATTGATTACCTTCTGAGATATTGCATTGAGGAATGCACATAGCTTAACAATGGGTACACGAACATTTTCCGGTAGAAGCCCCCTTAATGCAACTGGAAGCAACTGCGTCATAATCACATGACAGTCATGAGATTTCAGGTTTTGGAATTTTTCCTCTGTCATATTTATTATTCCCTTTATATTTGATGAGAAGCCAGACGGCACTTTAATACTTGAAAGGACATCAAAAAAGATTTCCTTCTCTGCTTTTGTAAGAGCGTAGCTGGCAGGACTTAAGTGACGCCCTTTATCCGTCTTGCTCTGTGGATGCATGTTGTTTGGGTCTTTCATACGTTGTTGATCCTCCCGTGCTTCTGATGTATCTTTTGTTTTTCCATACACGCCCAGAAAGCCTAGCAGGTTCACGCAAACATTCTTCGTAACGTGCATCACGTCGATTGAAGAGCGAACCTCTAGGTGTTTCCAATACTCAAGCTCCCAAAATATAGATTTCTTCTTCCACATGGGTGCGTGTCCGGTAGCGACGTCATTTGGAACAGATTGACCGCCAGGACCCTTTCCAAAGATTACTTCTAGGTCCCTGACCATATCAAATAAATCATCACCAGTACGGAGATTAGGCTTTTGCCGGTGATCTGCCACACCTCTAAAATGCTTGCCTTTCTTTCTTACGGAATGCGTGGTCGTAAGAAATCGACGATGCCCCAAGTACACAATCTTCTTGCATTTTTCCAAATATATAGCGTCAGTCTTATCTAAACAGTGCGTGCATGCATTGTATCCCTTGTTTGTTTGTCCTGAAAGGTTACTAAGAGCAGGCCAATCATTGATGGTTACGAAAAGCAACGCTCGTAGGTCAAACGGCTCCTGTTTGTGCTCATCCCATGCACGTACACCTGGTTTAGTCCATAACTGTAAGAGTTCATCAACTAATGGTCTTAGATACACATCAATGTCATTGCCAGGTTGCTTCGGACCTTGGATGAGCACTGGCATCATAATGAACTTCCGCTTCATGCACAACCAAGGAGGAAGGTTATAGATACATAGAGTTACAGGCCAGGTGCTATGACTGCAGCTCTGCTCCCCAAAAGGATTCATGCCATCTGTACTCAGACCAAACCTTAAGTTCCTTGCGTCGCCTGCAAAGTCCGGGTAGTCTCTCTCAATTTTTCTCCACTGCGACCCATCAGCGGGGTGTCTCAACATCGCGTCTTTCTTACGGTCTTCTTTGTGCCATCGTAACAACCTGGCATGCTCTTTGTTTCTAAACAGACGTTTCAACCGTGGTATTATAGGAGCATACCACATGACCTTGGCAGGAACCCTCTTTCTGGGGGGCTCGCCATCAACATCACCAGGGTCATCTCGTCTGATCTTATATCGCAGTGCAGTGCATACCGGGCATGCTTCCAAATTCTCGTACTCCTCACCGCGGTAGAGGATGCAGTCATTAATGCATGCATGAATCTTCTGAACCTCTAATCCTAGAGGGCAGAGAACCTTCTTTGCTTCGTACGTACTGTCAGGCAATTCATTATCCTTTGGAAGCTTCTTCTTCATTATTTTCAGTAATTTCTCAAATCCCTTATCAGATAAACCAGTCTCTGCCTTCCATTGCAGCAACTCCAGTGTGGTACCGAGCTTTGTGTTCCCATCTTCACAGTCTGGGTACAACTTCTTTTTATGATCCTCTAACATACCTTTTAACTTCCGCTTCTCATTCACACTTTCTGCTTCTCTGTGTGCATCTACGATGGCCCGACGAAGATCATCATCAGGCTCATCTGATGCCTCTACATCTTCAGCTTCTCCTGTCCCTTCAGCTTCAGCTTCCCCCGTTGCAGTATCACCATATTCAGGGTACATATCATCATCCTCTTCTTCTTCATTGTCTTCCATTATAACCCCTCTTTCTCCGTGCTTGGTCCAACAATTATAGCTAGGCATGAAACCTTTCCGAAGCAGGTGGGCGTGAATGATTTTCCAGGAAGAGTACTCCTTCTTGTTCCCACAGTCAACACATGGACAACACATAAAACCATTCTGAATATTTGCCCGAGCCACATCGCCAAAATTACGAAGACCTTCAATGAACTCGGAAGTACGTCGGTCACCGTACATCCATTGTCGTTGGTTCATCTGCGTCATATAATTAGGTTTACTAATACTATTACCGAACATCATAAATAGTAAAATGACAAAACATGCATTTGTATCAATGACAAATAAAAGAATAGAGTTGCTAACCTCGATCGAGGAGGAAAGAACGAGGAGAAGACCTAAGTATCGCTCGGGCACCTCATATCATCTTTATTTTGTGTGAGCTTAAGTTGGTTCATGCTTTTAGGCATTTCATCAAACACCTCTTGTGCATAGGGGAAAAAACCAAACTAGCACACCCCCTCTCACACCTTCCAAAGGAAAAAAAACAGAGAAGAAGGCTGGTGGGCGGCTGTATTTATAGGCAGGGCCTCTAGCACCGGTCCGTGTCCAAAACCGGTGCAAAAGGGTGTCCATTAGCACCGGTTCGTGCCACGAACCGGTGCTAAAGGTGTGGCGTCTGCCACGCGGCAGACGCGACACCTCTAGCACCGGTTCGTGGTACGAACCGGTGCTAATGGTTCCTAACGAACCGGTTCTAGAGCTCCACGGGCTCAATTTAGCTCTCTGGCAGCTCAAACCGGTGCTAAAGCACCCCTTTAGTCTGGGTTCGAAAGCCAACCGGTGCAAATACCGTTTGGAGCAAAAAACGAAAGCCCTATTTTCTACTAGTGGCGTCAACCACCGCGTGCACGCACGCACTGTGCGATCTGTTTTGTTTATGCCCTCAGCTGCGGTGAGCTCAAATTTTCCAAATTTTATATCATACCCAGTCCTTTCTTTTTTCAAATAGGTTCTTTTAAATGCAAATCGAAAGAATTTGCCATCACAACACAACTCCTATGGCTCGTGACTTTATTTATAAAGCGCGACGAAAGCTTGTTTTGAGGAATTTCTAAGCTCCTATAACGCCAGACCAGCACAAGAGGCGAAACAGCTCAGGGCCGAGCAATGCACTCCCTGGATGAACATTTGTATAAAAAATGTAATACATAAAGGAAATAGGAAAGAGCACCTATAAAAATGTCACGTGTTCTAGTATGTGGTTGTAGTTATTCATCAAAATTTTGCTGATATATGTGTTTTATAGCGTTTTCAGATGGAAATACAGTTGTTTAGATGGTGAGCATCAATAGAAATTTTAGTAGAATTCACGAATTTGTCTCCAGACCCGACGTCAGTTATAGCGTAAGATTACAGACTACACCCGAGTGGGCGAGATTTTGTTTGTCTTTTTAAAAATAGTCTTTAACTATGATTTTGGTCCTTTCTTATAATAATCACAGAAAGAATAAGCCAAGCTGTTTCCTCTTTAGCACTGATCCCATGAAGCACTTCTGTACCAATCGCGATCTGTTAATTTGGGTGTAGGAGCAATGGTCGGTCTTAGCAATCTGATTTGTACAGGACCAGAAAGGTGCGTGAGAACACTATCATTATGGTTCTGGCGCCCACGCAAGACTGTCCAGATCCGGATAAACAGCACAACAGCTAGCTAGTTCGGGCTTCAGGATGATACTGTCCACACCGCATTTAGGTTTGTCTGGTAAGATTCAGAAAAAGAAATAATAAAAACAAGTTCTTTGATTCTGAAATGTCAAGTACGGACTACAATTAATTCAGTGAATTTTGTGTCTATGAGTCTATCTATGTATGGAACAGACCAGAGTGGCACAGTTCAACTCAGAAAAAGGAAGCCATCTGTGTACTCATTCTGGAAAAGTAATTACAAGGAGGTTATCAGAATATTAATAATTAGAAAAATGTTATCGGAGACAGAATTCCAATGGCCCTTACAAAGAAAATGGATTTCCTAATCCTGTTACAAGTATACCGCTGTTATCTACTTCATTATATGATGTCATTGTTGTGTAAGGAGAACCCTGTGGCTTCTGTCATCTGACAGACCCAAAATCTGAAAGAACCTTCTACGCTGAAGAGACCGAAATCCGTGAGAACATTCTATGCTGAAGAGACTGAAATCCGCGAGAACATTCTATGCTGAAGAGACCGAAATCCACGAGAACATCCTATGCTGAAGAGACCGAGCGGCCGTTTGAGGATCCGCCGGCTCCGTTATCTTTCTCGCTTGTTCTCCGTTTCATCACTCTCTTAATCTCTTCCTCCTTCTTGTCGACAAACTGCATAAGTTCCTTGAAGCTACCAAGGCGCGTCGGCTTTGGCTTGGTCGGCTGTATTTCAGCAACAATAGCAGTGGTGACAGCCGCAGCAGCAGCAGCGTCGCCTAGGTCACCGGCGGCTCCAGAACTGGAGTACCTGCTATACTGCCAGCAGACTCTTGCGAAGAAAACAATGAGAGCCAAGGTGCATATCAGAGCGCATACCAGGAAAAGGCCCCAGAAGCTTCCGAGGCTAAGCTGGACTGCTCCTAGGCCGCTCTCATCGGAGCTGCAACTTGGATTTGTGAACCACTCGTCATGAATTCTCTGAAGCTGGCCACTCTCTGACAGTTGAAGGATGGCGGTCGATAAGTCCACAGCAAGAGGGGAATCTCTCTGGAATGCCTGTAAAGCAGAAGAAAATAAAATGAACATATGTAGTCACCTCCTTCATAAGAGGCCCGCAGGAAGTGAATTTGAAAATATATGATGAGTTAATGAATACTGAACATACAAATCCCCATCCCTCCTTCGTGAACTCCTGACCGACTATTCTGAATTTGCAGTGTGATGACAGAAAGATCTCAACACATGGCATCTCGTCAACAATGGCAGCAACACCGCCATTCTTTGGCCCACGATTAAGGGCATCCGCATACTCCTGGACCGTGCTCAATGGTACCAACCGGGATTCAGGAATGTTCAACTCATCGATCAGGTAATTTCTGACAAACTTTCCAGCCTGGTATCCGATAGGTAAAGTGCTTGCGACCAAATTGTCAAGCCCAGTTATTCCAGTTGAAAGTTGCTGAACTGTGAGGATTGACGTCAGGCTAGCAGTGTAACTTGAGTTGATGATCAACACGACGAACAACCATATGATCAACACAAAACGCCCAAGAGCACTCACGGTGTTCTGTCCTGAGGGTAGTTATTTCGTTCAGATATTTTCATTCACATGGAAAAACAAGAGGACTGGAAAAATGAAACATAATATCATGTGATGCAGCTAGTAGACTTACTGTGTGCAAAGAACATTGTTGAGAAACTGAACCTGAAAGTGAAGCATGAAGAATCAGTTAGCGTCTAATAGGCTACCATTTAGGGAAATCATCAAGATACAATGTCATAAAACAGTTTACCAAAATATTGTCAGGACTTGTTGTCGTGGAGAGCCTCGAAACTCTTCATTAGTTCGATGTTCAAGAATCCAAACAACTACTCCCACAAAAATAAAAAGAGCACCTGTTACACACCACATCTCTACTGTGAAAGGTTTAAGGAAAGCCCAGGCACTTGAGCTTGCTCGTCTGGCTGGTGCTACTATCACGAGTCCTGCCTCGATATAAGGCTGTGTGAACTCTGCAATCTTTGTTCTGTTTCTCACAATGGCGAAGTCGCCTACAGCTGCATCAAGGGACTGAAGAAAAAGAAACAGATTCAGATAACTGAAAGCAAAATGAACAAACAAGCAGAGCAAAGAATGACAACATACATTGGTGGAGATCCTACTAATAATGTCGTCATAGTTAGGATTATTTATGCCATCCCCAATTGCTATGAATTGGCAAGGAACTGGGTAAGGAAGCAGTTTAACTGCTGCATTGAATATATCAACACTGTACCCGCTCACATTATCAGGGCCTTTGCCACCTGACACCAACTCCTTAAAACTTGGTTTATTTGGAACACCAACTCTGAGAGGCTTGCCATTGTTTGGGAAAACCCACCCCCTAGGCTTAGTAGTAGTGTCGCCAGGCCACACCACACTGTACAACCGTTGGGCACTTGTTGACGTATTTGGTGGCTTCCGATACAAAATTTCAGGAGAAGCAACTGAAAGGCCAGAGTAATTACTCCAATATCCAATCAAGCGGGACCCAGAACCACCAATGTTAAGGATATCATAAGCTGGCTGTACCAAATTGCGGTCCGAATCAAACCGAACCTGACCTGTTAGACCTGTAATGTTTGTGAGCAGAAGTTGTTGTAGCAACTGCTCACCACCATCAAATATCTTAAGAGTTGATAGACGCAAAGTGCTTCCATTTGAGTCGTGTAACCTTGGATCTGCAGAGAAATTAATCTGCTGTCCTCTATCAAGAAATTGATCGATAGCACGGGCAACGGTCCAAACTGAGTCATATGCATAAAAACCATATGAATTCACGGCAGAATCAATGCTCCTATTACGAGCCAAATTATTCCATTTAGATATGAATTTCGTCTTGGCAACAGAATCAGGAGTATGCTGACGAAGAACAATTATCCCTTGTATATAACGCATGTCATTAAGATCTCTAAACCTTGAGGAGTCCAGGACAGCAGCTAGCCAATCGGTTACTATCCAGACATAGCCACTGGCCATCATCCTAAGCTTGTTAGCTATAGAAAATAGACTCATCCCTGTATCAGGATTGACATGCACAACCAACACCCTTGATTCCATCATGTTTGCTCTAAACAGTACATCACTGATAACATCTGAGTTTGAATTTGGAGGAATGGCTGCCTTGTATGAAATTCTTGCCCGCTTTGCTGCAAGCGCATCACCTAGGGCCGCCACCCCACCTCGCCCATAATCATCATCAACAAATATAGCAGTCACCTCTTTCCATTGATAGTAATCAACAATGCTAGCAACAGCATGCATTTGGAAATAGTCACTAATGGTGGTCCTTAGAAAGTAAGGATACTCTGATGCAGATAGGGTTGGATCAGTTGCTGCGAATGACAGAAGTGGAACATGTAGTTCATTAACAACATGTGAGATGACATGGCCTATTCCAGACGATTGTGGACCAATGACAGCAACCACATTTTTCTCCATTAGTTGCAATGCTGCAACAGAGTAAGGTTTACAAGTCAGTTCATAGACTATTCAGAGCAATTAGGAAGTGTCTTATATGTACTTATTGGACGCGCTATTTGACCCCAGGGTCAAAATAGTTATTCTACACCCACCCTGTTCTTTGCAACCGTACATGAGTTTTACGTCACGTAAATTTTGTCTTACTTCGGAACTCAAGATGAACATAAGAAAATATAGATATGACATATTTTTTGTTTACGTGACATACAAAAATACAACGTAAAATGCATATATTTTATGGTTTTTACACTGTAATGAGTAATGACTCATACACCGCGTTTTTATGTCGACTTTTGTTGTGAGTCAATACAAAAGTAATTAATAGTATATAAAACATAAATTTATGAATGTAATAACATAAAAATACGCTAGGTGCAAAATAACTTTTCTGCACACTGGGTGCTGAATAGCTTTTTTGTTGGTTTCTTAGTATGCATAAGACACTTCCAATCGCTTTATATTTATCTTACTCCATTACTTTCTATAAGATGTATATTTATCTTGATTGACGAGGTTATAAAGCAATGAACATCATGGAGTTATTATCTTGGCAACAAGAGAAATAGTATGTGGCTATACTCACAAATTATGAAGAAAGAGAAAGACAGCGGAGGGCTAAATTGATAAAAGGTTGTTTAATTCGCATTTGCATCTTATATTTTGAAATAGGATTGAAAAAACAAGTCTCAACACACATACATGCATGGAGATCATAGGTAGACTATTAGGCAGTCTTAAAAGAAGATATTTTCAAAAAAGTTCTTAACAGAAGATACTCCCTCCGTTCCATAACTCTTTACGCGATTATAGTTCAAATTTGAACAAGTTTGAGCTACAGTCACATCAAGAATTATGGAATGGAGTGAAAAGAAATTAGAGGTTCCCACGCATAAAACAGATTACAATTGCTTTCCATTGAGTTACATAAAAAGTATGTGTTTTAGTACTGAGGTTGCACGGCGGACAAAATTACAAATGAAGAACGAGAAACAAAAGAAAAAAATGTAGTCTTAGAGCTCTCTTTATGATTTCCAATGTGCACAATTGGATAATTATGGTCTATATATAGGACTCATGGTTTCCACATAAATATATATGAAGCAGAACTATTAATAGGTTTTAGGAGTGTTGGGGCCTTAACTGACCAGTTTAGTGAAGTGCCTGATTCAATGTTACTACCAAGAATCATTTATGAGCATGCGAAACATAAGATAGTAGGAAAATTAGTTTTTCATCCATCTATAAGCTTATACCTGGGATGAAGACACAGTGCGCAAATATAAACAATGTGTACATGCTAGGCCATGCAGGTGAATGGGTTAAGGACTAGTAGCTGACAAAGTGAAGCTAAATTTCCAAATGAACTACAAGGTCCTACACTCCTACTAATTAGTACTTCACCAGTTCAGCAAAATTTATTGTCCAACAACAACGAGAAAAAATGTTATGGTTCAAAGAATATGGTGATGTCTTTTTTTTTTTTGCCAGGAGAATATGGTGCTGTCTGTTATGCTGATGCTCACACATGCCACAAAGAGAAAAGGAATCTTGCATCAGAAGAAAGTGCAGAATTGGATGCTCTTTGAAACATGTTTCTTGCACCTTACGGAATGACCTAAGCAGTATTGTAAGTTATGCCATTTATGCTCCACAGTACTAGCATGCTTTTTGTCTGTTTCTCTTTTGTTTCCAGAATAATCAGGTTAGCACAATTTTTAAGAAAGGAGACACCATCCTCATAGAAGTTTAAAGAGACGGTTTCTTTAAGCACAGCTCGTTTATCCATTTCCAATCAAGACAGTATTGAAGCATCTCATGGGACACGAGCTAGGAAATTATTGCCTTAAACAAAAGGTGAGATGGACAATCCCTTAAAGAAAAGGCAATAAGTGACATAATATCAAAGGAACCTTGACCAAAATCAGAGTTCAGACTAAGACATCAATGCACTAATATTACACTGCAGTTGAATTCTTTATTTGGTAGTCAAGAACTAATTCACTATATTTATGGTACCTAATCTGAGTGAATCTCAAACAGAAAGACAACACCAATGAACTAAACAAGGTATGATTAAAAGAATAATGAAGATTCTTATCTAAATAAATAGGGGAGGGAATAGATTTCTTCAGATATGTGCCAGAAGGCCCAGATCAATGAAACTAGCAAAGGTACTAATCAACTCCGACGTGCAAGTTCTGTCATTTTGTAACAAGTTGCAACTACTTTTGTATTTTATATAGGGTTTGGAGATATGCAGATGCAATGACTCACAAGGCCCACCACACCGGGAACAGATATGCTGGCCAGATTATGGTGTCGTCGTCTCCACCACTACCAATCAGGCTTATACTGAGATCTCAATAAAGAAAAAGAAAAATGAGGCTGATGCTAAAGGTAGCAGTGGGTTCAGCCTTTCAGGTCCTAAAACGATAACTAGCTCGGAAATGTAAAAAATTACCTCATTCAGATTAGTATTCTTGGGTCATGACAAATCAATTATTCTCCTTTCCACATTTCACCCAAAGAAAAAACAATCTATCTCATTTGCAGCTACTAAAGCAGGAAAGTCCTTTCTCCATCAACACAGCTTTGAACATAGTTGTTGGAATAAAGCACCGGATGATTCCAAGCAGAAAACTACAGACAGGGCTAGTCGTAACTGGGAAGGCCATCAAATCACACAAACCAGCCGGCAATTACGGCAAATATCCTCTTGTTTAAGTACTTGCCACATGGGGATAATAATGAACCAAGGAAGGAAAAAATAAGTACTGCAACAAAAACTGAAGGAAAAGAAGTAAAGAACCTACTGACCTTCGATGGTTCCAAGAAACCCGCTGCAATTGGTGTCCTGAGTGATCAAATTCAGGCTGGTCCCGGCGAGCACGGTGGGGTCCGCGTTGACGTCGTCGACGGCGAGCTCCATGGCGAGCCGCGCCGCGCGGCCAATGATCGAGTCGTAGGTGAACAGCGCGCCGACGGTCACCGCGCTCGGCCGCTGCCCCGCCGCCGCCGCCGCCGCGGCGAGAGCCAGGAACAGAACCAGCAGCCTATCCGCGGCCATTGCCCCCTCCAAAGCCAACCAGAAGCGCGCGCTGCGCGGCACTACAGCGCGGGGCTCATCGGCTCTCGGCGATGCCAATGGGCGGGGCAAATCGCAGCAAGAGGGTTGAGGAATGGATCAAGAGCAGCTCGGAGGCTAATCCAATCAGGCTGGTTGGTCAGGAAAGATGCTGCCTTTGAGCTCGGCGTGCGAGGAGGAAGAAGAGGACGAGCCGAGGCAGAGCTGTCCCCTCTCCTCCTCCCTGGGAGAAAGAAAGCTCGACGGCGGCTTGAGAATCGTCGAGTAGCAGCGAGTCCAGCGGGATGCGACAGCAGCGCATGTATGTAGCGTGCGGGGAGGCGGGTTGTGTGGTGCCCTGCGCTGAGCTGCCGCTGCGTCGGCGTGTGTGCGGGATGCATCACATGGAGAAACGGAAAGAGAAAGATAGGGAGGGAGAGACAGACACTGTTGGATGGAGACGGTGGTAGGGGAAGGAATTTCAGTGGCATTCCTCTCTCGGAGGCGCTACAGATATTTTTGGGATGATCGAGAGCGGTTATCGATGAATCCACCTGAGATTTGGTGACATGAATATCCTAGAAAGGCCATCGGGATTTATATTTTCTTATAGCATCAAGTACTATGTATTTTGATTGTAAAAAAGTAACTAATGTATTTTGGGAGAAAAAGAAAATGTTGCGTCTTAATAGAACATAGAGTTCAATTTACAAGTCGGCAAATGCCACACCCTAAAATTACAACACAACATGCTCGGTGTCAAGTCATGATGGTAGCAGGGCCGAAAGACCCGTCGCCCTGCCGCCCGCAACTGGCACTCGGCCTTTTTTTTAACAAAACAGGTAATTTTGCCTCATTTTATTTAAAAAAGAAGAAAAGAATTGACCGGGAACCGGCCGAAAACCCGTACAATGCACCAATGTCGTCATAGAACACGACCATATTGGGCACACCACCACAGCCAACCTGGCTACCCACACGAAACACAGACACACAAAGAAGCTGCACCGAGGTTGTCACACAGTGTCATCGTCATCACTCCTCCACGAGCCAGCGACTCCGACTTCACCGTCGACTTCCCAAACCGAGCTCCCTGAACGGCGCCGGAGCCCATGCCAGCCCATGCCACCAATTGGCCACACACGCCAAGGACAGACAGCGACGAGCATCACAAGGGGAAAAAGCTGAACTTGCACCGACCGAGTACACTGCAAACCTCCCGCGGCCGGTCATCGTCGCCGCAGCAACCACCGCAGCTCCGACTCCACAGCAGCATGGCAAGCAGAAGAACCCATCGGACACGCCGGATAGAACCGACTAACGAAGTCCCGCCTGGACCCATCTTCTGCTCGAGCAATCCTCTTCGCCAAACTGCACACTTGGACCTCACACAGCAGCCCGACAACCACCATCTTCACCTGAAACTCTGGCCGCAGGCGACTCCGAGACGATGCCCCCAACAAGGACGAGACACAACAGCGCCTCCATCGCCCGATCCTGGATCAGAGGTTTCCCTCCGGAGTCGAGGCCGCAGGCGCAGTAGTGCGCACACCTCACGACGATGCTTCCAAGAAAGTATGCGACGACCGCGGCCGCCGCCATCTCCAGCTCTGGCCAAAGCCGGAGCAAGGATTTCTCCCGAAGGTGCCCAACAACTACAGCCTGAATCGGCCACCCACGAGCGTTAAGCAGACCGGCGACGCTCGGTCGCACACTGTCGAAGATGGTCACACTATGGTGCTTCCAAATCTACCATGTTGTGAGTATAGTCACAAAGGATATCCCCTTGCATGGAAGTGGGTGGTGGATGGTCTCTCTGCTATAACGAAAAACATCGTCTGTATTATATGGAAGACACGATTACATTATAATTTTGAAAGATCAGTTAGTGCTTCTCACCCATTGATCATTTCTTGCCTGTTTAGTAGAAGTTCACCGAGGACATTATATCATAGTCAGAACATCTATTAGAAGATTCATGTAACCGCCCTTCGGTATTAGGAGAAGGAAATCATGTAAGAAGTGCCCAAAAATCACAAAAGCAACATTCCGCTGCGTGCATAATCTTGGATCATCCACATTGCCAGAAAACAATGTTCCAATTTTCTATCTCACGACAGTACGTACGTTCTCCCTAGACAGGTAGAAAAAGGCCAAATACATCACTTTCATATACATTTGGTTGAAATTATCATACAACATACCTTGTACGATTATGTGCCTTGTATGTTCCAAATTATGAATGGTAGGTATTTGCTTAAAATACATGGTGAACATAAAACTTCCATAGCTCCAAGACAATAATGGATTAGCATTGGATTCAAGCCTTTCACCTGTAGGCAGGCCAGCAACAACATATATGGAGTATGTTTGTGGCATATGTGCACATTTTGTTGGAAAAATACAATTAAGATGAATTTATTCTGCCAGAAAATGTAGGTTAAATTTGATAATCTATTGGATGTACTCTAATTGTAATCCGAGGATCAAATCAACACTAAATCAACATAACGAAATTGGAGGCCTGAAAGAAAGAGAAAATATGCATGTAGATTATAGAGAAGACAAACAAATCCACTTGCTTTGTTTCTTATCTTTTCCATGATTAGTGATGGAAATTTATCAACTGCATCAGAAATACGTTTCACCCACAGGAGAAAGAGTTCATGAGCATGACAACTGATCAAACTCCAAAGCATCATGTGAAGAAGAAAAGGCAATCTCTACAAATTTAAAGGCAAACAAACTTGAGAAATCATGGTCATCCTTAGCGTTGTACGGGGGACAGAGAAGGGCATGGTGACCAGCCGTGAAATCAAGATGGGGGTGGAGTTGATTGTGCAGATGTCTATAGGTGGAGAGGAAACACCGTCTTCTATACAAAATGACCGCCATATAGCTGGAAAATGGTATTGAGGAACGGAACATGACAGAGTTGCGACCGCTTGCATGGAATGAGCGATTAAAGAAGGGGGTAACAAAAATTCTAATTTTGGATCCAATAAAAATATATGAACAATGAACATATAAGGATAAAAAGTAAATATATCGTTGGATCCAGTTTTAGAAGAAAAAAGGTGAAGAAGGAAGGAGCCGAATCTAGAACGTCATGATTTCTCTTCATCTGCATTGGAGAGATGACGAGGATGAAAGAGAGACTGGGAGGTGAGGAGGGCTATGGGTTTGTAGGGAGACCCTAGCTCGCCGCGAGACCTGGTTGTTCCCGAGATCGGAGAAGGTCACCGCCAGCTGACTGGTTTCGTCGACCCTAGGGGCGACCAATGCTGGATTTAGTCGGGTGGAGCACCCCCTCTACACCAAGGTTGGTATATCCACATGTCCTCCTCGATCGGTGGTCAACATAGTTCCGCACCTTCGTGACTGCTACTTCTACCTGTCAGGTTGGTGTGTCGGTCAACCACTGTTGACATAGTCTCACCCACAGGCAGTGAAGCCCAAAGAGGTGAAACGCGTGGAGCATTCATGTGACTTCATTTCAGTAGGTACTTCTTATTGGAGAAGATGCTTGCAACACTCTTAAGACGCTTCGCATGACTCGTGAGATGTTCAATTTTGACCTACACTAGTGGAAAAAGAGGCTTCTATCCGCCACCTTTAGTCCCCAAACTAATTGGGCCGGGACTAAAGGGGGCATTAGTCCCGGTTCGTGCCGCTGGGGCACGGCCAGCACCTAGTCCCGGTTCGTAATGGACCTTTAGTCCCGGTCGTTAACACGGACCGGGACTAAAGGGTTGGCTGGCGGGAACCCAACGGGCGGCGGCCTTTAGTCCCGGCCTGTGTTAACGACCGGGACTAAAGGGCAACCTTTAATCCCGGCCTTTAACACGGACCGGGACTAAAGGCCGTCGCCTACAAAATCGAGCTTCTCTTCCCCCGAGCCTGCCAGTACACTAATGGTGGTCGGAAGCTTGGATTGAGTGGAGAGATCATGCCCGATTTTTTTATCAAAATTATCCAAGATTTTGAGTTATTTCATCTATCTAATTGGTTCAAAAGGTTAGCAACTTTACTCTCTCATCTTTAATTGCTAATTTAGCTCATATAATGCTCTAGATGTGGTGAGATTTGTGGCTATAATTTGGGAGTAATTATGGGAGTTTATTTGATTTATATAGCATTTGAGCTTAAATTAATTCCTTAGTTTGCACATGTGTAGAGGTGGTGTACTTGTATGTTGACCAAAATGAGTATGAAGTAGAAATTTGTCATGCACATATATAGCTCTTTTTATGCTCAAAAAAATAGAGGGATTTGTGGAGTAATTAATGTTAGAAAGTAATGTGGGAGTAATTATGAGCTTATGTGATTTACAATAATAATTTTTGAGTAGGATTTATTTGCAATAATTTTTGTAACGTTAGAGAGTAATGTGGGAGTATATATGATTTATATGCAATGTGAGTTTATTCCTTGTATTAATTTGGTTTATTATATACTTATATAATAATGCAGATGAACCGGCAATGGATGTACGGTAGCCGAGTCTCAAGCGAGTTCATTAAGGGCTTGCAGGATTTCCTCTGTGTGGCTGATGCGAACAAGCGGAATGGTTTTGTTGTCTGTCCATGTAGTGTGTGTAAGAATCTGAAGAATTACTCTTCATCAAGAACCCTTCACGTGCACCTGCTTCAGCACGGTTTCATGCCCAGCTACAATTGTTGGACCAAGCACGGAGAAAGAGGTATTACAATGAAAGACAATGAAGAAGAGGATGATGACAACTATCCTGGGTTCCCTGAATATGGTGATACTTTCATGGGAAAAGCTGAAGGGGGAGCTGAAGGGGAAGCTGAAGGAGAGACACATGATGAGGCCCCTGATGATCTCGGTCGGACCATTGCTGATGCACGGAGAGAATGCGAAACTAATAAGGAGAGGGAGAAGTTGGATCGCATGTTAGAGGATCACAAAAAGTCCTTATACCCAAACTGCCAAAATGGTCTGAAAAAGCTGGGCAGCACACTTGAATTGCTGAAATGGAAGGCAGAGGAAGGTCTATCTGACTCCGGATTTGAAAAGTTGCTGAAAATGATGAGGAATATGCTTCCAAAGGATAACGAATTGCCCACCAGTACGTACGAAGCCAAGAAGATTGTCTGCCCTCTAGGTTTAGAGGTTCAGAAGATACATGCATGTCCTAATGACTGCATCCTCTATCGTGGTGACTATGAGAATTTGACTGAATGCCCGATATGCACTGCATTGTGGTATAAGATCAGAGGAGATGACTCTGGTGATGTTGAGGGCGAGCCCCCCAGAAAGAGGGTTCCTGCCAAGGTGATGTGGTATGCTCCTATAGTACCACGTTGAAACGTTTGTTTCGGTGCAAAGAGCATGCCAAGTTATTGCGATGGCACAAAGAGGACCGTTTGTCAGACGGGATGTTGAGACACCCCGCTGATGGGTCTCAATGGAGAAAGATCGACAATAAGTTTAAAGATTTTGCAGGTGACACAAGGAACATACGGTTTGGTCTAAGTACAGATGGCTTCAATCCTTTTGGGGAGCAGAGCTCCAGTCATAGCACCTGGCCCATGACTCTATGCATCTATAACCTTCCTCCTTGGTTGTGCATGAAGCGGAAGTTCATTATGATGCCAGTGCTCATCCAAGATACGAAGCAACCCGGCAACGATATTGATGTGTACCTAAGGCCATTAGTTGATGAACTTTTACAGCTTTGGGCCAAACCAGGCGTACGTGTGTGGGATGAGCACAAACAAGAGGAATTTGACTTACGAGCGTTGCTGTTCGTTACCATCAATGATTGGCCTGCTCTTAGTAACATTTCAGGACAGACAAACAAGGGATACAAGGCATGCACACACTGTTTACAAGAGACTGAAAGTATATATTTAGCTAATTGTAAGAAGAATGTGTACATATCGCACCGTCGATTTCTTAGCAAAATTCATGCCGTAAGAAAAAAAAGGCAAGCATTTCAACGGTAAGGCAGATCACCGGGAGCCACCTAAGGAAAATACTGGTGATGATGTATTCGATATGGTCAAAGATATAGAAGTAATCTTTGGAAAGGGTCCTGGCGGACAATCTGTTCCGCATGACGCAGACGGACACGCACCCATGTGGAAGAAGAAATCTATATTTTGGGAGCTTGAGTATTGGAAATTCCTAGAAGTTCGCTCTGCAATCAACGTGATGCATGTGACGAAGAATCTTTGCGTGAACCTGCTAGGCTTCTTGGGTGTGTATGGGAAGACAAAAGATACAAAGGAAGCTCGACAGGACCTGCAACGTGTGAAAGACCCAGAAGACCGACATCCGGAACTGTTTCAAGGTCGCGCTAGCTACGCTCTTACTAAAGAAGAGAAGATCACCTTTTTGAATGCCTGAACAGTATCAAGGTCCCGGCTGGATTCTCATCGAATATAAAGGGAATAATAAATATGGCAGAGAAAAAGTTCCAGAACCTAAAGTCTCATGACTGCCACGTGATTATGACGCAATTGCTTCCAGTTGCATTGAGGGGGCTTCTACCGGAAAATGTTCGACTAGCAATTGTGAAGCTATGTGCATTCCTCAATGCAATATCTCAGAAGGTAATCAATCCAGAAGATCTACCACAGTTACAAAATGATGTGGCCCAATGTCTTGTCAGCTTCGAGCTGGTGTTCCCACCATCGTTCTTCAATATTATGATGCACCTCCTGGTTCACCTAGTCGAAGAGATTTCCATTCTCGGCCCTGTATTTCTACACAATATGTTCCCCTTTGAGAGGTTCATGGGAGTCTTAAAGAAATATGTTCGTAACCGTGCTAGGCCAGAAGGAAGCATCGTCAAGGGATATGGAACAGAGGAGGTCATTGAGTTTTGTGCTGACTTTGTTCCCGGTCATAAGCCGATTGGTCTTCCTCAATCGCGTCATGAGGGGAGACTTAGTGGAAAAGGCACGATCGGAAAGAAACCAATGATATGTAGGGATGGTCATTCGTTGACTCAAGCACACTACACAGTTCTACAAAATTCCCTCTTGGTGGCTCCGTACAGTGAGGAATACAAGAATATTGTACGCCAAGCAAACCCAGGGGAGCCTGAGTCCTTTGTTTTACAGCTCCACATGGCGACTTTCGGCGTTTGTTTGCAAAGACGTCTCATGAATGACACTGTTGTTGAAGAGCAACTGTACTTGCTGGCCAAATTACCATCTTCGACTATATTGACTTTCCAAGGGCACGAGATAAATGCGAATATATTTTACACGGTCGCCCAAGATAAAAAAAAGCACCAACCAAAATAGTGGTGTCCGCTTTGATGCAGTAACTGGCAAAGGGCGAACGGACACATATTATGGTTACATAGAGGAGATATGGGAGCTTGATTATGGACCTAACTTTAAGGTTCCTTTGTTTCGGTGCAAATGGGTGAAGATGACAGGAGGCGGGGTAAAGTTGGACGAGCAGTACGGAATGACAACGGTGGATCTCAACAATCTAGGGTACCTTGATGAACCATTCGTCCTAGCCAAAGATGTGGCTCAGGTTTTCTATGTGAAGGACATGAGTAGCAAACCAAGAAAAAAAACCAAAGCGAATACATCATGTGATGAACCAAAGCGCCACATAGTTCTTTTAGGGAAAAGAACCATCGTGGGAGTGGAGGACAAGACAGACATGTCACAAGATTATAATCAGTTTGGTGAAATTCCGCCCTTCAGAGTGAACACTGACATAAGCCTCAAGTTAAATAATAAAGATTCTCTATGGTTACGCCACAATTGTAAGCAAGGGACACTAGCGAAGAAATGATGTGTAATCATGTGTAATCATGTATTGTTCTAATCATGTATTGTTCTAATCATGTATTAAACATTTTATGTAATGTATTGTTCTAATCATGTATCACAATAACACTCACGAGAGGCGGGGAAACGATTGAACTGGAATTAAAGTACATGGTCAGATTAAGTCACAATCGGCTGAACTTGTTTTCGAATGTTGGAGTGATTCAGTCATAGACGTGCCTAGCCCTATAAACGTCGCCACTGTAGTCGTCGTAGTCGCCGACGTCGTCGTCGCTGGCATCGGGGTCGCGGTAGTCGAACCTCGGTGGGTGAGCACGCGTGGGCTGAGACTGCGGGTAGCGCAGGCGGGGGCCACGGTAGGCCATGACGCTCTGGAGAGTCCGGCCGCGCCACCACAGCCGACGGTCGGCCTCGTTGAAGTTCGAACGAGGTGGGCCGTCCTCCTCGTGCCTGGCAAGCACACTCTCACACCGATTGATGAAGAAGGCGCCCCAAGTCGGGCTGTAGTCGGGATGCCACTGGGGATTCCTCCGCTGCTCTGGTGTGAGCTCGAAGTAGTAGTGGTTCGTGATGGCCATCTGGCGCGCCACACCTAGAGGGACAGGAGGGACCGGTACGCCTCCGACGCTCAGCATCCAGCCAGTGGGGACGCGGTAGCCCGGCGGGCAGGGGTAGTTTGAGGCGCAAAGCGCCTCCACCTCCTGGGGGGTTAGAGATACGATGGAAGCCATGGAAGAGAGTGATGAGGTTTGTAGATATGAGTCTAGATGTGATATGTAAATGGAGGCCAAGCCTAAATATATATAGTGAAAAATGGCGGGAAGACGGAGGCGGGAAGCGGTGGAAAGCGCGGGAAGAAAATAGGCGGGAACGCAGTGGCGCGGGAAACCATCTAACCTTTAGTCCCGGCTGGTGGGTACAACCGGGACTAAAGGTGGGTTTTGTGTCATCTAACAAAACTGTCGGTGGGATAAGGACGTGTGGGTAACCTTTAGTCCCGGCTGGTGGGTGCAACCGAGACTAAAGTTGTTGGCAGGATAAGGATGCGTGGGTGGATGCACTGCTCGATGAGATAAAGCATGTAGCGCACGACGCCCCTGTCGGAGGAACAAGACAAAAGTAGAAGCGGCGCCGTGCCTATAAAAGGAGCATCGATACGCCATGGCAAGCACAGCTCGAAGGCAGGGAGAGTTTCATCCCCATGGATGGAGGAAAGGGTTGGGAAATCTCCCGTGGCAGAGCTTCTCGAAGATATCGTTGGTGCTCATGCCCTACGGCATCTTCGGAAGCTCTGCCTCGGAAAAATTTCCCTACAAGCCCGTGAAAGACTCAATCTCCTCTAACAGTTATGGAGGAAAGGGTTGGAAAATCTCCCGTGGCAGAGCTTCTCGAAGATGTCGTTGGTGCTCACGCCCTACGGCATCTTCGGAAGCTCTGCCTCGGAAAAATTTCCCTGCAAGCCCGTGAAAGACTTCATCTCCACTAACAATTATGGAGGAAAGGGTTGGGAAATCTCCCGTGGCGGAGCTTCTCGAAGATGTCGTTGGTGCTCACGCCCTATGGCATCTTCGGAAGCTCCGCCTCGGAAAAATTGAAAATGGCAAAATATTTAATTGTTTGAATAGTTAGAATAATTGATTTTGAAAATAGAAAATAGTTTTGAATTAGTTATTCAATTTCAAACACTTTTCATATTCAAAGTTTTGCCAGATTCTAAAATATTCAAAAAGAATATTAATCAATATATTTTAATTGAAAATGGCAAAATAGTTAATTGTTTAAATAGTTAGATTAATTGATTTTGAAAATAGAATATAGTTTTGAATTAGTTATTAAATTTCAAACACTTTTCATATTCAAAGTTTTATCAAATTCATTAATATTCAAAAAGAATATTAATCAATATAGTTTTAATTGAAAATGGCAAAATAGTTAATTGTTTGAATAGTTAGAATAATGGATTTTGAAAATATAAAATAGTTTTGAATTAGTTATTAAATTTCAAACACTTTTCATATTCAAAGTTTTGTCAGATTCTAAAATATATAGAAGTTATTCAAATTGAAATTCAAATTTCATATTCAAATGAAATCTGAAAAAATATAAGGCCTTGGCGCGCATTTATTATGCCTTTAGTCCCGGTTGGTTTCAACAACCGGGACTAAAGGTCTGGGGCATGGGCGCGAACCGGCCAAATGTCTTTAGTTCCGGTTGAAGCCACCAACCGGGACTAAAGACTCTTTAGTCCCGCTTGGTGGCTTCAACCGGGACTAAAGACCCCCCTTTAGTCCCGGTTGAAGCCACCAACCGGGACTAAAAGGGTGCGGGTATATAAGCCGCGCCGCCCATCTTCTTCCCCCAACACTTAGCAGTTTCTGACGCGGAGGAGATCGAGGTCTACAACGTTGCGGTCGCCCGAATCCGTCGACCGCCGCCGCCGGACGTCCCCTGCACGAGCACCGCCACCAACCGCATCGCCCCCTGCAGCAACGCCGGCCGCCCTGAGCCGCCGCCCGAGCCCGCGGCGCCGCCCGTGCCGCCCCCTGTAGAACGCCGGCCGAGCGCCACCCCTACAGCAGCGCCGCCCACGTGCAGCCCCCTGCAGCATCGCCGCGCGCCCACCCCTGCCCTGCAGACGCCGGCCGCGCCCACCCCTGCCTTCAGCGCAACGCCGGCCGCCGCCCCCTGCTAAGGTAATTTTTTTAGAATTTATTAGTAATAGAAATGCTAATAGAATGTAGTAATAGAATTTAGTAATAGAAATGCTAATAGAATTTAGTAATAGAAATGCTAATAGAATTTAGTAATAGAATTTAGTAATAGAAATGCTAATAGAATTTAGTAATAGAATTTTTAGTAATAGAAATGCTAATAGAATTTAGTAATAGAATTTTTAGTTAGAAAAATAGATATATAGAAAATAGTTAGAATTTAGTAATAGAAATGCTAATAGAATTTAGTAATAGAATTTTTAGTAATAGAAATGCTAATAGAATTTAGTAATAGAATTTTTAGTTAGAAAAATAGATATATAGAAAATAGTTAGAATTTATTTATGTTAGATTTTATTTATGTTAGATTTTATTTAGGTTAGATTTTATTAGTTAGAAAAATAGTTAGAAAAATATGTGTACTAAAAGGGGGCGTTGGCGGGGCGCCGACCGCGGTGAGGGGGTCTTCCCCCCACCGCGTCGGCGCTCGGCCAACGCCCCCTTTTTTTTGGTTATTGATCAAATATGTGTACTAAAAGGGGGCGTTGGCCGGGCGCCGACCGCGGTGAGGGGGTCTTCCCCCCACCGCGTCGGCGCTCGGCCAACGCCCCCTTTTTTTGGTTATTGATCAAATATGTGTCACTAACTTGTTTTACCTGTCTTTAGAAGAAACATGGACGGTGAAAATGACTCACGCCACCCTGAAGAATTCTTATTTGGCATGATACGTGAGAATGTATATGTGCATCAAGAAGGTGCCGATCGAGAAGACCCCGGAGTAGCCGACCAAGAAGGAGTCGGCCGAGAAGGTGCTGGAGAAGCTAAACTTGAAGATGATGTTTCGTCGTTTCTTAACCCTTCCGGTGACGGAATGGAGATAGAAACGTTTGACGACGAAGGGCAAACAAACACCGATGCCGAACGACAATTGCAAATAAACGCCGATGGCGAGGTATATAGATTTAGCTTTTGGTGATACGAAGGGAATATGCATATTTGTATTAACGACTTTTTCTTTTTTCAGCCCTCCGGATCGAGCAAATCGTATTCTAAACGAGGTCCGAGCCAAAAGTTGAGTGCGAATCAGAAGCTGACCATCGATGTAGTATCTCCAGATGGCAAACTGTTGGAGCCAAAACAGCACGCAACAAAATTTATAAATCAATGCGGAGTGATTGTTAGGGACATGATCCCGATCATGGTTCAAGAATGGCACGAGCCAAAGAAGGCACGTCTTGGAGCTACTTTTGTGAACAAAAGATCCAAGAAAGACCTTTGGAGGAAGCTCATGGAAAATTTCATTCTACCTCCGGAGTACTCCAAGAAGGATGATGATGGAAATGAAATTCCAGGTGGACGTGAAAGGAGAAGGAGAGTTAAACAGTACGCTCTCAAGAAGATGGCTGAAGCATTCCGGGGCTTCAAGAAAATGTTATACGCAAAGTTTATTGCGAAAAAGAAAACTCCAGTGTTCGAAGGAGCATACGAGAAGTTGAGACAACAGTGGCCTGAATTTGTGGCATTCAAGACATCTGAGAGAGCCAAGGAAATGTCAGAAAAAAATAAGAAAAATGCTGATAAGAAGGAACATCACCATATTTTGAGGCCAGGCGGCTACGTGAGAGCAGTGCCCAAGTGGGAATCTATGGAGAATGAATTGAGGAATAGAGGAATCACTCCTGGTACAGAGGGATGGCCCGAAAGGGCCAAGCACTGGTGGTACGGACATGGAGGATCGTTAGACCCGGCAACAGGGGAGTGTGTTCATCGGAAACAGACCTTTACTCCCACAGTAAAACTTGTTAAGGCAATGGAGGATGCTCAAGCGGGATTGATCCGTGTCGACCGAGAGAACGACGAGCTGACGCACGCCCTCGGGAATCCAGAACACACAGGACGAACAAGAGGCAAAGGCGCCGGTGTTCCATGGAAGGAAGGGTTTTCTCAGCACGAAGATCCATACGGTTACAAAAGCCGTAAGAGAAAGAAGGATCGGGAAGCAGATCGGATCGGCAAGGTAGAACGTGAATTAGCCGACATGAAGAGTATGATACATCAACTTAGCCAGGGAGGCGGATCTCGGCTGCAGGAAGATCCAGTATTGGATCTTAATAGTCAGCGGAGAAGCAGCGTGGCTTCCACGGAGGTCCCAGCTGATGAGCATGAAGCACCGGGGTCTCGCTACCCCGTGGATGATGTTAGGGAGATGACAAATTGTGAGCTACATCAGCCAATGAAGAACATGACCTTGAAGGTGGCGAGCGGCGACGCTTTACCTTGTCTACCTGAAGCACTCCACCATGGGAACCCGATACCGGCTGGCTATGCTCGTGTCTCGGTGCTTGACATAGTCAGCTCGTTCGAGGACCTAGAGCTTGATTTTGCTACACCTGAAGGGGATCGGAGACTTGGAGATGTCAAGCGCCAAATCATTTTATGGCAAAAGAAATACATCAAGTTTCCAGGCTCAGCGCCAAGGCCACCGACTCCGAGGAATCCAAGTCCACCCTCCCCCGATGAATGTCGTCCACCTACGCCGCCCCCGAGTCCACCTCGGGCGCCGCGTCAGCCGACGCCACCCCTAAGTCCACCTCGGGCGCCGCGTCAGCCGACGCCACCCCCGAGTCCACCTCGGACGATGCGTCAGCCGACGCCGCCCCCTAGTGCACCTCCCGCGTGTCAGCCAACGCCGTCCCCCAGTGCACCTCCAGCGCGTTAGGCGAAGCCGCCCCCCAATACTACTCAGACGGGGAAAAAGCGGAGCAGGTCCGCTACGGTTAGTACTACTGATAAGGTAGTACATAAGACCACGAAGATACCAGAGCCATCGCTAAAGCCTCTTCCCAAGAGAGCTTATGACCGGACTCCCGAGGAAAACGAGGCGATAGTACGCGCCGAAGTGAAGGCATTTTTTGCACCGAAAGTGCCTGAGCCCAAGCCGACATACACGGAGAAACAAAAGGACTGGGCTTATGGTATGCTTACTGCAGAGCCCCAATATAAGATGAATCAGCCATCAGACTATAAACGCGAAATTGAAAGGCAAAGTGACTTGGCCAAGGCAAAAAGAAGCGGGAAACAAATTTCCCAGCTTGGAGAACAGAAGAATCAATCGGTCGCCCCGCTCATAGTCCCCCCCCCCCTCGATATCGATACGTCCTTCAGAGCCGATTTGAAAGAGGACCGATTGTTATTGGACCCCAGAGTAGTAGCAGCTGCACAACTATTGGGTTTAACTGTAAGGGAGGCAAAAGAGAACGCGGACGTCTTGAATGTGCCTCTTCTAGTTATGTTAGGCCTTGAAGAAGCGCCAGTGGGAGAGGTAGTAGAGCAATATGTACTGGGGGGGCCTCTGATCAAGCCTGAGGAGGAACGCGGTCTATCAACACATATGCGAAATCTGCTCGGCTGGTACAAGGTGCATATACAAAAAAGGACTTCAAACGTTTTATCCTCTTGGACGTTAGAGAGGAGCATTACTTCAAAAGATACATGTTACATATTCCAATGGACGAATTGTTTCACATATTCAATCAGCGCGATCTCGACAAGTCTACCATCAGTTGCTATTGTCTGTAAGTGATTTATATTCAAGTATCTAGCTAAGCTCGTTCATTGCCTATATATCTTAATTAACTATATGATTTTTGTATGCTATTATGCAGATTTAAGATGTTTGAATACAAAAAAAGGGAATCCATGACGTTGGGTTCATTGACCCATATATCATTAATGAAAGAATGTTAAAAGATCACCCCAGAGACGTGGAGAAGGACCTCTTCAGATTTTTTGTCAAGCAAAGTCTTAAAAGAGAACTTCTATTTCCTTACAACTTCAAGTGAGTGTTTCTATCTTTTAGACTTTTTTTTTGCTTACTCGATGTTAAGTGTAATTGATGAGTTATGCATGCGTGTCTGTAGTTACCACTAGATTCTGCTAAAGATTCAATTGGACACATCAACTGTTCATATCTTGGACTCATTGGATAAGCCCGACGTCCTGTTTAGCGACATGAAAGAAATGCTGCAAAAGTAATTTCAATCATTACCCGACTATATCAGCTCCTTTCATTAATTTCCTGATATCAAGTATTTAATAACTCATTTGCTCATTTTCTTTGCCATGTAGCGTTTGGACACGTTTCAGAAAGTCGGTAATAGGTGAATTCAAAGAACAGCTAACTTTTAAAAAGATAAAGGGTTTGAAGCAACCACCGGGGACCAATCTCTGTGGATTCTACGTCTGCGAGTTCATCCGGTGGTACACCAGTGAGCGGAGAGCACGTACCACGGACTTTGATGTACGTAAATAATATTCACAGTTTTCTTTTATTATAATCAATTGTGTTGAGTTTCATCCAACTTATATATATCCATATCGATCTTCTTAAAGTTGTATGTGATGCGGGAGAAGCTCGTACCAACCCAGCGCCTAAAAGCAATTCAAGAGGAGCTGACAGGATTCATCATGAGGGAGGTCCTCTGTGAGAAAGGAGAACACTATGTGGAGGACGAAGAACACTATCTGTAATTTAGTGATCTCCATGTAACTTAGTTTTTTTTGAAACTTGTTTGAAAAATAGTTGTACATACACTTGTTTGAAATTGTAGTATATACAGTCGCAAGACATCGTATAATATTATATATACATGTACCAACGTGTAATGTGTATGTACTAGTCGTAGAATATAGGTACGGAAACTCGTTTGAAATTAAAATGAACCCTAATTAAGCATAAACCCTAAACCTATAATCTGAAACAGCAACAAAAATAAAAATAAAAACAGAACACTTTAGTCCCGGTTCTCATTACTAACCGGGACTAAAGGTCCCCGAGACGGCGCTCCTAGCCGTGCCCACGTGGACGGCCATTAGTCCCGGTTCGTTTGCAACCGGGACTAAATGCTGAGGGCCTTTAATCGCGCTTTGCTAGTCCCGATTTCCAAACCGGGACTAAAGGCCGTTACAGACCGGGATTAATGGCCCTTTTTCCACCAGTGCTAGCTAAGTGTGATAAGAAAGAACGCTTTATTACTTCATGGTAAAGTCACTATAATATAATAGTGCATGTCAACCAATGCCGAAAAATAGATTGAAGGTACCAAAACTAAACTCTTGGAAATAGTTGAAGGACAGAAAAAATATATATCACTTAGAGTTTAGCTCTGCCGTTTTTTTCATGACGCGATACAGTCACATCTTAGCAGGAAAAGTCGCGTTTGTAATTTCTCTTGAAAGCAAATAGAGAACGAGTGGCTAGCTACAGGCATCAATAATACAACGAGCTAGCAGCAGCATACAAACTCCGTCCATATATCCATCTCACTGATATAACGTTTTGTCTCCTACTCCGTATACCCCAAGTTTTGTGGCTGCAAAGAAAGATAAAACGGAGAGGATAAATCACATCTTGATTTTTATTAACTGTTGCGTGCATCGAAGAGTGTGACAGAAGAATTGACGTGAGAGCTCCCTGACACGTTTTCTACAAATATCAACCATTTTATTTCTTTTTAAAGGATAAAACATTTTAGTGTGAGAGCTTATATTGACGTAGGAAACTGGTCATACATCAACACTCTTATTTTCTTCTTTTAATCATAGGAATTTTGCCGTTATGACATTTGTTAAACCTGGGCTTTCTTATGGGCCTGCATCGCCGCTTTCGGCCTATTGGCGGGACCTGGCTCGCTCTCACTCCATCGTCCTCATAAGAATTTGGCCCGACGAGCACAGCACATCGATGTCCCCATCGCGCCACCGCCCACCGGGTCGACGCCAGCACCGCCGCGCTCGTCTTCCGCGGCCGCCGCCGCCATCCCTCCCTTTCTCCTTCCAAGCCGCGAGTCCACCACAAGGGATCTCTCGCCGTCGGGCCACCGGGGGCCGGCGTTTCTTGGCGTCGCCGGCGAGCGGTGATGAGGATGGGGAGGGACAGGAGATGGTGGCCGGCAGCGCATCGGCGGCGCCATGGAGCGGGGCTGCACTGGAGGGGCGGGGAGGCGGGCGCGCGCCGGCCGCTGGCACAGGCCTTGAGGTAAGCTGGCAACCGTGGTATCGCTGCAAGTCGTTTAGTCCCACATCGCCAGTTTAGATGCGATTCCACGGGTTTATAAACGCTCTTGTCAGCGATTGTATCACCAGGTAGCATAGGAATAGGATTAGAGAGTAGAATACGCTGTAGAAGTATAGGATGGGTGTGTCTAATCTAGGGGCGGAGGTGAGAGGGGGGGAGCTATGCCCCAGGGGACGGCCAGGGGGGAGGGGTAGGAGGGGTGGGAGCTATGCCCCGCCGGACGGCCAGGGGGCGGGCGTAGGGGGAGGGGGGAGGCTTGCGAGCCTCCACAGTTGTAGGGCTGAGGGGTAAAAGGGGGAGCTATGCATCTCAGGAATATGGTCATAAAGGGGGGGGGGGGGGGGGGGGGTTTGGGGGGGTTCAATTCAAAATACATAGAACCATTAAATTAAATTAAATTCCTGAGATGGCAAAATCTTTTTTGCAATTCTTAGTTGAATTTAACGGTCTCATAACTTTGTTGGCGGCTCGTCAACTGATTCCTTACCATGCCATGGAGTCCCATGGAAGAAGATTACCACTGCTTCGCCCCTCGACAACTTAAACCTGAAAATGTTTCCCTGCTATCAAATTGTATCAAGAAAAGAGTTACAACTTAGTTCTCCACAGTGATAGGTCATGCCCATATTGTGGTTACGGAAATCTTGACTTTCAGCAACTATTTAGTTGAAGATGCAAAAAAAAAAAAAATCATAGGTACTAGTTCGTGCCTACAATTCATGGTCTGGAGCTTATTATTTGCACATAATATTGATTCAAGTGAAATCTATTTGCTACACATAAATTAATCATGAAGAATTTTACTGAAGATAAGAAACTGCTGGGTGTTTTTGGATTAATGTTTTGTTTGGTACAAACAAGAGCATGTGTAGGAATGTGACAGATTTCTATTTATTGCTCACACCATTATCATATTTGAACTTGTGGAAGATGCTACCAATGTCTTTCCTGGTCATCCTTAACACAATGTAGTTTATTTGTTCCACAAATTCGTTGGCTGTGTGATTTAACCTTGGTTCGCAGAACACAAATGGTCAGAAATTTAATCAGTTATAGAACACTTTTCATGTTCTTTATGACCCCCTGAATATATTCTAAATAGAAGCAAATATATCCCTTTCCACAGTTATACTTTGGACACAACCATGTTTTCTGTTTTGATGATAAAGTCTGATTCTCTATGTGTGCTGCCACTAATTCTTAAGAGCTTTCTCCCAGTGGCCAACGACTTAACGAGTCACCTGGTAGCTCCGAAAGAGTACCAATGGAGGGTCACACTATCTATTCCGGTTTCAAGGGATGACACAGTTCTGCTAGAGAAGGGACTTCCTCCAGCGAGCTAGACTCTTATGTTTTGGTGGGTACCTCCATCGATCATAGGGTGGATACATCTCATAAATAAGGTAGGAATGTCGCTGCTATCCTTTGCTGCGTCTATTTGAGTTTGGCTGGCAATGCTGCACAGGGGGCAGGTTTATAGCTGCATAATTTTTTCTCTCATCTCGGTAAGTGCCTACTCTCCACTTGATGCATTGACCGCTTCACTTAACCCTTATAGCTAAGTTTTTGGGTGTACGGTGCCGGTGTGGTGGTGTTTACTCCCTGTTTTCCAAATTTCCTCCCCCTCTTCAGTAAATGAATTTCTTGAAAAACATGTCATTGCTTTCATTCTGCTTGCTTATTGCTTTTAGGTACCATGAAAACGTTCACTAACTGCGATCCTATGTCCTGTAGGATTACCATTCAGCTTTTCCATATTAGCATTCTAAAATATTTTCTATTTATATGAAGTGTTTATAGTAATCTTGAAGGAGAAAGAATATGTACTGGAATTCATTATGAGAGGTGGTTAGAGACTCACTTCGATCGCTTTATGATTTCTCTAACTCCTGTTGGTTTCCCAGGGTACTATAGCACCCTCCAACTACTTTAAGTAATAACTTCACATCCTGATTGTGGTAATTGGCCAGCATCAATAGCTAGCACATCATGTCGGCTGCCACCGGCTGATCATCAGCATTCTAACTCCAACATCGTTATTATTAGTTTATTTGAAGAAGAGGCAAAATGGGACTAGAGGCTTTGATCGACCGTGATTGCTCCACACACCTTTTGAGTACTGCCCACGTGGAGCTGTTATTGTAGCATACTGCTCACTATCTTGTTTGAATCACCTATAATTGTAAATCTTCTGTTTGGCTGGATGAACGTCTAGATTTTATTTGTTCCCTCCTGGCTGATATAATGATTGTTGAATGATGGTAAAGGTTTCCTGCTTGTTGAGTTAATAATAAGATCAATCAGGTGCAACGGTGGCAATTATCAGAAAAAAACAAAGTTTTTTTTATAGCAGCCTCTTGTGTCTTCATACCACATGTAGCACTTGCGATGCATTTGGGACTTGAACTTGCGGCCAAATTGGGGTCATGCATTACAAGTTGAATCTGATTCGACGGAGGTTTTCAGTATCATGTCAGGCCAGGACAGACTTTGGAATGAAGCAGCGGCAATTTATGCGGATTGTTTGGTGAGTGTAGCAATGTTTGCGAAGGTGATTCAGCTCATGATATAGCTATCTATAGCTTTGATTTAAAATCTGATTGTAATTGGGTCAATGAAACCCCTAGCTTTTGCTTGCAAACCTTCATGGACGATGCAACCATTATTTGATTTAAATAAAATTGCCATGATGGCCTTCCCTAAAAAAAAGGTTGCCTGATTATTGAATCAAGAGGTAAGAAGCTGAGGTTGGGGGTCAAGAGGTGAAGTTCTTGAAAGCCATGCCATATGGACGACGAACTTCCCTACTAACGTAACCTGTTTGGTGGCCAGCGATTATGCCATATTTTAATGGAACTAGATGATACCCCGCGCATTGCTGCGAAAATGTGTCGATAGATCTTTGGAAAATTGGAAAGGAGATATCTCTGGTAAAAAAATGAATAACTCAAATAACTTAAGAGGGGAATAACCTGCGCTGAACAAAGATATTTGTTTCACTTCTATCTGCTAGTCATTGTTTACTCACTGATCTACAGTAGGCATCATTTCACACTCTGAACAATGATTTTCACACTCTGAACAATGATGTAGCACATTACAAAAGAATAATATGATTCAAGGAAACAGAAAGTCCAGAAACTTACTTCAGTATGGTTTATCATCTGTCCAACTTGCAGAACTACATCAAGTAAAGATAACCTCATGTTCGGTTTGCAGACCAGATTGAGCATTTGGAACTTATATATATCAAATGATTAGACCACGCTGACAAAAAAAATAAGCAAATTCGGAGCATCAACCTTCGCACCTTCTCGAATCTGATTCTTTCCGGATAAGCAAGAAACTGGCAGATCTAATGATCAGCGAATGACAATATCTTAAAGAATGCAACAAATGAAAACAGTGGTGTATTATATGTATGGGCGACAACAATAATTTAATTCAGCATCCCACTTCACTGCAGTGTCAGCTAAAAGAGGGAAAATAGAAATGACCATGTATAGAATATCAAAGATATGTGAAATGTCAAATAATGCTCAGACACGCTAGGACATAAGAAAGGATATACACATATGTATAGTACTTGCTACCACCACCTGCACCATTAGAGGCACATCCTCGACAGAAACATGTCTAACAGTAAGAAGGTCCACTGAAATAGTAGGTCATAGTTTTCGTACTTCATGATGAAGACATATGCAGTAAATCTGTACCAGTAGGCGGGCAAGGAAATAACTCGCAGGTTTAATTTACATGAGCAATGGATGGTTGGAGCGGTGCTTCTCAGATCTAGCATGAGGTGGGCTTCAGTTCGTTGTCCTTGCGATTGAGAAGTACTCCCTCCGTTTCAAAATATAAGATGTTTTAGCTTTGTAAAGCAAATGTATTTAGGCATTTTTTAGTGTGTAGGTTCACTTGAATATACACACTAAAACATATCTAGATACATTTACTTCACAAACCTAAAATATCTTATATTTTGAAACGGAGGGAGTAGCAATGAATACGAAGATGCCTTGGAATTAGGAGATGAACTGAACTCCCACGGTGGTAGAGACCAGCTGCACGCAGACGTCATGCATCGATGGGAGGCAAGTCCATCTTGATTGGCGATCAACTGCAGAGAGACAAACAGCAAATAAGATGAGTAAATAAGAGAAAAATTATATCAGTCAAACACAGGGCTGGCTCTATACTTTTTGGGGCCCTTGGGCGTAGTAAAAAAAAGGGGCCCACTAACTCCTATTATATATCCACATAAATGAATATATATAAACGTATATGTGCCTACTTTCACTTGGAAAAACTTATAAAGTAAAAGTCTGAGCACACATTCTTAATGTAAGATGCCTAGATATAATTGCACTTACTCAGTAGAAAGAATAAAAAGGTAACAAAATATAATAAGGAGGTTTGCTCCGGTACAACCCCCCCCCCCCCCCCCCCAAAAAAAACTCAATCAAAGCCCATGTCTAAGCCCATATCTAAAACCCGGTATACCCACGTAATAGGCATGTGGATCGAGGGTATACCCTATCCCATACATTTGTCCTTCCCCGATCCATTTCATTTATGTGTCGGCGCCGATCATCGCCCCGGCCAACCGCACGGTCACTATCGTCGGACCTTGCGACCGCCGCCGGACAGTCTTGCCCCTAACACCGGACAGTCCGGCTCCCTATTTCTGGTCAGGCCGGACAAGTCGTCGGACAACTTGCCGGATAGTCTTGCTCCCTCGCGCGTTTGTTACCAATAGCTGGACATATACCTGACGCCACACACCACCAATGAGCCGGCATACATAGATTTATCGGGGCGAATAGTTCTGGCGACGTGTCTAGTATATGTCCAGCTATTGGTAACAAACGTGCGAGGGAGCAAGACTGCCCGGCAAGTTGTCCGGCAACCTGTCCGGCCTGACCAGAAATAGGAGCCGGACTGTCCGGTGTCAAGGGCAAGACTGTCCAGCGGCGGTCGCGAGGTCCGACGATGGCAGTGACCGTGCGGTTGGCCGGGGCGGCGATGATTGGTGCCGACACATAAGTGAGATGGATCGGGGAGGGACGAACATATGGGATAGAGTTGAAGAGTATCAAATGCCTATACGTGGGTATACCTTCGATCCACATGCCTATACGTGGGTAAACCGGGTTTTGGATATGGGCTTGGACATGGGCTTTGATTGAGTTTGGGAGGGGGGTGTACTGGAGCAAACCCCTATAATAAGTACTCTCTAGTTTGATTATTGTTGTTGACATTAACACTACTTGTTGCTGCAAAATACTTATTTAAAGCACCTCTTCACGATTTAAGAAACTCCTCGCTTTCTTTTTTCTTTTTCGTAGCACCGGACAATTGTTTTAGCATTGTAACAACTAAGAAAGGATATTCGATAAATTTGCTTCGATGCCAAGCCGCCAAGGGACGTTTGCAGAAAGATCAAAACTGAGTTTGAACTTTGGATCTGTATGGGCAAGGACGAGGAATCACGTAGTCCTCGCTAGCGGTAGTGCCTTGGTGGCTTAACAGGCTTTAGCCTGCACTTGTATTCTTTCTAACAAAACTCTATTCCTATCTTAATGAAGAAGACTTGAAAAATAAAGAAATTTACATGAAATAAGAACCCTAATTGAAGAATTAAAGCATGGGGCAGATAAAAGATTAGATGGGGGATTAGACTTACAACAGGGGCGGGCGCAAGGCGCATGTAGGCAAGGCGGTAGGCCGATGATGACCACGATCGTCTTTCCATGTCCCTGGATGGAGCAGCTGCAACACCGGCCCTGCCTCTCCCATCTCCGTCTCTTTTCGTCTGTGAGAAGAACGAGACGTCGCGAGGCAATAGCCGAAAGGCGAAGGCGAAGCATATACGACGGGATCCCGGCCTGCTTCTCCTGATGGGCGATGGATCAATCACAGCAATCGATCTGCCTCGTGTCCTCGTCCCAGTTCCACGATTGCTCGCCCGACTTAAGCCCATATTAGAGAAACATACATACATAATCCTGACCCCCCTGGCCTGGGCCCTAGGCGGCCGCCCAACCCTGCCATGGGTCAGCGCCAGCTCTGGTCAAACACGCTAGTTGCACAGGCCACTACCAGCGAAGGAAGCTTTGGCCATGGTTGACGCCCATTGTGACATGTGACCGAGGGCAGGAAGAACCAACAGAAGGTACTGGAGACGCCAGACACAAATGAGGTGGGGATGGTGGACATATGAGAATAAAAAGGCGTGCTCAGATGATTCGTCTTCACCAGTGCGTGCTGCACAGATCGGGGGAGAGGAGGAGGGCGTTTTGTCTCTTCGGTGCTTCCTGGAAGAAGATGAACAACAATGGGTTTTTACTTGCGTGGGCTTTTCTATTTCTATTCGAGAAGGGTTGCCCTTCATTGCATGGTTAGCGAAACTGTTGGTGACGTGGATTCCAAGAGCAAATGGGGCCACTTGCTTAGGTGGATAGGCTGTATGTCAAGAGAAATATGTTAGTGGTGTTAGAAATAGGTTTAGCTTAGGTCTTAAGCTAACTAGGCAGTTACTTTTGGCCAAACGCCGTACGGACGTTACGCCCCATCGGGCAGACGCGACTTGTAATTACCGCCTTAATGGCACCTGTTCAAACTGTATATATAGCCAACTTCTTGATCAATAAAGCAGAGATTCATTCTCAATCCTTTACTTCAAACACGTTATCACGCACGCTGCTCTCCTGAGAGCGAAAAGACCACCGGAAAAACGACGAAAGACACCGTCGTTGTCAAGAACAAACTCAAGGCTATCCAAGGAACACTTTGAAGATTATACAAGACATTTTCAAGAAACGGCGTTGTCCAAGGGGGAGTGTTAGAAATAGGTTTAGCTTAGGTCTTAAGCTAACTAGGCAGTTACTTTTGGCCAAACGTCGTACGGACGTTACGCCCCTTCGGGCAGACGCGACTTGTAATTACCGCCTTAATGGCACCTGTTCAAACTGTATATATAGCCAACTTCTTGATCAATAAAGCAGAGATTCATTCTCAATCCTTTACTTCAAACAAGTGGGGTAAACTTCTTAGTTATACTAGAAGAATACACCGCACGTTGCAGTGGAATTTCTTTAAAAATTATTATAAATAAGACGTGAAATGTGAAATTGTTTATTAAAATCTGAAGATTCAATTGATCACAATATTTTAAAGCCAAATTTTATTAAAGTGAAATTGTTATGTATTTACCATGGTGAAGTGATCTATTGTACAGATTAAAAGAAATGATGAGGTGGATATGTTGCATGCAAACATATATTATAATTATTATTTAATAAAGATTAAAAGAATTGATGACATGGACAATTGATTGGAAATATAGTGGGTGATGTGGATAGCTTGCATGTTGAGATAGACAACTTAAATGATTTCTTAGTGAGATTTTGCTTTATAAGAAGTATAGTTAGGATACGGATATTATATTTTTTTTATAAAATGCTTCAGTTTTGGTGAGTGAGCGACCTTATCCATTTTCGTCACCAAACACTTAAAGGAATAAATTAAACTTTGAGAACAGTCGAGGGGCATAAACTTATTTTATTTTGCTTCAAGTTTTTTTAAAGAGTGTTTAAGTATGTCAGTTTTTCCTGACTAATCACTAATCGACATGCAGAGTCGCGCTTGCAATTTTTCTCAAAAGTAAGGACATCACCAACAAAAAAAACTTGGCGTGCAGAGTCGAGGGGTAAGGACGTATACCGTTTCGCTCTCTCGCGGAGAAGCTCGGGAAACGTCCAAGAATCTGCCCACGACCAGTTTCTCGAAATACACTGCGGAGCAGCTTAACGGTGGAAATAAGCAAGCCCACAGCTGGAGATTTCTTTTGGGCTTCAGCTGCCCACCACCTCGAAGCCCGGCCATAAGCTGAAAAGAAGTCCCCCTTAACTTCATCATGACGGAGGTCCAGCTCGGAGCTGTTATTATGAAAAGCTAGCATGCATAACAGCGCCAACTAAGTCGTTAGCGACCATAGCAACGGCAGATAGTCCTGCTGGTTTCATCCTGCAGAAAATGAGTAGAAGGGCAAGATAACAACCACAGTCCACAAAACAGTAAATAAATCAAGAAAGAGAAGTGATGGTGACAAGGCCCAGCAACAAATACAACCGGCAGTCAGCGACGACTCGGTATATTGCTCGGGGAAAGCGTGAACAGTAAAGAAATCAAGAAAGAAGTGATGGGGCAACTAACACAACCTGTGGCCAGCCACAACCTGGTAGATTGCTCAGGGAAACGGATGTCCTCGTTGGAATTGGTCAGGGTGGTGGTTGGTACAATTTGTACTGACTGTTACTAAATTGAAAAATAGCTACCTGTTTGTTAGATGTTCCCAAATTTAAAATGGTAATCCATGTTTCATCGCCAAATCTTGGGTACGATACAAAATAAGTGTCCTATCATCACTTTGTTTTCAAAAGTTTGGTATCCCATCCATTAGATATAAGGGATTTCTATTTTCGTGCCCTCGGGTTCTTAGTTGTGCTCAGTTTTCCCCAGCCGCTTAGTTTTTTCTCAGTTTTGCCCAAGCCCTTGTCTGAAACCCTCACAAAGAGCTCGGGCGGGAGGAATCCCGTTTAGTTGACCGTTGGTTGGTGCTGGCAAGTGGGGCCGCTGTTGGTGCCCCGCAGTGGACACGTCTCCACTTATCCAGATCATCATGGGACCCACAACTTGTCCACGGTAGTGCGCCGGACCCACAGCTTACCCAGGTGACCGTTGCAAAATGGGAGCCCGAGCCAGCCCCGCGCCCGTGCCATTGCTTCCCATTTCTTTCCCCGCGCCCCATTGTTCTTCTTCTCCGCCAGCGGCAGCCCTTCTCCGGCAGGCAGGTGATGTCTAGTTTCTCTTCGACCTCCCGTTCTTCATGGCCGCAGTATGGACCCGTGCCTTTGACAATATGCCCTGGCTGCCCACGCCAGGAGCCTCTAAAGCGGTTGATCTGTAAGAAGGACGACAACGACAACCGTGGACGTGAGTTCCTTGCATGCGAGAGCTTGCCATATAGAGAGGGGGATAAGGTTAGATCTCGCTCCAATTGCTCTGTTTTCTCTCGATTTTCTTGTTATTCCCTCGAATTTAGGATTTAGGGTTCACGTTGTTGTTTTCAGATCCTGAAGAAATGCAGGTATTTCGAGTGGATTGATGTGTACGTTCAGAGGCTTCAATTGCAGGAATCAATTGGCGCTATTGGGGAGCGCAATTTGGGAGGGGGGGACTTGCTGTAGAGAATGCGGTGGAGAGAGGAGCCGTTCCGATTATGCCTAATGCTCCCAATGCAGAACTCGTGGAAGTGAAGAGAGAACTGAAGAAAATGAACAAGCAGTTAAGGCAGCCGATCGAGTTGAAGAAGCAAGCTAATCTGATGGCTGGTTATTTTGTTGTTGTATAATTGCGATCGGGTTCTTATCATTGCTCATCAGGCGCTAGAAGTTGTTACAAGGGATCCCTTGTTACAAATCCATTATTCAGTTACATGTACTTGTAATTATTTTCAAAGTTAGTGTGTGCATTCACCAAAATTACCAAAAAATAATAAGTGTTAGAGAATATAGGAATGCTAAAGATAGTTGATAATTGTTAGAGGGGTGACAAATAATGCATTCACCGAAATCCCACAAATATGTATGTCTCATATTTCTACCAAAATTATACCACTTTTGGGACGTTTCAAATAACCAAAACTATATCCCAAACTATATTCCCTAAAAGAAAAGAAATGCTAAAGAAAGTTGATAATTGTTAGAGGGGTGATAAATAATCCATTCACCAAAATCCCCCAAATATGCCAAATATGTATGTCTCATATTTCTACCAAAATTATACCACCTTTGGGCCGTTTCAAATTACCAAAACTATATTCCCTAAAAGAAAAGGAATGCTAAAGATAGTTGATAATTGTTAGAGGGGTGATAAATAATCCATTCACCGAAATCCCTCAAATATGTATGCCTCATGTTTATACCAAAATTATACCACTTTTGGGCCGTTTCAAATTACCAAAACTATATCCCAAACTATATTCCCTAAAAGAGAAGGAATGCTAAAGAGAGTTGATAATTGTTAGAGGGGTGACAAATAATGCATTCACCGAAATCCGCAAATATGTATGTCTCTTGTTTACACCAAAATTATACCACTTTTTAGTTTAACATTTTTAGATCGTGGAAAATAATGCATAAATAGAGGGAATATAGTTACGTGGCAAATTCATTATTGCACATAAATAGAGGGGTGGCACTGTCCACCGACAGAGAGAGAGATGGGTGGTCACAAAGAGAGAGAGAAAGAGAGAGAGAGAGAGAGAGAGAGAGAGAGAGAGAGAGAGAGAGAGGGATGGCCACGAAGAGACGGAGAGGGGTATACTGCCCGTTAGATCAGTGGATCAACGGTTGGTGGAGTCGATCCGTGTAACAACGGCTCAACCAATCAGGATAAGTTTGGGCTTCTGTGAGCATTTGTGACAGTACTTGAGGGCAAAACTGAGTAGTACTAAGAAACCAAGGGCACGTAAATAGTAAATAGACTAAGGGATTCAAACAAAAGAATTACAAAATGAAAAATACGTGTTTTGTACAATATAATTCATATTGGGCTACATCAAATTATTTGCAATTCAAATATACATGAGTATGACAATTATGGCCTCATTTAGACAAACTATGTTTTGGGGAAGATGTTTTGCAAAGGGGTTTGAGTGGAAAACCATGCATCTTCATAGCTATTAGTGATTCTGAGAAGTGGCAATTTGTGGTAAACCCTTGATTTATCTATGTTTGTTAAGGTTTCCTAGGTGGCAGGTTGCGTAGAAAGACTCCATGAGTAGGTGCCACTATGTTTTTATTTTTTTGGATTTTTTTGCGCATGAAATGACTAAATTAGCTATGTTAATCTCATTTGTTGACTCTCTGTTGACCAGCTATTTGAGGGTAGAACTGAGTATATTGTACTTGCCAGTCTAAGTACTCGAGGGGAAAACTGGGTACAGATAAAATTTCTGTATAAGGCCCGAGGTTATAACTGAGTACACCAAACGTTCCAGGGTTAGCCTCGTGTCGCGGTGCACGCTGCAGCCGTGCATAGCGGACGCGTGTTGTGGTACATGCCACCTTCGTCTTTATAGAGCCCCTCTTTCTCTCCCTCGACGCTCACCCACTCTCTCATTCTCACTGCAACCGCCTCTCTTGTCCCATCATCTTCTCCACAACCGAAGAAAAAACCCCGAAGAAAACCGTCGGCGATGGAGAAGAATGAGATGCCCATTGTCGGCGCTTCCAACATAGCCGCCGGCGCATCAGCCACCGACGCATCGGCCGCCGCCGCCGTCCAGGCCCCCGTCGCTGCTTCCGACGTAGCCGCCGGTGCATCAGCCGCCGGTACATCGGCCGCCGCCCCCGTCCAGGCCCCCGTCGCTGCTTCCAACGTAGCCGCCGGCGCATTGGCCACCACCCCCGTCCAGGCCCCCGTCGCTGCTTCCAACGTAGCCGCCGGCGCATCGGCCGCCGCCCCCGTCCAGGCCCCCGTCGCTTGGGACCCGTACGAAGACTCGTATGAACCAGTGTCGTACGTCACGCCGGAGAACCCCTACGACACCAGCATCGTCGACGACGAGCCGGAGGTAACCCTTTGTTCCCTTATTCTTATCCCATTTCAATCCTTTTGTGTTAGATCTAGCGTTATTAGGGTTCGTATGTTCCTAGTTCAATCCTTTTGTGTTAGATCTTGCGTTATTAGGGTTCGTATGTTCCTAGTTCAATCCTTTTGTGTTAGATCTTGCGTTATTAGGGTTCGTCTGTTCCTAGTTCAATCCTTTTGTGTTAGATCTTGCATTATTAGGGTTCGTCTGTTCCTAGTTCTAGATCTTGCGTTATTAGTGTTTGTGATTTGCTTTTGTTTAAGATTCGGTTAACTTATGTGAGTAATCAATCCTATCCGGTTAATTTGTGCCGATGATGATTAATATTTAGGCACAAATTGATTCAGGGTTTGGTCAGTGAACAATTGGTGTGTACAAATTTGTTGTGCATGATCTTTGGTTCACTGACTCAAATCCTGGATATAAGTGTGTCCAATATAACTGAGGCTACCTCTTTTTTTCGTGCCCATATTATCATGCATGATCTTTTGTTCACTCTTTGTTCCATCATCGCTGCAATTGACTCCGTGTTTTTCAATCTTTGGTGCTACGTGACAGGTGCAGAGCAGCGACGTCGATAGCGACGATGAGTCCTTCCATACCAAGACTCGTCACGTCCTCAGGAGGCTGCAGTCCGGCCATTACGATGGTCACTTTGCTCGAGGCGTTTACAGGTGCCCCTTCTGCAACAGGAGGCTCCGCGCCACCGACTTCAACTGCCTGGTAAACCATGCTGAATCCATTGGCAGAGCCATTGACAGCGCTAGAGTTGGAACGACCGTGAACGTGCATGTGTTCATGACCAAACACAAAGTACTTGGAATTCACTTGCGCAGCCTCCAAGCTTAAATTCATGTAAAATGTAGCTTATGTTGGATCTATCGGTAGTACTGTTGGATCTGTCGTGAATATATTTATGCTATGTTGGCTGCTGTATGCAGCTTATCCTATATTTTCTCTAGATTTGTGCCCTAGATTTCCTACCTGATTGGGTAAAAACGAAGGCATAAAGAAATGAATGGCGTTAAAAAACAGAAGGAGAAGCTGCTCTAGATTTGCTACCAATTTGGGCAATTAAGAATGAATGAGATCGAGCGAGAGAGAGGAAAAAGGTGCATTGAAAACTGCTAATCTGGACGAAAGAGACAGAAACCACTCGTGCCCATGTCCCGGACCAACGGCTCCACACGCTACGGCCCCATACGCTACGGCCCCCGCTCCGCTTGTATGACCAAATACGGCCTCGTCCTGTCCCACGCGGTCCCTTTCTATCAGCCCCACACGACGCGGCCCCACTCGTCAGCACAGAACGGTCAACTGAACGGGTTTCCTCCTGTCCGAGCTCCTTGTGAGGGTTTCAGACAAGGTCTTAGGAAAAACTGAGGAAAAACTAAGCGGCTGGGGAAAACTGAGCACAACTGAGGACCCGAGGGCACGAAAATAGAAATCCCTAGATATAATGCAAAAAGAAAGAAATAACCTAATCAAGTTAAACCGAATAGTTCTAAAAGCAGTACTACTCATTTGAAATTTGGATATTTATTTGCATTCGAAATAGCATTTAACATATGTCATCAGAATTTTTCATGCCATTGATATTTTAACATCATAAAGTTTGACCCTCGATTAGACACATGGATTACGTGACATAACCCGACAGCATTTGTATATAAGGTTGTTCTCCTATAGCATAATATAGTACAAATGAACTACTATTTCCGTCCCACAATGTAAGACGTTTTAGAATATCTCTGGCTAGTGTGGAGCAATACCGACCGATCAAAGCCGCTGATCCCAACATGCTTCTTCGTGCAAATAAACTAGCAGTGATGCAGTCAGAATGGTGATAATCGGCGGTGTACTAGCCATAGACGTTGGCGAATTGCCAGAATTTCCGCTTCTGCACTCCATGCTTCTCTTGTATGTGTAAGGTTTCCCACTGATATACTATCTAGATCTGAGGGTGTTATACTATCCTGGAAGAAACCAACAGAGGTTAGAGAAATCATAAAGTAATCAAAGTGATTCTCTAACACAAGAGTGACAAATACAAGCGATTCAATTAAACCGAGAATAGTTTTAAGTTTACATACATAAGCAATGCAATAATTCTTTAAACCACCTCTTGTACTGAATTCCAATATTTATTCTTTCTAACACCCATTTCCTCACAATGATTTTTTCATTTGTTCCAATGTATCACCTTCAAGATTAATATAAGCGCTTTCTATAAATTGAAAAATATTCTAGAGCACTAGCATGGAAAAGCCATAGGATCACAGTAGTAAACGTTTCCATGGTACTAAAAAGTAGCAATAACCGAGCAAAATACATTTTTTCCAGCAATAACCATGTTTTCAAGAAAACACATTTACTGAAGAGGAGACAGTTTGGATAACACGGCGCAAACCCCGACAAGCATGCAGCTACAGATCATCCGTACACCACAGAAATTAGCTAAAAGGGTTGTAGACAAAATTATAAGCGGTCAATATATCAAGTGGAGGGTAGGCACTTAATGAAATGAGAGTAAAATCTGCGCAGCTGTAAACCTGCACCCCATGCAGCATCAGCAGCCAAACTCGAAGAGCAGCGGCAAGAACAGCAGCAAGAACACCAGTCTATATAGAAAAGACATTCCTAGTTTTTTATGATTTGTATTCACCCTATGATGGATGGAGCTCCCCACCAGAACATGGAGTCTTCCCCACTGGAGGAAGTTCCTTCTTTAGCAGACATTCCTAGTGTAACCCTCCATTCATACTATTTCAGAGCCACAAGGTGACTCGTTAAGTCTTTGAACGCTGGGGGAAATCTGTTAAAGAATTAGTAGCGGTACACACAAAGAATTAGACGATTGCATCAAACAAAAATCAAAAGTATAACTAGAGAACTATTTGCTTATGTTTCAGAGGGACATAAGAACCATGAAAAGAGTCTACCTGATTAAATTTCCAATCAACTTGCTTTCGGTAAAGCAAGGTTAAATTCCAGTGCCAACTAGTTTGCCCTAACGAATTTGTGAACAAATAAACTACATTGTCTTAAGGATGAGCAGGAAAGACATTGGTAGCATCTTCCACAAGTTCAAATATTGATAATGGTGCGAGCAATAAATCGAAATCTGTCACATTCCTAGACATGCTCTTGTATGTACCAACAAAAAAAATCCAGAAACAAAGCAGGTTGTTATGGCTCATCATATTGGGAGAGCTAAGTAGGCATTGAAAGATCTCCCCAGTATCCACCCTACTTTACACATTTTATCGTTAGATAGCTTTTAAATATAACGAACAAAGCAGAAATCAAGGATAATACTAACTAGTAGATCACGACAATATTACCACTAGAAACATTGAGCTCTTAATCTGTAGGTGGTCCTACTGATTATGGATGGATTAGTGGATAAAGTTTGTATACAATTATAAGCTACTGTTATTTGAAGTGGACTGCTAGTCGCATATCATCAATCCAGCCAAAAAGCATATCCCCAAATTAAAAAACATAGAAACTGATGTCCAAGCGAATGTAACATAGAAACTGCTAGCACATAAATTGCTTCACGCCCTTTTTATCTTCAAATATGTTTTTTCTTATCTTTAATGAAATTATTCATGATTAATTCATGTGTAACAAACAGATTCTAGTTGAACCAATTTTATCTGCAACTAATAAGCTGCAGACCATGAATTGTAGGCATGAACTGGTACCTAAGATTTTTTTGCATCTTGAACAAAATAGTTGCTGAAAGTCAAGACATCCGTAACCACAATATCGGCATGACTATCAGTGTGGAGTTCTAAGTTTTAACTCTTTTCTTGATACAATTTGATAGCAGGGAAGAGTGAACTAGCAAGGGTTTCCACAAACCTTTTGGACCTATTGAGCTATCTTACCAGACATCATGCAAGAAAAAAACATTTTCAGGTTTAAGTTGTCGAGGAGCGAAGCAGTGGTAATCTTCTTCCATGGGAATCCATGGCATGGTAAGGAATCAGTTGACGAGCCGCCAGCGACGCCAACAAAGGAGAATGGGTTTGAGGCCGTTAAATTCAACTAAGAATTGCAAAAAAGATTTTGCCATCTCAGGAATTTAATTTAATGGTTCTAAGAATATTATTTTAAGTACTTTTATACTTATGTATTTTTGAATTGAACCCCCCCCCCCTTAGGACCATAAGAAAAAATCATTTTCAGGTTTAAGTTGTCGAGGAGCGAAGCAGTGGTAATCTTCTTCCATGAGAATCCATGGCATGGTAAGGAATCAGTTGACGAGCCGCCAGCGACGCCAACAAAGGAGAATGGGTTTGAGACCGTTAAATTCAACTAAGAATTGCAAAAAAGATTTTGCCATCTCAGGAATTTAATTTAATTTAATGGTTCTAAGAATATTATTTGAAGTACTTTTGTACTTATGTATTTTTGAATTGAACCCCCCCAAACCTCCCCTTTAGGACCATATTCCTGAGATGCATAGCTCCCCCCCCCCTTTACCCCGCCCCCTCAGCCATACACTATGGAGGCTCGCAAGCCTCCCCCTCCCCCTACACCCGCCCCCTGGTCGTCCGGCGGGGCATAGCTCCCACCCCTACCCCCTGGTCGTCCTGTGGGGCATAGCTCCCACCCCTACCCCTCCCCCCACAGTCCCCCGGCGCATAGCTCCCCCCTTTACCTCCGCCCCTAGACTAGACACACCCATCCTATACTTCTACAACGTATTCTACTCTCTATTCCTATTCCTATGCTACTTTTTTTGAAACATAAAATATATTAAGCTAGCAAGCCGCCTCATTAAAAACCTTCCAGTCCCCTTAGGTACCCTGGTAAGGAAAAGAGTGTGTCTGAAACTTGCTGCTTCACTCAGAATTCTGTTACATCACTGATGAGTTTATCTAGGAGAAAGCTAGGGGGTTCATCGACCCAATTATAAGAGAGTTCATTAGCGAAACTAAACCTAGCTAACTCATGTGCAACTTTATTTGCTTCCCTCGGACAATGACTGAAGGAGACATCCCCCATCGAAGTAACCAAATCCACACAGTCCGCATAAATTGCTACATTCTCATCCCACCATCTTTCTGCTCCTTTGCAGGCATCAATTACCTCAGTTGAATCTGATTCTGCCTGCACCCTACTACAGCTCATCTCATTTGCCAGTTTAAGTCCTTCTCTCATCGCTATTGCTTCGGCCATCAATGGAGTGGTGACATGCGGTAAGAACACACACGAGGCAGCTAAGAAATTTCCTTGAAAATCACGAAGGACTGCTCCCGCCGCACCTGCATGTCTGTCCTCGAAGAAAGAGGCATCAACGTTCAGTTTGACATGGCGAGGCTTCGGTTTAGACCATCTAGCTTCCCTAGTCCCTGCAGACTTTGAGGCTTTTAACGCATTAGCTGTAATAGAAAGAATAGACATTTTGCATCTATAGATAGGAGGGACTACTTCATTATGTGTCTTGCGGCGTCGAATCCACCATAAGTACCAACAGGACACCGAGATCATTTCCTTCAAACCAATTTCAGAAAAACCCGCCAGAGTATTATCTTGGCGCCTTAACAATTCTTCAAGCACAGAGGAACCCGCACGATCCACCTGCTCCGCCTCAATAATTAAATCAGCAATGCCTAGATTGTTCCATAGGTCCCTAGCCGTTTCACATTGGAATAGTAAGTGACTAATATCCTCTGGACCTTGGTTACAAATGGGACAGTGATGCGGCACGGTGTGTTAATGTAAATCACCGTCCAGTTGGGAACCCCAAGAGGAAGGTATGATGAGTACAACAGCAAGCTTTTCCCTCAGAAAGAAACCAAGGTATGTCGAATCTAGGAAAAACCAAACCCCAGAAGGTGATGCTGACTAGCCTAGTAACACTCCAACAAGGGCGCCGTTTACGACACTTGTTGACACGCCTTCAACTAGTAGCAACGCGGAACCTGCACACAACACAACCAAGTACTTTGTTCCCAACTTACGATGAGGTTGTCAATCTCACCGGTTTGCTGTAAACAAAGGAATGAGCGTATCGAGTGGAAAGCAATAGTAGTATGCGAGTAAAGTAAATACTGCGTGTAAAGTAAACAGGTGATAGCAATATAAAGGAAATAGGACCGAGGTCCACAGTTCACTAGTGGTGTCTCTCCATAAGATAAAATAACACATGCTGGGTAAACAAATTACAGTTGGGTAATTGATAGAATAAAGATAACGTGATATGTCAAGAGGATCACTATGAGATTTACTCTGGGCATTACAACAAGATACATAGACCGCCATCCAACTGCATCTATGACTAATAATCCACCCGCGGGAAATCAATCCGAGAACCCCACAAGTATTAAGTTGCGAACAACAGATAAGAATGTAAACAACAGATAACTGCATTAAGCAAAGTGTGTAATGTAAACAAAGTATATGCCCTTGGACATAAGAATGTTGTTTTCTCCCTAGTGGCAACAGCACATCTACAACCTTAGAGGTTTTTGTCACTCCCCCAGATTAAATAGAGGCATGAACCCAACTATCGAGCATAAATACCCCCTCTTGGAGTCACTAGTATCTACTCGGCCAAGATAGCTACTAACAACGGAGAGCATGTAAGATCATAAACAACATAGAGATAACATAAGATAATATTCAGCACATCAACTCAATCATAACACCAATATTCATCGGATCCCAACAAACACAACATGTAGAATTACATAACGGTGATCTCGATCATGTAAAGCAGCTCACGAGATCTAAACATGAAGCACATGGTGGAGAAGACAACCAACTAGCTACTGCTATGGACCCATAGTCCAAGATAGACTACTCACTCATCGCGCCGGAGGCAAGCATGGCGATGAAGAAGACCTTCGGTGGCGATTCCCCTCTCTGGCAGGGTGTTGGGAAGAGCTTCTGGACCCTCCCGATCTCGGGTCGACGACGGCGGCGGATCGCGATGTGTTTCTGGAAAATTGATCGGGTACTTAGGTTTTTCCCGTCGGGGGGTCTTTATAGGCGAAGGGGCATCGTCAGAAGTGGACCGAGGCGGCCTCACACATAGGGGGCGCGGCTAGGGCCTAGGCCGCACCGCCCTGTTGTGTGGCCGGCCTGTGGCCCCTCTCCGTCTCCTCTTCGGTTCTCTGGAAGCTTCGGTAAATTTCTGGATGTCTGGCTTTTGTTTCATCCAATTCCGAGAATATTTCCTGTGTAACTTTTCTGAAACACAAAAACAGCAGAAAACAGGGAACTGGCACTGTGGCATCTCGTTAATAGGTTAGTTCTGGAAAATGCATAAAAATGCCACGAAGTGTAACGAAACACTAAGCAAATGGTGTAAAAACAAGCATGGAGCATCAAAAATTATAGATACGTTGGAGACGTATCAGCATCCCCAAGCTTAACTCCTGCTCATCCTCGAGTAGGTAAGTGATAACAAAAATAATAATTTTTTAAGTGACATGCACCTATACAATCTTGACCATATATGTAAGCGTTGTGCGTTGGGATCAAAAGAACTTAAAACATAGGCACGAAAGATATAATCTTGATAGAAGAAACTTAGCAACCATGTTATAACATGAGAAAGAACACAAACAAAAGATCATGAAAATAAAACAATGAAAGTCAAACGTGTGTTCAAATCATATGGAAAAACATACAAATGGTTTTCAGCTTGTCCTTCATGAGAGAGCAAAACATAAATGCATATGACACCTTCAAGTTTAAGAGGGCGACTAGATACAAATAATTTAAGAATAAGTGAAACCAACATCATGAATCAATCAATGAAAACTTTGGGACAATGCACATTATACTCAGAATGACAACTATGCTCTCTTAGACGGTGCATAAAAGGTGGTGACTCAACATAAAAGTAAAAGAAAGGCCCTTCGCAGAGGGAAGCGGTGATTGCAAGTTTTATAAACCTTCAAAAATTATGGTACATACTAGCTTTGAGCTCTCATTGCCCCCATCATAGGCATCTTGAATGGTTAGAGTTAATGCGAGTACAATTATAAAACATATGCTTGACAAATCATAAGTTGAAAACCTCGTGTCCCGTGAAGTACGAATACGCAAACCTCATGCTACTCGACTTAGAGTCCCAAGCAGGCTCTTGTCATTGTAAATATATGTGTATCATCGAGAACCGCCAATGGGGTACCTCCTGCCCGATGACATGGAACAAGCCCACATTAAAATGACAAGACAAACAGACAATGAACACCTCGACATCTCTTTTATTTACCATTGGTATAGCTTTTTATTGTGAGATGCGTCGTCGAATGTCCACTATGGACATGCTGTAAATTTTCACCATGAATGATGCATGACTTAGATTAACGGCCCAGGCGTTTCCCTAACACATATAAGAACTCCATGATCCCGCAAGATTCCCAAATTATTTCACATCACGAGTATCCATAAACAAAAGATCACGATATCAACTCAAATGAAAGATAGTGCAATGTTGAAAGCTTGCCCCATGACGACATGGCTGGGCTAATTTCCAACTTACAACTTGCAAGCATAACAACTCAACATAAGAGAGCCACAGTGTCAAGTTTTAAAACGAGAAAAGTAAAATGTGCCATCGGATTTGTGAGAGCTTTACTGACCAATTTTCGCATAACACCAAAAAGAGTTTAATTTGAAGGATAGATAAAAGCAAGTCAAATGTACTTTGGAATAACAAATTGCTAATAGGTATGTATGGTGGACACTTTGGAACAACTTGGTTTTTAGGAGTTGGATGCACGAGTAGAGCTCATACTCAGTACAAAATGAGGGCTAGCAAAAGACTGGGAGCGACCAACTAAGAGAGCAATAACGGCCATAATCATGCAAAGCGACAAAGCAACATTAAAAGAAGCATAAGATGGCATCAAAAATTAAAAACTAAATGATCATAGAGGCTATAGCGACTTTGTATGATTCTAACATGTGTGAGCATGCGCAAGTCAACCCAAATAAAGCATCAAGGAGAAAACCAAAATAATGCTTCCAAATAATAAAAACAACGCATGATTTTTTTAAAGGCTCATTAAGCAATCTCAGTCATTTGAGACAAGTCATGCTACAACAAAACCACTAAACATACTATCAAAAAGACATCAAGCACGACATGCAAAAGCCTAGGCCACAGTCTACACAAGCTCCTTTTTGTACCACTTTTTTGCATAAAGCTTTTTCTCTTTTCCAACACCATTCGAACCTTTTTTAAACAACTCTTTTGATGAATACCAACATGGACCAGAGGTCAAAATACACCTTGATGCAAAGATATAACAAGATCTGAACACAAATCAAGGCGAAAAATGAAAACTAAATGCAGTAGCAGAAAAAGAGAACACTCGTTGAAACGATAAGAGTGAAAAACGGAGTGTTCTTAGCAAATGAAAAGCAAGGCAACTTCTCCTAAAGAAATTCGTTGGGGTCCAACTATTTATTGCAGCAAACAAAACTAAACTAAACTGAAAACTAAAACAACTGACGCTCCAAGAAAAATGCATAGTGCATGAAGCAATAAAAATATAGTGTGTTGAAAGGTGACCTGATTTTTGCCGATGAAGAAGGGGTGCCTCGGGGGCATCCCCAAGCTTTGACGCTTTTACCTCTTGGATATTCTTGGGGTGCGTGGGCATCCCCAAGCTTGAGCTTTTGTCCATTCTTCACCTCATCACATTATTCTCCAATCCCTACACTTAAAAACTTCCTTCATACAAAACTCAACACAATTCTATTAGCAACATTAGTGTAAGCATAACATTGAATCAACCCTTTTTTGCTTCAGGTTTCAACTCAAAACCACCACATATAAAGTATATACTACTGTAGCAACTTCCCCAAAAGTTCCGTGATCAAAAGAACTCAAAAAGAAAGCGATCGAGCGACAAACACAAATATTGGCATAAATCTGTCAAAACAGAACAGCTGACAAAGGTTGAATTTTTAGAGGGTTTTCTGTTGCTCAAATAAAAAAGTGTTAAACTAATGAAAGTTTGGATAAAAACCTGGGGCATATGCACAAGAAATCTCAGGTCCAAAAGATATACAGAGAATTTTCACAAATTTTTATGATGCAGCACCGAAATCTGTTTCAGGACAGCAACATCCCCAAATCTTACCTCACTCAAATTAGAGGCTTCTCTTGGCACAAAAACAAAATAAAAATGATAAGGAGAGGTTATTATAGTAGTAATAACTTCCAAGACTCAAATAAAAGAAAAAGAACTGGAAGTAAAAAACATTGGGTTATCTCCCAAGAGTGCTTTTCTTTAACGCCTTTGAGCTAGGCGCAGAAAGTGCGAATCAAGTATTTTCGAAAGTAGCATCAAGATCAACTGTTTCCTCAAGATCACCGCTTACCACACTAGGCACTTTAGAGGTTCCCGAAGATGATTCAACCTGCAAGTTACTCTTAGTTGAACTAAAAGTCTTACCAATCTTAAAAACATGCTGCGGTTTAGGCACAGACACCTTGGGAACATACATAAATTTTTGCTCTTTTCCAACAAAAGCTTTCTCCTTCTTAAACTTAAGAGAAGAGAAAATTGAACTTAAAGTTTCCATAGATTCCTCCAGTTTCCCAATCCTAAGATTTTGACTATCAAGAGTAGTGCTAGCCTCTAAAACGGTGATTCTCTTACCGATACTCTCTATCAATTCATTAACACGGCTAGCATTATCAAGGATATTTGGCAAACTTTTTTCTAAAGAGCTAAGCTTTTCCAAAACTTTCTCCAAAGTGACCTCAGTTTTAACAACATGAATAGGTGGTACTCCCACTAAACTTTCAATTAAAGTGCATGCTTCAAGAGCGGGAGTACCCAGAAAATTACCTCCTGCAAGAGTATTGATGACCCACAAGTATAGGGGATCGCAACAGTCTTCGAGGGAAGTATTACCCAAATTTATTGATTCGACACAAGGGGAGCCAAAGAATATATGCAAGCCTTAACAGATGAGTTGTCAATTCAGCTGCACCTGGAAACAGTCTTGCTCGCAGCGGTTTATTAGTAGCAACAGTTTTATAGTAGTGACAGCAGGGAAACAGTAGGAACAAATACTGTAGACATAGGGATGGATTACGGGCGTTGCATGGATAAGATAATTCATGAAATCAATGAGATATGGGCATTGCAGATAAATAATGATAAAGCATCCTAGTTCAAACAATCATAGGCATGTGTTCCGTATATAGTCGTACGTGCTCGCAAGGAGAAACTTCCATGACATCTTTTGTCCTACCAGCCTGTTGCAGCAGGGCCTCAAGGGAAACTACTGGTAATTAAGGTACTCCTTTTAATAGAGTACCGGAGCAAAGCATTAGCACTCGGTGAACACATGTGATCCTCACATCATAGCCATCCCCTCCGGTTATCCCAATTTCTGTCACTTTGGGGCCTCGGGTTCCGGACAACAATATGTGTATACAACTTGTAGGTAAGACCATAAACAACAAGTATCATCATAGAAATAATAACATGTTCAGATCTGAAATCATGGCACTCGGGCCCAAAGTGACAAGCATTAAGCACAACAAGTTGCAACAATGTCATAGGCACTAAATAAAGATACTAGGCACTATGCCCTATCAATCTCATATCAAATTACATGAACAATCTCATCCAATCCCTACCATCCCCTCACCTACAGCGGGGGAATTACTCACACATGGATGGGGGAGTCATGGATGGTTGATGGAGGAGCGTCGGTGGTGATGGTGATGAAGATCTCCTCCGAATCCCCGTCCCGGCAGGGTGCCAGAACGGAGTTTCTGGTTCTGAATCGCGGTTTCTGATGGCGGCGGCGCAGCGGAAGTCTATCTGGGAAAAACGCTATCTCCCCGATATTATGTCGTCAGGGGGTATATGTACGCGAGAGGGGAGGTCGAGAGGGGACCTGGGGCCCCCTCACGCAGGGGTGGCGCGGCCAGGGCTGGGCCGCGCCACCACTGTGTGACGGCCCCTCGAGCCCCTTCTGCCTCCTGTCTTCTGGCTCCGTGGGTCTTCTGGTGAAATAGGATTTTTCATGATTTTTCCCGAATTTTTACTGGAAGTTGAATTTCTGCACAAAAACGAGACACCGGAGCAATTCTGCTGAAAACAGCGTCAGTCCGTGTTAGTTGTATTCAAAACACACAAATTAGAGGAGAAACAATAGCAAAAGTGTTCGGGAAAGTAGATACGTTTTGGACGTATCAACTCCCCCCAAGCTTAGCTATTTGCTTGTCCTCAAGCAATTCAGTTAACAACTGAGAGCGATAAAAGAAACTTTCACGAACACATTTGCTCATATAATGTATATACACTAACTATGTGATCAAGTACTCAGGCAATTCATAATAAGAAATATGCAACTAATGTCACCTCATAGTCAAGCAAGCTATGAAAGAGTGCCAATGCACTAATAACAAGTAACATGTGCATGAGAAGCTACAAGATTGTAATATGCATAAATGATATGAAAGAATGGTATCCCACTTGCCTTTATTTGTAGAGCAAAACATAAATGCTGAGGTACCTCTGAAGTCCAAGGGAAGACTAGAAGTAGAAATATCAAAGATACAAGCATCAAAGTTATACCACAATTAACCGTGTTCTGGGACAAGCACATTACACTAAGAATAACAGCTATGCTCTCAAGAAGTGCTTAAAGTTAGAAGATGGTGACTCAACATAAAAGTAAACGAATGGCCCTTCGCAGAGGGAAGCAGGGATTTAACATGTGCTAGAGCTTTTCATTTGTAAAACAGAGATAAAAGTTTCTTTTGAGAGGTGGTTGTTCTATGTCAACGACTAGCAATGGGGACTTACTATCTTCCATAATAAATAAGTGAGAGCGGTTCCGAGTTCTTTGAAATTTGGCACATTGGTGCTCTTTTATAAAGCTTTGGCACTCCTCCCCACCTTTTTCCTTTCTCAAACCATGGCTAACCGATTCCATCGGGTGCCCACCAACTTTCACATTTCTTTGGAGGAGTGCCTTTTTTCTTTCTTTTAGAATTAAGATTATAATGGTCTGACCAGCTCCCTTGCAAAATTAATGACGAGCAGATGAAGCTGCCTAGTCGAGGGATACTTAATTTAATATGGAAGATAGCAATTCCGACCACTACGTCCCCATGAGCTAAAAACAGTGGCACAAAATGAGAAGTAGTTGAAAGTTTTGAAAGGTAGCACATGAAAATTTACTTGGAATGGCTTACAAATACCATGCATGGGAATTTATAGTGGACTCTTTGGAAGACTTGGTAATTGGTAATTGGATGCACGAGTAGAGCTCATACTCAGTACAAGTGAAGGCTAGCAAAAGACTGGGAAGTGACAATCGAGAGAGCAATAACTATCATAATCATGCTTGCGACAGAACAAAATTAATATAGGCATAAAAATGATACAAGAACTCTGAGGCAATTTAGATCATCAAGGCTTAATTGACTTTTTGTTCAGTCATATGCATGCTTGAGCATGTGCCAAGTCGATTCAAATGAAGCTTTCAGAGGTGGATACCATAATATCATACCATACTATGAATAAAACAATGCATGCAAGCGTCTACATGACATGCTACAGGCTAATAGTAAATTGAAACTAATCATATGAGAGCAAAAACTACAAAGCATCCATTAGATAACATATACCTTACATGAACCGACTAAGCATGTCCACATAGATGAGTATATGTACAAAAATGAAAACAAATAGAGTTCATACCAGCCTCTTACCACATCTCGGATTGTCATATATCGTCATTATTGCTCTTCACTTGTGTGGCTTGAATAATATAAAGTGAATACCAAGCTCCAATGGAGTAACGGGAGACTGAACTCTGCAACAACCTTTACAAAACCGAAGAAGAACAACAAATATTTTTGGGGTTTTCGATTTTTGAAACAAAAGCAGAAGGAAATAGCAAACAAAGCAAAATATTTTTGGATTTTTCAAGTAGCCAATCGAAACAGCAAGTAAAGCAAACCAAGGGTGGAAAACTAAAGAACCAAATAGAGAGAAACAACGGAAATATTTTTGGTCTTTTTGTGTTTTGGAAGAAATGAAAACAAGAACGAGAACAATAAAGAAAGCGAAACATGAATATACAAAGATCCGACCAAATATGATGTGTAGATGAGTGAATCGTCGGCATACCTCCCCCCAAGCTTAGGCTTTTGGCCTAAGTGGAGATCAATCCCAACTCGGCCAACTCGGCCATGAGGTAGCGCCTTCGTGGTGTGACGAAGAAGCACCATCGTCCTGATAAGAGTTCGAGGATGCCCCGGAGTGGTATGTGGTGAAGTGATAGGGTGGCTCCTCCTCTTCCTCCTGGACCACCACGCCGTGTTGGATATTGAAACCAAGCAGCCTAAGCTGATCGTCCAACTCCACCTTCGTGCGCGACCATGGCCTCATATGAATGCTGAACAAGTTAGGCTGAGGCAAGGGAATTTCCCTTTCCTCTCCATCAATGAATAGCATCCTGTAAACTAATTTCCCTGCACATGAGTTAGCAGTAACAAAGTGATGGAGTTTCATAGCAGCAAGATCAAGCCTCTGTGGAGCCAGCAATACATCATTAGGAGCAATAGAAAGTCCTAGCTCAGCAACAATGTGCGCGGCAATAATACCTCCATAAATAGGCCCCCTTGCGGCTAGGCGACGAGCAATAACAGCACCAAGGTTATACTTCCTACCGACATCAAGAGCGGTGGCTAGAAAAGCTAAATGATAGTTGGAGATATTGCTAGTGTTTTCTCTACCAAGTACACTAGTTGCAAGATAGTAAGTAAAATATCTAATAGCTGGGAGCTGAATATTTCTTATCTTGCCACGCTGCGCGTTGCGGTCATCATCATTGGTCACCCCTCGGTAAAGCTCCAACAAATCAGCGGGGTGATTTTGTATCTTCTTGGCCGTTCCAAACATGGGAATACCTAAAATAGAGCAGAACCTCCCCAAAGACATGGTGATAGACTTATCATAAATCTTAAATGCAACGGAAGGATTGTAATGAGAATTAATAAATTTAAAACTTTCAACGAAAATCTTTGTAAGCAAAGCATATTGATCTCTTTCATCTGCCACGTAATCGGTCAACCCAACCCTGTTAATAAGGAGCAAGAAATCATCAAGAATCCCTGCATCACTCAAAAAGTTAAAACAAGGGAAGGAGGATGGATGTGCATCTCCATCGTCCCCTTCAGGGTTCGGTGACATGAGATCCTCATTATAAGATATCCTATATTGAGCAGTGGATCTTGAGGGCCTTGATGACCTTGGTGCATCACTTTCAAATACTTCTCCATATGTGAAATTAGCCATCTCCCTTTTCTGAAATTTTTCAACAAACTCATAAAAAGTGATTTAAAGACAAGCAAATGTAGGAAACTACTATAGTGAATTACTAGAGAGCTATCATGCATCAAAATAACCTTTCTAAACAATAGAACAAGCATGCATACTCATTTATACTGTCACCTACAATGCTAAAATACTCAAGAAATACTTTACCAAAAGAAAATCTACTTGGACAAGTGGAGGAGTCACATACCGGAGAGCAAATGATCCAAGTTTCAGCAGAAATGTTGGGCTGAACAAGGAGATCGAAAAATCCAGGTGAAGAACAGCAAGAACTCGAGCTTGAGCAAATGGGGCGGTGTTTTTCGGGAGAGAGAAAGAGCAGGGGAAGAAGAGATGAGTGAAGGGCCTGGTGGGGCCCCCTCACACCTGGGTGGCGCGGCCAGGGCTGGGTCGCGCCACCTGTGTGTGAGGTGGCATGGCTGCCCCACCTGGTGCCTCCCAGGTGTCTCTCTGCCCCATTTTTGACATAAAAATTTATAAAGAATTTTCTGGAATTTTTCGAGAAACTTTATTTTCGAGGATTTTTCAGAAATTGGCATATCGATAAAACTCAGAAAAACGAAGATGAAAAGATTTCAAGCAAATCAAAACTAAACATGCAGCAGCTCTGAGATGCTCTTAATCATGCAACTAAACTGAAGGAATAAAACTTGATGAAACTAAATATAAGTGAGGTGGAGTGGATGCGGTGAAAACGAAGTTTCGTTCATATAAATTCACTTTGCTAACAAGGTTGATCAAGTCTTGTTACCAAACTAACTTTATATGAGGCAAAACTTTGCACTTCACTTAATGCTTATGTTACCTCAACTTTGATAGGTATAGCCCCAACCATAACAATTTGATATTCTTCCTTGGGCTTTTGCTCTGAACAAATAATTTGACCAACTTTGATGGTCTCAACATGCTTGATTGAATTTAGAGCATTCTTCCTATCAATTTTCTTGGGAAAATAAACCGTATACTCTTTATCATTAACATTAAAAGTGACTTTTCCTTGATTGCAATTAATAACAGCACCTGCAGTGTTTAGAAAAGGTCTCCCAAGAATAATAGACATATTATCATCTTCAGGCATTTCCAACACAACAAAATCAGTCAATATCAAACAGCTGTTAGCAACTTGAACAGGAACATTTTCACATATACCAATAGGAATAGTAGTAGACTTATCAGCCATCTGCAAAGATATATCAGTTGATACCAATTTTTCTAGATCAAGTCTCTTATAAAGAGAAAAAGGCATGACACTAACTCCAGCTCCCAAATCACATAAAGCAGTTCTAACATAATTATTTTTAATGGAGCAAGGAATAGTTGGTATACCTGGATCTCCAAGCTTCTCTAGAACTTTACCATCAAAAGAATAGTTAGCAAGCAGTGTGGAAATTTCCTCACTAGGAATTTTCCTTTTGTTAGTGACAATATCTTTCATATATTTTGCATAAGGTGGCATTCTAATAGCATCAGTCAAAGGAATTTGCAGAAATAAAGGTCTCATCCATTCACAAAACATGTTGTAGTGTTCTTATTCCTTGGACTTGTGTTTCTTACTAGGAAAAGGCATTGGTTTCTGTACCCAAGGTTCCCTCTCTTTACCATGCTTGTTGGCAATGAAGTCTTCTTTGGTGTACTTTGCATTTTTATCACTCTTTTCCGGTTCTTCTTCAACTTCTTCTTTATCTTCTTCTTTGTCGGAAGCATCTCCTGGTTCAGTTTCAGCATCAGAAATAGAAACACTGTTAGGATCTTTACCTGCATCAGATGATTCTGCGGTTGTTTTATGCTTCTTCTTCTTCTTCTTGGAAGGAATATCATCACTTGAAGTGCGTTGAGAATCTTGCTCAACCCTCTTAGGATGTCCTTCAGGATATAATGGGTCTTGAGTAGCAGCACCACTTCTTGTGCGTATTTCACATGCTTGCTTCTCTCTTGCAGCATTAACTAGCAAGTCTTTTTGCACCTTGGTAAGCTGATCAATTTGTGTTTGAACCATTTGAAAATGTTTGGCAAGTATCTTTACATCATTGGTGGTTCTCTCCACAATATCCTGCAACTTGTTAATAACTCTAGAATTTTCCAACAAATGATTATGCACCATTCTATTAAAATTTTCTTGCTTAACAATAAAATTATCAAACTCATCTAAGCATTGATCAGGTGGTTTAGTATAAGGAATATCTCTTTCATCAAAGCGTTGGAGAGAGTGTACCTCAATAGTAGATGAGCGAGGGATTGGCTTACATAATTCTTCTATAGGAGGTAAATTCTTCACATCTTTGGCCTTAATACCTTTCTCCTTAAGAGATTTCTTAGCTTCCTTCATAACTTCATCATTTAATTCAATCATCCCTCTCTTCTTCGGCGTAGGCTCTGTAGATGGCGCATGAGTTGGTGCTGGTGTCGGCTCAACTAAAGTCCAATCATCATGATTCCGGCTTATTTTAGCCATTAATTCTTCATCTTCAGCCGGAGTTCTTTCCCTAAAAACACAACCAGCACAACTATCCAAATATGACTTAGATTCATCCGTTAGTCCATTATAAAATATGTCAAGGAGTTCATTTTTAGGCAATGGTTCTCTAGGCAAAGCTCTAATTAAAGAACAAAACCTTGTCCAAGATTCAGGCAATATCTCTCCTTTTCCCTGTTCAAAATCAAAGATTTTCTGCACAGCAGCATGTTGAGCACTAGCGGGAAAATATTTCTGAAAGAAAGCATTAACCAAAGCAATAGGACTAGTAAGAGATCCAGGAGACAAGCTATTAAACCAAGTTTTAGCAGCATCTTTCAACGAGAAAGGAAAAATCTTAGCAACAAAGTAAGTGCGGAGCTTAATATCATCAGAAAACAAATTACTCAAAGTAGAAAGCTCATTCATGTGCTCCATAGCACTCTCATCTTTAGTACTACAAAAAGGAGTTTTCTCAACAATAGATATGTAAGATAAATCCAAAGAGAAATCATAATCCTTGTCTCTAATATTTATAGGAGAAGCGGCAAACTTAGGATCAGGAGACAAATTGTATCTAACAGAACGTCTAGCAAGAAGTTCTTTAACATTACCTGCATTACGAGCAGCACGTGCTTCTGCAATAAAATCATCATTAAGCTCAATGTAAGCATCATCATCATAATCATCACTAGAACATTCCCTAGACTCAGGTGAACTAACAGGTGTAACAGTGGTGTTTCCCAACTTAGCTCTAGCAATAGTAGCATCTAAAAAGGAACCTAGTGAACCTCTCTCATCAAGCACAGTAGAAGCATCATCTAAATTATCAGTGGCACTTTCAATCTTAGCAGAAGTAGTAGCAGTAGCGTGTGGGTGTGGTGGTGTAAGCAACTTACTCATAACAGATGGTGAATCAAGAGCAACAGAGGTATTGAGAGTTGTACCTCTTCTTGTAGTGGATGGCAATATAGGAACTTTTCCATCACGAGGTTTACCCATGATGAAGGGATTGCAGCGAACAATATGAATACCAAGTGAACTTACAAATAAAGCTATGCTCCCCGGCAACGGCGCCAGAAAATAGTCTTGATGACCCACAAGTATAGGGGATCGCAACAGTCTTCGAGGGAAATATTACCCAAATTTATTGATTCGACACAAGGGGAGCCAAAGAATATATGCAAGCCTTAACAGATGAGTTGTCAATTCAGCTGCACCTGGAAACAGTCTTGCTCGCAGCGGTTTATTAGTAGCAACAGTTTTATAGCAGTGACAGCAGGGAAACAGTAGGAACAAATACTGTAGACATAGGGATGGATTACGGGCGTTGCATGGATAAGATAATTCATGAAATCAATGAGATATGGGCATTGCAGATAAATAATGATAAAGCATCCTAGTTCAAACAATCATAGGCATGTGTTTCGTATATAGTCGTACGTGCTCGCAAGGAGAAACTTGCACGACATCTTTTGTCCTACCAGCCTGTTGCAGCAGGGCCTCAAGGGAAACTACTGGTAATTAAGGTACTCCTTTTAATAGAGTACCGGAGCAAAGCATTAGCACTCGGTGAACACATGTGATCCTCACATCATAGCCATTCCCTCCGGTTATCCCAATTTCTGTCACTTTGGGGCCTCGGGTTCCGGACAATAATATGTGTATACAACTTGTAGGTAAGACCATAAACAACAAGTATCATCATAGAAATAATAACATGTTCAGATCTGAAATCATGGCACTCGGGCCCAAAGTGACAAGCATTAAGCACAACAAGTTGCAACAATGTCATAGGCACTAAATAAAGATACTAGGCACTATGCCCTATCAATCTCATATCAAATTACATGAACAATCTCATCCAATCCCTACCATCCCCTCACCTACAGCGGGGGAATTACTCACACATGGATGGGGGAGTCATGGATGGTTGATGGAGGAGCGTCGGTGGTGATGGTGATGAAGATCTCCTCCGAATCCCCGTCCCGGCAGGGTGCCAGAACGGAGTTTCTGGTTCCGAATCGCGGTTTCTAATGGCGGCGGCGCAGCGGAAGTCTATCTGGGAAAAACGCCGTCTCCCTGATATTATGTCGTCAGGGGGTATATGTACGCGAGAGGGGAGGTCGAGAGGGGACCTGGGGCCCCCTCACGCAGGGGTGGCGCGGCCAGGGATGGGCCGCGCCACCACTGTGTGACGGCCCCTCGAGCCCCTTCTGCCTCCTGTCTTCTGGCTCCGTGGGTCTTCTGGTGAAATAGGATTTTTTATGATTTTTCCCGAATTTTTACTGGAAGTTGAATTTCTGCACAAAAACGAGACACCAGAGCAATTCTGCTGAAAACAGCGTCAGTCCGTGTTAGTTGTATTCAAAACACACAAATTAGAGGAGAAACAATAGCAAAAGTGTTCGGGAAAGTAGATACGTTTTGGACGTATCAAGAACATACCTATTCCAACTAGTTATACCAACATAAAAATTTCTAAGGAGGATCATGGTAGAATGTTTCTTCGTACACCTATGATGAGAATTGCTAATATGGTACCAAGCATCTTTCAAGCTCTCTCCCCCCTTGTTGCTTATAAGTATGAACTTCAACTTTAGGATTACTCATACTAACAAAACTAAAAGCAAGTAAATAAAAGCAACTATAAAGGAAACTAATTTTTTTGTGTTTTTGATAAAACGAAGCAAGCAAAAATAAAGTAAAAGAAAAACTTAAAACAAAGTAAAGGATGTGCATGCGAAACTCCCCTTGCAGAAGTCTTCTTTTTCCTCGGCAACAGCGCCAGAAAAGAGTCTTGATGTGGCACAGTGTGTTAATGTAAATCACCGTCTAGTTGGGAACCCCAAGAGAAAGGTATGATGAGTATAGCAGCAAGCTTTTCCCTTAGAAAGAAACCAAGGTATGTCGAATCCAGGAAAAAAGCCAAACTCCAGAAGGTGATGCTGATTAGCCTAGTAACACTCCAACAAGGGCGCCGTTTACGACACTTGTTGACACGCCTTCAACTAGTAGCAACGCGGAGCCTGCACACAACACAACCAAGTACTTTGTTCCCAACTTACGATGAGGTTGTCAATCTCACCGGTTTGTTGTAAACATAGGAATGAGCGTATCGAGTGGAAAGCAATAGTAGTATACGAGTAAAGTAAATAGTGCGAGTAAAGTAAACATGTGATAGCAATATAAAGGAAATAGGACCGGGGTCCCCAGTTCACTAGTGGTGTCTCTCTATAATATAAAATAACACATGCTGGGAAACAAATTATAGTTGGGCAATTGATAGAATAAAGATAACGTGATATGTCAAGAGGATCACTATGAGATTTACTCTGGGCATTACAATAAGATACATAGACCGCCATACAACTGCATCTATGACTAATAATCCACCCGCGGGGAATCAATCCGAGAACCCCACAAGTATTAAGTTGCGAACAACAGATAACTGCATTAAGCAAAGTGTGTAATGTAAACAAAGCATATGCCCTTGGACATAAGAATGTTGTTTTCTCCCTAGTGGCAACAGCACATCTACAACCTTAGAGGTTTCTGTCACTCCCCCAGATTAAATAGAGGCATGAACCCAACTATCGAGCATAAATACCCCCTCTTGGAGTCACTAGTATCTACTCGGCCAAGATAGCTACTAAAAACGGAGAGCCTGCAAGATCATAAACAACATAGAGATAACATAAGATAATATTCAGCACATTAACTCAATCATAACACCAATATTCATCGGATCCCAACAAACACAACATGTAGAATTACATAACGGTGATCTCAATCATGTAAAGCAGCTCACGAGATCTAAACATGAAGCACATGGTGGAGAAGACAACCAACTAGCTACTGCTATGGACCAATAGTCCAAGGTAGACTACTCACTCATCGCGCCGAAGGCAAGCATGGCGATGAAGAAGACCTCCGATGGCAATTCTCCTCTCCGGCAGGGTGCCGGGAAGAGCTTCTGGACCCTCCCGATCTCGGGTTGACGATGGCGGCAGATCGCGATGTGTTTCTGGAAAATTGATCGGGTACTTAGGTTTTTCCCATCGGGGGGTCTTTATAGGCGAAGGGGCATCGTCAGAAGTGGACCAAGGCGGCCTCACACATAGGGGGCGCGGCCAGGGCCTGGGATGCGCTGCCCTGTTGTGTGGCCGGTCTGTGGCCCCTCTTCATCTCCTCTTCGGTTCTCTGGAAGCTTCGGTAAATTTCTGGATGTCTGGCTTTTGTTTTGTCCAATTCCGAGAATATTTCCTGTGTAACTTTTCTGAAACACAAAAACAGCAGAAAACAAGGAACTGGCGCTGTGGCATCTCGTTAATAGGTTAGTTCCGGAAAATGCATAAAAACGCCACGAAGTGTAAAAACACTAAGCAAATGGTGTAAAAACAAGCACGGAGCATCAAAAATTATAGATACATTGGAGACGTATCAGACAGTACCAATATGGCGTTTATAAAGTATAGATTTTAGAGGTAGAATACCGTGAAGGGCCCGCCACATGAAGATCTTGACTTTACTAGGGATTTTCATTCGCTACAAAATTTTCCAAACTAGGTTACTCGCCGATCCGCCTGGAAGGGAAAGACTGGCCGCCGGCGCAGCAAATTGATGATGCCACTGTAGGTAATATCCAGACCGGACAGTGTAACGCCCATGTTTTGTTTCGCTCCAAGCGATAAAATCATCAAAACCATGTCTACGTAAAGGAATTTGTAGTATACGATGCACATCAACCACTCCAAAGAGATCATTTAAAAGATCAATATCCCAATCACCAGAGATTGGATCAATTAGATCACTCACCTTAGTGTAAACAGCTCCTTGTCTAGGTGATAAAACCCTTCTATTCGGACTACTAGGGATACAAGGGTCGTTCCAGATGTTTATTTTCTCCCCATTACCAACCCGCCAAATGTAGCCTCTTTTGAAAGTAGTAATCCCAGCAACTATGCTTTGCCAAATGAAAGACGAACCAGCCTTTGGACCTGCTTTGAGGATATTCCCATCTGGATAGTATTTTGCTCGCAATACACGTGCACATAAAGAATCCGGGGTATCAATAAGTCTCCAAACTTGCTTAGCCAACATTGCCAGATTAAAAGAATGAAAATCGCAAAAGCCCCTACCACCTTCATCTTTAGGGTAGCACAATTTCCACCAGGCACACCAGTGCATCTTATTGCTATTCTCATCATCTCCCCACCAGAATTTGGATATTGCATCCATCATACGCTTGCACACACCCTTGGGAATCAAAAATACTGACATAGCATACACTGAAATGGCTTGAGCAACAGCCTTCAGCAAGATTTCTTTCCCACCAATCGAAAGCAACTTTTCCTTCCAACCATTAATCCTTTGGATGATTCTCTCAATGAGATTTTCGAAGGAATCACTCCTATCAATTCCAACAAAGGCCGGAAGGCCCAAATATTTATCTGAAAGAGCTTCTGTATCAATATGGAGAGCCTCACAAATTTCCGCTCTCATAAGCGCAGTAGTATTTGGAGAAAAGAAAATATTGCATTTTGCCAAACTCACTAATTGTCCCGAATTTGCACAATAGGTATCCAGCACTTGTTGCAAGGAAGTTGCATTATTCATATCAGCTTTCATGAGAATAAGGGAATCATCAGCAAAAAGTAAGTGAGAGACTGATGGTGCATTCCTGCACACCCTAACCCCATCGATGCCACCAACTTCTTCTTCATGCAATAAAAGACTAGATAATCCTTTTGCACACAATAGGAACAAATAAGGGGAAAGAGGGTCCCCTTGACGGAGACCTCTCGTAGGAGTAAACATCTCGGTTTCTTCAGAATTGAATCGCACTTGATATCTTACCGAACTTACACATGCCATCATGAGAGAAATCCATCTCTCCGCAAACCCCATCTTCCTCATCATATTTTCTAAGAAGATCCACTCCACTCGGTCATAGGCTTTGTGCATATCAAGTTTCACCGCACAAAGGCCATTAGATCCCGATCACTTATTTTTAATAGTATGGACACACTCATAGGCCACCAGGACATTATCTGTAATCAATCGACCAGGGACAAAAGCACTTTGCATTGGGGAAATAACCTCTGGAAGAATTACTTTTAGCCTATGAGCTAGCATCTTTGAAATGATTTTGTAGATCACATTACACAAACTGATCGGGCGAAATTGTGTAACTGATTTTGGGTCCTCAACTTTTGGAATAAGCACTATAGTGGTATCGTTCCACCCAGCCGGAATAATGCCAGTGTTTAGAGAATGTAGTACCTCACAAGTAATCTGCTCATCGCAGACATCCCAGATTTTTTTTGTAGAACACAGCATGAAGTCCATCAGGCTCAGGAGCCTTCAGATCACCAATACTGAAGGCCGCCTTCTTAACATCTTCCGGAGAGAAAGGAGCCAGAAGTTTTTCATTCATAGAATCATCAACACGGGCTAGGACCTTTTCAAGAATTGCAGGGTCCGTAACCTAAACCTCGGATGTAAACAAGTCAGCGAAATAGTTCAGAATTAAAGGTTTCAAAGGATCAGTACCTTCTACCCAGTCACCGTCATCATTTTTTAATTTTGTGATTCTATTCTTCTTTCGATGGGCAGAGGCGAAATTATGAAAGAAACTTGTGTTTCTGTCTCCAAACTGAAGCCAATTTGCACGAGACCTCTGAGCCCAGTAGACCTCATCTTGTGTCGTTGTTTCGTCAACAGATCTGCCATAGAGGTAGGGGTATGGCGGTTTGTGGAAGGGGGTGAACATGAAGGAGCGATCCGGGATGGTGGTAGCACGAGTTTACCCAGCTTCAGATCCCGCGACGGTGGCGAGATCCTACATGCTGCTATAATTCACTATATGACAACAAGTGCTCAATTACAATGATGAGGTTGGCTATTTCGCTATGCGATTGGCCGTATGACTAGAACGTGCCTCAAGGGCTGCTCCACGCCGGGCTTATAAAGGCGCCTGGCGTGGGCTACACGTTGGTACTGGAGCGGATACAACTTGGAGTCCTAGACTAAGTCCTATGCGTGTACTACAAGGTAACCCGCCATGGGCCGTCTCCGGGCCTGCCATGGGCCTGTCGTCAGTGGTCCACCATGGGCCTGTTTCCGGATCCGCCATGGACCTGTCTAAGGATCCGCCATAAGCGCCTGCGTCCAGTACCGCCGTGGCAACTTCAGCAACTGGGCCGCCCGGTATGGCGAATCCGCCATACCACCCCAGATGGGCCACCCTGGCTTGCCGATTTAGGACTACGTCGCTGGTATACCTATTTGGTATATCCCCAACAGTAGCCCCCAGGGAACTTCAAGATTGTCATCTACATCCGCCATGCATGTTCTTGGTGAGATATTTCCGCCATAGCTCTTCTTCCCTCTTGTGCTGGGATGGCGGTCATATTGATGTTCCTTCTTCCATCTATTAATCCGCCGTAAATAACGGATCAAGCGACGTAGTTATCTTAGCGAGATTTTCGGGATCCATCGGATCATACCGTGGAAATCCACCGTAAATTCCGGCACGTAGTTCCTTCTAGGGCAAGACTTACAGTGCACGCACTGTTTTCACCAAGTTACTTTTTTACCCCTGGACACGTGTCACCGGATTAGGGTTTCTGCGATCAGGACGAGCGGTAGTGATGGCGGGCACGAATCTCGAGGCCCGGGGTCTATATATACCCCGACCTCTCACCCCCGGCCGGTCACCCCTCATTCGCCCCCGTCGCTTTATCTCTCTTCAGCGCCGCCATGAGAGCTACATCATCTCCGACGAGCCGCCGCGGAAGATCCTCGCCGCCGGCGACGTTTTCCGCCGGAATAGCTTGCTCAAGCACTTCAAGGATTTCATAGCGGAATCTTCCTTTCAGCGCCATGAACCCCGGATCACCTTCCCACCACCATTCCGAAGCTGAGGAGGAGGATTCCCCCCTGCAACAGTCAGCTCAGGGAGCACATCCTACAATGGCGGATTTAGATCCAGAGGACATCATGTCCGAAGCCGAAGAAGAGATGGCGGGAGCAAACGGAGATGATCCCGCAGACAAGGAAGCGGAGGGCGAAGCTGAGGAGGAAGGTGCCAAGGACGAAGAAGAGCAGATCCCCCAGAACCTCCATGGGTATTGGCAGAAATCCCATGTTAAGGACTCTGATGTCCAAGCCATGGAAGGCGAGGGCACTGTGGCTCCTCAGGCTGAATCTGGATGGCGGACCGACTTCAATGCCCCGGTGCCTATCCCTAACCCCTCCGAGATCGTGATGCTCAAATCTCACGTGGAGAGGGGTCTCAGTATGCCTCCATCTCTTTTCTTTACTAATCTTCTGAAATTCTACGGACTGCAGCTCCACCACATATCACCAAACAGCTTGGTGTCTGTGGCGGGCTACGCAGCTTTGTGCGAGGGATACCTCGGGATCCACCCTAGGGTAGACCTCTTCCAACTTTTCTTCTCCGTGCGGGCCAATTACGAAGATGATGGATCCCTTCGAACCTACGGAATGGTTTGCTTTCTTCCACGAAGGTCGAAAGAATACCCTTTCATCATGCCGCTAGATTCCGCCATAGGATGGAGAGGGTCCTGGTTCTATATGGCGGATAAGCCCGCGCCATCTCAAGCCCGCGGCCTTCCTCCCATTAAGAACGTAGCTGCTGAATCCCGCGACTCCTGGACGGCTGTCAACGACGAATCCGCCACTCCCTATGTCAAGCTCTTGGCTCGGCGGATCGCCAAGCTATCTGTGGATGGCTTGAAAGGAATTGACACCATCAACTTCTGGATATCCCGGCGGATTCAGCCGCTTCAACACCGCGATAGCCTGATGCACGAGTATACTGGTGCAAATGATGGCATGCGTTGTTCGGACCAGGAGCTGGACCCTAAAGTTGTCGAGAAGCGCATCCGTTCCCTGATGAAGTCTCCTAGGAAGAAGCCTTTGAAGTTTGGCATGGCTATGTTTGAGAATGGCAGCTGCCCTTTGGTAAGTTCCCTTTCCGCCATAGTACCGTATGATACCTTTATATTTCATAAGAAATAACATTTCTCTTCTTATCAGCTCAAATCGCTTGGTCCTGCACACTTTGCCCATCCCCTTCGCTGCTCCAACATCAAATCTACCGCTAAGGAGGAAGTTGTTCACTCTAGCGGGAACAAAGAGGAGATGGCGGGAAATGTGGATGATACAGCCCATACGACCCAGGAGAAGGTGGTTCCCAAGAAGCGGGCTGGTAGCGGGAAAACTCGCGGTGGTGGCGGGAAATCTGTTGATTCCCGTCGTTTCGAAGCTCAACGCGGGGCGGAGTTAGAAACGCCATCCGAGAATACCGCTACTATCAATTTGCCCAAGTCAAGGTAACCTTCGGACATCCTCCTCCATTGTTGCTGCTTTTCATTTCTAATCCTCCTTTACTCAGAAGGAAGAAGCCTACTGTCAAGGAGCCGTCATCCAAGCGAGCCAAGCCCTCCCCTGCCGCTATTCCGCTCACCCCTGACGTACCAACTCCCTCCTCCGTTCGTATCGATATCGATATGGAGGATGTTGGTGGTCAGTTTGACCCAATGCCAGAAGCCAACCCAAAGACTGAAGCCGCGGCTAATGATGTCGTCCAAAGCGAAAAGGCTTCTGGCTCGTTTCAGGGTCAAGTGGCGGATGTTCCGACGGGGGGCAGTTTATTTTGGAGACAAAAGCAACTTGAAGTTGTCAACCTTATTTCTAGCCAGGAAGATGCCAGCAACCAGCTGTCCAGCGGCATCGCTGCTTTTGTTGAGAAAACAGCCACTATGAAGAAGGTATGTACTCCCAGTAGCCCCCGAGCACCATGGCGGATTTTTAGATTCGATCCGCTATGGGGCTTCAAGAGTGACTTCTGTAAGTTTTTGAATAGCACAGCCCTCGAGCGCTGGTAGTTCACACAGTGCTCTATAGAGAACTTTTAAATTTCATACTGAGTAGCCCCCGAGCGTTATGGCGGATTACTATCTGGTATAAAGCTCTTAGGAAGACAAAAAAAATCAGCATAAGTAGCCCCCGAGCATCATGGCGGATTCTATCCATCATGATGCTCTAAGAGTGACTAAAAAATCATCGCGAGTAGCCCCCGAGCGTTATGGCGGATAATTATCCGGCATAAAGCTCTAAGAGTGACTAACACTTCAAATTTATTTTGCCAGAACTACAAGAAGGTGGTAGAGGACCTGGTCCAGGTTGTCAGCTCGCAAGAGAAGGAGCTGGCAACCAAAAGCGCTCTTGTAGCGGACTTGCAGCAACAGCTTGAGAATAGCGGTAGTTTACTTAACAAGTTGTAATTCCCTTATGCTTATTCAATCAATGCTGTGCTGATACTTCCACCATGCAGATGTTGCCAAGCTCAAGTCCACACTTGAGGGGGTGGAGAAGGGCCACGCCATTGCGATGGATGGTGATGACCCACAAGTATAGGGGATCGCAACAGTCTTCGAGGGAAGTATTACCCAAATTTATTGATTCGACACAAGGGGAGCCAAAGAATATATGTAAGCCTTAACAGATGAGTTGTCAATTCAGCTGCACCTGGAAACAGTCTTGCTCGCAATGGTTTATCAGTAGCAACAGTTTATAGTGGTGCCAGTAGTAAAACAGTAACAGCAGTAGTAAAATAGCAGCAGTAATAATAACAGTTGTAAACAGTAGGAACAAATACTGTAGGCATAGGGATGGATTACGGGCATTGCATGGATAAGATAATTCATGAAATCAATGAGACATGGGCATTGCAGATAAATAATGATAAAGCATCCTAGTACAAACAATCATAGGCATGTGTTCCGTATATAGTCGTACGTGCTCACAAGGAGAAACTTGCACGACATCTTTTGTCCTACCAGCCTGTTGCAGCAGGGCCTCAAGGGAAACTACTGGTAATTAAGGTACTCCTTTTAATATAGTACCGGAGCAAAGCATTAGCACTCGGTGAACACATGTGATCCTCACATCATAGCCATCCCCTCTGGTTATCCCAATTTCTGTCACTTTGGGGCCTCGGGTTCCGGACAACAATATGTGTATACAACTTGTAGGTAAGACCATAAACAACAAGTATCATCATAGAAATAATAACATGTTCAGATCTGAAATCATGGCACTCGGGCCCAAAGTGACAAGCATTAAGCACAACAAGTTGCAACAATGTCATAGGCACTAAATAAAGATACTAGGCATTATGCCCTAACAATCTCATATCAAATTACATGAACAATCTCATCCAATCCCTACCATCCCCTCACCTACAGCGGGGGAATTACTCACACATGGATTGGGGAATCATGGATGGTCGATGGAGGAGCGTCGGTGATGATGGTGATGAAGATCTCCTCCGAATCCCCGTCCCGGCAGGGTGCCAGAACGGAGTTTCTGGTTCCGAATCGCGGTTTCTGATGGCGGCGGCGCAGCGGAAGTCTATCTGGGAAAAACGTCGTCTCCCTGATATTATGTCATCATAGGGTATATGTAGGCGAGAGGGGAGGTCGAGAGGGCTGCTGGGGCCCCCTCACGCCAGGGTGGCGCGGCCAGGGCTGGGCCGCGCCACCTATGCGTGACGGCCCCTCGAGCCTCTTCTCCCTCTTGTCTTCTGGCTCCGTGGGTCTTCTGGTGAAATAGGATTTTTCATGATTTTTCCCGAATTTTTACTGAAAGTTGGATTTCTGCACAAAAACGAGACACCAGAGCAATTCTGCTGAAAACAGCGTCAGTCCGTGTTAGTTGTATTCAAAACTCACAAATTAGAGGAGAAACAATAGCAAAAGTGTTCGGGAAAGTAGATACGTTTTGGACGTATCAACTCCCCCCAAGCTTAGCTATTTGCTTGTCCTCAAGCAATTCAGTTAACAACTGAGAGCGATAAAAGAAACTTTCACGAACACATTTGCTCATATGATGTAAATATACTAACTATGTGATCAAGTACTCAGGCAATTCATAATAAGAAATATGCAACTAATGTCACCTCATAGTCAAGCAAGCTATGAAAGAGTGTCAATGCACTAATAACAAGTAACATGTACATAAGAAGCTACAAGATTGTAATATGCATAAATGATATGAAAGAGTGGTATCCCGCTTGCCTTTATTTGTAGAGCAAAACATAAATGTTGAGGCACCTCTGAAGTCCAAGGGAAGACTAGAAGTTAAAGATATCAAAGATACAAGCATCAAAGTTTTACCACAATTAACCGTGTTCTGGGACAAGCACATTACACTAAGAATAACAGCTATGCTCTCAAGAAGTGCTTAAAAGTTAGAAGATGAAGACTCAACATAAAAGTAAACGAATGGCCCTTCGCAGAGGGAAGCAGTGATTTAACATGTGCTAGAGCTTTTCATTTGTAAAACAGAGATAAAAATTTCTTTTGAGAGGTGGTTGTTCTATGTCAACGACTAGCAATGGGGACTTGCTATCTTCCATAATAAACAAGTGAGAGCGGTTCCGAGTTCTTTGAAATTTGGCACATTGGTGCTCTTTTATAAAGATTTGGCACTCCTCCCCACCTTTTTTCCTTTCTCAAACCATGGCTAGCCGAATCATCGGGTGCCCACCAACTTTCACATTCCTTTGGAGGAGTGCCTTTTTTCTTTCTTTTTAGAATTAAGATTATAATGGTCTGACCAGCTCCCTTGCAAAATTAATGACGAGCAGATAAAGCTGCCTAGTCGAGGGGTACTTACTTTAATATGGAAGATAGCAACTCCGACCACTATGTCCCCATGAGCTAAAAACAGTGGCACAAAATGAGAAGTAGTTGAAAGTTTTGAAAGGTAGCACATGAAAATTTACTTGGAATGGCTTACAAATACCATGCATAGGAATTTATAGTGGACTCTTTGGAAGACTTGGTTTTTGGTAATTGGATGCACGAGTAGAGCTCATACTCAGTACAAGTGAAGGCTAGCAAAAGGCTGGGAAGCGACAATCGAGAGAGCAATAACTGTCATAATCATGCTTGCGACAAACCAAAATTAATATAGGCATAAAAATGATACAAGAACTCTGAGGCAATTTAGATCATCGAGGCTTAATTGACTTTTTGTTCAGTCATATGCATGCTTGAGCAAGTGCCAAGTCGATTCAAATGAAGCTTTCAGAGGTGGATACCACAATATCATACCATACTATGAATAAAACAATGCATGCAAGCATCTACATGACATGCTACAGGCTAATAGTAAATTGAAACTAATCATATGAAAGCAAGAACTACAAGGCATCCATTAGATAACATATACCTTACATGAACCGACTAAGCATGTCCACATAAATGAGTATATGTACAAAAATGAAAACAAATAGAGTTCATACCAGCCTCTTACCACATCTCGAATTGTCATATGTCGTCATTATTGCTCTTCACTTGTGTGGCTTGAATAATATAAAGTGAATACCAAGCTCCAAAGGAGTAACGGGAGACCGAACTCTGCAACAAACTTTACAAAACCGAAGAAGAACAACAAATATTTTTGGGGTTTTCGATTTTTGAAACAAAAGCAGAAGGAAATAGCAAACAAAGCAAAATATTTTTGGGTTTTTCAAGTAGCAAGCCGAAAATGGCAAGTAAAGCAAACCAAAATTAGAGAACCAAAGAACCAAATAGAGAGAAACAACGGAAATATTTTAGGTCTTTTTGTGTTTTGGAAAGCAGAAGTAAGAACGAAAACACTTAGAGAAAACGAAACATGAATATACAAAGGTCCGACAAAATATGATATATAGATGAGTGAATCGTCGGCGTACCTCCCCCCAAGCTTAGGCTTTTTGGCCTAAGTGGAGATCAATTCTGGCTCTGGTAGCTGCCCCAGGCTGGTGGGTCATTATAGGTGTAATCGTACCCCGGCTCCCGTGAAGATGAAGCTGATGGCGCATAATCATAATAAGGCTGCTCATAAGGGAAGTTCACAATGTCGGAGGGCTGTCCTGACTCCTCGGCGCCTTCCTTATCGTGCACAGGCGGCGGATGCTCCCCTATGTACGCATCAAGCTCATCTTCAGTAAGCAACCATCCATTCCTGCGATCAAGGTTAAACAAAAGAGGTGCAGGCAAACGGACTGATCGAACAGTCTTTACTACCCTCCAGGTAGTGTTCTTGAAAAAGGTTAGCTCAAATGTTAAATTAATCAAACTAGCAGGAGGAGAAATAAACTTATGTTGAATCATAGCATCAAGACCAAGTTTCTCCTCGGGGAACTGCAGATCTCGAAAATGAGGCACAACACCATGCAAAGCTAACAGGCGTGAAGCTATAAGTCCCCCACAGATTCCCCCTTTCTCACGATTAATATCAAGACGGAAAGCTATTAAGGCACCCAAATGATAAGTTCTATCACACCTCAAAGCAGCAGCAATAAAAGCTAGATCATGGAGAGACAATTTACTTGCAGATTTCCTAGCAAGAACACATTTGGTAATGAAGAAGGCAAAATATCGAATGGATGGGAAATGAATGTTTTGAGTTTTACCACCCTCTCCTGTGAAGCTTCTTCCTTGACAAATCTCCTCGTATAGTTCTAACAATTGCCTTGGTTGTCCCCTTATCTTCTCGAGCGATCCCCACTGTGGTACTCTAATAGCTGTACAGAAAACATCAAGAGGCAAGTCCACAGATTTGTTATAAATTTTATAATGAACCATGGGATTAGAAGTGGACCAACTAAATCTGAAATCCTGCACCACAGACATTGTTAGTTTAACATATTGGGGAGGTTCACCCTCAACAAAATATTCTAATCCTGCATTAGAGAGTAAGGTTTGAAAATCCTGCAGGATCCCAGCAGCACTCAAGAATGCTGAGCATGGATAGTGTGAGGGGAAAACCTTCTCTTCACGGTGAACTTTCATAACATCTTGCGCTTCTAGTTCATGTTGAGAGAGTTGATATGCATTCCCCTCCATTTCTGAAATTTTTGACAAACCTCATAAAAAGTGATTTAAATACAAGCAAGTGTAGGAAACTACTATAGTGGGTTACTAGAGAGCTAACATGCATCAAAATATCAATTCTAAGCAATAAAACAAGCATGCATACTCATTTATACTATCACCTACAATGCTAAAATACTCAAGAAATACTTTACCAAAAGAAATTCTACTTGGACAAGCGGAGGAGTCACATACCGGAGAACAAATGATCCAAGTTTCGGCAGAAATGTTGGGCTGAACAAGGAGATCGAAAAATTGAGGTGAAGAACAGCAAGAACTCGGGTTTCAGCTGAGTGTGGCGTTGTTTTCGGGAGAGAGAAAGAGCTGGGGAAGAAGAGATAACTGAGGGGCCAGGTGGGGCCCCCTCACACCTGGGTGGCGCGGCCAGGGCTGGGCCGCGCCACCTGTGTGTGAGGTGGCATGGCAGCCCCACCTGGTGCCTCCCAGGTGTCTCTCTACCCCATTTTTAACATAAAAATTTATAAAGAATTTTCTGGAATTTTTCGAGACACTTTATTTTCGAGGATTTTTCAGAAATTGGCATATCGATAAAAACTCAGAAAAACGACGATAAAATGATTTCAAGCGAATCAAAACTAAGCATGCAGCAGCTCTGAGATACTCTTAATCATGCAACTAAACTGAAGGAATAAAATTTTACGAAAGTAAATACAAGTGAGGTGGAGTGGATGCGGTGAAAACGAAGTTTCGTTCATACAAAATCACTTTGTTAACAAGGTTGATCAAGTCTTGTTACCAAACTAACTTTTTATGAGGAGAAACTTTGCATCTCACTTAATGCTTATGTTACCTCAACTTTGATAGGTATAGTCCCAACCATAACAATTTGACATTCTTCCTTGGGCTTTCGCTCTGAACAAATAATTTGACCAACTTTGATGGTCTCAACATGCTTGATTGTATTTAGAGCATTCTTCCTATCAATATTTTTGGGAAAATATACCGTATACTCTTTGTCATTAACATTAAAAGTGACTTTTCCTTGATTGCAATTGATAACAGCACCTGCAGTGTTTAGAAAAGGTCTCCCAAGAATAATAGACATGTTATCATCTTCAGGCATTTCCAACACAACAAAGTCAGTCAATATTAAACAACTGTTAGCAACTTGAACATGAACATTTTCACATATACCAATAGGAATAGTAGTAGACTTATCAGCCATCTGCAAAGATATATCAATTGATACCAATTTTTCTAAATCAAGTCTCTTATAGAGGGAAAAAGGCATGACACTAACTCCAGCTCCCAAATCACATAAAGCAGTTCTAACATAGTTATTTTTAATGGAGCAAGGAATAGTTGGTATACCTGGATCTCCAAGCTTCTCTGGAACTTTACCATCAAAAGAATAATTAGCAAGTAAAGTGGAAATTTCCTCACTAGGAATTTTCCTTTTGTTAGTGACAATATCTTTCATATACTTTGCATAAGGAGGCATTCTAATAGCATCAGTCAAAGGAATTTGCAAAAATAAAGGTCTCATCCATTCACAAAACCTGTTGTAGTGTTCTTCTTCCTTAGACTTGTGTTTCTTACTAGGAAAAGGCATTGGTTTCTGTACCCAAGGTTCTCTCTCTTTACCATGCTTGTTGGCAATGAAGTCTTCTTTGGTGTACTTTGCATTTTTATCGCTCTTTTCCGGTTCTTCTTCACCTCCTTCTTTATCGGAAGTATCTCCTGGTTCAGTTTTAGCATTAGAAATAGAAACACTGTTAGGATCTTTACCTGCATCAGATGATTCTGTGGTTGTTTTATGCTTCTTCTTCTTCTCCTTAGAAGGAATATCATCACTTGAAGTACGTTGAGAATCTTGCTCAACCCTCTTAGGATGTCCTTCAGGATATAATGGATCTTGAGTAGCAGCGCCACTTCTTGTGCGTATTTCATATGCTTGCTTCTCTCTTGCAGCATTAACTAGCAAGTCTTTTTGCACCTTGGTAAGCTGATCAATTTGCGTTTGAACCATTTGAAAATGTTTAACAAGTATCTTCACATCATTAGCGGTTCTCTCCACAATATCCTGCAACTTATTAAGAGCTCTAGAATTTTCCAACAAATGATTATGCACCATTCTATTAAAATTTTCTTGCTTAACAATAAAATTATCAAATTCATCTAAGCATTGATCAGGGGGTTTAGTATAAGGAATATCTCTTTCATCAAAGCGTTGGAGAGAGTGTACCTCAATGGTAGATGAGTGAGGGATTGGCTTACATAATTCTTCTATAGGAGGTAAATTCTTCACATCTTCGGCCTTAATACCTTTCTCCTTAAGAGATTTCTTAGCTTCCTTCATAACTTCATCATTTAATTAAATCATCCCTCTCTTCTTCGGCGTAGGCTCTGTAGATGGCGCAGGAGTTGGTGCTGGTGTTGGCTCAACTAAAGTCCAATCATCATGATTCCGGCTTATTTTAGCCAATAATTCTTCAGCTTCAGCCGGAGTTCTTTCCCTGAAAACACAACCAGCACAACTATCCAAATATGACTTAGATTCATCCGTTAGTCCATTATAAAATATATCAAGGAGTTCATTTTTAGGCAATGGTTCTTTAGGCAAAGCTCTAATTAAAGAACAAAACCTTGTCCAAGATTCAGGCAATATCTCTCCTTTTTCCTGTTCAAAATCAAAGATTTTCTGCACAGCAGCATGTTGAGCACTAGCAGGAAAATATTTCTGAAAGAAAGCATTAACCAAAGCAATAGGACTAGTAAGAGATCCAGGAGACAAGTTATTAAACCAAGTTTTAGCTGCATCCTTCAACGAGAAAGGAAAAATCTTAGCAACAAAGTAAGTGCGGAGCTTAATATCATCAGAAAACAAATTACTCAAAGTAGAAAGCTCATTCATGTGCTCCATAGCACTCTCATCTTTAGTACAACAAAAAGGAGTTTTCTCAACAATAGATATGTAAGATAAATCCAAAGAGAAATCATAATCCTTGTCTCTAATATTTATGGGAGAAGCAGCAAACTTAGGATCAGGAGACAAATTATATCTAACAGAACGTCTTGCAAGAAGTTCTTTAACATTACCAGCATTACGAGCAGCACGTGCTTCTGCAATAAAATCATCATTAAGCTCAATATAAGCATCATCATCATAATCATCACTAGGACATTCCCTAGACTCAGGTGAACTAACAGGTGTAACAGTGGTGTTTCCCAACTTAGCTCTAGCAATAGTAGCATCTAAAAAAGAACCTAGTGAACCACTCTCATCAAGCACAGTAGAAGTATCATCTAAATTATCAGTGGCATTTTCAATCTCAGCAGAAGTAGTAGCAATAGCGTGTGGGTGTGGTGGTGTAAGCAACTTACTCATAACAGATGGAGAATCAAGAGCAACAGAGGTGTTGAGAGTCGTACCTCTTGTTGTAGTGGATGGCAATATAGGAACTTTTCCATCACGAGGCTTACCCATGATGAAAGGATTGTAGCGAACAATATGAATACCAAGTGAACTTACAAATAAAGCTATGCTCCCCGGCAACGGCGCCAGAAAATAGTCTTGATGACCCACAAGTATAGGGGATCGCAACAGTCTTCGAGGGAAGTATTACCCAAATTTATTGATTCGACACAAGGGGAGTCAAAGAATATATGTAAGCCTTGACAGATGAGTTGTCAATTCAGCTGCACCTGGAAACAGTCTTGCTCGCAATGGTTTATCAGTAGCAACAGTTTTATAGTGGTGACAGTAGTAAAACAGTAACAGCAGTAGTAAAATAGCAGCAGTAATAATAACAGTTGTAAACAGTAGGAACAAATACTGTAGGCATAGGGATGGATTACGGGCGTTGCATGGATAAGATAATTCATGAAATCAATGAGACATGGGCATTGCAGATAAATAATGATAAAGCATCCTAGTACAAACAATCATAGGCATGTGTTCCGTATATAGTCGTACGTGCTCACAAGGAGAAACTTGCACGACATCTTTTGTCCTACCAGCCTGTTGCAGCAGGGCCTCAAGGGAAACTACTGGTAATTAAGGTACTCCTTTTAATATAGTACCGGAGCAAAGCATTAGCACTCGGTGAACACATGTGATCCTCACATCATAGCCATCCCCTCCGGTTATCCCAATTTCTGTCACTTTGGGGCCTCGGGTTCCGGACAACAATATGTGTATACAACTTGTAGGTAAGACCATAAACAACAAGTATCATCATAGAAATAATAACATGTTCAGATCTGAAATCATGGCACTCGGGCCCAAAGTGACAAGCATTAAGCACAACAAGTTGCAACAATGTCATAGGCACTAAATAAAGATACTAGGCACTATGCCCTAACAATCTCATATCAAATTACATGAACAATCTCATCCAATCCCTACCATCCCCTCACCTACAGCGGGGGAATTACTCACACATGGATGGGGGAATCATGGATGGTCGATGGAGGAGCGTCGGTGATGATGGTGATGAAGATCTCCTCCGAATCCCCGTCCCGGCACGGTGCCAGAACGGAGTTTCTGGTTCCGAATCGCGGTTTCTGATGGCGGCGGCGCAGCGGAAGTCTATCTGGGAAAAACGCCGTCTCCCTGATATTATGTCGTCAGAGGGTATATGTAGGCAAGAGGGGAGGTCGAGAGGGCTGCTGGGGCCCCCTCACGCCAGGGTGGCGCGGCCAGGGCTGGGCCGCGCCACCTATGCATGACGGCCCCTCGAGCCTCTTCTCCCTCTTGCCTTCTGGCTCCGTGGGTCTTCTGGTGAAATAGGATTTTTCATGATTTTTCCCGAATTTTTACTGAAAGTTGGATTTCTGCACAAAAACGAGATACCAGAGCAATTCTGCTGAAAACAGCGTCAGTCCGTGTTAGTTGTATTCAAAACTCACAAATTAGAGGAGAAACAATAGCAAAAGTGTTCGGGAAAGTAGATACGTTTTGGACGTATCAGATGGGCTGCAGCAGCAGCTCCAGAAATCTCTGGCCGCAAACACCCTCCTTGAAGAGCAGCTGAAGGACCAGGAGCGCCAGAACCTCAAGAAGGACAAGGAGATAGAGGATCTCCGCAAAGCCGCTGCTGATTTTGAAAAGCGGCGTGAAGGCTTTAACGAGCTCCTCCATCACTTCCAGGACACCTTGCTAGGTACCATTTCTTCTTATAACGTAAGTTTTCAAATTTCTGCTATGCCGTGCGTGATGCATCTTCTTTTTCCGCTATGCAGTCGCCTTGGGGCAAGGCGAGGCGGATACCGCCGAGGGCTTACGCGTGGCCACCGATGCAGCGAAGAAGGAGCTTGATGGCCTTCTCAACGCTGGTCGCCAAGCGTGCGGGAGCCTGCAGATAGTGAAGGGTTTCGCAGCATAGTAAATCAAAAATTTCCTACGGATGCGAACAAGAAAGCCAAGATCTAATCTAGGAGATGTAATCAACGAGAGAGGTAGATGAGATCTTCATACCCTTGAAGAAATCGCATAGCGGAAACGTTCAACAGAACGTGGAAGATGTAGTCGTACTAGCCGTCTCCTCCCCGCGATCCGATCCGATCCAACGCCGCAAGTGGCGGCACCTCTGAGAGATGCACACGTACGGTGCAGCGACGTCTCCTCCTTCCTTGGTCCAGCAAGTATGGTGGAGAGATAGATTGAATCTGCAGCACGACGGCGTGGTGCTTATGGTGGAGAGTTTCTGCGGCAGGGCTTCGCCTACGCGCAGTCGCGAGAGAGAGAGAGAGATTGGAGGGCAGCCGTTGGGCCGGCGGCTAGGGTTTTGAGGTGAGCACGCCCCAGCCCTCCCCTCCCCTTTAAATAGGTCAAGGGGGGCGGCCAAGGGGGCTGCCTTAGCCTCCAAGTCAAGCCGGTGGCCCCAGGGAGAAAACTTGCCCCCTAAGTTTCCTTTGCCTTGGCCCATAAGAAAACCCTAGGGTTTTGCCCTTGGCCTCATAGGACAAGTGGGCATGGACGACCAGGCCCATGTAGGCATCACCCTTTGGTCCATGTGGACCCTTTGGGGCATGTGGGCCCCACCATGGAGCCCTTCAGAACTTTCGAGAACATTCCGGTACTCTACCGAAAAAGTCCAGAACTTTTCCGAAACCCAAAAACTGCTTTCCATTATATGAATCTTATTCTCCGGACCATTCCGGAACCTCTCGTGATGTCCGGGATCTCATCCGAGACTCCGAACGAAAAACTCAATAACCAATTATCCATTCTATCCTAGCGTCGATGCACGTTAAGTGTGTGACCCTACGGGTTCGAGAATATGCAGACATGATCTTCTATCAATAATCAATAGCGGGATCTGGAAACCCATATTGACTCCCACATATTCATCGATGATCATATCGGATGAACCACGATGCCAGGATTCAATTAATCCCGTATATGTATTCCCTTCATCTCGCGATATTTTACTTGCCCGAGATTCGATCGTCGGTATCGCCATACCTAGTTCAATCTCGTTCACAGCAAGTACTTTACTCGTTCCGTAATCCGATATCACTTTGTGATTAACTCCTTAACCACGTGCTTGCAAGCGGTGTTGATATTGATTACCGAGTGGGCCCAAAGTATATCTCTCCGACTTGGGAGGGACAAATTCCATCTCGATACATACAACCCAACAAGTACTTTCCGATCACCTGAGAGACACCTTTATGATCACCCTATCATAGGATGATGTTTGATGACCTCAAAGCTTTCTTCCGATACCAGGGAGTTATATTATCTCATGGTCTAAGGAATACAATACTTGACATAGGAAAAAGCTTCGCAAAGATGAACACAATGACACGATCTAATTGCTCTGCTTTATTTGGGTCTGTCCATCACATCATTCTCCTAATGACATGACCTCATTATTAATCGACAACTCGTGTCTATGGTTAGGAAACCTTAACCATCATTAATCAATGAACTAGACCATAGAGGCGTACTAGGGACACGGTGTTGTTCACAAACCACACAAGTATTAATGTTTCCGCTTAATACAATTATAGCATGGAGTATAAACATTATCATGAACAAGAAATATGATAATAACAATATTATTATTGCCTCTAGGGCATATTTCCTTCAGTCTCCCACTTGCACTAGAGTCAATAATCTAGTTAATACTTGCGCCTTTAACACCTATGGCATTCCGGTGTTATTCATACGCGTTGCATGTGGTAAACCTTATCTACGGGTCTGACACTTTCAGGTCCGTTTGTATTTGCATATTCTTTTGCGTCGGCACGCATTACTCATCTTGTATGAGATAGCATCGTATAAACTTGGTCTTCTGATGAGACCTTTGTTTCTTGGCCGAGACTATGTTGTCACTATTGTCATACAATAGGACTACATAGTACTAGCACACTTAGAAAAATAGCGATATCCACCGTGCGTCGAAATACTCATTGGTCCGCACACATCGGTATGTATGATTTCCAATAAGTTCGTTGCTCGCTCCATTATTCCGGAGAACGGGTTTTTGATCATCTTGCCCATGAGGCATGGCTTGCACGTGTCAAATGATTCAAAATCAAGAGACTCCAAAAGTCCATCAGAATGGAGTTTCTTTATGCGTTTTATGCCAATATGACCTGGACGACAGTGCCACAAATAAGTTGGATTATCACTATCCACTTTGCATCTTTTATGCCGCTTCTAAAGCGATTATATACTTAGCCCTCGTTGCAGTGTCCGCCACAATATTAACATTGGAACTCATCCAAGACATCATGGAACTTTCTTCCATCTTATTATGCCACCTTCTAACTCAAAACAAATGGCTTAAAATTGAGATAAAAATTTACTTGTATGTGTGACAAAGCCAATGTAACTCATTGCAATGAACCATTTGTCACTTCTGCATACAGAACATATTCTTACTTCTTCGAAAGTGCATAAGAATATCTTTACTATTGTCCAACGATCATCATATGAATGCTATAACCTTTAGAGCATTGGACACATCTGGATCTACATATCATGGTATACAAAATTGATAAAATCATTCTTGTGGTTTCACTCATCAAGTGTCAAAACAATTGATTCTTGCTCCAACCTCTTCCATGCAACAAGAACCGTTCTTATTGTTTCCATATTGAACAAATTCAATATTTCATCTATGTATTCTGGCAAAACTATATTAGTGCCTCAATCTATCTGCATAGACATTGATGCTTAATATTCTGGTTTTACCTAAGTCTTTCATCAAAAACTAATTTTAATGAAAACTTAACAATATCAAGAAAAACACATAATTTCCAATGAACGATATGTTATCTACATAAAGCATTAGAAATATGTCTTAGCGCTCCCACTTACTTTCTTGTAAATACAAGCATCTTCAAATATCTTGATGAAATTAACACTTTAACATTTTCATCATTGAAGATTCCAACTTCGCTATGCTTACTTCTACCATAAAAGTTTGCATACATATCTAGCAACCTTTTAATCAACAAAACCCATTGGGTCGTGTCAGGTACACGTCCTTGGTGTGCATTCCGGTAGAGGAACGTTGTTTCGTTTATTCAACTATCATATCTCAATATGTAATTGTTGCTAGAAAAATCCATATGACGAAGTCAGGGCCCATCATTTCTTCTTTGTATATTGTTGGTTACTATTATCTAATAATATCTCATCCTCAAATCTTACTATTTGATTACGACCAACTTGGTTAAATAGGAACTTCGATGTCGTGACTACAACATATTGTAGACGCGTGAGCTATGAATGTAGTTGCCGCTTCCAGAACATTTTCTGGTGCTGCGCTACTCTGATCATCTTGCTCAGATTCAACAACCTCATCAAGTTCTATCTTCCTCCCACTTAAACCTTTCGCGAGAAAACTCCTTCATAAGAAATTTACTTTTAAGTGACAATCACTATGTGTTTGGGTTCATAGTAGAAGGAATACCCATCGACATTCTTTGGGACAACCTACAAAGACTTACTAATCCGATTTTGGTTGTAAACATTTTACATATATGCCTTGCATACCAAAATTCAAGAAAAGACAACTATAACTTGTATGGTGTCATTTTGGCAGATTATGATGGCACTCTATTCAGTAAAAAGCGGTAGTCTCTAAAGCATAATCCACAAATTATATTGGTAGTTTTATATAATCATTGCTCTAACCATGTCAAACAAGGTTTGATTACATCCATCGAAAACTCCATACTCCTATGGTGTTTATCACGATGCAAGTTTGTGGAACAATTCCTCTAACTCTTAGATGCTTGCTAAACTTGTAACTCAAATATTCTTCTTTATGATCCAATCATAAAAACTTGAATTTTTCTTGTTACAATAATTTCCACTTCATAAATTGAACAATTTCAATTATTTCATACTTCTATCTCATCAAGTAGATATACAATACATCTATTTGAGTCATTGATGAAATAGAAAATACACCATGATCGACTTCACACCATGGACTACCTACATCAACATGTATGATGTCCATTTAGTTAGTCGCTTGTTCTGTCCATGGCCCATGAACGAAGTTTAATCATCTTTAGGAAAAGTCTCACAAGCGTCAATCAATTCAAAATCAATTGACTCGAAAATCTATCAATATATAATTTCTTTCATGTTTTGTTTCCAATATGGCATATATAAGTGAAATTCATTTTGTCTTGCGACCTTTAGCATCAGTGTTATAAATGTCTATTTCACCAACAAGATAATAATAATCTATCCATCGATTATGGAAGACGGTAATAATTTGAACAACCATTGCTCTCATAATACCAGAACAAAATAACAATTATTAAGTTCTTAACAAATCTAGAAGGCTAGGTTTTATGCCGACGAAAAACACAATAACACATTTATTTGTTTCTCGATGCGCATTGTTACCACATTCTTTTGCTAGTTACTTAGGCCATCATAGTTCTTGTATTGTTGCTTTATATGACATTTCATACCAACAATCTAGTATCCAATACCCAAGAATTATGTACTAGCAAGGAATACATCTATAACATGTATATCATTTATATACCTGAGCTAGACATTTCTAGTCTTTTCCTTTTCTACCAAATACTTTTGCAGATACTATTTAGCATTTCCTCTCAATTTAGAAGAATCTATCAACATCAATAGTGGCGTCAATCATTTGACACATAGTCCAAAGGATATTTAGTCAAATACTAATAGCCTTGGATTTCACACTTTGAAGTGGATTGCCATCATCATATGATTGGTATTCTTCCAGACTCTATTCCTTAGCAATCTTTTGGTATAGCAAAACAATTTAGCCAATACCCTTTCATTCATCTTATCATGACAACTTTCATGATGAAACTACTATAGCTTATAAGGATGAATGCAAGTATAATATAAGTTCCCAAACTTTTGGGTGATCGGGACGCCTAGCATCTTCAATCTTCACATATATTCATACAATATGAGCATATGTTCTTTTACTAAATTATACTTCATCATTTTTGCAAACAATCAAAGTTTTAGATATCAAATATCTTTCACTTCTTATTTGTTTCTGAAACAATTCTTTCAGCTCGATGATCACTTTGATTCTCAAACAATTTTGAAGATCAATTTATCATGAAGGCAAACATATGATCTTTAGATACTAAACTTGAATCGTTGCTCTTAGATTAATACAATTTATTAAATCGTATGGAGCAAGCAAGGTTTGCTAAAGTTTGCAATAGGACTTAATCTTTAGTCTTGACATTCTAACTAAACGGCACTAGACCGAAAAGTGATTATCCAGAATTCTATAGTTCTTTTAACTCAATTAAGCTAAGTGTCGGTGGGAAACGGTGCCAAAGACTACAACGACTTATGTAAATACATCAAGATTTAGTTCATGATAATTAGTTCAAGTTAATCAAATTACTAATGAACTCCCACTAAATTCAACATCCCTCAAAGTTGTTTAGTGAAGCATGATCCAAATTCACTACACCGAGACCGATCATCACGTGAATGATGTAGCTTTAATGGTGAACATCAATATGTTGATCATATCATCCATATGACTCATGCTTGACCTTTCGGTTCGTGTGTTCCGAGGCCATGCCTGTACATGCTAGGCTCGTCAAGTCAAACCCAAGTATTTCCGCGTGTGCAAAACTGGCTTGCACCCGTTGTATGTGAACGTAGAGTTTATAGCACCCGAACATCACGAGATGCTTCAACACGACGAACTTTCGCAACGGTGCATACATGGGGAGAACACAATTTTATCTTGATCTTTAAGTGAGGAATCATCTTATAATGCTACCGTCGCGATCAAAGCATAATAAGATACATAAAAGGATAAACATCACATGCATATAATTTTATGTGACATGGTATAGCCAATCTCCGCGCAATGATCTCCATCTTGTGCGCGCCGGCATGATCTCCATCACTCCACCATGATTGCCTCCACCACGAATAGCAACTACAACTATTGCTAACTACTTAGCGATAAAGTAAAGCTATTACATGGCGTATAAGAAGTTGACACGCAGGTCATACACAATTATAAAGACAACCATATGGCTCCTGCCGGTTGTGAACTCATCGACATGCAAGTCGTGAAATATTACAAAACTTGATCATCGCATACATCACATATATCACATCACATCTTGTGGCCATACCATATCACAAAACACTCCCTACAAAAACAAGTTAGACGCCTCTACTTTGTTGTTGCATGTTTTACGTGGCTTATGGGAGTAGCAAGTTAAGAACGATTCTTACCTATGAAAAGCCACAACGGTGATATTATGGTTGCTAACATCCGTTGTAAATCTCATGACTACTATAGTGAGAGAAACTGGCATCCACCAGCCGCATGTGTGGAACAAGCCACACGTCAAGTGCGGAGCTGGTCTCGCGAACGAGGTCGCGTAAAGTTGGCTTGGACCGCTTCGATCTCACTATGCCGCGCCATAAGAAATACACAACATAGAGGTTTGCAATAGAAAACATCAACGCCTGCAACAAGCATGTTGCGTTCTACTCGTGAAACACATCTACGCATAGATCTAGCTCTGATACCACTGAAGGGTTTCGCAGCATAGTAAATCAAAAATTTCCTACGGATGCGAACAAGAAAGCCAAGATCTAATCTAGGAGATGTAATCAACGAGAGAGGTAGATGAGATCTTCATACCCTTGAAGAAATCGCACAGCGGAAACGTTCAACAGAACGTGGATGATGTAGTCGTACTAGCCGTCTCCTCCCCGCGATCCGATCCGATCCAACGCCGCAAGTGGCGGCGCCTCCGAGAGATGCACACGTACGGTGCAGCGATGTCTCCTCCTTCCTTGGTCCAGCAAGTATGGTGGAGAGATAGATTGGATCTGCAGCACGACGGCGTGGTGCTTATGGTGGCGAGTTTCTGCGGCAGGGCTTCGCCTACGCGCAGTCGCGAGAGAGAGAGATTGGAGGGCAGCAGTTGGGCCGGCGGCTAGGGTTTTGAGGTGAGCACGCCCCAGCCCTCCCCTCCCCTTTAAATAGGTCAAGGGGGGCGGCCAAGGGGGCTGCCTTAGCCTCCAAGTCAAGCCGGTGGCCCCAGGGAGAAAACTTGCCCCCTAAGTTTCCTTTGCCTTGGCCCATAAGAAAACCCTAGGGTTTTGCCCTTGGCCTCATAGGACAAGTGGGCATGGATGACCAGGCCCATGTAGGCATCACCCTTTGGTCCATGTGGACCCTTTGGAGCCCTTCAGAACTTTCTAGAACATTCCGGTACTCTACCGAAAAAGTCCAGAACTTTTCCGAAACCCAAAAACTGTTTTCCATTATATGAATCTTATTCTCCGGACCATTCCGGAACCTCTCGTGATGTCCGGGATCTCATCCGAGACTCTGAACGAAAAACTCAATAACCAATTATCCATTCTATCCTAGCGTCGATGCACATTAAGTGTGTGACCCTACGGGTTCGAGAATATGCAGACATGATCTTCTATCAATAATCAATAGCGGGATCTGGAAACCCATATTGACTCCCACATATTCATCGATGATCATATCGGATGAACCACGATGCCAGGATTCAATTAATCCCGTATATGTATTCCCTTCGTCTCGCGATATTTTACTTGCCCGAGATTCGATCATCGGTATTGCCATACCTAGTTCAATCTCGTTCACAGCAAGTACTTTACTCGTTCCGTAATCCGATATCACTTTGTGATTAACTCCTTAACCACGTGCTTGCAAGCGGTGTTGATATTGATTACCGAGTGGGCCCGAAGTATATCTCTCCGACTTGGGAGGGACAAATTCCATCTCGATACATACAACCCAACAAGTACTTTCCGATCACCTGAGAGACACCTTTATGATCACCCTATCATAGGATGACGTTTGATGACCTCAAAGCTTTCTTCCGATACCAGGGAGTTATATTATCTCATGGTCTAAGGAATACAATACTTGACATAGGAAAAAGCTTCGCAAAGATGAACACAATGACACGATCTAATTGCTCTGCTTTATTTGGGTCTGTCCATCACATCATTCTCCTAATGACATGACCTCATTATTAATCGACAACTCATGTCTATGGTTAGGAAACCTTAACCATCATTAATCAATGAACTAGACCATAGAGGCGTACTAGGGACACGGTGTTGTTCACAAACCACACAAGTATTAATGTTTCCACTTAATACAATTATAGCATGGAGTATAAACATTATCATGAACAAGAAATATGATAATAACAATATTATAATTGCCTCTAGGGCATATTTCCTTCAGATAGCGGGTTCTTCCAACCTCTCCGCCATTGCGCTTACCCAGAAGCTGCTGCTAGTGCCAGGGCTAATGGCGGACTGGAAACAGTCCTCTGCTCGGGGTGGTGCCAGGACAGCTCTAACCTTGGCGAAGGCCCACTACCCCAAGATAGACCTGGACCTGCTCACCTCCGGCATCCCAGAGAGTGGCGAGGACGGTGCGCCGGTGGACGAGGCCGCCATCCGGCAAAGCGTGCTTGGATACGATCAACTGTGTGCCCTTGGTACTCAGTTGAACGTATACTATGAAGCATACGAGCTGCCAGGGTCGCCAAGCCAGGCTTCGGCATCAGCCTCCGCGGCTACTGCAGGTGGTGATGGCGGTGACGAGGTGTCCTCCAAGGTTCCGCCGTCTTCTTAGGACGTGCCCTGCAATATGGCAGGAAAAATATTTTGCATCAATTCGGCCCCTGAGTGGGTCTGTAAATTAAACTTAAACTGCGTGTGAATGTTTCTGCACTGTGACTGGTCTGCTTGTGGCGGACCAGTGGAATGCTTTTGAACTCTTGCAGCTTGTTTTTATGAAGTGGTTTTATTGTGCGAAGAAACTGCCAGGCCTAGTTTTATGCAACTTGCAGTTTTTTACATGCCCAAAAAACAATACTGAAAAAAAAATTCACGCGTAGGATTATGCGATCCGCCATCCGGCTTTCTGTGCTTGACTTTTCGTGAGATGGCGAAATCTTCGCACGAACAATCCGCTAGGGCGACGATACTTAATAGCAACCGTCCAAAACCCTGAGCAGATGGCGGCTTAGATCGTCAAAAAATCACTACTCGGGAATCCACACAGAAAACATCGAATGAAGATCAGAACATAAAAAAGCTGCGCGGACCGCTTATGGCGGATTTAAAAAAGACGCAAGTGCAAAGCACAATTGCGCAAAAAGGTTCTATACGATCTAAATGAACAATAAAGGAGGTAAAAGACTCAGAGAAAATCAAGAGTGAACCAAATGCTTTATTTCATTGATCATATAGAGGTGCCTATTACATAGCTAGAGAAGTGCTAAGTGTAGAAAGGACGTAGCTGTGCGATGTTCCATGGACGATCTGTCTCGTCGTAGATATCGTCAGGGTCTCTTCGTTTGCGCTTCTTACTGGGTCGTTTATCTAGCTCGCGAATATCAACGAGGTAGTAGAAACCATTCAGTAGAGGTTTGCTGATGACGAAGGGTCCTTCCCAAGGCGGGGATAGCTTGTGGGACTTCTGCTGCTTGAGGCGTAGCACCAGGTCACCCTCTTTAAACGAGCGTTGGCGAACTCGCCGGCTGTGATAGCGGCGGAGATTCTGCTGGTAGATGGCGGATCTCTGGGCTGCTAGGTCTCGTTCTTCTTCCAGCAGGTCCACAGATAGTTGTCTGGACGCTTCTGCATCTTCTTCCTTGTAGGCGTCGACTCTTGGAGAATCGTACTGAACATCACTTGGCAAGATTGCCTCTGCTCCGTAGACTAAGAAGAAAGGGGTAAGGCTAGTTGATCTGTTTGGCGTGGTCCGTAGACTCCACAGCACAGATGGCAACTCATCTGCCCAGGCTCCAGCTGCTCTATGTAGCGGTGCTTCCAGGCGTGGCTTGATCCCTGACATGATTAGTCCGTTGGTCCGCTCAACTTGGCCATTAGACTGTGGATGTGCCACAGATGCTAGGTCAAGGCGGATTCCGTTGTGATGGCAGTATTCTTCAACTTCTCCCTGAGACAAATTAGTGCCATTGTCGGTGATGATGCTATGTGGGATGCCGAATCTAACCACAATGTCCTTGACAAATTTGAGGGCAGTTTTGCCATCAAGTTTTCTGATGGGCTTAGCTTCCACCCACTTCGTGAATTTGTCTACCGCTACCAGGAGGTGCGTAAATCCCGAAGGTGCTATTTTTAGCGGACCCACCATGTCCAGCCCCCAAACTGCAAAGGGCCAAGTTATAGGAATCGTATGTAGTGCTGTGGCGGGCATATGAGTTTGCTTGGAGTACATCTGACAACCGTGGCAGAGCTCCACAATACTGTCTGCATCTGCCTTGGCTGTTGGCCAGTAGAATCCATGGCGGAATGCTTTAGCTACTAGGGATCTGGCGGCGGCGTGATGCCCACATTCGCCTTCGTGGATCTCTCTTAGTATTTCGATTCCATCCACATGGGATATGCACTTCATAAAAACTCCCGAGGTGCTTCGTTTGTAGAGCTGGCCATCTATGATGGTGTATGCTTTGGCTCTACGCTCGACTTGTCTTTTTTGGACTTAGTCTTCGGGTAGCTTCTTGTTCGTCAGATATTCTAGGTAGGGCTCTGCCCATGGCGGATTGCTAGGCAAAACCGCCATGACGGGGGAGCTTGCTAGTTCTGGATTTTCTGGATCCACCATCTTTACCGATGGTACACGCAGATGTTCGAGGAATACGCCTGGCAGAACTACCTTACGGCTAGATCCTAGTTTGGACAAGGTATTGGCTGCCATGTTATCTTCTCGTCGTACGTGTTTTATGTCGTAGCCGAGGAAACTTTTGGCCATCTCATCCACTTCGTCTCTATATGCCGCCATAACTTCGTTCCGAGCTTTGTATGTGCCAGCCACCTGCTGAGCCACAAGGTCAGAGTCTCCACAGCACATAATGTGTTGTACGCCGATCTTCTTTGCGACACGTAGTCCATGCAGTAAAGTTTCATATTCTGCGATGTTGTTGGTGGTGGGGAAGTGGATCTAGAGAACGTAGCTTAGCTCATCTCCCTTGGGAGATTTGAGTGTCACTCCAGCCCTCGAGCCGTGTAGCAACTTTGAGCCATCAAAGTGCATCACCCAATGCTCTGGTTCTGGGATGGGCGTAGTTTCCTGCGCTTCCTTCCAATCCGCCATAAATTCCGCCAAAGCCTGAGACTTGATGGCGGTGCGAGGCTTATAGTCGATGTCGAAAGAGGCCAATTCAATGCCCCACTTCGCAACTCGTCCTGTTGCGTCACTGTTGTTGATGATGTCCTTCAGTGGGGCTTTGCTCACCACTGTGATCTTATGGTCATAGAAGTAATGCCTCAACTTACGAGAGGCTAGGAAAACTCCGTATGCCAATTTTTGGTAGTGAGGGTAGTGCTGCTTGGATTCCATCAGGACCTCGCTGACATAGTAGACTGGTCGCTGTACGCCATATTCCTGCGCTTCTTCCTTATGCTCTACCACCATGACGATGCTGACCACCCTGTTAGTTACCGCCATGTATAGTAACATGGGTTCCTGGTCTTCGGGAGCCGCTAGGACTGGTGCATTGGATAACACTCTCTTCAGATCCTTAAGTGCAGCGTCTGCCTCGTCGGTCCAGACGAATTCGTCTGATTTCTTCATCAACTTGTAGAGTGGCAAAGCCTTCTCGCCAAGACGACTGATGAATCTGCTCACTGCTGCCACGCAGCCTGTGAGTCGATGTACATCTTTTAGATCTATGGGCCGGGAGATGTCGAGGATTGCCTTGATCTTCTCCGGGTTAACCTCAATTCCGCGGTGGGAGACGATGAATCCTAGAAGTTGTCCAGCTGGCACCCCGAAGACACACTTCGTGGGGTTAAGCATCATGTTGTACTTCCTAAGATTGTCGAAGGTCTCTTGCAAATCCGCTATAAGGCCATCTTGCTTCTTAGACATAACTGCGATGTCATCCACGTATACGTGGATGTTTTGTCCGATTTGATCCGCCAGGCACTTTTGCATAGTGCGCTGATACGTTGCTCCTGTGTTTTTCAGACCGAATGGCATTGTGACATAGCAATATGTGCCATAAGGTGTTACGAATGACGTAGCGAGCTGATCGGACTTTTTCATCTTGATCTGGTGGTATCCTGAGTAGGCATCTAAGAAACACAGCAGCTCCGATCCCGCCGTCGAGTCAATGACTTGGTCAATGCGAGGCAAGGGAAAAGGGTCTTTTGGACACGCTTTGTTCAGGCCAGTGTAATCTACACACATGTGCAGAACTTTTGTGTTTTTCTGAGGAACTAGCACCGGATTTGCACCCACTTAGTATGGATCACTTCCTTGATGAAGCCTGCTTTTAACAGCTTGGAAATTTCCTTTGCTATGGCGCGGCGCTTTTCATCTCCGAAGCATCTCATGGCTTGTCTTACTGGCTTGGAGCCAGGAATTATCTGCAGAGCGTGCTCGGCGAGTTCCCTGGGTACACCTGTCATGTCAGATGGCTGCCATGCGAAGATATCCCGGTTCTCACGGAGGAACTCGACGAGCGCGCTTTTCTATTTGGGGGACAAGTTTGTCCCAATGGAGGTTGTCTTGGCGGCATCGCCAGCGACAAGTTCCACCTGTTTTGTGTCGACCGTAGGCTTAAAGGTGGGCGAGGAGGCGGAAATCTCCTGCTTGGATGCCGGCATCTCCGCGGGGTCCGTAGCGGCATGGATTTCTTTGAACTCCTCACTGAAGAACACTGCTTCCACGAAGGCGGCTTCTCCTTCCTCGCACTCCTTTGCCTTTCTGAAACTGCCATAAACGGTAATTATGCCATCCGGGCCTGGCATCTTCAGCTGATTGTAGATGTAACATGGCCTGGCATGAAAGCTGTGGAAGGCAGGGCGACCGAAGATCACGTGGTATGTGCTTTTGAACGGGACTACCTCAAAGGTTATAGGCTATTCACAGTAATTTTCCTCACTACCGAAGGCAACCTTGAGTGTGATGGACCCGAGGGACTTGGCTTGGCGACCAGGAACCACTCCATAAAAGGTGACCGCGCTATGGCGGAGTTGGGTCTTGGTAAGGCCGAGCTTCGTCAAAGTTTCCACGTACATGATGTTCAGGCTGCTGCCGCCATCCATTAAGCATTTGGAGAACTCATAGCCATGGATTACAGGGCATACCACCATGGCGTAATATCCATCTGTGAAAGGACATTGTTCCTTTCTACTTTTTTGATTTACAATGACATGACTATGTTTTGTGTGAACTAATATTTGAATTATATGCATACAGGTTTAAGTTCATAGGTGAAGGGGTTCTAATGCATAAAACGAAAGATGGTGGAATCGCCTGCCAAAAGTGGCCTAAGTTGGTCTGGCCGGCCCCCAGACCGGACCATCCGGCGGCAGACCGGACCAGCCCGGCGGGGCCGCCGAATTGCTGTTCTGATTGAGTTTTCGGCGGGGCCCGGATTCTCCCGGCGGGCCGCCGGACACTGATACGTCTCAAACGTATCTATAATTTTTGATGCTCCATGCTTGTTTTTACACCATTTGCCTATTGTTTCGTTACACTTAGTGGCACTTTTATGCATTTTCCGGAACTAACCTATTAACAAGTTGCCACAGTGCCAGTTTCTTGTTTTCTGCTGTTTTTATGTTTCAGAGTGATACACAGGAAATATTCTCGGAATTGGACGAAACAAGTTCCTGAAGTCTTATTTTACCCGGAAGCTTCCAGAGATCCGAAGGAGAGTAGGAGGCGAGGCACCAGGGGCCCACACGCACAGGTGGCACGGCCAGCACCTGGCCCGCGCCACCATGGTGTGAGGCCACCTGGCCCCTCCTCTGACATCGCCCCTTCGCCTATAAAGACCCCCCGACGGAAAAAACCTAAGGACCCGATCAGATTTCCAGAACACATCGCGATCCGCCGCCACCGTCGACCCGAAGATCGGGAGGGTCCAGAAGCTCTTCCCGGCACCCTGCCGGAGAGGGGAATCGCCACCGGAGGTCTTCTTCATCGCCATGCTTGCCTCCGGAGCGATGAGTGAGTAGTCTACCTTGGACTATGGGTCCATAGCAGTAGCTAGATGGTTGTCTTCTCCACCATGTGCTTCATGTTTAGATCTCATGAGCTGCCCTACATGATTGAGATCACCGTTATGTAATTCTATATGTTTGGTTTGTTGGGATCCGATGAATATTGGTGTTTATGATTAAGTTGTTGTACTGAATATTATCTTTTGTTATCTCTATGTTGTTTATGATCTTGCATGCTCTCCGTTGTTAGTAGCTATCTTGGCCGAGTAGTTGCTAGTGACTCCAAGAGGGGGTATTTATGCTCGATAGTGGGTTCATACCTCTATTTCACCTGGGGGAGTGACAGAAACCTCTAAGGTGGTAGATGTGCTATTGCTACTAGGGAGAAAACAACATTCATATGCTCAAGGGCATATGCTTTGTTTACATTACACACTTTGCTTAATGCAATTATCTGTTGTTCGCAACTTAATACTTCTAGGGTGTTCGGATTGATATCCCCGGGAGTGGATTATTAGTCATAGATGCAGTTGGATGGCGGTCTATGTATTTTGTTGTAATGCCCAGAGTAAATCTCATAGTGATCTTCTTGACATATCACGTTTATCTTTATTCTATCAATTGCCCAACTGTAATTTGTTTACCCAGCATGTGTTATTTTATCTATGGAGAGACACCACTAGTGAACTGTGGATCCCGGTCCTATTTCCATCATATTGCTATCACCTGTTTACTTTACTCGCACTGTTTACTTTACTCGCATACTATATTGTTTTCCACTCGATATGCTTATAATCTTTGTTTCAAGCAAACCGGTGAGATTGACAACCTCATCGCAAGTTGGGGACAAAGTACTTGTTTGTGTGTGTGCAGGTTCTGCATCACCTTCAGTCGTCATTGTCTCTCCTCTCCTGATCGATAAACCTTGGTATCTTAACTGAGGGAAAACTAGCCGCTACACTCATCATACCTTCCTCTTGGGGTTCCCAATGGGCTGGTCATTCACCACGCACAAGGACAGTCTGCTCCCACATCAACTTGGCACCATCAGTAATTTCCTGGCGCCATCAACAAGTAGCAGCTCATTTTCTGGCGCCGTTGCCGGGGAGGAAGAGAAGACTTCTGCGAGGGGAGTTCTTCGCACACACATCCTTTACTTTGTTTTATTGTTTTGCTTTACTTATTTCACTTGCATTGTTTTTTATCAAAAACCCAAAAAAATTAGAATCCTTGGTAGTTGTTTTTACTTATTTACTTTCGTTTTGCTGAAATGGCCAATCCTGAAAACACCAAGTTGTGTGACTTTACTAGCACGAACAATAGTGATTTTATCTGCACTTCTATTGCACCACCTGCTACTGCTGCAAACTTTTATGAGATTAAGCCTGCTTTATTGAACCTTGTTATGAAAGAGCAATTTTCTGGTGCTAGTACTGAAGATGCTGCAGCTCATCTCAACAATTTTGTTGAGCTATGTGAGATGCAGAAATATAAGGATGTTGATAGCTGCAATATATCTGAAGTAATTTTGTTCTTGCAAAAGCTTGCTTTGACTCCCAATGCTAGTTCTTTAAATATTGCTTTTACTAAGCATATTACCAATGCTCTCATAAAAATTAGGGATGAAAAGTTGAAGCAAAAAGCCTCTGTTCCCAAGAAGTTAGAAGATGGTTGGGAACCCATCATTGATATGCATGTTAATGGTTATGATTGCCATGCTTTATGTGATCTAGGTGCTAGTATTTCTATCATGCCTAGAAAGATTTATGACATGCTTGATTTACCACCGCTTAAAAAATGTTATTTTGATGTTCCTATTGCTGATGTTGCTAAGAAGAAACCTTTGGGAAGGATTAATGATGTTCTTATTGTGGTTAACAATAACCCTATTCCCGTTGATTTTCTTGTTATGGACGTTGAATGACATGCTTCATGTCCTATTATTTTGGGAAGACCCTTTCTTCGAACTGTACGTGCCATCATTGATATGAGGGAAGGCACTATCAAATATCAATTCCCACTAAAGAAAGGTATGGAACACTTCCCTAGGAAAAGAAAGAAATTACTTTTTGACTCTATTCTTAGAGCAAATTATGAGCTTGATGCTTCATCACTTGATATTACTTGATTCGCAATTTTCTGCGCCTAGCTCAAAGGCGTTAAAGAAAAGCACTCTTGGGAGATAACCCAATGTTTTTATTTTCAGTACTTTTTCTTTTATTTGAGTCTTGGAAGTCATTACTACTATAATGACCGCTCCTTATCTTGTTTATTTCGTTTTTGTGCCAAGAGAAGCCTCTAATTTGAGTGAGGTAAAGATTTGGGGATGTTGCTGTCCTGAAACTGTTTTCGGTGCTGCACCGTAAAAATTCGTGAAAATTCTCTGTTTATCTTTTAGACCTGCGATTTCTTGTGAATATGCCCCAGGTTATATCCAAACTTTTGTTAGTTGAACACTTTTTGATTTGAGCAACATAAAATCCCTCAAAAATTCGACCTTTGTCAGCTGTTCAGTTTTGACAGATTTCTGCCAATATTTGTGTTTGCCACTTTATCGCTTTCTTTTGAGTTCTTTTGATCACGGAACTTTTTGGGAGGTTGCTACAGTAGTATTTGCTATATATGTGGTGGTTTTGAGTTGAAACCTGAAGCAAATAGAGGATTGATTATATGTTATGCTTGCACTAATGTTGCTAATAGATTTGTGTTTAGTTTTGTATGAATGAAGTTTTCAAGTGTAGGGATTGGAGAATGATGAGATGAGTTGAAGAATGGACAAAAGCTCAAGCTTGGGGATGCCCACGCATCACCCCAAGAAATATCCAAGAAGTACAAGCGTCAAAGCTTGGGGATGCCCCCGAGGCACCCCTTCTTCATCGGCAAAAATCAGGTCACCTTTTAAAACACTATATTTTTATTGCTTCATGCACTATGTGTTTTTCTTGGAGCATCAGTTGTTTTAGTTTTCTTAGTTGGTTTAGTTTGTTTGTTTGCTGCAATAAATGGTTGGACCCCAACAAATTTCCTTTGGAGGAGATGTACTCGTTTTCATTTGCAAAGAACGCTCAGTTTTTCACTCTTATCGTTCATCGATGCGTTCTTCTTTTTCTGCTACTGCTTTTGGTTTTCGTTTTCGCCTTGATTTGCGTTCAGATCTTGTCATATCTTTTCATCAAGGTGTATTTTTGCCTCTGATCTTTATTGGTTTTCATCAAAAGAGGTGTTTATAAAAATTTTAAATGGTGTTGGAAAAGAGAAAAAGCTTTGTGCAAAATAGTGGTACAAGAAGGAGCTTGTGTAGACTGCGGCTTAGGCTTTTTCATGTCATGCTTGATGTCTTTTTGATAGTATGCTTAGTGGTTTTGCTGTAGCATGACTTGTCTCAAATAACTGAGATTGCTTAATGAGCCTTTGAAAAAATCATGCGTTGTTTTTATTGTATGGAAGCATTATTTTGGTTTTCTCCTTGATGCTTTATTTGGGTTGACTTAGCGCATGCTTACACATGTTAGACTCTTACAAAGTCACCAATAGCCTTCATGATCATTTAGTTTTTGACTTTTGATGCCATTGTATGCTTCTTTTAATGTCGCTTTGTCGCTTTGCATGATTATGGCCATTATTGCTCTCTTAGTTGGTCGCTCCCAGTCTTTTGCTAGCCCTCGCCTTGTACTGAGTATGAGTTCTACTCGTGCATCCAACTCCCAAAAGCCAAAGTTTTCCAAAGTGTCCACCATACATACCTACTAGTAATTTGCTATTCCAAGTAAATTTGACTTGCTTTTATTTTCTCTTCAAATTAAACTCTTACCAGTGTTATGCGAAATTCGGTCAGTAAAGCTCTCACGAACCGGAAGGCACACTTTACTTTTTCCTATTCTTAAAAATTTGACATTGTGGTCTCTTATGTTGAGTTGTTATGCTTGCAAGTTGTAAGTTGGATTCTAGCCCAGCCATGCAGTCATGGGCAAGCTTTCAACATTGCACTTCTTATTTGAGTTGATATCGTGATCTTTTGTTTATGGATGCCCACGGTGTGAAATGAATTGGGAATCTTGTGGGGATCATGGAGTTTGTATATGTGTTAGGGAAACGCCGGGCCGCCAATCTAAGCCATGCATAATTCATGGTAGAAATTTGCAGCATACCCATGGTGAACATTCGACGACGCATCTCACAATAAAAAGCTAAACAAAAGGCAAATAAAAGAGATGTCGAGGTGTTCATTGTCTGCTTGTCCTGTCATTTTGGTGTGGGCTTGTTCCATGTCATCGGGCACGGAGGTACCCCATTGGCGCCCTCTTAAACTTGAAGGTGTCCTATGCATTTATGTTTTGCTCTCCATAAAGGACAAGCTGAAAACCTTTTGTATGTTTTTCCTTATGATTTGAACACACGTTTGACTTTCATTGTTTCATTTTCATGATCTTTTGTTTGTGTTCATTTGCATGTTTACAACATGGTTGCTAAGTTCTTATTGTCATGATTATATCTTTCATGCGCATGTTATAAGTTCTTATGATCCCAGCTCACAAATGCTTACATATATGATCAAGATTGTGTAGGTGCATGTCACCTCAAAAATTATTCTTTTGTTATCACTTACCTACTCGAGGACGAGCAGGAGTTAAGCTTGGGGATGCTTGATACGTCTCAAATGTATCTATAATTTTTTATGCTCCATGCTTGTTTTTACACCATTTGCCTATTGTTTCGTTACACTTAGTGGCATTTTTATGCATTTTCCGGAACTAACCTATTAACAAGTTGCCACAGTGCCAGTTTCCTGTTTTCTGCTGTTTTTGTATTTCAGAGTGATACACAGGAAATATTCTCGGAATTGGACGAAACAAGTTCCTGAAGTCTTATTTTACCCGGAAGCTTCCAGAGATCCGAAGGAGAGTAGGAGGCGAGGCACCAGGGGCCCACACACACAGGTGGCGCGGCCAGCCCCTGGCCCGCACCACCGTGGTGTGAGGCCACCTGGCCCCTCCTCTGACATCGCCCCTTCGCCTATAAAGACCCCCAACGGAAAAAACCTAAGGACCCGATCAGATTTCTAAAACACATCGCGATCCGCCGCCACCGTCGACCCGAAGATCGGGAGGGTCCAGAAGCTCTTCCCGGCACCCTGCCGGAGAGGGGAATCGCCACCGGAGGTCTTCTTCATCGCCATGCTTGCCTCCGGAGCGATGAGTGAGTAGTCTACCTTGGACTATGGGTCCATAGCAGTAGCTAGATGGTTGTCTTCTCCACCATGTGCTTCATGTTTAGATCTCATGAGCTGCCCTACATGATTGAGATCACCGTTATGTAATTCTATATGTTTGGTTTGTTGGGATCCGATGAATATTGGTGTTTATGATTAAGTTGTTGTACTGAATATTATCTTTTGTTATCTCTATGTTTTTTATGATCTTGCATGCTCTCCGTTGTTAGTAGCTATCTTGGCCGAGTAGTTGCTAGTGACTCCAAGAGGGGGTATTTATGCTCAATAGTGGGTTCATGCCTCTATTTCACCTGGGGGAGTGACAGAAACCTCTAAGGTGGTAGATGTGCTGTTGCTACTAGGGAGAAAACAACATTCATATGCTCAAGGGCATATGCTTTGTTTACATTACACACTTTGCTTAATGCAATTATCTGTTGTTCGCAACTTAATACTTCTAGGGTGTTCGGATTGATATCCCCGGGAGTGGATTATTAGTCATAGATGCAGTTGGATGGCGGTCTATGTATTTTGTTGTAATGCCCAGAGTAAATCTCATAGTGATCTTCTTGACATATCACGTTTATCTTTATTCTATCAATTGCCCAACTGTAATTTGTTTACCCAGCATGTGTTATTTTATCTATGGAGAGACACCACTAGTGAACTGTGGATCCCGGTCCTATTTCCATCATATTACTATCACCTGTTTACTTTACTCGCACTGTTTACTTTACTCGCATACTATATTGTTTTCCACTCGATACGCTTATAATCTTTGTTTCAAGCAAACCGGTGAGATTGACAACCTCATCGCAAGTTGGGGACAAAGTACTTGTTTGTGTGTGTGCAGGTTCTGCATCACCTTCAGTCGTCATTGTCTCTCCTCTCCTGATCGATAAACCTTGGTATCTTAACTGAGGGAAAACTAGCCGCTACACTCATCATACCTTCCTCTTGGGGTTCCCAACGGGCTGGTCATTCACCACGCACAAGGACAGTCTGCTCCCACATCACCTTGGCACCATCAGTAATTTCCTGGCGCCATCAACAAGTGGCAGACACCCGGCAAGAAATCCGGTCCCGCCGGACTTACCGCCGGGGCGTCCGGCCCAGAGGCCGGCGCCGCCGGACTTATCGCCGGGTTTGCTGCTGTGTGCTCCCTCCAACGGCCAGATTCCCACCTACCTATAAATACCCCTTCTCCTAGCTGGGGTAGGGTTAGAACTTCACCAACCATTGTTCATCTTTGAAGCTCTCACCTACCCCCATTGCAAAAACACCAAATTCCATAGATCTCCCCTTCTAGCCAACCAAAGCTCTTGATCTTTGGAGGATTGAAGGAGGAGGCACCGATCTACATCTTCACCAAAGGAATTTCATTTCCACCTCCATTTGCTAGGAGGATTTGCACCTTGGGGATCTTGTGACCCTAGGTGTTGTAATTGGTTGATTGACTTGTCTTTGTGGTGATTCTTGCCTCCGTGGCTTTCTTGGGAGCCTCCAATTGAGTTGTGGAGTTGTGCCCCAAGCTCCGTGTAAGGGATTCGTGGTTCCCCCAATACCACCGCTTAGTGGAAACGAGCTAGCCTCCGTGGCTTGCTCACCGGAGAACAAGGTGAGCCTTTGTGGCGTTGGTCGACTCCGTGTCACCACACCTCTCCAACGTAGACGTACTTCCCCTCAAAAGGAAGGAACTACGGGAATACATCCTTGTGTCTCTGGTCTCCACTCTTTGGTTATTTCTTTCCCTTACTTGTATCTTGCTAGTTACTTGTTTACTTGCATGCTTGCCACTTATAGGAAATTCACCTAGTTGCACATCTAGTGAATTTACTTTGTGTCAAGCCTTAAATTTGAAAAAGATCAAAAAATGACTTAGCGCCTATTCACCCCCCCCTCTAGTCGCCCGTACCGATCCTTTCAATTGGTATCAGAGCCTAGTGCTCTTTGATTGGGCTTAACCGCCTAAGAGGTTATGGGCGAAGAGGAACCCGCCACTAAGGGGGATCTAAATAGTATAATGGCACGTATGGATGCTATGATGGCAGCCATGGAAAGCCAAAAATCTCAACTTGACGCCCACGTGAGTGGAACGTCTAGTACCACTCCACCGACCCCGGTTGATTCCTCGGGTAAGCCCGACTTAAACAAGGATAATACGGATGAGGATGGGGATGAGGGCGGAGAGGAACCCCCCAAGGTAGATGACACCCCCAACAAAGATGACACCTCTTGGGGGCATAGTCCGGGAATTCCACATCCCACGAGCTATGTCTCCGGAAGACATCTTCAAATGCCACACCTTGCTTCTTGCGGTCCACCGCCACCACTTGATGCTTCTAGCTTTGCCAATTGGCAAGATAACATGCGCTCTCACATAAACTTTGTGTCTATTGAGCTTTGGAGGATCATTGAGCAGGGTTTCCATCCAACTTCCAAGGATTTGACCAACTTGCTACCTTGGGAGCAAATCGACAAGCAACTCAATGCCTCCGCCTTGCATCTCATTCACATGTCGCTTACCGAGAAGGACAAGGCGTTCGTCCGCAACATCACCTCCGCCAAAGAAGCTTGGGATATTCTCACCAACCTCTTCATTGGGAATGAGAGTATTCAAGAATCCAAGTTTGATGAAGCCTCCAATGAAGCGGACAACTTTGCCATGCTTGATGGTGAAACTCCCGAAGAACTCCATAGGTGTCTCTCGTCACTCCAAGTGAAGCTAACGGATCTTGGCTCCACTCAATGTGATTGGAGATGGATGAAGAGGAAGTTCATTCAAGCTCTCTTGCCCTTCCATAGGGAAACCGTGAACTCCATCAAGGGAAATGCAAATTTCCGGACGATGTCCGCTTATGACATTTTGCAAGAGATGATGGCAAGGAAGATCTCCGAGAAGAATGCGGATGATGCTCTTGCTCGTGCACGTGGTGTGCGTGCTCCCAACCTTGCTTTGAAGGCCAAAGTCACCTATAATGAAGAAGAAAGCTTGTTGGAAGAGGAAGAAGTATTGGGTGGAAGCCCCGAGGACATGAAGTATGCTCATGCCGAGCATATGGCTCTTGCTCAAAGGGCATTCATGAAGAAGTGGAAGTCATCTAGCCCCTCCAAGCCCAAGGCTACAAGTAGAGTGAGGACTTGCTACAATTGTGGTAACACTAACCACTTTATTGCGGAGTGTCCTTATGAAAGAGTTGAAGATCACAATGGAAGGCTTGTCCGCAAGGAAATGAAATCCAAGTCTTACCCTAGAAACTCCGACAAGAAGAGAGTCCTCCCAACTCACGCTTTGATAACTCAAGAAGAGTACCCCTCCGAGGATGATGCAAGTGATAAGGAGGAAATAGGAAGGGCCGCCATCGCCATTGCCCATCCTACCCCCTCATCATCCCTATTCGCTTCCACAAATGAATCAAAGCGCTCCAACCACAATGCGACTTGTCTCATGGCTCACGCTACAAAGGGCTTTGCTTCCGGTGGTGGTCAATGGATAATTGATAGTGGTGCTACCAATCATATGACCGGGAGCAAAGAAATGGTGAAGGAGCTTCGCACCGGTTCATCCCATGCGGGCTACGTCACCTATGGGGATTCTTCAAGGTCAAAGGTATTGGGTCTCGGCAAGGTTGTTGTCTCTCACAATGTTACCGTGGAAGATGTCATGCTTGTTGAGTCCCTTTCATATAATCTTCTTTCCGTTGCTCAACTTGCTAATATGGGCTTTGCAACCTTCTTTGATGTTGGGATTGTAGTTCTTTTGTGGAGCAAGTCCCTTAATGTAGCTCATGTAGGGCATGTCGAAAATGGCTTATATGTGATCGACTTCTCGAAGGAGGTCACTAAAGCCGCGACATGCCTCATGGCTAAAGTTGATGTGGGATGGCTTTGGCATCGCCGGCTAGGCCACGTCAATATGAGAACTTTGCAAAGTCTCCACAAAGGCAACCACATCCTAGGACTAACCGATCTAACCTTTTCAAAAGATCGTGTGTGTAGAGCTTGCATTGAAGGAAAGATGCATGAACTTCCTCATCCTAGCAAGACCATCATTTCATCTAAGAGGGTCCTAGAGCTCCTTCACATGGATCTCTTCGGCCCTCCCTCTTATGAAAGTCTTGGAGGAAAGAAGTATTGCTTGGTGATTGTCGATGACTATTCAAGATACACTTGGGTCTTTTTCTTGTCTCACAAGAGTGAGACTCAACAAACCGTCAAAGACTTCACCAATGAAGTGCAACGCCAATATGGTCAAGACATATTGATGATCCGAAGTGACAATGCACCGAGTTCAAGAACTACACCTTGAATGATTTTCTCAGTGATGAGGGGATTCGCCATCAATACTCATCTCCCTACACTCCCCAACAAAATGGTGTAGCCGAGCGGAAGAACCGGACTCTCATTGATATGGCTAGGACCATGTTAGCGGAATTCAAGTCTCCGTATAACTTTTGGGCCGAAGCCATTAATACCGCATGTCATGCGTCGAACCGGTTATATCTCCGCAAGGGCTTGAACAAGACTCCTTATGAGATCCTCATTGGAAAGAAGCCTAACATCAAGTACTTTCGGGTATTCGGTTGTAAGTGCTACTATCTTAAGAAAGGTGTCCATTTGTCCAAATTTGATTCAAAAGCTCTTGAGGGTACCTTTGTTGGCTATGCCGCCGAATCTCACGCTTTTAGAATCTTTGACAAACTCTCCGCTCGAGTTGTTGAAGTTTCTAACGTGAGATTCGACGAGAATGACGGCTCCCGTGTGGAGCAACGTGGTGTTTTTGATGTAGGTGATGAAATACCTCCTCTTGCCATAAGAAGAATGGGTGTGGGACATCTCATACCCGTTGAGGGACACCTTTTGGCGGAAGGAGAAGGACTATGCTCTACTCAAGTGGAGCCTTCACCCTCTCAAACACAACAAGCTCCTCAAGGTCCCTTTGATGCTAGCCAAAGACAAGCTCAAGCCCCTCAACCATGTGAGCATGATCAAGATCAAGACCATGAGCATGATGGTGATTATTCACCAAGTGGTGATCAAGATCAAGTTCAAGACATTGAGCAAGCTCAAGATGATGAGCATGCTAGGTTTGAAGGTCAAGGCGAGGACCAAAACCGTGGTGATGACCAGGTGGCCTCTCAAGAATCTCTTGAAGAAGCTCAAGCTCGCCGTGCCATGAAGATTGCAACAACTATCCAAAGAGGTGGCCACACCTTGGAGAATGTGATTGGAAATGTAAGGAAAGGGGTGTCCATGAGGAGGCAATTGGCAAACTTTAGTAACCACCATGCCTATATCTCTTGTGTCGATGGATTTCGTGTCGCAAGAACACAGGGTACCACGCGACGGACCCAAGGATTTGAACGCAGGGGGCTGAACGTGTGAGATCTTGGATCGCAACGAAACACGGTGACGGAAGCCTCGATTGTCGAACGCACAACGCACTGCAGAGAGGGAGAACGAGCCTTACCCAGGTTCAGGGCCCTCATGGTGAGGTAAAACCCCTACTTCCTGCCTTCTTGTATTGCAACGCGACACCTCGCGAGGAGTACAAGGCCTTGGTTACAAAGCTCTAGCTGGCCAGAGGTTGAAGAACCTGCGTGCCCAGCTAGCAGCTTGAAGAAGATGAAGATTCGATCCCCCCTACGGGATGGCCTCCCCCTCCCTTTATAGCGCCAAGGTCCTCCTTCCCCTTATCTTCTTGGGGAAGGGGTTGCCACACACGGCCAAGGAGGGAGGACAGCTGTAGACTACACTCTTCTGTAGACTTGGTCTTCGTAGGGTAGTGGCGCCGGTCCACAGGAGTGGGTGGAGGAAGCTGACGTCCTCCTCTGGCGCCCTGCACCGTCCACGCTATTTTTAGGGGGGTGGCCAACTACCACTGTGCCGCTTTGGGCAGGCACAGAGAAAGCTGGTCTCCTCCCTGTCGGGGGTAGCGTGGGCGGTACGCGGTCTTCTGCCCGTTATCTTCTTGCTCTGCACGCAAATGTGCCGAGCTGACGTGGGCATACTTCCTCTCCTCACCAGCGGGGGCCCGTGAGGAGGTCTTCTGGTCCTTAGCAGTTTTGGTTGTCGTTCTCCTCACGAGGCGCCTCCTCATGAGGGTCTTCTCCGCAGCTTGGGTCCTTGATTCCGAAGATGGGCCGATGACGTGGCCCAGGAGCAGGTGGACCGGGATACCCCGGTATCCATAACACCGACAGTAGCCCCCGGGAGTCCGGCCCGCCAATGCGCCCTCTCGAGGGAGCGAAGGGACGGGGGCCCCAGAAGCTGTTGGGCCCTCCAACGGCACGCGTCAACCGTGCGGTCAGAGGTCCATGTGAAGAAGCAGACGCTGCGGACGCGTGGCGCGGCCGCAACTGGCGAGACGAAACGGTGGGTGACGTTACAGTCTCCGAGGCGTCAAACCGTCATGATGACGCGTCGCTTGACTGCGGAGCACTGCGCTAACGCTTCGATTCCCGCGCAGGGATTTGACGCATCGACGCCGGATGCCCCCCTTAAATAGATCCTCCTCGAGACCTCCAGCACATCTCCTCCTTCCTCCAGTGCCACTTCTGCCTCTGCGCCCCTGCATTCATGGATCCTTCCAACTCCTCCGCCGTCGCCGGAACAAGCTCTGGAGCGAAACGCCGCGGGCGTCCCCCGGGCAGCGGGATCAAGGCGAAGATCCCGGCCAGATGCGCGCCCGGCGCCGGCGGCCCCTTCCGCATTGGCGCGCCGCGGCAGGAAGAGGCGAGCCGCGCCGCCCTTGGGACCTCCAGCGCCATGACCCTCCGGGGTCCAGTGCGCGGGGGTGCTCTGAACTCGCCGTCGCCGCTGGCGGCGGCGCCTGCTCCCCGCGCCTCGGGGAGCGTCGATCGGGCCCTCCAGGAGGTGCTGGCCGCCCTGGGCCCGCCTCCCCCTGAAGCAGATCCTCCGGCCCCGCCGGCGAACGGAGTGATTGCCACTCCGCGCCCCCTGGCGGCAGCGATGCTGGGACCCCTCATCGGCCCGGGGTCCCGGTTCCTGGAGCTTCTCGTCGTCGTCGATGCCCCGGGCTTCAACTCCCTCCGGCTGCCCGACGCCGTCCGGAGGGTGATTTACGCCCCCGGCGCGGCCGCCGGGGAGATTGCCCTGGGGGAACAGAGCAGGCCAGACCTCTTCTGGCCTGTGGACATCCTCCTTGGGGACGGCGGCAACGCCGTCCTCTCCGGCCGCTGGAGGGCATTTGCCCTCGGCCATCGCCTCCGTGTCGGCGACCACCTCGTCTTCTGCTTTAAGCTGGGGACGCTGGAGGCTACGGTACGGATCTTCACCGCCGGCGGCATCCGCCGCACCTACCCCCAGCCCGCGGCGCAGTGAAGAGGCGGCCCTGGCGCGGTAGTCCTCTGGGGAGGGGAGCTAGTCTCCTCCCCTCTTTTGTCGCGTAGTCCTCGCCGGCGGGGTATGCCCTGCCGTGCTTTTGCTCCTTCCCCCACTGGGGGCGCTTTAATGAAATCCGCTTGTTAATCATCTTGCTGTTCTTCATTGTCCTGGTCGTTTGCTCGCTCGAGAGCCCTAGTGAGCTGTTGGCATTGACGGGAAGCCTCCCTTAGCCTCAGAGCTCGAGATGGGGTCGGCGTCGACGACACATTGGACGATTCCTGGGGCAAGAAGTTGAAGAAAGAGTTGGAAAACAAAAAACCCCAAATCCCCGAAAACGGAAAAACAAATCGATAAAACAAACGGAAAAAGAAGGCGAATAAGATGCCCCTGTGACCGGCACAGGGACCTTCTCCGTCGTGGAGGAGCGCGGCACTATCTGTGCCAGCAGCTAAGAGCAAATTGCCGCTCGTGGCGATTCACGGGGCCTTCCTCGTCGTTGAGGGAAGCTGGACCCTCACGGACGTGAAAACGTCGACGCTTAAGAGAGCCCAGAGACCGTCGACACCTCACAAGGGTTGTTCATGAGGTGAAGGGCCTGGCGCGGACCTCCGGATCTGTGTCTCCTTCGCAAGATGATCGGAGCGGCCTTGGTCTTCAATAATCCTGCCACGTTAGGCCTTCCTCGGCAGAGGGAATCTTCCTGTGGATGCTGGTGCATCGACGCGTCTTTGCTCCATCGTGAGGGTTGCTCACGAGGGGTAGGTCCTTAGCGGGTGCCTTGGGGCACACCTTGGACTTTTCCTCGAAGATTTTTTATTTTCCGATGTACTTCGCGAGGAACTAAGCACCATGGGTATTTGGAGGTGATCGATAACAGGGTCGTCGCCCCCGACCAGAGCTCATTCCCTTCGGGTTTTTCGGGCTCGCTGTTTTCCGGGCGAAGGCCCCAGCATAGACACCGTGCCTAGCCCCCTTCCGCGAGGAGTACAACAGAAAATAAATGGACTTCATGCCATTTGATGTCATGCCGAAGCAGAGGCGCTATATTGCGCATTAACTTAATATCAGTGCTTAAGAGCGGACTGAGCTGATACAAGTGCCGTAAAAACGGTCTTTTTCTCCTCGTGAGGAACCTAAGGGTAGAACTTTCGCAGATGAGCTATGTTCCACGGGTTCCCCACCGGCACGCCCTCTGCGGTTTCCAGCCGCGCCGAGCCTGGCCTGGCGATGTGCGTCACCTTGAAGGGTCCTTCCCACATTGGAGACAGCTTGTGCAGGCCCTCGCGAGAGAGTATTCTCCTCAGCACCAGGTCGCTGACCTCCAGAGTTCTTGCTCGAACATGGCGGCTATGGTAGCGGCGTAGTCCTTGCTGGTACCTCACGGCGCGGAGCGCGGCTTGGCACCGAGCTTCTTCGAGCAGGAGGAGGCGATCCTTGATGAGGTCCTCTTGGCGAATTTCGTCGAAGGCGAGCACTCTTGGCGATCCGAACTTGACGTCGGTGGGAAGAACAGCCTCCGCCCCATAAACCAGGAAGAAAGGGGTTTCTCCAGTGGGTTTGGTGGCGGTAGTCCTGATGGACCACAAGATGGATTGGAGGTTGTCTAACCATTTTTTGCCGCAGGCTTCGAGCTTGGCGTTGAAGCTTTTTGTCTTGAGTCCTTTGAGGACCTCGGCGTTAGCACGCTCGGCTTGTCCATTGCTCCGGGGGTAGGCGACGGAGGCGAAGCAGATCTTGATGCCGACCGATGCACAGTAGTCCCGGAACAGTCCGCTGGTGAACTGGCTGCCGTTGTCGGTGATTATGCGGTTAGGCACACCAAAACGACAGACCAGCCCACGGATGAACTTGACTGCGGACCTCGCCGGGATTGTGCACACCGGTTCCACCTCCACCCACTTGGTGAACTTGTCGATGGCGACGTAGAGGTAGCGATAGCCCCCTTGCGCTCTGGGGAATGGACCGAGGATGTCCAGCCCCCAAACTGCAAAGGGCCAAGTGAGTGGGATGGTTTGCAGCTCTTGCGCCGGCTGATGTATCTGCTTGGCGTGGAATTGGCATGCCTCGCACCTCTTGACCATCTCCGCCGCATCTCCGAGCGCCGAAGGCCAGTAGAAGCCACTTCGATATGCCTTTGCGGCTAGAGTTGCAGCAGAAGCGTGATGGCCGCACTCGCCAGCGTGGATGTCCCTGAGAAGCTCTTGGCCTTGGTGAGTAGATATGCACTTCAGAGCGACGCCATTTGGGCGACGCCGGTACAAGTCACCATCCTTGACGCAGTAGCCCGAAGCTTGCCGCACAATCCTTTCGGCCTCCTCTTCATCCTCGGGAAGCCTGCTGCTGGTGAGGTAGGTCTTGAGCTCGATGATCCAATCCACTCCCTCCTGCCGTGCCAATGCCAGAAGGACGCGGTCACCCGAAGGAGGCCCGCAATCCGGAGCCCCCTGCTCCGGCGGTGGCGGCAAGGCAGAAAGAGGAGGTGAATCGGATGTCGACGGAGAAGCGGACGGCTTGAAAAGATGCTCCTCAAAGACGCCGGCAGGTTGTGCCAGGCGATGAGAGGCGCGCTTGGCGATCTCGTCGGCTTCCACATTTTCTCCTCTCGGGATGTGCTTCAGCTCCAAACCTTGGAAGCGTTTTCCATCTTTCGATGCTCCTCGAGGTAGGCCGCCATGTGCTCATCCTTTGGAGTGTAGCTCTTGTTCGAGAAGTTCACAATTAGCTGTGAATCTCCCTTGACGATGAGGCGCTTGATGCCCAAAGCGTTCGCCGCCCTTAAGCCGGCGAGTAGTCCTTCGTATTCCGCGATGTTGTTGGAGACCTTGCTCTCAGGCTTGAAGCAGAGCTGCACAGCGTAGAAAAGCTTGTCTCCAGAGGGAGAGGTTAGGACAGCACCGGCTCCCGCGCCGGGGAGGTTGAAGGCACCGTCGAAGTGCATGACCCAGAGGCCTGGGGCCTCCTCTCCAGGGAGAGTTGACTCCGCCTCCGGAGGCTCGTCGGTGAACGGATCGGTCCACTCCGCAGTGAACTCGGCCAAAGCCTTGCTCTTGATTACCTTTGTAGTCTCGAAGGAGATCTCGAAGGGTTGAAGTTCCACAGCCCATTCTGCCACCCGCCCGGTGACGTTGGGATTGCGTAGGATGGTTTCCAGGGGGCGATCGGTTACCACCTTAATCGGGTGACCCTGGAAGTAGTGGCGTAGCTTCCGCGAGGCGATGAGCAAGGTGTAGAGAAGCTTTTGCTGCATGGTGTAGCGTTCCCGCGCGTCGCGCAGTACCGTGCTGACGAAGTACACAGGCTTTTGCACCTTGACGACACCCTCGGAAGGCTCCTCCTCGGGAGGCTTTTGAGCGTTGCTCTGTGAGAGCGGCTCGGTCGGCGAAGATGCCGCGGGCGGCTCCTCTCGAGGGATGGGAGATGAAGCAGCCTCTTCCTCGCGAGGAGCCCCTGAGCTTGGAGGAGTGACCTCCTCCTTGGCGATCACCTTGGCGTCTCACTCCACGACGAGAACAGCGCTTGCAGTCCTTGGAGTTGCCGCGATGTAGAGTAGCAAGGGCTCGTGGGTCGTTGGGGCAACCATGATCGGTGGGCTCGTGAGGTACCTTTTCAGCTCAGCGAAGGCCTTGTCAGCCTCCGGAGTCCATTCGAACTTCCCGGTGCGCTTCATGAGCTTGAAGAAGGGCAAAGCTTTCTCCCCACTCCTCACGATGAAGTGTCCCAGGGCCGCCATGCACCCCGCGAGGCGTTGCATTTCTTTGAGATTGCGCGGAGGGCGCATTTCTTCGATGGCCTTGACCTTGTCAGGGTTCGCCTCTATCCCGCGATGAGACACGAGGAACCCCAACAGTTTTCCCGACGGTATGCCGAAGGCGCACTTGGCGGGGTTGAGCTTGATGTTTACCTTTCTCAGGTTGACGAATGTTTCCTCCAGATCTTCGATGAAGGTGTGACCCTCACGAGTCTTGACGACGATGTCGTCGACGTAGGCTTCCGCATTTCTTCCCATCTGAGCCCCCAGGGCCTTTCGCATAAGCCTCTGGAAGGTGGCTCCTGCGTTCTTTAGGCCGAAGGGCATACATACGTAGCAGTACACCCCACAGGGCGTGATGAAGGCAGTTTTCTCCTCGTCCTCCTTTGCCATCTTGATCTGATGATAGCCGGAGAAAGCATCCAAGAAGCAAAGGAGGTCGCAGCCGGCGGTAGAGTCGACGATTTGATCTATCCTTGGGAGAGGATAAGGATCCTTGGGACAGGCCTTGTTGAGACTTGTGAAGTCCACGCAGAGGCGCCCACTGCCGTTAGCCTTTGGGACGACCACCGGATTGGCGATCCATGTGGGGTGGGCCACCTCTCGTATTAACTTGGCCTTCTTTAGCTTCTCTATTTCCTTGACGATGAAGTCTTGCTTCTCTTGCGCTTGCTTCCTGGTCTTCTGCTTCACGGGGTGTGCCTGAGGGCACACGGCTAAGTGGTGCTCAATCACCTCCCTGGGAACGCCGGGCATATCTGACGGAGTCCAAGCGAACATGTCAGAATTTGCCCGCAGGAAGGTGACGAGCGCGCTTTCCTATTTGGGGGAAAGCCCTGCCCCGATGGTGACGAAGTTTTCGCAGCCCCCAGCCTGTAGCGGGACCTTCTTGGTTGCCGAGCGCTCTTGGGTAAACTGTGGCCTCCTGCCTGAGGGTACCACAGCTTCCCCAACGCTCATGCCCAGCATTGGATGAACCAGGTCCTCGCTTGGAGTAGGCGATGCAGAGGCGGCGAACTTCTTCCCTGTCGAACCCTGAGGGTGGGGCTCGAGAGAGGCCTTCTTCGCAGCAGCCCGCTCTTGGGATACGAGCTGCTTCTTCCTCGCGAGGTCGCCGGAGTGTTCCAGTAGGTCTTCGTCGGCGGGGAACATGGTGGCGGCCTCACGGTAAACATGCTCAACTGATCGGAGAGCATCTTTCTCATTGCAGCGCACGGTGATCGTGCCGTTGGCGCCCGGAATCTTGAGGACGTTGAAGCCATGGTGCGTTGCTGCCATGAACCTCGCCAAGGCTGGGTAGCCGAGGATGGCATTGTATGGCAGGGCGATGTAGGCGACATCAAAGTCGAGGCTTTTTGTCCTGTAGTTATCCCGGGTGCCGAAGGTGACGGGCAGGCTTACCTGCCCAATCGGCGTTGTAGATCCCTCGGTTACCCCGAAGAATGGTCGAGTTGGCATGAGCCGGTGGTACGGCACCTGCATCCTTTCGAAGATCTCGACCGAGATGATGTTGAGGCCCGCCCCTCCGTCGATGAGAGTGCGATTGACGGCGACGTTGTTGATGGTTGGCGTGCACAAGAGGGGAATTGTTCCCACGCCCCTTGTGGAAGCCGGATGGTCCTCCTCGTCGAAGCCAATCTTGCACATTGACCACTTCATTAGGCGATTGCCGACGTTAGGCTGCGCCGCCGCGATTTCTCGCGACAGCTGCTTGAAGTGTCGATTTGACAAAGGAGCCTGAGCTCCACCCAGGAGGCAAGCGGCGAAGTCTCGCGGCTCTTGATAGCCCCCCTGGGCCTCCTCCCGATGATCGTTTGCTGGTGGGGGCAGCGGCAGCGGCTCGGAATCGGCTCGAGACAGACCCCCGCGGCGGCGACCTTCCTCGCGGTCGTCGTTGCGGCGATCGCCCCGGGATCCACTCTTGCCGTTGCTGCGGCCGCCCCCGCGACGCTTGGCGACGCCGTTTTCCTCGTGAAACTTCCGGACAATCCAACAATCTTCAGTATTGTGAGTGTCCTTCTTATGGATAATGCAGTAGCGCCGACGTCGACCTTTATCGCGATCGGAGCGGTCCCCGCGGCGTTGCTTATGATCTGGCTCCGCCGCGAGGACAGCAGCCTCCTTTCGCTTGGGGTCCTTGGACTTCGGCTTTGGGGGAGGCGCCTCCGGCAGATTGTGCACGAAGAGCCTCCCCTCCTCAGCCTTGGCGCAGCGGTCGGCGATCTCGAAGAGCCTGACGACGGAAGTCAGCTCGTCATTCACGGATAGCTTCTCCCGCATCTTGACGTCGGAGACGCCCGTGGAGAACGCGGAGATGACCTCCTCGTTGGAGATCCTGGGAATCGTGTTCCTCATCTGACTGAAGCGTTGGATGTACTGACGCAGCGTCTCGCCCTTGTACTGACGCACCGCCTTAAGATCGTTCTTGGTAGCGGGGCGCTCGTACGTGGGCATGAAGTTGGCGACGAACTGACGACATAAATCCCTCCACGAAGTCACGGATTCGTGAGGAAGATTCATGAGCCAAGTTCGTGGAGCGTCCTTGAGGGCCATGGGGAACCAATTGGCCATGGCGCGCTGATCTCCACGCGCAGCCTGGACGGCGACGACGTATAGTTGGAGGAACTCGACAGGGTTTGTGGTCCCGTCGTAACGCGCGCTGATGTCCGGCTTGAACTTGTCAGGCCAGACGACGTAGCGCTGCTGGCGAGTGAGGGCAAGACACCCGGGGTTGTAGATAGGGACGCCGGGGGTCCTGACGTTCTTGCCAGCTTCGCCGATGTCGTCGATGGCGCAGTCATGATTTTCGCGGCGGCGCTCGAGGGAGACGCGTGCGTCTTCCGGAGCGCGTTGGACGATTTGGCAGCTGGGCTCCCCGCGCAGCGAAGATGCGGCGCGGGAAACCACCTTCTTGGCCTTGTTGGCCCTTCCATCTCCGGCGCCCGGGGCACGACCCCCCGCCGCCGGATCTGGGTTCCCCGCGCCCTGGGTTCCTCCCTGGGCCGGGTCTTCGTTGGCGATGGCGACGAGCTCGGCGATTCGAGCGCGCCACCCCTCACGCCCGTCGTCGGTGGGTTGATAGCGCAGCAGCTCCTGCGCCATGGCGAGAGCCTGCGCAGGGGACAGCTGACTCCCAGAACGAGCGCGAGAAGTGGCGGTGGCGGTGAAGGAGAGCGAAGGCTCTGTACGCCCAGACGGGAGGTAGGAGGACTCCAGATCTTCCTCCTCTTCCTACTCGGCCGAAGCTTCATGACGACGGAAGATGGGCTCGGTTTGCCCCCGAACAGCGTTGCGACGGCGAAGACGCTCGAGCCTTGCGTTGGCGTCGGCCATGTCGAAGCAGATCTAGAAGAAAACACACCACAGTCCCCTACCTGGCGCGCCAAATGTCGATGGATTTCGTGTCGCAAGAACACGGGGTACCACGCGACGGACCCAAGGATTCGAACGCAGGGGGCTGAACGTGTGAGATCTTGGATCGCAACGAAACACGGTGACGGAAGCCTCGATTGTCGAACGCACAACGCACTGCAGAGAGGGAGACCGAGCCTTACCCAGGTTCAGGGCCCTCGTGGTGAGGTAAAACCCCTACTTCCTGCCTTCTTGTATTGCAACGCGACACCTCGCGAGGAGTACAAGGCCTTGGTTACAAAGCTCTAGCTGGCCAGAGGTTGAAGAACCTGCGTGCCCAGCTAGCAGCCTGAAGAAGATGAAGATTCGATCCCCCCTACGGGATGGCCTCCCCCTCCCTTTATAGCGCCAAGGTCCTCCCTCCCCTTATCTTCTTGGGGAAGGGGTTGCCACACACGGCCAAGGAGGGAGGACAGCTGTAGACTACACTCTTCTGTAGACTTGGTCTTCGTAGGGTAGTGGCGCCGGTCCACAGGAGTGGGTGGAGGAAGCTGACGTCCTCCTCTGGCGCCCTGCACCGTCCACGCTATTTTTAGGGGGGTGGCCAACTACCACTGTGCCGCTTTGGGCAAGCACAGAGAAAGCTGGTCTCCTCCCTGTCGGGGGTAGCGTGGGCGGTACGCGGTCTTCTGCCCGTTATCTTCTTGCTCTGCACGCAAACGTGCCGAGCTGACGTGGGCGTACTTCCTCTCCTCACCAGCGGGGGCTCGTGAGGAGGTCTTCTGGTCCTTAGCAGTTTTGGTTGTCGTTCTCCTCACGAGGCGCCTCCTCGTGAGGGTCTTCTCCGTAGCTTGGGTCCTTGATTCCGAAGATGGGCCGATGATGTGGCCCAGGAGCAGGTGGACCGGGATACCCCGGTATCCATAACACCGACATCTTGTGTGGAACCTCAAAAAGTGTTTGAAGCGCTTGAAGACCCGGATTGGGTAGAAGCCATGCATGAAGAACTCAATAACTTCGAGCGCAACAAAGTTTGGTCATTAGTAGAGAAGCCCAAGGATTGCCGCAATGTCATTGGAACCAAATGGATCTTCAAGAACAAGCAAGATGCAAATGGAATTGTTGTGAGGAACAAGGCTCGCTTGGTTGCTCAAGGATACTCTCAAATTGAAGGCATCGACTATGGAGAGACTTTTGCACCCGTGGCTCGCCTTGAGTCCATCCGTATCCTTCTTGCTTATGCTTCACATCATAATTTTAAGTTGCAACAAATGGATGTGAAGAGTGCTTTCTTAAATGGTCCTTTGCATGAGTTAGTGTTTGTAAAGCAACCCCCGGGTTTTGAGGATCCTAACTTTCCGAACCATGTCTACAAGCTCGATAAGGCACTCTATGGCCTTAAACAAGCCCCACGTGTGTGGTACGAGCATCTTAGAGAGCTTCTTGTAGACCGTGGGTTTGAGATAGGCCTCATTGATCCCACTCTTTTTACTAAGAAAGTAAACGGGGAGCTTTTCATATGCCAACTTTATGTAGATGATATCATTTTTGGTTCTTCTAACAAATCTTTCAATGATGAATTTGCAAGACTAATGACAGATAAATTTGAGATGTCTATGATGGGGTGATGACCCACAAGTATAGGGGGTGTATCGTAGTACTTTCGATAAATAAGAGTGTCGAACCCAACGAGGAGCAGAAGGTGTTGATGAGCAGTTTTGATCAAGGAATCACTGTAAATACTAGCAAACAGGTTTTCAGGAGTATTTGGTAATTCGAGTAAATAAAGTGCGAGTAAATAAAAGATAGTAGTAACAATTGCAGCAAGTGGCCCAATCCTTTCTTCAGCAAAGGACAAGCCGGTTGTGTACTTATAATAACCAAACGTTCTCGAGGACACACGGGAGGTTTCTGTCAAGAGCTTTCGCTTCATAGAGCCAATAGTATTTATTGGTTTGGTAGGTGTTATGGGGGTGAACCTGTGCTAGCGCACTACCCTTACTAGGATAAATACACACTTGTGATTATACCCCTTGCAAGCATCCGCAAATACAAGAAAGTAATTAAGATAAATCTAACCACAGCCTTAAACTCTATGATCCTACGCTCCCTGGTGCAATGGTTTCCCAACGGAGGTTTAGGTTTCTGTCACTCCAGCAACCCCACAATCGGTAGCCAAATACACAATGCATCTCACTAGGCCCATAAATGGTGAAGTATCATGTAACATTCACATGACACCACTAGTGAAATAGCACCACAACAATATCAAACCAGTAAATATTTCTCAACAATAATTCACTACTAACATCTTGACTTCTCCCATGTCCTCAAGAACTAAACGAACTACTCACAAGACATCATATGGATCATGATCAGAGGTGAAATAATGGTAAATAACGATCTGAACATAAACCTTAACTCAATGGTTCCACTCAATAGCATCAACTACAAGAGTAATCAACACCGGGAAAGTTTCCCCTATGAATATAACAAGATCCATCTCAAGATGTTACAGCGGGATGGCGAGGTGATGGTGGAGATGAAGGTGCTGGTGATGGAGATGATGACGTCGATGATCCCGATGAAGTCCGGTGCGATGGTGATGATGATGGCGACGATCTCCCCTCTCCGGGAAGGAATTTCCCCGGCAGATTTCTCCCTGCCGGAGAGCTTTTTCTCTCTGGTGTTCTCCGCCCCGCAGAGGCGGCTGTGTCTAACTCTGAGGCCCCCCTTGACTTAGGTTTTCGGGGACGATGATGTACGCGAAGGGGCGAGGCCAGAAGTGGGCCAGGGCTCCCTCACACAGGGCTGGCGCGGCCAGGGGGCTAGCGCGGCCAGGGGGCTGGCCACGCCACCCTGGCGTGTGGGGGCCCCCTGGCTCATCTTGACTCCTACTCCTGGCTTCCTGAGTCTTCTGGGAAAATATAATTTCTGGGTATTTTTCTGGAATTTTCCTGATATTCAAAATATGGTCCCTTGATGGCCCTTTTTCCAGCAGAATGCTGACTCCGGCAGCAACTCCTCCGATGATCATCAAACATGTGAAAACAAAGGAAATAACATAAGTATCAACTCTAAATATGAAATATATCAATGAATAACAGTAAGTTATGGTACAAAATAGTGATGCAAATTAGATGTATCAACCCCCCCAAGCTTAGACCTCGCTTGTCCCCAAGCGAAAACTAAACTCGGTAAACATGCCCACGGGTTTATGGAGTGAAGTGTCGATAATCAACATACGGACAAGAAGCATCACATTCACCAAAAGCACAAGTTATAATCGACAGCAACTTCCCTTTATAAGATATAGACTTGCAATAGGTAAAAGGGAATCACATACAAAGATGCACAAGGTAAACTATAATTGGCAATGGCAAACCTTAGTTCTTGGTCAAAGAATGAAGAACAAGCTGTTCTTTCTTTTGAACGGAGCCTTTTAAAACAGAGCTAATATAGCAAAGACTATATGCTCAATGAAACAAACTTTTGCATTCAAAGAGAGCTTTCAAAGATATATTCCTTCAGACAAAAGCATTATACATAACAAGGAAGATAGTAAACATGATTAAACGGATCAACATATGGATGAATGAAACATAACAACTCAAATGCTTGCTTGAGATAGAGGGAAATAGGTTGACTCAACATAAAAGTAAACGATAGGCCCTTCGCAGAGGGAAGCAGGGATTAAACATGTGCTAGAGCTTTTCATTTGTAAAACAGAGGTAAAAATTGTTTTGAGAGGTGATTGCTTTTGTCAACGACTAGCAACGGAGTTCTTGATATCTTCCATACTAAACAAGTGAGAGCGGTTCCGAGATGTTTAATTAGTTGGCACTTTGGTGCTCTTTTATAGCTTTGCACTCCTCCCCACCTTTTTCCTTTCTCAAACCATGGCTAACCGATTCCATCGGGTGCCGACCAACTTTCACATTCCATTGGAGGAGTGCCTTTTTCTTTCTTTTTCTTTTTAAGATTATAATGGTCTGACCAGCTCCCTTGCAAAATTAATGACGAGCAGATGAAGCTGCCTAGTCGAGGGGTACTCAATTTAGTATGGAAGATAACAAACCCATCCACTACGTCCTCATGAGCTAAAAACAGTTGCACAAAATGAGAAGTGTTTGAAAGTTTTTGAAAGGTAGCACATGAAAATTTACTTGGAATGGCTTGAAATACCATGCATAGGAATTTATAATGGACTCTTTGGAAGTGACTTGGCTTTTGGTACTTGGATGCACGAGTAGAGCTCATACTCAGTACAGGTTTTTGGCTAGCAAGGTTGGGTAGCAAGCATAAGAGTTGCATGAAACAAACAAACATACATATAATAAGAACAATCATGCAAACTCCCTTGAAGGTACAACGATTTTAACTTTAAGAATAACAATGCTTATAAGCCAAACATAAGGAAAACTGAAGTGATGTGACTACAAGCACTTCTTTATTCTTTTCTACTCAAACCTCAAGGTAAAATTGCTACTGACCAAGCTTGGTTTGCCAAAACCAACTAAATTTACTCATGCTCCTAATGTGATACCAATACCAATCAACAAGACTAGTCACACAAGAGAGATTGCAAACTAACATAAAGTGTGCGGAAAGTAAACGATAGAACTTCTCATTAATATTTTATTACCACAACTCACACCAAGGGATACATAGATAACTGACTAAGGAGGATACTTCCAAACTGCAAACTATTCTATAAGATAACTTCTCTATTCATGATATGACTCTATTTGAAAAGTAAATGAGCGAAAGGTAGTGATGTGATACCGTGGCACTCCCCCAAGCTTGGAACAAGCCAAGGGGATGCCTAAACCGATGACGAATTACTCCTTTGGCGGTGGCGGTGAGTCTTCATCGCTGTCATACTTCCAAGGCAGGGGTCCTCCGTCGAGGAAGGATGTCTTGGTCTCCAATGTCCTGAAACTTGCAGCAACACTCATTTGTTGAAATCTAGCTTCATACTCACAATTTTGGTTTTGCACGTCGTAGAGTTGTGCTTGTAATTGGCTAGTCGTCTCCTGGAGTGAGAGGACATCCTTCCAAAGCTCTGTAGTCTCCCTCTTGTACTTGGCAACAAGCTCTTGATTAATCCTATAGATGATATCCACCTCACGTTCTGCCAACTTCTTGTATTTGAAAACTTCTTATTCCAGTGCTTCCATCCTTGCTTCGAGACTCCCTTCTCCCTTGGGTCCTTGCACATCTTTAATCTGCAACTCCCCATCCTTGAGTGACAACTCCTTCAGATGCATCTTCAGCTCCCTCATGTACGGATTGATGGAATCCGCAAGAGGGTTCTCCTTAGATGGACCGGACGAAGACATTGTACTCCAAGACCGAGAGCAATCCCTGACAGAAACAGCTCGAAACAAAACACGACGAGAAAACGATATACAGACCTCGGGGACTCTGGGGGGTTAAATAGGCGAAAATTATACATCGAAACGAAGTCACAGGAGGAAACCGGGACGGAAAGGAGTTCCGGTGTGTTCTCACACATAGGTGGCGCGGCCAGGGGTGGGCCCGCGCCACCCGTGTGTGAGGCACACACGGACTCTTTTTCGTGCCCTTTTTCGTCTCATGATTTTTCATATTTAGTAAAAACAGCAAAAATATTAAAGTAAGAACTTTTCGCGAAACTTTTCTGACTAGAACTGTTACCTATTCGAAAACGAACTCTGCAGGTTCCTGCAGTTTGTCTTGGATGTAATCTTCCGGAGAAACCGTTTCAATAACATCAACATCTTCATTATAAGAATCTCCAGAAATATAATGCTTGAGTCTTTGCCCATTCACCACTTGTGTAGAATCATCTTTCAATGAAGCAATCTTTATAGCACCTGAGCGGTACACTTCCACAATAACATATGGTCCTTCCCATTTAGAAAGTAATTTTCCTGCAAAAAATCTGAGACGAGACCTATACAATAGAACTTTCTCACCAACATGAAATTCTCTCTTAAGAATTCTCTTATCATGCCATTGCTTGACTTTCTCTTTGAAAAGTCTGGCATTCTCATACGCTTCGTTTCTCCACTCATCTAGAGAACTCAAATCTAATAACCTTTTCTTACCGGCTAGTTTAAAATCTCTATTAAGCTCTCTCACTGCCCAAAAAGCTTTGTGTTCTAATTCTAAGGGCAAGTGACACGCTTTTCCGTAAACCATCTTATAAGGAGACATACCCATGGGGTTCTTATAAGCAGTTCTATAAGCCCATAAAGCGTCATTTAACCTACTAGCCCAGTTTTTCCTAGATCTACTAACAGTCTTCTGCAAGATAGACTTGATCTCTCTATTTGAAAGCTCTACCTGCCCACTAGTTTGGGGATGATAAGCAGAAGCAATTCTATGATTGACATCATACTTAGCAAGAGTTTTTCTAAAACTACCGTGAATAAAATGAGAACCTCCGTCAGTCATAAGATATCTAGGCACTCCGAACCTAGGAAAAATAACATCCTTAAGCATTTTTAACGAGGTCTCACCATCGGCACTCTTTGTAGGTATGGCTTCTACCCATTTAGTAACATAATCAACAGCAACAAGTATATGGGTATAGCCTTTTGAAGGAGGAAAAGGACCCATAAAGTCAAATCCCCAACAATCAAATGGTTCAATAACAAGAGTGTAATTCATAGGCATTTCATTGCATCTAGAAATATTACCAACTCTTTGACATTCATCGCAAGATAAAACATACCTTCTGGAATCTTTAAAGAGGGTTGGCCAATAAAAACCTGATTGTAGAACCTTCTGTGCGGTTCTATCTCCAGCATGATGCCCTCCATAAGCACTGCTATGGCATTTTCTTAATATCTCTTGTTGCTCATATTCCGGTACGCATCTTCTCATGATACCATCAACTCCTTCTTTATATAAATGTGGGTCATCCCAAAAGTAATGCCTCAAATCATAGAAGAATTTTCTTCTTTGCTGAGCTGTAAAGGTTGGAGGCAAATACTTGGAAACAATAAAGTTAGCATAATCAGCATACCAAGGAAGGTCTCGCGAAGTTACATTTATCGCAGCCAACTGTTCATTTGGAAAACTATCATTAACAGGAATAGGATCAAAAGAAATGTTTTCCAATCTAGACAAGTTGTCAGCCACAGGATTTTCAGCACCTTTCCTATCTACGATATGCAAATCAAACTCTTGTAAAAGCAACACCCATCTAATAAGCCTAGGCTTAGCATCCTTCTTAGTCATAAGATACCTAATAGCAGCGTGATCAGTATGAATAGTAACTTTAGAATCAACAATATAAGATCTAAACTTATCACACGCAAAAACAACAGCAAGAAACTCTTTCTCGGTAGTGGCATAATTCTTCTGGGCAGCATCAAGAGTCTTACTAGCATAATGAATAACATTCAACTTATTATCTACGCGCTGTCCAAGAACAGCACCAACAGCAAAATCACTAGCATCACACATAATTTCAAAAGGTAAATTCCAATCAGGTGGTTGAACAATAGGGGCAGTAGTTAAAGCCTTCTTAAGAGTTTCAAAAGCTTCTTTACAATCATCATCAAAGACAAATGGTACATCCTTTTGAAGAAGATTGGTAAAAGGCTTTGAAATCTTAGAGAAATCTTTAATAAACCTCCTATAGAAACCAGCATGACCAAGAATGCTACGAATACCTTTAACATCTCTGGGAAAGGGCATTTTCTCAATTGCCTCCACTTTCGCTCTGTCAACTTCAATACCTCTTTCAGAAATTTTATGTCCAAGGACAATTCCTTCATTTACCATAAAGTGGCATTTCTCCCAATTAAGAACAAGGTTAGTTTCTTCGCACCTCTTCAAAACTTTATCAAGGTTGTGCAAACAATTATCAAAGGAAGTTCCATAGACGGAAAAATCGTCCATGAAGACCTCCACAATTTCTTCACAAAATCCATGAAAAATAGCAGACATACATCTTTGAAAAGTAGCAGGAGCATTGCATAAACCAAACGGCATACGTCTATAAGCATAAGTTCCATAAGGACAAGTAAAAGTGGTTTTCTCTTGATCATCCTTCTTAACAGCAATTTGAGAAAAACCAGAATAACCATCAAGGAAACAAAAATGAGTCTTCTTAGACAACCTTTCTAACATCTGATCTATAAACGGTAAAGGATAGTGATCCTTTTTAGTAACCTTGTTTACCTTTCTATAATCAATGCACATTCTATATCCAACAACTACCCTTTGAGGAATAAGCTCGTTATTCTCATTAGGCACAACAGTCATACCTCCTTTCTTAGGAACACAATGAACAGGACTAACCCATCTACTATCAGCAATAGGATAAATAATACCAGCATCAAGGAGTTTTAATACCTCATTTCTTACCACATCCTTCATCTTGGGAATTAGGCGGCGTTGATGCTCCACGACTGGCTTCGCGTCTTTCTCCATATTAATGGCATGCTGACATAAAGTAGGAGAAATCCCTTTTAAATCATCAAGAGTATATCCCATAGCTCAATATCTCCAATAATCTTTCTTCTTCCTTTCCTGAAAGTTTAGAGCTAATAATAACAGGATATATTTTCTTATCATCAATATAAGCATATTTAAGATTATCAGGCAAAGGCTTTAATTCAAAAACAGGATCTTCCTTAGGCGGCAAAGTGGTACCAAGATCCTCCACAGGTAAATTATGCTTGAGTAATGGTGGTTGACAAAGAAGAATGTCGTCAATCTCTTCTCTTTCCTTGCTAAAAACATCACTTTCGTGATCTTCCATGAATTGCTGCAAGGCATTATTAGGAGCAAGAGCAATAGAAGCAAGCTGCTCAACTCGAAAATTTTCATTAGGCGTTTCATTCTCATAAGAAGTCTTAGCAAACTTGGAAAAATTAAACTCATAAGACTCTCCATTAAACTTAGTAAAAAAATTCTCCTTCTTACAATCTATCACGGCGCCACAAGTGTTCAAAAATGGTCTACCAAAAATAATAGGACAAGTTTTACTAGCCTCCTTACCAAGTACTAGAAAATCAGTAGGGTACTTAGTCTTACCACATAGAACTTCCACATCTCGAACAATACCAAGAGGCCAAACAGTCTCTCGGTTAGCAAGCTGAACAACCACATCAATATCTTCAAGTTCACAAGCGCCAATCTCGTGCATAATTTCTTTATAAAGCTCCAAAGGAATAGCACTTGCACTAGCACCAATATCACATAAGCCATAATAGCAATGATCTCCAATCCTGACAGAAATAACAGGAACACTTGCTTTCCTATGCTTTTTAGGATGCGAGAGAATGTTAGAAGCATCTTCACAAAAAAGAATATATTCATCTCCTACATCTTTAGTAACAAGATCTTTCAATATAGCAACAGGAGACTTAATAGTAATTTGCTCATCAGGCTCTGCAGCTTTCTTAGTACATTTATTAGACACACTTACCAAAGTAGAGTACTTCTTTACCTTCGCAGGGAAAGGTGTCTTCTCAATATAAGGTTCAGGAACGATGCTATCAACCGTACAAACTTCTGTAGCTGCAGCAGGTATATGACTAATAGAGTCTTTATAAGGAGCATGATATTTGTTCCAATCTTTCTTTGGAACATCAATATAGGAAGCAAAAGCCTTAAGACAATTAGCAAGAATTTGTGAATCAAGACCATAAGCAGAGCTAACACTGTGAAAGTCATCGGTCCCCATAAAAGATTTAATGCATTCATAATCATAATTTATACCTGACTTCCTACCTTTGTCATTTTCCCAACCTTCAGCATTCTCTTGTATACGGTCAAGAAGTTTCCACTTAGCATCTTATTTCATATGAGTGAATGATCCAAAACAAGAAGCATCCAAATAATCCTTATCAGGAAGAGTAAGCCGCGCATAAAAATTATCAATAACAATATTATTGGGGAGCTCATGAATGGGGCATTTGAGCATTAGTAACTTCAATCTCCCCCACGCTTGGGCAATACTTTCTCCATCATGAGGCCAAAAATTATATATCCGGTTACGGTCTTTATGAATTTCACTTGGAGGATAAAACTTGGAATAAAAGAGAGGCACAATATCCTCCCATGCCATAGATGGACCATCTTGGAGTAGCCGATACCACTCTTCAGCTCTGCCTTTCAATGATATAGAGAATAATTTCTTCTTGACTTGGCTTGGTGAAATACCTGCACACCTGAACAACTCGCATAATTCATGTATAAATAATAAGTGATCACCCGGATGGACAGTTCCATCTCCTGAATAGCAGTTATCCATAATACGGCCAACAATTTTCATAGGTATTTTAAAAGGATCAATTTCAGCAGGCGGCGGCGGTGGTGGTTCCTCCGCATGTGCAGCAGTAGTAGTAGAAGTGTTTCCAAATAGGAAACCAAATGGAGAGTTCTCCATAGCAGGGTAAAGCAAAAATAAAAGACAAAATAAAAACAATACTCACAGCGACAGTTACCTTTACCAATTCCACTCTTCAATAGCGCTACACTCCCCGGCAACGGCACCAGAAAATAGTCTTGATGACCCACAAGTATAGGGGGTGTATCGTAGTACTTTCGATAAATAAGAGTGTCGAACCCAACGAGGAGCAGAAGGTGTTGATGAGCAGTTTTGATCAAGGAATCACTGTAAATACTAGCAAACAGGTTTTCAGGAGTATTTGGTAATTCAAGTAAATAAAGTGCGAGTAAATAAAAGACAGTAATAACAATTGCAGCAAGTGGCCCAATCCTTTCTTCAGCAAAGGACAAGCCGGTTGTGTACTTATAATAACCAAACGTTCTCGAGGACACACGGGAGGTTTCTGTCAAGAGCTTTCGCTTCATAGAGCCAATAGTATTTATTGGTTTGGTAGGTGTTATGGGGGTGAACCTGTGCTAGCGCACTACCCTTACTAGGATAAATACACACTTGTGATTATACCCCTTGCAAGCATCCGCAAATACAAGAAAGTAATTAAGATAAATCTAACCACAACCTTAAACTCTATGATCCTACGCTCCCTGGTGCAATGGTTTCCCAACGGAGGTTTAGGTTTCTGTCACTCCAGCAACCCCACAATCGGTAGCCAAATACACAATGCATCTCACTAGGCCCATAAATGGTGAAGTATCATGTAGTCGACATTCACATGACACCACTAGTGAAATAGCACCACAACAATATCAAACCAGTAAATATTTCTCAACAATAATTCACTACTAACATCTTGACTTCTCCCATGTCCTCAAGAACTAAACGAACTACTCACAAGACATCATATGGATCATGATCAGAGGTGAAATAATGGTAAATAACGATCTGAACATAAACCTTAACTCAATGGTTCCACTCAATAGCATCAACTACAAGAGTAATCAACACCGGGAAAGTTTCCCCTATGAATATAACAAGATCCATCTCAAGATGTTACAGCGGGATGGCGAGGTGATGGTGGAGATGAAGGTGCTGGTGATGGAGATGATGACGTCGATGATCCCGATGAAGTCCGGTGCGATGGTGATGATGATGGCGACGATCTCCCCTCTCCGGGAAGGAATTTCCCCGGCAGATTTCTCCCTGCCGGAGAGCTTTTTCTCTCTGGTGTTCTCCGCCCCGCAGAGGCGGCTGTGTCTAACTCTGAGGCCCCCCTTGACTTAGGTTTTCGGGGACGATGATGTACGCGAAGGGGCGAGGCCAGAAGTGGGCCAGGGCTCCCTCACACAGGGCTGGCGCGGCCAGGGGGCTGGCCGCGCCACCCTGGCATGTGGGGCCCCCTGGCTCATCTTGACTCCTACTCCTGGCTTCCTGAGTCTTCTGGGAAAATATAATTTCTCGGTATTTTTCTGGAATTTTCATGATCTTCAAAATATGGTCCATTGATGGCCCTTTTTCCAGCAGAATCCTGACTCCGGCAGCAACTCCTCCGATGATCATCAAACATGTGAAAACAAAGGAAATAACATAAGTATCAACTCTAAATATGAAATATATCAATGAATAACAGTAAGTTATGGTACAAAATAGTGATGCAAATTGGACGTATCATGGGGGAGTTGAAATTCTTTCTTGGCTTTGAGATAAAGCAATTGAAGGGTGGCACCTTCATCAATCAAGCCAAGTACACCCAAGACATGCTCAAGAAGTTCAAGATGGATACCGGAGTGAAGGGAGCCAAGACTCCCATGCCTACAAAGGTTACTCTTGATCTCGATCCTAATGGTAAAGAAGTGGATCAAAAACTTTATCGCTCTATGATTGGGTCTTTGCTCTATCTTTGTGCATCTAGACCGGATATCATGCTTAGTGTGGGAATGTGTGCACGATATCAAGCCGCCCCTAAGGAAGGCCATCTAATGGCGGTCAAAAGAGTCTTTCGATATTTGATTGATACCCCAACTTTTGGTCTTTGGTACCCGAAGGGAGCAAGCCTTGAGCTTGTAGGGTACTCGGACTCGGATTGGGCGGGAGACAAAGTGGATAGGAAGTCAACTTCCGGGGCTTGCCAATTTCTTGGTAGGTCTTTGGTTAGTTGGTCTTCCAAGAAGCAAAATTGTGTGTCTCTCTCCACCGCCGAAGCCGAGTATGTGGCGGCCGCAAGTTGTTGTGCTCAACTCCTTTGGATGAGGCAAACCATGGAGGATTATGGTATTCACTTCGACAAGGTGCCACTCTTGTGTGACAATGAGAGTGCCATCAAGATCGCTCATAATCCGGTTCAACATAACAAGACCAAGCACATCGAGATCCGCCACCACTTCATCCGTGACCATGTCAACCGAGGTGAGATTAACCTATCTTATGTAGGTACACAAGACCAACTCGCCGACATTTTCACGAAGCCTCTTGATGAAGCAAGATTCCGAGAGTTGAGGCATGAATTGAATATCCTAGACTCTTGCAATGTGGCTTGATCGTGTGCACTCATTCCCATATTATAGTGTGTTGTTCTAGTCTAGATGTGCATAGTTGAGGATAGTCATCGTGTCAATTAATGGCACGATGCATACTCAAGTGTGCGACATCATAAGATCACTAATGTCATTTGAGCCCAAGCATGTCTCTTCACGGTGTCACGACATTGGTGATCACACATAGGGGAGAAATCCCCCACCATTGCATGTCTTCAAATCTCGTGTTTTGTTGTTCCTCTTCTTTGGAAGGCATGCAATCTCAAGTTGATTTTCTTGCAAACAAGTTTGATGGCTGTTGATTTCTTCCGCACACCATGCTTTCTTGCTGATACATGTCACATATCGACAATTGTCAAAACTTTTCTAGTCCAAAAGGTGGTTCGGCGGCCTGCCCGGCGGTCGCCGGACCTGGCGCCGGACTGACCGGCGGCCCACCGGACTGTCTCGGCGGCCCCGCCGAACTGGCATTCAGTATACCAGTTCGGCAAGCTCGCCGGAATAGCCCGGCGGCCCGCTGGACCGCCCGGCGAATGGCCCGGTCCCGCCGGACTTACCGCCGGACTGGCGGCCTATATAAATTCGTGGGGAGGGTTTCCTTAGCAATTTTCCCCCACTTCCCTCCCTCCCCCACGCCCGCCCCCAACTCCATTGCCGCCGCCTCCTCAAGCTTCTCCTCCCCCTAGCCTCTCCACCCAACCAATCCCTTCCAAATTTAGATCGGGTGTAGATCGGGTTGTTTTGAAGCTTTCCTCCGAAGATCTTCGCGTTTCGTCAACCGCATTGGGAGATCGGGATTTTTCCCCATCTTCTTGTGCACCATGTCTTCGGGTAACTCCCTCTTTTTCTCTTCTTCCTCTAGCCCTTGCCTCACACTCGTTTTATTCATGCTCTTGTATGAGTAGATCTAGTGTGTATCTAGGGTTAGATTCATTTTGTCTAGGGATAGATCCTTTAGGGTTTCGTTCCTTGTTGGGCTAGTGTTTGTTCCTTGGCATCCATGTACCCTTAAAGTTTGTAGTGACAAGTTATTTGAGTCAAGATTGCGGGTAGTATGACATTCGTGTGTTTTGGCGAAATGTCCGGCGGTCGCCGGATCTGGCGCCGGACCACCCGGCGGTCCACCGGACCGTTCCGGCGGACCCGCCGAACTGGCGTTCAGAATACCAGTTCGGCGAGCTCGCCGGAATGGCCCGGCGGCCCGCCGGACGGTCCGGCCCACTGTCCGGTCCCGCCGGACCTGGCGCCGAACCTCACTGCCATACTACCTCTCCATCGTGCACTTGTCCCTACCCGACTTTGAGTTCCTTTTCCGTGACATGTATCTTTATCTGGTGTTGCTTTGTTTTTGCTTGCATTTTTCAGACTCAGACTCGTATTCGACTGAGGACAGTAACTACCAGATTGACAATGAAGAAGATGCTCGAGCCTTTGAAGTCAAGAAGAGGAAGCTTGATGAGGTTGAGGGACGCCCTCAGCGTCATACTCGTCAGTCAGGAAAGACCCCAGCTGAAGGTGGCAGCTCTGCAGCTGCAGGGCAGCGGATGAAGTCCAAGCTTGTATACACTCGTGGACCTCATCCACCCCGAAAGGGAAAGGGGGCTCGTGGCCCGGTGGATGTGGAGAAGGAGCAGGAGATTGAAGGGAACTTGGGTTCAGCCCATATCAACACTTGGCGTAAACTTCGCCTTGCGAACCCATACCGCTTTCATGAGAGGCAGTACACTGGCAGTGACAAGAGGTTCTGGACTGATTCTCAGCGTCGTATGTGGGATGATTACTATGATGCATCTGAGCACATGAAGAGTGGATTCTATGTGGTGCCTAAATCCCTCAATGTCGAGCACTTTCAGCAGTATGTCTCCAGGGACTTTCGCTACATCAATGAGGCTCTTCTCAAGATGGATGTTTTGGACCTTGTCACCCTCTCCGAGCCTATTCAGGCAATGGTGGTCCGTCAGTTCTGTTGCATTGTGTTCTTCCATAATGACCCAGCGGAGTCTTTCTCTTGGATGACTGGCCAGGATGTGTTCACTGCCACGTTTGCTGATTTCTGTGATGCTCTGGGCTATGGTGGTGGTAGGGCTGGAGGTTTCAAGATTCACTCTGAGGCGCCCTTTTCCGTGGAGAAGATCTCTCGCATTTGCTATCCAGATGAGCCATCTCTTCCTGCTCCTGCTATTTCAGGGATGTACTACTACTACAACGCTCTTGCCAAGCTCTTCCGTCAGAATCTGGTGAGTAAGGCTGGAGATGATGCTAGTGTCAGGGGCTATCACAAGAACTTGATGTACTATTGCCAGCCCGACAAGCTTCGGAAGATAGATGGTTGTGACTTCATTTTTCAGGAGATGAAGAGATCTACTCTCAAGCGCATGACTCCCAACTACTGTTAGTATGTGCAGCGTTTGATCAACAGGCAGCCCCGGACTCAGACTGCTCAGGTGCGTGGACAGATTCTGGAGATGGAGACATTCTCAGTGGGTTTCCAGGGTGGTTTTGAAGAGGCTCCCGGCTTGCACCCTGCTAGGGCTAGAGGTCGCTCCATGGATGCTCCTGATCCTCACCATGCCTCTGGCTCTGGAGCTAGTCACCGTCGTCATCATCGCCATCATAGGTCCTCTCACAAGAAAGGTGTTGCTGCATTCTTCAAGAATCTGTGAGATATGTGTCGCAGCACTTATGATGTGGCTCATAGGAGCATGGAGATGAGTCAGGAGACTCGGAGGAGGCAGAATGAGTTCTTGGCAGCTAGAGGCAGTGCAGTTCCTCCTGTTGGAACCGAGTTGGATCCGGTTCCATATGTCAACTATGTCATGCCGCCTCTTGATGATGCCATGTTTGCTGGTGTTGAAGACTTTGGAGACTTTGAGCCACCCTCTGAGCCAGAAGATGCTGATGAAGAAGAAGGTGCTCATGGAGAAGATGATCCGGAGGGTTCTCCTGTCCCCAGTGAATATTTTTGAGCGCTAGCATATTCTACTCTCTTGTCCCTTTTTGGTGTTTCGATGCCAAAGGGGGAGAAGAGTGTAGAGTCTCTAGGAATAACGTCGCATGACACAAGCCTCGCTTTCATTTTCCTTGGTTCTTAAGTGGCTTGTGTCCATTTGCGTTTTATTTGCCGTTTTATCTCTCAAACTCCGTGGAACCCTATCGTGTGTGGACAAGTGTGTACTTTAATTATGCACTATGCACTTTATGTTTATGTTTGGATATGTCTATGCTTGCTATATTATTATCTATCCATGATATTTATCTTGTCCATGCCATGCTTGGTTCCTATTGTTGGTGGGGGAGCTCCCTATAGTCTAAATCTTGCACTTTGCATTCCAAAAGCAAATTCTACCATGTGCATATGTTATGGGGGAGCACTCTCACTATTCATTAGATACCATGTTTGTTTCTCCTATGAGACTCTAACATAGTTTGTCATCGTAAATCAAAAAGGGGGAGATTGAAAGGACATTGTTCCTTTCTACTTTTTTGATTTACAATGACATGACTATGTTTTGTGTGAACTAATATTTGAATTATATGCATACAGGTTTAAGTTCACAGGTAAAGGGGTTCTAATGCATAAAACGAAAGATGGTGGAATCGCCTGCCAAAAGTGGCCTAAGTTGGTCTGGCCGGCCCCCAGACCGGACCATCCGGCGGCAGACCAGACCAGCCCGGTGGGGCCGCCGGATTGCTGTTCTGATTGAGTTTTCGGCGGGGCGCCGGATTCTCCCGGCGGGCCGCCGGACACCCGGCGAGAAATCCGGTCCCGCCGGACTTACCGCCGGGGCGTCCGGCCCAGAGGCCGGCGCCGCCGGACTTATCACCGGGTTTGCTGCTGTGTGCTCCCTCCAACGACCAGATTCCCACCTACCTATAAATACCCCTTCTCCTAGCTGGGGTAGGGTTAGAATTTCACCAACCATTGTTCATCTTTGAAGCTCTCACCTACCCCCATTGCAAAAACACCAAATTCCATAGATCTCCCCTTCTAGCCAACCAAAGCTCTTGATCTTTGGAGGATTGAAGGAGGAGGCACCGATCTACATCTTCACCAAAGGAATTTCATTTCCACCTCCATTTGCTAGGAGGATTTGCACCTTGGGGATCTTGTGACCCTAGGTGTTGTAATTGGTTGATTGACTTGTCTTTGTGGTGATTCTTGCCTCCGTGGCTTTCTTGGGAGCCTCCAATTGAGTTGTGGAGTTGTGCCCCAAGCTCCGTGTAAGGGATTCGTGGTTCCCCCCAATACCACCGCTTAGTGGAAACGAGCTAGCCTCCGTGGCTTGCTCACCGGAGAACAAGGTGAGCCTTTGTGGCGTTGGTCGACTCCGTGTCACCACACCTCTCCAACGTAGACGTACTTCCCCTCAAAAGGAAGGAACTACTGGAATACATCCTTGTGTCTCCGGTCTCCACTCTTCGGTTATTTCTTTCCCTTACTTGTATCTTGCTAGTTACTTGTTTACTTGCATGCTTGCCACTTATAGGAAATTCACCTAGTTGCACATCTAGTGAATTTACTTTGTGTCAAGCCTTAAATTTGAAAAAGATCAAAAATTGACTTAGCGCCTATTCACCTCCCCTCTAGTCGCCCGTACCGATCCTTTCAATCTGGGATGTGCTCTGGATGATCATCGCGGCTCCAGTGCACTGGTACTTCGGACCATCGGACGTACTGGCGGATTTTTGGCACGGTGGCGTTGAGGGAGCGCATAGCGGCTCTTTGTGCCTTAGCCGTGGGGGGTCCAAGAAAAGTGTGAAAGGCTCCTTTTTTGTCCTTGATTGGGTTACCCTTGCCCGCACCACCCTCTGCCTTTTCGGCGGGTTTGGGCGCGGGGTCCTCATCCATATCACTGCCATCCCTGGACTCCTTGTCTTTGTCCGTTATCCCTTTGCCACGAGGCCGTTATCGCCGGCTGCGCTTAAAGCCAGCTTCTTGATCCGCCTTGAGGTCATTGACAAACTTGCAGTTCCGGTTGGTGTGATTGCACTTTCCCGAAGCGTCACGATGGGCGACACACGGCATATCGCGGTATTCGTCGTAAGACACGGGGGCGGATGGCGCCGTAGCGGGAGTTGCAGAACTCCGCGGCTGGCCACTGCTAGTACCGCGTCCTCTTCCGCGCTGGCCGCTTTGGCCCTTGTCAGCGAAGGTTGTGGCCACAATGTCCGGAGCCTGCTGCTCTTCTGGCGGATTCTTCCGTTTGTTGCCGCTATTCCGCTTTCCAGTGTTCTGGATGGCGGAAGCCTTCAGAGATTCGCGGGCGTCGTCGTCGGTGGCCGCGTAGTTGCTTGCAATGGTGATCATGGAATTTAGGGTCAGTTTCCCTTCGTTCCTTTCCCGCAACAGGCGGTGGCGGAGCAGTTGGCCTCTCTCCAAACTGTCAATAAACGCGAGGATGGCAGATTCATCGGTAACCCCTTCACAGGAGTTCTTCATATCTAGCCATCGTGCGAAGAAAGTTCGGGAGGTCTCGTCGTCGGCCCGTCGGCACCGTTGGAGGTCACCAATGTTGTGGGGTCTCTTGTAAGTCCCCTCGAAATTTTCGGTGAACGCAATTTGCATATCGAACCAGGTTTGGATGGAGTTTTCTGCCAAGTCATTGATCCACTGCCTCGCAGTGCCGGATAGCATCAGGGGCAAATAGCGGACAGCAACATTTGGTGATCCCCCGGCGAACTGTACTGCGTTGAAGTAGTCTTGTAGCCAAGTTAAAGGCCTATCGACTCCATTGTACTGGCGGATATTTTTCTCGATCTTGAACCCATGCGGGATGGGCTCATCACGAATCCGTTGTCCAAAGCACTTTGGGCCAAGGAAGAAGGCTGTTTGAGACTTGGCAATCTCGTTTAGATGGGTACGGGCGTCGTAGGGCTTCTGGTCCGGCGGATCCTTGCGAGAGTTGCGTGACCTTGCTGGTCCGCCACCACCACCGCCACCGCCATGGGGGCTACTTGGTGGGGATGGCGAAGGGTCACGTCGTTGTTTACTCTCGCCGTCCTGCGATTGATCTTTGCAGCTACGACGGCTTCCTTCTATTCTTCGTGGAGATGGATCGTCGTCATGGCGGCGGGAGCCTTGCCTTTTGTCATCGTGGTGGCGAGTGGAGCGATGCTTGTCCTTGTTGCCGCCACGGTGCGCGTCGTCGTCATGGCGAGATCGGTCCCTTCTCTTGGATCCGCCGTCTCTGCTGGCTTCCCGTCGTGGCGGATCGTCTCTGCGTCCAGCGTCACGGCTTCGTCCTCGTTTGCCATCATTGTCGCGTATGACGATCCCTCCCTTTGGGATTTCGAATGTCTTATACTTTGGTGGCGGCATGTTGGTCTTATGGCGAGGTGCAGCATTGTCTTGTTGGTATCCATAAGCAGGGTAATTCTTGTGGGGTGGCGATGGATTTCTCTGTGGGCCTTTGCCATTTGGTTTGTCATCGGAGGATATTGGGATGGCGTTCGCCCGGTTGCGAGCTTCTCTTCTTCGGATTTCTGAGGATCCGGTATGAGATTCGTTGTCAGGGCGTGTACCATAGTTGCCAGCCCCCCGAGCTTTAGAGGCAGTGCTGGACCTGCATAGCGCGGGATCAGATTTGAGCCGTCGTGACGACGTAGCCTTCTCCTGCTGCACTAATGCTTTGGTCATCAGCTTTACCGCGGTCTCTAGGGCTGCCGGGCTCTTATTATGCTCCAATAGCTCTTTTGCAGCCACGATATTCTCAATGGGCGTAGCCCTGACTTCATCGTGGTTTTTATCCACGTATGGCGGATTCTTGATGTACATCTTGGCCAGAGTTTCCGCTGTTGGTACGGTGAACTCAAGGTTTCGAACCAGCTGCGGGTCGCCTCCCTCGGTCATCTGGTTCTGGATGAGAGTAACATACTTCTCCTCCATGTTCCTTGCACGCTTCAGCGTGTCTTGAGCTTTAGCAATGTCGCCATCAAGCTGCTGGCCCATCTTCTCGACTCGCTTTGCTTCCTTGAGGAGTGCTCGCCTCTTCTTCTCAAGATCGTTCACATCTCTGACATAGTCAGGGGTGATTGGATCTGCTAGAGTTCCGTAGACGACCTTATCCAGCGGGGTCGTGAAGTCTTCTGGGTGCTGGTCCTCGGGGATGGCGGGTTGTAGAGGCCTGGGTCCGCCGTGGATCTCAGGAAGTTGTTCCATGGCGGGATCGGCGGCTGGTGGCGGGTTACCCTCCTCTTTGCCGGCATCTCCGTCGTGGACTGCCTGAGATGGCGGATCACCGGTTGTCTGCCCAGCATCATCTCCTTTGTTGGTTACGAACACCTGCTTGGCCGCTGCTTGCTATTCTTCAAGTGCCTGCTGTGCCAATTCCGCCTCAATTTTTCTCATGGCGGCGTCGTAATGGTCAGAATCATAGCCCTTGCTGTCCCAGTCATCCAATTCACCACTTTCGTTAAGTGCATCAAGGATGGATTCACCTGGGCTATCTTCTCCATTGGAGGTAGATCCCGAAGTGATGCCTGCGAACGCAACAAGGCAGTACCGTGGTGTCTCTAACGCCAGATTACTCATGGCGGATTCACAGCGGTCTTCCACCACTTCCTCTACCTCTAGGGCAGGCTGGGTGGGATTATTTTTCAGATCCGATCTGGGCAACTTGGAAAGTTCCAGGTCAGATGAGTCCTCCTCCGTCTCCAGCTCGAAAGCGGTCCGTTTGGGGATTTCAGCCATACCGATCCGCCAGAAATTGGTTTCCGTAGCGGGGGTAGGGTTTGTCTCTCCAATGAAGATATGGATATCTCCAATCGGAACGATGGTGAATCGAGCAGGGTCTTCTCTAGCCGGCACCCAAAGGTTATCCGCTAGGACGATGGGGAAGCCGGAATCGTAGAGGACGCGCCCGATGGCGACAGTGTCGCCGATGCCTGCAAAGGCAGATCCCGCCTGGATCCGCGCTCCAGACGCGCTTAGCCCCATGGTGGGCGCCAACTGTCATGGTTTCGTCAACAGATCTGCCATAGAGGTAGGGGTATGGCGGTTTGTAGAAGGGAGTGAACACGAAGGAGCGATCCAGGACGGTGGTAGCACGAGTTTACCCAGCTTCAGATCCCGCGACGGTGGCGAGATCCTACATGCTGCTATAATTCACTATATGGCAACAAGTGCTCGATTACAATGATGAGGTTGGCTGTTTCGCTATGCGATTGGCCGTATGACTAGAACGTGCCTCAAGGGCTGCTCCACGCCGGGCTTATAAAGGCGCCTGGCGTGGGCTACACGTTGGTACCGGAGCGGATACAACTTGGAGTCCTAGACTAAGTCCTATGCGTGTACTACAAGGTAACCCGCCATGGGCCGTCTCCGGGCCCGCCATGGGCCTGTCGTCAGTGGTCCACCATGGGCCTGTTTCCGGATCCGCCATGGACCTGTCTAAGGATCCGCCATAAGCGCCTGCGTCCAGTACCGCCGTGGCAACTTCAGCAACTGGGCCGCCCAGTATGGCGAATCCGCCATACCACCCCTGATGGGCCACCCTGGCTTGCTGATTTAGGACTACGTCGCTGGTATACCTATTTGGTATATCCCCAACATCTTGCTCGAGTAAAAGTTCAATCAAATCTGCCATCTCCTTTGCTTTAGATTCATTTTCGTCCGAAATCGGACCATTCATAGCTTTTTCTAATTCTTTCTGTGCCTTCCGTAGACGACGCTTCGGCTTCCGCAGCACTTGACTGTCCCAACCATGCAGGGAATCATGCATTCGACTTAAGCGCCCAAGGACACCATCCTCAGAAACGCTCGCTGCTTCATCACAAGCGTGCTGAACAACTTGCCGAAACTCACTTTCTCTTAGCCACTTCGCTTCAAAACGTTTCAAACTTGGGCCTGTATTTATGATTTCTTGATAATCAGTATCCAGAAGAATCGGTCTATGGTCCGAACGAACAAATCCTAAGTGCTGCAGCTTTGCACCTGGATACATGTTAATCCAGGAACCGGAGGCCACTGCTCGGTCGAGGCGTTCATGAATTCTGCCCCTCTTCCACGTGAAAGCCTCCCTGAAAACCCCAAATCTTCCACCTCACAATCAGATAAAGCATCTCTGAAACCTTGCATATAGCCTTGTGGACGAGGGTTCCCACCTTCTTTCTCATGAGAGTATAAGATTTCGTTAAAGTCTCCCAAGATGACCCAAGGCAGCGAGGAATTGCTTTTCAGTTCACACAATTTATCCCATGTTTTGTACCTGTCCTCCCATCGCGGTTCACCGTATATACCGGTAAAGCGCCATTCTTTATCTGGACCTTCATTGATCTTCACGTCAATGTACATAGGAGCAGAAAATAGAAGATCAATTTGCACCTCTCTTTTCCAGAATAAAATTAAGCCACCACTTCTCCCATTGCTTGGATTAATAATTTTGAAATCCATCTTTAATCGTCTCCTCAAACAATCAGCCGGATAGTCATCGAGATGTCCGACAAGAACATCACCTCCGGGCAACAGCGCTTCTGGAGATCCACAAGCGATCGAACTGTCGGGTCATTGCCAAGGCCCTGACAGTTCAAACCTAATATCCTCATTGCGACCGGACGGACTCTTCACGAGAGCCCGCCGATCCTAGTGAAGGGGAGTCAACTCCAGCTTTCTTCGAATGTTTACGTTCATTTTCCTTCTCAATACCCGATAAATCTGTCTTCAAAATTGAACCATCTACAATCATAGGTTGCTTAGAAGTAGAATTAGTATTAGCACCCGTCTGACCATCTATATTCTCCCGCGACCAGCCATTCCTTGCTCCCTAAGTCATCGCCTAAGTCAAGCCGTCTCTTTGCCAAAGCATCAGAACCAGTATTATGTTCTACCTCCATATCAGTGTTTTTTACTGGACTAGACCCAGTATCATCCAACTCACCCTCCATAGGAATATTTCCCTCAAAATAAGGAAGTGCGTTATGCCGCCAACTAACTTTATTTGGGTCGTCTGGAGCAACATGATTTCTCCCGCGACCAACCATTCCTTGCTCCCTACCACGACCACGCCCTCCTCCAAAACCAGCCGGCTGGCCTGCACTTCTAAAACCTCCCGCTCCACGACCACAACCATGCCATGTCTCCCACTCAGCCTTCAAGAACTCACCCCATTTGAGAGAATCATCGTCAAACTCTCCTGAGCCACATTCCAGATGAGTGTGCCCATAAAACCGCATGCCCCACAAAACCTCGGCATCTTCTCGTATTTAATCTGATAGAATTCCCTTTGCCCTCCTCGAGAGACAGTTACGAACCTTGTCAGTACCTTCCTGACATCCAATTCAACCCGGACCCGGACGAAATTCCCCATCCCTTGCACATCAAACTCAACTAGCTTTGCTTTCCCAACCTTTCTTTCAGTCAGGTTTTTGACGAGCGCCTCCTTCCTGTACCCAATAGGTAGTTTATGAATTTGAATCCATGTCTCAAAAGTGTTCAGATCAATCAATTTCGGAGGTGCAAAGCCATCATATTTTGCAATACAAACGACATTCTGACGGAACAGCCACGGTCCCCCTTTTTCTACCTTGAGCCAATCCCCTAAACAGAAACATTGTACAGAGAAAAGATTGTCCTCAATATGATTGAAAATAATCTCCTTCGCAGGACTCCAGGCTACCCTCATGTGCTGTTTGAAAGTCTGGGGGTTGAAAAAGTTAGTGGTATGAACCCTAGCCAATGCCATCCACTTGGTTGCCTTCTTCGGAGCCGCCTCATCCTCTTCGAATACTAGATCATCAATCTCATCATCCTCTATCCCAAGTCGTTGGAGCATAGAGTTAATTGTCTCTCCCTTCTTCTTATCGCCACCCCCTGCTTGGCTCGCCGAGCTTGATTCTGGGCTCGCCATGATCAGAAAGCTGACACCAAACCCTAATGATCGCGAGAGAAACTTACTGGAAACGAAACCAGAGACCCGATCGGCTTCCCCAAACCCCTAGAGGATAGGGAGGTCGCCGGGGAAGAGAAGGACTCCGGCCGTCAAACGGCGGCGGAGGAGCGAAAACCCTAGTCGCCTCGCAGTCGCTTGCAGAGAGCCCTAGGTCGGTGCTAAGCGCGTACTTTTCTATCACGCCAACAACATCCTTATTTCTATGCTACTTGGTGATACAATCGCTGATAAGAGCGTTTATAAATTCATGGAATCACATCTAAACTGGCGATGTGGAACTAAACGATTTGCAGCGATACCAGGGTTGCCAGCTTAGCCGAAGGCCTGTGCGACGGGGAGATCGACGTGCTGCGCGTCGGGCCTAGTAAAAGCACGGTGGAGTGCGAGTGAGCCAGGTCGTTATGTATCCCTAAAATGGGCCGAAAGTGAGAGACGCAGGCCCATTAGAAGGCCGCCCACCGTTTGTCCTAAAAAAAAAGAAAAAATGCCGCCGTCTGGCATCATCAGTAATTAATTACAGGAAATTGCCACCGCGGCCGCCGCATCCCTTTCGTCTCTCTTCCCCATCGAGCACCACCACCGCCTGCTTAGCCCTCGCCACCTCCCATGAAACCCTAAATTCCCCCAAAACCCCGACTCCGAGCACCGCCGCTCGCCGCCCACCATGCCGCCTCCGCTCCAGGCGCCGGACTACAAGTACGTCACCGAGGAGTGCCTCCGCGAGTGGAAGGGCCAGTCCGCCGCCGCCTTCCGCCTCCCCGATCCGGTCCCCATGCAGCGCTTCCTCTACGAGCTCTGCTGGGCGGCGGTGAGCTCCCCGCCAACTTCCTACTGCCGCGCGATATGATTAGGTTTCGCTCGGCCCGCTGGCTCGCTCTCGTGCTGATTGCGTTGGTTCGGGCTGCGCAGGTGCGGGGGGACCTGCCGCCGCAGAAGTGCCGGGCGGCGCTGGATTCGGTGGTCTTTGTGGAGGAGCCGTGGCAGGAGGAGTCCGGCTCCGTGCTCGCCGACATCGTCGCGCACCTAGGGCAGGACGTGAGTATTCTCGACTCCTTTTTGTTGTGCTGCTGTGCTGTAGTTAGTTACCAGTGGCTTGATGAAGTGTGTATGAATAGTCAACTTGCTACCGGGGGATAGTAGTAGGCAGTAACACTGTATGGAATACTTAGCTGAATTGGCCACTGTGTAGTTAGTGTGTGTTACTTGTTGTGCCAACTGAAGTGACTACCTGGTTGGATAGCAAGATGCTTCTGTGATTAGCAGTATCCCACTGGAAGTGATAGCGTGTGGTCACCATGGACAAGTTCTAAGGCTATGTTTTGAAAAAGAATACCCAGCTGAAGCTCTAGCAGAAAAAAGTGTTAAATTACACTAGCAAACCTTATAACGGCCGAGTGTTATGTTCGCAGAAAACAAAACCTTGCAAACCTATTCATGATTTTACATGCTTACAAGTTAGAAGACCCTGCGCTGCTACGGAACAGCCAAACGACTTTTTAAACCATAAATCAAGTGTCATTATCCTGTTTTCTCATCCCGCTCTCTTCCAGTGTCACAGAAATCCTTCTCCGTCCCACCATTATAAAAAATCAAAGGCATCATCTCTTGCTCAATCGCAGCCGCTGTGTCGTCCCCCCTCTCTAGTGTTGTGCCTTTCCACAATGCTCCACCTTCATGTACTCTATTGTGATTCGCTCTAGCATGTACATCTGCTAGTACTACAACAATTTAGATTATATAGTACATATGTATTGGTAACTTTTGATTAACTATTTAGATTATGGATATTTTTATGTAAACTTATATTTTTCCATAAAGTTAGGGACTATAATGACACAAGGGTTTGGACAACTCAAGCAATGGAAGTAAAACTTCTGTAGCAACACACAAGCGTTTAGCTAGTATTTCCTAAGTAATGACACATGGCACATGCCATGTCAACAATGTCAACCTGGCGCCACGGGGTTGCCACGGGGTTGCCACGACTCTCAACGGATTGCCATGACTGCCTTGACGAGATGCTGCTAAGCTGTGTTATTGTTCTTCCAAAACCAGGATCTGTAGAAATGTTAATGCCATCTTCCGTTCAATCTCTCTCTTGCCACTTCCCATCATGCAATCAAAAAACATCATCTACACATTTGTGCCTTTCCGACTTAGTATCATAGGACTTCAGGCTATAACCATTTATTTTCCATCTGTCGGTGTGGTTGTGCTTTGATCTGTGATTGATACCTAAGTTCAAGATGCATTTATTTCAGATTCATGTAGCTTGGATATACCACCATTGTTTGTGTTGCTATTTTCTTAGATTCACCGAGTCCTGCCGTATTAGTTGATCTGACATATATTAATGTGCAGATTACAATTTCTGGTGAATACCGCAACCGTCTTGTCAAAATGGTAACAAATCTTTGTTGATACTGCTAAACCTATTCATAATTTTATCAATGCAAATAGGCTGTCTACTTGGTCCCTACTTTTTCTGGTGGAGGATTTAGTGCTTATTGATTTCCTTTTAAATACTCCGGACTGCAGACTAAGTCATTCGTGGAGTCCTCATTGATTATGCCTAGGCTTCTTCAAGAACGATGTGAAGTGAGTATATTTGTTCCTCATACTAGGGCCCAGATCTTTGTTGACACCACCTTTTCATGATCTAAGGTAGCTGACACATGCTCTCTCTGTTTCCTGTATGTGCACATCTGAAGGAAGAATTCCTATGGGAGGTTGAACAGAGTAAGTCGAAGGGCCAGGATTTAAAAGCCAAAGAGGTATGTGTCACATTCTAATCCCATGCATATTCGTTAGGATATCATGTTGTTATCATTGGTTCCTGATATTTTGTTGCGTCCACATACATTACAATATATCATGTCACAATTAATGCCTGTTAAACATGGTTCCCTCTGCAACTCTATTCTCCTTATTTTGCACAGTTTCATTTTTTACCTGTTTACTATATCATTCTCTTACAGTTGCATAAAATAACTGGCAACAGGTCAGAGTCAACACACGGCTTCTTTATCAGCAAACTAAATTCAACCTTCTAAGAGAGGAAAGTGAGGGCTACGCCAAGTTGGTATGTATATCTACCTGCGAAACTTCCACACTTTGTTCTTGTGATGGTTGCGATTTCTTCTACAAACAATTGTAATTTTGATTACAGATGTTTATGTAGCACATATGTTTTAGATTCTTATACTTCCAGTTTGAAATTTATTGAAAATATATCGTAATCATGTGAGATTTACAGCTAGTTTCATTCTTCAATTAGTTTACAAATGATGCATCTAAAATGTTCTACTAGAGCTTGGTGTAATATTTAACCTAGTTGCCTTTGTTTGTCTGGAATTCAGATAACCCTACTTTGTCAAGTTGGTTCAGATTTGGCTTGCCAAAATGCTTCTTCAGCTACTATCAGCATTGTAAAGGTTTGTCTTAGAATTATCCTTTCTTCTCCTATGTTATGATTTGAGCATGTAAACAGTAATATGTTATAACGTAATGTTCTTGTGACAGTCATTAATCGGACATTTTGACCTGGACCCAAATCGTGTATTTGACATAGTGAGTTTTCATTTTCTTATCCGGGTATTACTATCTGATATTGTAAAAGTATGTCATTGTTACAATATAATTATGTTTTTTCTTGTCTGTCTTGCCAGGTGTTGGAATGTTTTGAACTCTATCCAGATAATAATATATTTTATCAGCTTATACCTCTTTTTCCAAAGGTATTCTTGTAGGTTTTAATAAGAAAAATATTTAGACAACCTATAAATATTATTACCATACTCCACGTACTGTTTTCAGCCCATCTTACGACTTCTCTTTGTTACAGTCCCATGCTGCTCAAATTTTGGGGTTCAAGTTCCAATACTATCAACAATTGGATGTTAACAGCCTTGTTCCATCTGGTCTTTTCCGAATAGCAGCCTTGTTGGTCAAATCTGGTCTTATTGACCTTGATAATCTGTAAGTTTTATAGTTGTACCTGTGTTTCCCTACACTTTCTGACCAAAAATTGTAATTTCGCGCATCCTCCATAAAATAATTCTACATTTTTTTTGTTCTTGAAAAAAACTATAGTAAAAACAGACCAGGCTTTTGTAAGGTTCGTATACATGTAGGTAGTTGTAACATTACACTTTTGGTGATGCTCCAACTTCTGCTCTTATTTTGATGGCCATTTCTTCTAACTATGTTATTACTTATTACTTTTATGAACATTACTATGTCATTTTTCTCAAATGTGTTGTACTGTGATAGTGAGAAAAAAAATCCGTATGCAGTATGAATACCACTAATTATTTTGCTAACTGACTGACATTAACCGTAGCTAATTCCTTGTTTGCTTTTATTTCCATAGTACTTACTATGCTGTATCAGTATGAATAAGTGTTGTTGCTGGATCTGGGAATGTCTTTTTCAACTTGACCTCAGATGTTATGAATCATGACATGTTTATGGTTTCTATTTCAGCTATGCTCATTTACTTCCAAATGATGATGAGGCATTTGAGCATTTTGGCTCTTTTGTTTCAAGGAAAATTGACGAGGTTAGTATCTTTTTTCTTGTTGAATTCATTTTGTTCGAAAATAGATTTACTGTATTTCACAGGGTTATAAAGGTGCATGCACGTTGCTACAATGCACTAAAATAATAAAAATACAACCACACAGATTTTGAATTACTTTATATTTGTATGCTTTGACTCTTAGACTTAACAAAAGACTACCATTTGAAAAAGGAAAACAATACTATGTAAAGTTCTGTTTATGGAAGTACTACAGCTACATGAGGACAAATAGCAAGTTTGCCACATTGAGATTTTCATGAAACCACAGTATCATGCTTATTATTCCCCCCCTTGATGTCAAAACTGACATGTCAGTTTTAGTGTGGATTGTTTGACCAGCGTGGCCTTGCCAACATGCACCGACCAGAACTCTTCTTCATCCTCCCGAATCTCCATCCTCTGCTCCACCACAGCACCATTTTGTGAATGATCTGGCCTTTGCTGAAGTGAAGCTGGCAGCAAACTACCTTGACCTCACTGCTAGTCCACTCCAATGTCGTCCTCTGGTCAACGTCCTTGACTTCATACTTGTTGCCGGCCCTGAGCAGTTCCTTGATCTTGGGCATGTAGTTCTATGCAGCGGCCAGAGTCAACTGGCTGGATGTTCTGGATTAGTACTGCTTCCATCTTTGTCCTACGTGCCCTCATTTTATCGACTATCACCATGTATTTTGAAGTACAATATGTGATTAAACTCACTATGTCAGAAGATATTTGAAGTACATTATAGATCTGGTCTTTCATTTATGCTATGTCTGTATTGTTTTACAATATATTTCAATAATTATTTACACCTCAGAGTTTCAACTTAGTTTACTTATCTCTTTCTTGATTCCAGGCTACTAAAATAGGCAAAATAAATCTTGCTGCTACCGGAAAGGACCTTATGGATGACGAGAAACAAGAAATAACGATCGATTTACACACAGCATTGGAGATGGAAAATGATATAATTGAGGAGCGAGGCCCTGAGATAGAAAAGAACCAGAAGCTTGGACTTCTTCTTGGTTTCCTCTCTGTTCATGATTGGTATATACCCTGCATGCTATTGATTTTAGATGTTGTATGATCATACTGCGAAGTTTCTTTAATAACATTTCATTATTATACTCAATTGCCACAATTCCACTCCTGCAGTAAACACATCTGTCTTCTTTGGCATGTTATAAATGTCACTGATCAATTTCTGCTGTTATTTGCCAGGTACCATGCACAGTTACTCTTTGAACGGCTTGCACAGCTAAATCCTGTTGAGCACGTTGAAATTTGTGCTGGCTTACTTAGGTTTGCCAACTTCCTCTCCGTATGCTGTTAGCAGCCTCAGCATTTATATATTATTGCTTGTATGTACTTCTGTGCAAACATGATATATTATGGCGTGCCCGACTATGTTTGTTGTAATGCAATGGTAGAGTTCCCCGATTTATGTTGTTCAATTCTACTTTCATTTCTGCAGAATTATTGAGAAGACTCTTTCGTCAGCCTACAGCACATATTGTCAAATACATCATAAAATCTCCCGTAACATCGGTACTCACATGATGGATGCATCATCTGTCTCTTCACCAAGTTATTTGGTTGATCTTCCCAAAGAGTTTTTCCAAATGCTTGCTGCCTGTGGACCATACCTTCATCGTGACACACAATTATTTCAGAAGGTACTGTTAGATCTTTTAATGTTGATTTTTTCTGCATTTGTACCCTCTTGATATCATGCTGTCCTACTAGGTATGATTGATATTTTCTTTGGTGCATGTATGTCATAAATTGTTGATTTGTGGTACCGTTAGATCTTTTAATGTTGAATTTTCTGCATTAGTACCCTCTTGATATCTTGCTGCCATACTAGGTATGATTGATATTTTCCTTAGTGCATGTATGTCATACATTGTTGATTTGTTAGAGCATTTCCAACAGATGCCCTAAAATAGGACACCAAAAAGCTGTTTTTGGGCACCATATAGGGCACCAAAACTGATTTTAGGGCACCCTTTTTTGGGCAGCATTCCCGATGATGTAAAATAGGGCACTTGTGCTTTTTCAGATGATGAAATAGGGCACCACCTAGTGCCCTATATTTCATATTTGCAAACATATGTGTGAATATTTGATGAAACTCAAATGTAAATGATCCTAAAACACTAATTAAATCCATATAATACTTAATGTTACATCACACAAATTAAACACAATTTCCTTGATCTCACAATTTCATGTAAATCATATAAATCTAGATTTTTGCAAAATCATTAAAAAATGTTGCTATTTCAATTAATTGTTGTCCATGTAGTATACAAACAAGCTGCATCTAGAGCAGTGCATCATTGTCCATCTAGTGTATGCAAACATAGCACATCGCTGCACACACGCACAGGGGATTCAGAGATTCTTTCAGAGAGAGGTTCCAGGCGTCGACCTGTCCGGAAGCCAACACCGACCAGACCGTCCGCATCGCGATCTCCGCCCGGCTCAAGGCCATTCCAGATCGAGCCTGCGAAATCCTCTTGGCCGGATGCGTAGCTGCCCCGGCCTCTGCTCCGCCCGGTCCTCTGCTCCGGCCGCATGTCGTCGATTTCTGTCGCCTGAGCTCTGCCCCGGCCGCCCGCGCCCTCCACAAGCTCCTTCTCTGCCGGCCGTGCCCTCCACGAGCTCCGCCCCAGCCGGCCCCGCCTTCCACAGAGCTCCGCCACGATGTTGCACTCGATGGCCGCGGGTGACGGCGTTCGGAACCTGGCAGGAATCGGCGACGGCGGAGGCAGGGTGGGGCTGGAGGGCGGCCGTGCGGTGGCGGCTGGTCTATTTTGGCGGGGATTTGGCCGGAGCCGGCAGCCATGGTTGCACGCGGCATGTGGATGGGAGGGAGACGAATAGGACAAACTGGCAGTTGGAGCCGCGCGTGGCCGTTATTTTGTGATAGGGCACCGCTTCGGCACTGCATATTTGCATCACCAAAGGAATAGTTTTAGGGCATGCCCTAGATTGGGACCACAGTTTTTTTGGTTTAGGGCATCTGTCGGAGCTCGTTTTTTGCCTCTTGGTGCCCTATATGACAGGTCTTTTTGGTTTACATCATCTGTTGGAGATGCTCTTATATCTGTTTTGTACAAGCTACAAAAGATACCATGTTCTTGTCAGAAGTTCATTTCACCAGTGGCTGTGATGACCAGGATTTTGCTTAACCACTTGTGTTGCTTTAACAAATTAAGAAGCCAAAAATAGCCATCCCTGATGCGATTCAATTTTTTGGAACCTATCTGCTGCATTCAGCATGTGTGGCGATATGGGTACGGGACAGCTGTTGTATTTAATGCTCCAGGAGCATTTCCTGTAGCTCCCCCTTAGCTCACTCCCCATATGTCTATGGGGGATCTCCCCCCAAATGATGCCCTGCCTATGTTTCCTTCCACTCCAGCAGCCTTTCCATATTGGACTCCCTACATTTTGTTAATATCCTGTAACTAACAACATTTTTGTAACACAATTCAGTACAGAATTGGTATCGGTTCCCCAACCCACATCCAAAATACCGATCAACATGATATAATTATTATTTGAAAGTAAGATAAGACCTGATAAGAAAAGATGAGCAACAAAATTAGCATGGGTTTCCACACAAAAGGATCAGCACCAGTCATCACTGATTAGCATATCATCATAGCACACAAACCCCTAATCCCTTCGGCAGATTATCATGGATTAGCACACAACTACGATTAGTGCCAGGGATGGGAGCCAGAGCACCCCCTCCCCCTAGTGCATACGGGCACCTGCACCATTCACACTTAGGCCTTATCTGCCCCAAGAGATGTGGGGATGGGAGAGGGTTTGGTGTTCACCCAATACTCTCCAATTCCCTCAAATACTCTTCCCCAAAAATACTCTACTATGGTGGAGAGTTTTTAATCTAGCCAAAAATACACTAGTGTGGAGGGGATTTGTGGGGATATTCCGGGATTATCCCTTCCAAACCCGGCTTAGTAAAGAACCTATCGGGGGTTTTCCGGGATACGGGATAATCCCCTCCGATCCCCTCAAATACACTAGAAGCAAACAAGGCCTTAGTGTCTTTGTTACTTACAGATAAAGAGTATACTTTTCTACTTATGACAAAAAAAAGGTTTCATTGCATTTCATTTAAAAGCATTTTGAAAGGTCCTATGACTATGACATCTTTGCTTGCAATTATGCAGTTCCGCCTGGAGCATCTAGTGGCAAAAATTGTTTGGTGTTGTTTTAATAATGGCACATTCTATGTGTTAACTTCCAGGTTTGCAGAGTGCTAAAGATGTACCATGCCTCGTCAAAAGAATCTACCCGTACAGCAGGCGTAATGTCTCCAGAATCTCGGATTGAAGAAGCACTTGGATCGTGCTTGCTTCCTTCATTGCAGCTTATACCTGCCAATCCTGCTGTTGATATGGAGATATGGGGAGTTCTTTCCCTTCTTCCTTATGAGGTTGGTCTTGCTTCATGGTTGTTACATATACTTGCAGTACCTATTTAACCAATCTCCCACTGTTCATGTTTAGGTACGCTATCGTTTGTATGGTGAGTGGGAGAAGGACACTGAACAAAACCCAATTGTCCTTGCTGCAAGGCAAACAGCAAAGGTTGCCTGCTTATTCCATACCTGGGTTTTCTTTCTTTCACCTATGATTTTATCTTGAGCTTTAAATATACCCACATCGTTGTTTTCTCAATTAGCTGGACACCAGAAGGCTCTTAAAGCGGCTGGCCAAGGAAAATCTGAAGCAGCTTGGCCGTATGGTTGCTAAACTTGCTCATGCAAATCCAATGACTGTACTTCGGACAATTGTCCAACAGGTATTTTCAACCAACAATGCACATACAGTTTATTCTAAAGCAATAATAAGTACTGCAGTCATTTCTCGAACATGTGATATACCTACTTCCATTTGGACTAGCGGGTGTAATATTATTGGCTTTTTGTATATGTAACTTATTCTCCTTGTTGTGTTTTAATTCCCTGATGTTGGAGATGGCAACCATTGTTACATCAGCTGACCGCTCCCTCCAGACTGTATTTGGCTTGTATATCGTCGTCAGGATTTATTTGCACCAACATTTTTTCAAGAAAACGCAAAACAATTTGCATTTCATTTCATTGAACAGGAAGAGTTTAGAGGTTGGTGGGTTGAGGAATACACGCAGAACAATTTGCACCAACCTGGCTGTGTCCAAATCCATTGTATGTATTTTTGCCTATATGCTAGTGGGCTGAGGATAGTAAAAATTGTAACTGACAAAGGGAAACGCTAATCTAATAGTGTCACTAATGTTAAAACCTATAAATTATCATAAATAATGGTTCTGAGAAAATGTCAATGGAGGGAGTCTTTTTTCGGGACCAAAGAAGTAGCAGAACCTCCTACAGTCGTATGGTGAATGTGTAGAGGGATACATCTGTAGAGGGAACGTGGCTCTTAGGGCTACACCACACTTAATGAAACAACATAGGGAGTCTGGTCTGTTTATTTCTGAATATATTACTTAATGAGTTATTTGTGATAATTCAGTGACCTGGAAATTCACCTTTATATTTGTAATGCTTCGTCGACTTATTTCATGATTTATCTTCAGTTCTTATTTTTACATCCACAATACAATGTTCCGATTTTCAGGTTGAAGCATACAGGGACATGATAAATCCAGTGGTCGATGCTTTTAAATACTTGACTCAGGTATTAGTTGCATATGTGATACATGTTTTGTGCAGATGACTGTACCCTTCTTAAAGTCTATTGTAAATATTTTGCACTTGTCTTCGAATTGTTTATCAAGTCAAATGAATAGCATTGCCTAAATGTGCTCCGTTTGCAGCTGGAGTATGATATCTTGCAATATATTGTAATCGAAAGGTTGGCTCAAGGTGGCCGTGAGAAAGTAAAAGATGACGGTCTTAATCTGTCAGACTGGCTTCAGTGTCTTGCATCATTCTGGGGACACCTGTATGTCGTTTTGACTCCTGTCTGTTATTACATTTATTTGCATAACACATGACCAATTTTTAGTCAAACCTGATGGCCCAACTATATTTAATCATGTATGTTCTTGCTTATTAGGCACATGTAAGAGCTTGTCATATGGCTCATACAGAGATCTGCTATTATTTAGAATTTGTGTTTAGCTGTTGACATTATTTCTTTTTTTAGCGGTTAGCAGCAAACTATGTGAAATGAATTTCTGCGTAGGATGCAGTTTCTTGTAATTATCACAAATTTATCTGTAAAGCAAAGCATACCATACATTATGTCGAACATGCTTGCCAATGATATTAGATATGCTAATGCAGCATAAGGTAGGACTCGCTGTTATGTTGTGCAGAATCTGTGGTTCCTCTCCCCATATGTTTGCTCATTTTGACATCGTGTCTATAGATATCTGTACAACGAAGATATCACCAATTTGCCAAGACTCCATATTCTTGTTAATGGTTGTTAATCACATTCGATCTTGAACTCTGATTGACGGATTATTACTGTATCTGACTCTTTGAGTAAATCTTTATGTTGCAATTGCAAGTAGTTCTACTATTGCTATACACCTTTCTAATCATTGGGATACTCGTGTTTCCCTTCTCAGTATTGTTATTATCCTTTTCTTTTTGCTCGTATTCTGAACCAGTAAAGTTTAACAGCTGCAAGAAGCATCTTTCCATGGAGCTAAAATGCCTTTTCCAATACATAGTTAATCAACTGAAGAAAGGACTGGGCACTGAGCTTGTTGTGCTGGAGGTTTGTTGACTATGTCGAAACTTCCTTGCTCCCTTTGAACTGTCTGAATCTAAAATGTAAAATGATTTACCATGCAGGAACTCATTCAGCAAATGGCAAATGTGCAATACACTGAGAACATGACTGATGAACAGGTTGATGCCATGGCAGGGAGTGAAACGTTGCGGCTTCAATCTTCAATGTTTGGCTCAACGCGGAACTATAAGGTTTGCATGCGAAACCAAAGCTCCTTTCTCTATTCATGACAATTTTAAAAAACAGTTCACTAACTCAATTTTATGTAGGTCCTGAATAAGTCTACGAACAAGTTGCGGGATTCGTTGCATCCTAAAGATGAACCAAAACTTGCAATTCCTCTATTACTGCTTATTGCCCAGCACAGATCCAAGTAAGGTTTTGTTTCAATTTGCAAAATCCTCTGGGCCCAACTCCCCACCTTTATTTTCTTTTGCTTTCTTGACTATGACATACTGGTGGCTATTATAAATGCATCATAATTGAATGAAATTCTTGACTACGGAATTATGCAATAATTTAATTAAAAAGTACTACCTCCATTTCAAATTAAGTGTCACAGCTTTGACTAGATACTGATGTAATTTGGAGCGGAGGGAATATATTCCACAGAAACAATAGCCTAAAAGCCTGTCATATTCAGTTTGTACTTTTTGCTCTGCTCTTTAAAAATTTGATAGTTTTGCTTTTGTTCTCAGGATTATAATAAACGCAGATGCCACATATATCAAAATGGTTAGCGAGCAGTTTGATAGATGCCATGGGATACTACTTCAGTATGCCGAGTTTCTTTCAAGTGCTTTAACTCCAGCAACCTATGTTCAGCTAATACCTCCGCTGGAAGATCTGATTTATAAGTATCATATCGAGCCAGAGGTAATACACTCGTGTCTTATGCAATCTATATTTTTCTTAATGTGCGAGCAAATTTTATTATTTGAGACACGCGACTTGAGTAAACATCTTAGCACTTTATTTTATTCTAGGTTGCTTTTCTTATATACCGCCCCGTAATGAGGCTTTTCAAAAGCGCTAATGGTGGCGAGGCTTGTTGGCCTCTGGATGGCAATGAAGAAGGGGAGTCTGTATCAAGTGATGATATGATCTTGCATGGTGATTCATCTCAGAAGTTAATCAAGTAAGTCTGTTATAAACATCTTCTTACAAGTCTCTTAATCATCAATTCAACGGTATGGATTATCACTGGCAATACCCCTACTCCTTTCTAACAAAATCCACTCTTCAAATATTCTGAAAATGGAAATGTAGCAGCACTTTGTGGAATTGCAAACTTACAAACTTTTTTTTGTTGAAAGGTCATTTTCTTGTTTTGTCCCCATCATTGTCGCTTCTTGTGCAAACCACAAATGAACATGGTTTGACTTTTTTTTTCTTTAAAAACAAAGGGTACAGGTGTCTTGCGAGCTTAAAATCTGCACCCTGGTTATGACGTCTTAGTTAATCCGTTTTGCTTCATGTAAAAATAGACTTGAAAGTAAATTACGAGTTAGGTTAAGAAAAAGTATTAACCCTTTAGAATATCCGAGTACAAATATGAAAATTTGATCCCCTCTTGCCACTAAATATCAGCGAAGATCTTGTAGTCCTTGGAAGCTGGTAGGGAACTAGCTACTGTACCATGAACAATGGTTGCTTTTAGAAACTTACTTCCTCTTTTCCTAATATAAGACGTTTTGGCAAGCTGGCAAGCTAAATTAGCTTGCCAAAACGTTTCATATTAGTGAACGGAGGGAGTACAATTTAACTGTTTAAGCCTCCTTGTGGATAGCTTAGTTTCAATATTTATTCTATTCATTGATATATTTCTCTGTTCTCTGTATTTTGTTTTCTTACAGGTGGTCAGATCTTCTTGACACAATCCGAACGATTTTGCCAACAAAAGCCTGGAACAGTCTCTCACCTGAGTTGTATGCTACTTTCTGGGGTTTAACACTATATGATCTTCATTTTCCAAAAGATCGGTATGATGCAGAAGTCAAGAAGCTGCATGAAAATCTCAAACAACTCGAAGATAACTCAGATAACTCTAGCATTGCAATATCACGACGTAAAAAGGACAAGGAGAGAATCCAAGATTTACTGGACAAATTGAACAATGAATCTGACAAGCATAAACAACATGTTGTATCAGTGCTCCAAAGGCTAGCCCGTGAAAAGGATAAATGGCTGAGTTCAAGTCCGGATGCACTGAAGATCAACATGGAATTTCTCCAGAGGTGCATATATCCACGCTGTGTTTTCAGCATGCAGGATGCTGTGTATTGTGCTACATTCGTCCAGACGATGCATTCACTTGGGACTCCGCTTTTCAACACGGTCAATCATATAGATGTTTTCATCTGCAAGACACTACAGCCAATGATCTGTTGTTGTACAGAATATGAGGCAGGCAGGCTTGGAAGGTTTCTTCATGAGACACTTAAGACGGCATATTATTGGAAGGTAGTCTATTGATTTAATTGTGCTAGACACACTTCACGATGGCTTTCCTGATGTTTATTACATTGTTTAGTCCTTCTGAGTTTGCATATACAATTTTTTGCAGAGTGATGAATCAGTATATGAACGTGAATGTGGAAATAAGCCGGGGTTCGCTGTATACTTCAGATATCCAGATAGTCAACGTGTATCTTATACTCAGTTTGTTAAAGTACGGTTTGCACACTCCTTGAAATTATGCGTTTCGCATAATTCAGTTTATGTTTGTCATATTCTTTAGTGCAGCTTAGTCCTAAAATCTTAGAAATAGTGGTCGATACATAGATAGCCTATTTTGTTGTCCGATCGCCATTTCTAAAATTTTAGGACGAAGGTGTACTCAAGTAGCATGATTACAGTGATATGGCAACTCCTAAGAGTTCGTAGGGGTCATTTGTAGTGTATAAGTACTATCCGGTGCACAAGTAAACTGAAAGTAAATATATTATGTAGTTTATGGTGTTTTGTCACCTTCTAAAATAACTGCAAACATAATGTATATTACTTCCTCTGTTCCCTTTTATACGACCGTTTTGGCAGGCTTAATTGATTTGCCAAAATGTCTTATAAAAGAGAACGGAGGGAGTAAAACAGGCAAAAATGAACATTTTCTGTGGATATTGATGGTACAACTTTTTCACAAGTCCATGAGAACAGTTCTTTGAGTATCTTATCTTGATTTGGTACTCAAACTAAAAGCTTTTGCACTAGATCAACAGAGGCCTCAAAGATGTGCATATAAACAACAAATTATGTTCTGTCTCAGTTTAGAATTGATCTTGTGACGAATACTGATGCACAAACAATGTTTAGGTGCCAACTATAACTCGTTACTGTGAGCTGTTAGCATGCTATTAATGGGTTAGTTAATAGATTTACAATTTTGCAAATGAACTTGTAACTATAGAGGAACCCAGTCTCCTCATTTAATCTAAATTAGGTGTCTCCAATGCTCATACAATGGCACATTTGGTGTTAATATGGCAGTTCCCAGATATGGATACTTACCCTTAGTTCCACACATAGGGGACATATCACATCAAATCTTTCCACTCCTAGTATGTCAGCGGTCACATTTGCAATAATGTGGCAAGATAGCTCTTTCTTAGTAAGCTGGCCCTGTCTGTTGTTTCTCATGCCAAACATGTCAGAGCTTGTTTCGTGAAGCATTGGTGTCTTGTCATGCAGTTTCTTTATTTAAAGAGGATTTGAGATTTGTCAGTTGGTGCTGCATGCGCTAGACGTGTTTGGCTTTATTGAGCTGTACATTTGGTCATGTTTGAGTTGTGCAACAGATGTGTAGTGGCTGCTTCTTTTATAAATGGTTAAAATCTGCAAGATTACCATAATATGTACATCTATATGTAAAAATGATTCAGTAAATATACTTCTTATTGATAAGCATCTGCCCATTTTCTGGTGAAATTTCTGGTTTTTGAATCCTGGTATGAATTCAGCAATGTTTCATTGGCTCTAGTTTTTATTATTGGCACGTGCTGCTTTTGCTCCGTAATATTTGTTAATGCCACCTGAGTTGAAAAAAAAAATTATTTGTCCTTTTATCTGTTACATTCTTTACATATGTTTGTGAACATCTTTTTTTTTGTGCTTTTGAAAGGTTCATTGGAAATGGAGTGGAAGAATTACCAAGGTGCTTAATCAGTGTATGGAATCAAAAGAATACATGGAAATCAGAAATGCCCTTACTGTGCTCACAAAGATAACTAGTATTTTTCCTGTGATGCGAAAAAGCGGTATCAACATCGAGAAAAGGGTAAATACATCATCATTAGTCACCATACGTGATATGCTGCTGTTCCATAGCTTACAAATATTTTTACCAGGTAGCAAAGCTAAGGGGCGATGAGAGGGAAGACCTGAAAGTACTGGCCACTGGTGTAGCTGCTGCTCTGGCAGCTCGCAAGGTAAGTGTTACTTCTTTACTGGTGCCTTTTTCTTGATATCAGGAGGCACCCATTTGTGTATAATTATGGATGTATGCATGGAAAGCCCAATTATTATTTATTATGCAGAGCTCATGGCTATCTGAAGAAGAGTTTGGCATGGGTCACCTTGATCCAAAGCCAGTGCCTGCAAAAACTATTCCTGGTAATTAGAAGATGCAGAAGATGAATTTGGTTACCCACTATGATTAGCTGGAGTATAACTATTCCTTGGATCCTACAGGAAATCAGTCTGCAGACCCTACGCCAGCAAAGGATCAAAGTGTTCGTGCAAAATCTACTGAGGGTAGGCACGAAAGGTCAGAAATTGCAGTGAAGCCTGATGCTCAACACAAGAAGAATGCCTCGACTGCAAATGGATCTGATAGTCATATACCATCTTCCTCTGCACAAGGAAAAGTTTCAGGGGTTGCACAGGTTCCAGATGAACCTCCAAAGCTTCTGTCTGATGAGGGAGTCAAGGTTCTGAAGCCTACTGCAGAATCTGAGGTACCTCCCAGTTTATTATGTGGAAAGTAACTGTAGGGTTGGTCCTGTGAGCTTGGCTTCAAAATGGTTTCTGGAATTGCAAAAAAGTTCCTGCAAGGGCGCATGTTGCAATAGTATGTGTATTTTTAGATTTTCGTGCAAAAGTTTGCATTTTATGGCCTGTGCACTTGCTAAAATGGTTCATTTTTTTATTTCAGCCCTTCATCCTCATATTTTTTTTCTGAAGACGACAAATGGATGTATTTTTTTCACTATTTTTCACAAGTACATGAGTGTATTTCCACGTGTAGTTTTCTTAGGATTTTTTAAAATATAGAACACTTTTTCCTTGAAAATAACGGGCTCAGGTGTCCTGTAGTATGTCATGGAACATAGCAGTGACCATTGTGTAATTTTGTGCTGGGAATTTGGTTTGCATTTTTCTAATCATTTTTCTACAACAGACAAGAGGGCCACAGAAGCGTGCTGCACACAATGCTGCAAAGGTATCTAAGCATGATGCGGTGAAGGAAGATGCAAAGCCCGGGAAATCAACCAGCAGGAGTCTTAATCAACAAGCCTCTGCTATTTCTGTTGACAAAGAAGTATTGTCTCAGGCAGCTGATGGTGTGTTGGATACTAAAACCACTAGTTCCTCGGTCGGCACTAATGGTAACGTACATCTGGCGCCACGAAAGGTATCAGCATCCTCCCAAAGGTCAACGGTGTTGGCTGCACACGACGGTGGAACAGCTAATCCTGCCGGTGAAGGTGAATCTACTAACTTGATTGATTCTACCGTGAAACAGCAAAAAAGATCTGTTCCCGTTGAAGAGCAAGAGAGAACAGGTAAACGAAGGAAAGGGGAGTCTGAAGGCCGGGATGGTGACTTTACAGAACACCATACAGATAAAGAAAAAAAGTTGGACTCACGATCAGTAGATAAATTTCGTTCTTTGGATCATGAGAGAGGTGCTAGTGAGGAGCAAAACCTAGTCAGGACTGAGAAATTAAAAGAAAAGTTTGATGATAAATATGATAGAGATCCAAGAGAAAAAGCAGACCGGAGTGACAGGCGCCGTGGAGAAGACGTGGTTGAGAAACCAACAGACAGATCATCTGAAAGGAGAGAGCGTTCTATTGAAAAGATGCAAGACAGAGGGATAGACAGGGTTCTTGAAAAAGGAAGAGAAGACAGGAATAAGGAGGAGAGGAACAAAATTAAGCATGCTGAACCCTCCATAGACAGGACACATACTTCTGACGAACGGTTCCGAGGGCAAAGCTTGCCACCACCTCCACCTCTTCCAGCAAGTTTTGTACCCCAAATTGCCAATCGAAGGGATGAAGATAGTGACCGGAGGGGTGGCAGCACCAGGCATACTCAAAGATCGTCTCCTAGGCGTGATGAGAAAGAAAGGTGGCACTTGGAGGAGAATGCTTCACTGCCGCAGGATGATGGGAAACATAGAAGAGAGGAAGATCTCCGGGATAGAAAGCGTGAAGACAGGGATGTTTCATCAAGCAAGGTAAATCTGTCTTTCTGCTCTTCTGTGATCTGTGATCAGCTTTTGCTCACGAGTTCGGTTTATATCGATAAAAGTTAATGCGTGTCTTGTGCTCAGCACATATTCATCTCGTCACTCTTCTGGGGATCTTTCATCTTGTAACTGATAGACTGAACATTCTTGTCTGACCTCTAATGCTTTTTTATTTTTATATAGGTAGATGACAGGGATAGGGACAAAGGTACTATGAAGGAAGATAGTGACCCTAATAGTGCTTCCAAACGGCGAAAGATTAAGAGAGAACAGTCTACTTTAGAAGCTGGAGAATATGCACCTTCTGCTCCACAGCCTCCGAGCCTAGGAGCTGGTAACTCGCAGTCTGAAATACGAGAGAGAGAAAGAAAGGGCGCTGTTTCACAGCATCGGCCTTCACATGCTGATGACCTTCCTAGGATGCATGCCAAGGATTCAACAAGCAAGACAAGTCGTAGAGAGGCTGACCAGTAAGTTTAGGAAATGATGATCTCATTGAACTAAGCATTGTACACTTCCCTACATTTTAGAACACAATTCACTTGCAATCTGTTATTTTTATCTTAGCTGCCATGTCAAATAAAATCTATTTTATAGGAAGGATCAATTTTGTATCGACTGAATACACTTGCAAAACCATTTGCTTTAGCCATTTTTTTTCTTTAAGTTCAGATGCTTTTCCGCATACAAAATCACAAACTGCAATATCTCAAAACTGTAGCTCATTTTCTCTGACCTCTTTAGCATGCACTAGACCCCGCCTCTTTCTATATTAAAGAAACGTTTGGTCGAATAAAATAATGATTGCATTCCCAAGCTACAAGTCGTTATGCTGGTAAGTAATGTACGGAACTCACCATTTCACCTTCCTAAATTCTAGATAACATGGTGCCATGCACTTAATGAGGCATGGTGTGACTGGCAACTAGCACTTACGTTCCATAGTAGCATTATTGTGAAAGCTGCCTCAGAGATGGTCCACTTTTAGAAGTACTGCAATATGAATATTAGAGAAATGCGCAGACTAAATAATTGTCATTTATTAGAACACAGATAGTTGCATGACACAAATAGTTGAACGGACCAATTTCTTACCAACAATTTGTAGTATCCAAATTATTTGCTGATAGAGAACAATGAGATTTATGACCTATTTAGTTGTCATGGTTGACACCTGTGTTAAATCGTAGCTACCAACAGGTAGATCAATGCATGTAGAATTGGTATGACTCTTTTTCCTTGCATGTAAGAGAATCATGAAATAAATGAGCATTTAAAGCTTATACATGTGAAATACAATAAACTCTCACATCGCTTTGTTGTCTTAAAGCATATTTAACTGCTTGATTCTGCGTGTTCTCAGCTATGTGTTAATTTTTTTCTTAATCCTTATGTTGGTTTATGTAGGGTGTATAGTTTTCTGAAAAAAAAATCTAAAATATAAGGTGTATTGCGTTGCACCACTCATGTGGAAAATTGTTTTACGGATTTTATTATGTTTTCTAATCTCATGCAAACTCATTTTCATGTCAATTAGCCAGGGGTAATCCTTTCTAAACCTGGTATAAATTATCTCCATGTGCGTTCTTTAATTTCGTGTCAAAAACTATAGACCCTACATCTAGGAATGTAGAGAGTAATATATAGCTTGAGCCTCTGTGATGAAATTGTGAGTTACATATACAAAAGAGAATAATCACATCGATGATTAGGCTTAGTATCACCTTAAATATGTGGCAGCCATAAGGTATAGTAGATATAAAGCTGCAGAAAAATGTTGCTAGGATGTTTTTCTTTCTAGTTCTGAACAACATTTATGTAATGCACCATCATATGTTTCTCTGACAAACTCCGGTTAACGTGCAGAATGCATGATAGAGAAAGGGAAGAGGAAAAGCGGTTAAGAACTGAAGCAAAAAGAAAACATCGGAAGTAGGTTCTTGCAAGAATGTGATCATTGCCACATTAAGAAGATTTCAGTTGTGGGCACCCATGACAGAGTTGTGAACAATAGTGGCTACTTGTAGCGGGAAGATCTATCTGGGCATATAGTACGTCTCGCTACAAGGTTTCCTTGCTGGGCTGAAGGGGACACATTATCAATCCTTCAGCCGCACTTCATCGATGCTACACAGCATCACTGTCCAGATGAACAATTTTTAAGTGCAAGGAACAAACAACTGGACCATGTTGCCGTTATACAAGTTGTCGTAACATTATAATGTGGAAAGCTGAGAAACTAAAAATATGGGCCATTATTAACTTGAGAGAAATTTTGTAATTCATTTTGTACTCACTGCAGAGGGTTTTGTTGTAGGAAGCATTTGAGTTTCCTTTTTTTTTTTGCAATGTCTAGGAAGAACAGCAGGCGATGGCAGATTTAGTAGGTTGTACATGTGTAGTCACAATGGATGGATGAGCAGTTGTGCTGTAGTTTTCACTGAGATGGTAGCACTTCATCACGTAACACTGCAGGTTTATTGGTTGTTGCCTACCTCGTTTGTATGTGATTTCATCCTTGCAGATTGTTAGCCTCGGAGCCAGTTTCTGGGTTCATTGCAAGTGACTAATAGTTAAATTTCTGTTACTCCCTCTGACCCATATTACTCTTCACTAATACGGATGTATCTATCGCTAAAATGTGTTTAGGTACATCCACATTAATGAAGAGTATTATGGATCGGAGGGAATACAAGATTTGGTAATTTGGTAAGTGCTACCAATGTTTGAAAGCGTCTTGCTACCCTGGTAATTTAGTTCAATGATAAACTACATTTACATCTTTGAGAAAACACGTGTCTATAAAATGGGACCGGGGCTCCCTCTGGGAGTCCTATTGTTCTAAAAAAAAAGGAAACATGTATCTGCTTGTCAATGGGGTGCGCTAGTGGCTAGCGGAATGTTGGGTTGCTTTCGACAGTTTTGTAAAGTAAACACCAGCCGTGGCAGGTCTCATATCTCTCGACCCAGTTTATTGGTGGTGGCTTATATCGAGACGGAAGTAGAGTGGTTGAAGACTGCGCTCAGTAAACACCAACCTTGCTAGACCTCCTGTCGCTTGACACAGTTTGTTTTGATGATGGCCCTCAGTATTTTCAGATCAACCAACATGGTTAATCTAAAAAAGGTGCACACAACCAAGTCAAAACTTTTGGGAGCAATTGTTGTCTAAGTGGGAACAATTGTTGTCTAAGAGGACAGGAGCATTAGCGCCGCCATGGTCGACGCGCTAGGAGGATTCGGGCTGGGGCGAGGCGGCCCAGCTCTCGGTGGCCGACGACAGGAGCCGGGCGGGCTAGGGAACTGCGCCAGGAGCCTGGCGGTGGGGGACCTGCGGCGGCGCCAGGGTTTGACGTGTGGCAGCAGGTTGTAGTGGTAGGACGCCGACGCAGTGCAATGAGGGAGGCGGTGGTTAGTTGGGACGTTTTTTTTGAACGGGGGCTGGTCCCGAATGACCTAGAAACTGCTTCATTCATATACAATTTACATATAGGTCTAGAAGTAAAACAAAAATTACAGGCAAGACCCACACTTTTACATCTAGGCCCTTGAAAATTAATAGGAAAACGTGATCAAGTCCTCGAGGTCCTTCTCCATGGGAGCTCCTATTCTCTGCTCGTTCGCGGGAGTGATCGGAGGTCCACCCACGAGCGCAGAGATCTTAGAAAAAAAATGTTCAAATTAGAATTTTTTTTCAAATTTAGAAATTGTTAAAATTTTGAATTTCTTCAAATCCAAAATGTGTTCAAATCCAAAAAATTGTTCAAATCTGAAATTTTTTAAATCTGAAATTTGTTTGAACCCTAAATTTGTTCAAATCTGAAATTGTGCTCGTCCCGGAACTGGGTGGAGCTCTCGCAGGGAATGTAGCAAGGAGAGAGAAGGAGAGGATTAAAAATGAGAGCCCCCAGCCGGGAGGTTAGGAATGATGAAAATTTTATCTCTCTGGTCCAAGTGTTTCTTGGGGGGTTATGCACGAACCATCCCATGTGCTGCTGCGCGGAGATTTGCTAGTAACTATTATAATTTATGTGTCAAGTAGTTTATGCTGATAGTGCATTTTTGTGAGTCAGTACAAGGTATTAAAACCGACGTGTCCTTTCTAGATACTCTCTTCAACTACACTCTGCAACCCTTACTTAGCTCCTTTTATCATCTAGTCCTCCTTTCCCTCTGCATCTGTCTGTCGATTAATGCAAATGATGTATATCTGCATTAGCTATTTCGTAGTGGGTATATATAGGCATGGCAGAATAAACATTCACTGATACATCTTCCAAGAGTTCATATGTAGAACTAAATAAAAGTTCAAGCATTCGTTTCTCTAATCTTCTCCATCGATCCTGTCATAATAAAAACATCATACCTGCACGCACATGTTCTTCGAGTCAGGACAACCTACCAACATCACAGATTCATAGTAGAAGCCTACTCTTTCCTTTACCCTAGCCAATTCATTTGCCAATTCATCAGTTGGGCATGGGAGACGTCAGGATCAAGGTTAAAAATAGCGCGCTATTTCATTTAGCGCAACCCTTCTCCAAACGCTATACATGCTATAACGTGCTAATAGCGCGCTATATTAAAAATTAGCGTTTTCAAATTTTAGTTAAAAATAAAAGATTTCAGTAAAGATAAGGTCTATAGTGAGTTTTATCATGATTAGTTATGTTTAATAATTAATATTTGTATCATACGTTCGCTTACTCAACAATCTCATCTTATAATTGCTTTCTCCACACTAGTATAAGAAAAAATAGCGTGCTATATTTGAAATAGCGTTGACGCTATGATGTTTTAGCGCGATATAGCATGCTAATTTGCAAATAGCGCCATAGCAAGCAAAATTGTAAAAATTTAGCGTTGATACTCAAAATACGCTATAGCGCGCTAAATAGCGGAAAATAGCGCGCTATTTTTTTCCTTGGTCAGGATACGTAGAGGTGCTAGTAGTCTTCACCAACCTAGATGCATGCTCAAAGCAAGTTGATACTGAAAACTTTGACACGCAGATCTTCTAAGAGGTCTAGAAAAAAGATACAGAAAACTTTGCATCAGCACTGCAACAACTAGGAATCATGCATGTTCTTGCAATATGTGTATTTTTGAGTTGTTAAGTGGATGCCAAGGATCTTTAATATTGAATGGGAGTTGGTGGTTCACCTCACACCCCCACATCATCTCACGTCGAATACTATCCCGAGATTAAGGAGTTAAGGAATCCTTATTAGTTATTCCTCTAACAAATCACACCGCATGCAACAAACAAAATCTAGTTATAGGCAATTAGAGGGGCTAATTTTTTGTGAGAATGTAGCACTTTATTGATCAAGAAATATCATTTCAGAGTTCATTGCAGATAAGTTCCAGAGTTACACCCATTGACACATCACAAACTAAAAGATCAATAGAACGAGCCAGTTTCTGTGCTACACTGCTACTACATTCGACTTTCTACCAGAGAATTTAAACAAGCAGGACTCAATGTTCGCCGTCAGAGTTTTGATATCATCAACCATAATTCTAACGCTAGAGCGATCCCTAGCTGTGAAAGAGGTGCGTTGAATCAGTGACAAATAGTCGGATGTATAATGTTCCTGTATTTCTTGTAGTCAACACGCTGCTCAGCGACAAATAGGAGGACGACCCCCGCAACCATCAAGGCACGCGCAGACGGCGGTGGCGGACAGGGGAGACTAGGAGGAGGGTGGTCAGAAGCCTATGGTTGGGACGCACCAGCGGAGGGGAAAATGGTTTTATTCTCTAGTATTTATCATAATGCCCTATACATCCTCCTCTCTACTCTCCAGTTACTAATTGACGAGGGGTTAACTCGACAAATGTCCTAGATGAAGGACTTAGATCGGGGGAAGAGCAACGACTAGAGATTCCGGGATCGAGATTGGCACACGATGTACCCAGGTTCACGTCCCCACGGTGGAGGATCGCTACATCCTGCTATCAATCTAGTAGATAATCACAATGATGTTTACATGGAGCCGCCGTAGGCGGAATATTGTATCTAGTCTATGTCTAATCTATCTGGTATATCTAGTATTGCTTGTCTATGATATCCAATGTCTATGAGATTGTCTGATGTCTAAGTTGTAAGTTGTCCCTCTAGGGGCGCCCTTGCCTGGCTTTATATATGCAATCGGGCTAAGGTTTTACAAGAGTCCTAGTCGAATACGGATTAGAGCATTCCTTCTTCTACTCCAAGTCATCTTCGAGTCCTTGTACTTCTCCACTTCCTTAACGGGCCGGACCCGGTATACTCATTCGTGGGTACCCGAAGGGCATTCCCTTGTCAGTAGCCCCCGAGATTCAACCCGAGTCTGCAACTCGAATTGAGTCTCGGGGGCTACTGACAAGGGTATAGCTAATAGAGCCCGTTAGTTGAGTACCCCTGAGGCCCGTTGTGCTAGGCCCAATTGTAATGATAGTCGAATACGAGTTATTACCGTATGTCGATATTTGTAATCTGTATCGGACCCTACCCGATCCTCGAGACCTGGCCACCTATATATAGGGGCCAGGAGGGGACGGTGTAGGGCAGATTGAAAGCAAGCCAGGTTGAACACCCAAGTTTACTTTCGATACACACCTATTTCGACTAACTTTACCTTCGAGTTCATCCGACGCCCTATCTCCCCGATCCTAAGTCCTTCATCTAGGACATTTGTCGAGTTAACCCTCGTCACTAGTAGTGTGTCGTCACTAGCACAACTTTAGAGCCGATCAACTATACAGCATATAATGTTGCTCCGAAAAGCATACCACATGATCTTCATTGGGACCAAGCACCTCAAATAACTTGAGTTTCTACAACAGGATATTTCATACGGTCAATTTCTAACTAGTTATTTATATTTCTATCCTTTTTAGCACCCACATAGTTTTTAGCTTTTTTGTGAGAAAGATCCGGATCTGTATAGAAGTTCACAAGAAGTACAAAAACACCTCAAACTTAATAAAAATAACATCAAGATCCTTGAATCACCTAACAACCACTACCACTGCCAAAGCAAGCCACCGTAGCGCCACTGTCACCGGTCTCATACCGGAGCCGGTCTGACGTTGTTGATGACAGTCAAAAAGTCTTCGTGCATGTACCCTAGAGCGCCCCATAATTATAGTCATCGCCATAGAACTCCTAAATTGACCTGGATCTTCTGACACCAAATCTATAACACACATAGACTGAACGAGGCCCACTACTCCATGGGAGCATCGACTAGACAATTTCCGCCCTCCTCAACGCCATTTGCGAGATCGCTGCTGACGAGGTGGACGAGGAGGCATGCATACCTTATTCCTATCAGACAGATCACCGCCATAGCCACCGTAACAACACTGCCGATTAACCAAAACCTAAATATAAGGACCTTCTTACAGCGTCAAGCATAGGTCCGAGGTCCCCACCCCCTGTGCCGGCGCGGCAAGTAGAGGAGACGGGACCTGCCGATTTCTAGTTAAAGACGGCGAAATGTGGCAGATGGCGGCTGCGGATAGGATGGAACCCTAGGTCACCACCTCTCTCTTCCGCTAGAGGCTGGAGGAAAACGTTTCATGTTTCTGTCTTTAAAAGGCTGCAGAGATAGTTTTTGGCTTTTTGCTCATTGTTAATTTGCATTAATTAACTATAAAAGAAGAGCCATTGATCGACGAGACTACTTAAATACTGTATTTGAAGTTTTCTTGCAGCTGTAGTATTTAATTTTTAGTTTTAGTTATAGAGAATTCTTTTTTTACTTACTAGCAAAAGTGTCCGTGCGTTGCATCGGAAGAGTGACACGTATACATGTCACACACGGCTGTACCACCGGTGATGCTTACCGGCATGACAACGAGCTCGTACTCTATGCAGCTACTCTTTGCGCTGCTGGTTGCCGCGCATCATCTCTCACTGGTTGACGAAGCTAACAGACGTACGTACTCTTGCTGCGCTCGTGGTCGTTCAACGCTTGCTACTACAGTCTGACCTAACCTAACCATATGGTTGTCAAATACGGTGTGCTTTCTGGTTGCATTCAATATCTCAAAGTCCAACGAGTACTTACTTATCTTCGAGCCGCCTGGTTACCTTGAGGTGGTCGCTTAAGAACTCAATTGGGATCAAGTTAGTTAGTGACGCTAAAGAGCCGCACACAGGACCTTGTCTCTATGACACAACGACGCCCGGCTGGTAGCTGCGTCGGTCGAGAGTTCGAGATCGACATGCTCAAGATGCCATCACCATCAGATCAGGATGAGTTTCCAAAATGTAATGAATTACATGGGGCAAGGTACTTCTCCAAGATAGGCCTCAGATCTGGGTACCATCAGATCAGGATGAGTGTACTGTATTGTTGCGAAAACCACAAAATGTAGTAGTTCTGTATTGTTGTCCATGTGTTCGGCCCTGCTTCTACTTGTTGCATAAGGGGTGGTTTATTCACGTTGCTGTATTAGGCCGTGCCTCTGCTTGAGAATGCTGTGACAGCCAGCATAACGTGCTCGAGCTTGCAGACTACCATATCATCTGCCTGGTGAATTGGCACGTTAAATGTTGCTCTGCGATTGCATATTCTTATCTAAGTTCTCGACTAGTTGAATTTAGGGAGGTGATGTATTCAAACATCAAGATGTGATCTCAACTGAAATTTACTCGGCTGGACACATAGCAGCTCCCATCACTACTAGCCTGGCGCCCAGCTAAGTGCATGCTGCTCTCTCTGAATCAGAGACGAGCAGATGCTTCCTCCAGTAACGAAAGGCTCGGTGCCACCTGATTGTCGATCGTGACACTAGTGGCGCAGCCAAGGCTTAGCCATGCCCCAACTTGTCTCTTAATGAAGTCCTAGCTTTGCCTTAGAAATAATAACACTTAGCAAACTGAAATTTTACAAGAAATGGAGGCAAACTGGAGGACCGCACGGAGAAAAGAGCTTACATAGAAGAATTGGAAAATTCATAGACTTTAGGACAGGGTCCATATGTTTTTTTTAAAAAAACAGGGCAAGTTCTGCCTATTTCATTGATCAAGAAGAGTTTTAGAGTACAACATAGCCAAGCTCTCTATATGATTATAGTGTAAATTAACCAGCCTCGGCTAGAAAACTAAGGCATTACATCCAATTTTCCTCGGCAGAAGTTAATGTGTTAAGATCAACCGTTCATCCAGTTGCTATTGGATAGGCCTCTTGAAAAATAACAACCACTGCTCAGAACACAACATCCAATTGCTCCATGGTATCAGTACAAACCATGTAGACAGATCACTTTCACATTTTTCTAGTATCAAATGAGGCCAGGCACTGGTAGATAGTGTGTCTTTTAATGCCACCTAAATGTACACAGAAAACAATTCAGCATTTAAACTAACTATACGTTCTTTTCTTTATGAGAATATACAATAAGTAAAGATAAATGCATGAAACAAATGAATTCTGTAAAACAAACATACATTCATGGTTGTTTCAAGATGAAATAGTCATCTTAATGATTTGCTGAGAAAGCTGAGTGAATTGCATACGAAGAAACTAACTTTCTACCATATTTTTGGACGAAAAACAAAAGCTTGTCCTTTTTCACTAAAGCAAGTACTAGATACACAAATATATTTGCTTCAGCTTGCAGGTGCTACCAGCCTACATAAGACGCCAAGCTGCAAAGCTACATACAATACAAAGGTTATGAAAATATCCATACTTTGGAAAGGAAATAATCTTTCCACCTAAGCAACTGAATGCTCACTAACACCTAACATACTCTATAACTGTATATAGAACACTGCAATCATAATGAAACAATTGACACCCTATGGGTATTTTCACTGAAGTATAATTTTTTTGAATCTTAAATATATTGATGTTTCGAGATCAACACAAAGAAATACAACAATTTGTCATGAGATGTTGCAACTTCGTTTTTGCACCTACGAAAGCGAACAATTAACATTTCTATATTCCTGTTTGCTTTCTGTACCCCAAAGTGGTCCTTTAAGCTACTTTGAACTCTGAAGTACAGATACATCAAACTTGTCAGTTCCCCCTCCAAATTGCAGAGCCAAGTTCTCTAGGAGAATTGCCCTTCTTTTTCTTCCAAAAAATTGCTTCCACATTCTCTCAAGGAGACTTGGAACACTATTTTCTCAATTGCATTCAACCCCTTTATCCAGTGAGCTGCCTAACCAGAAACCAAGAACCATGTGTGCAATTTTATGTGCCATGCTATCTAATAAAATGGACGAGGATAGGAAATAACAGCTTCCGCAATCAATCATCAAAAACATCGGAGGAGCACACCTAGGAGGCTAGGATGCTCCAACTATGGTGTCATAGTTAGCACCTTGATGTTAGGAGCTCTTGATAAGAAAGAAAAGCACCACAGAGGAAACCAAAATGTATGCGCATCCAATGGCTTATTTCATAGAAAATATACGTAGCACAAAAAGTTAAAGCAGACATCCAAGACCACCAGCCTATGTCAGAAACATGCCACACTGATGCAGCGAACAACCTTGCACAGGTAATTAATCTGGTGAGGGAGCGTGCTGTGAGCTGTACAGAGTTTCTAATGGCCAGAGAATCTCTTATGATGTTACAAGATAACCAAACATGAGCCTAATCAATCTGGTTTTCCAAATGGAGCTCAGATTGCGAACACACAAGAACTCTAAGCTTATACACATTTTCAAACATATAAGTAAAAGCGGTCGCTCTATATAAATTCTGGTTGCTTAATTCGTATTGAATTAATTTAAGAGTTATTTCTACATGTTTTTTTAAGAGAAAACACTCATCTCTACTCTAACATCATTTGGGACAGACTACAATCCGAGAAGCCACATGCTTGCCCTGAAGATGTATGTGTAACTGCATGAGTGCTTATTCATTTGCACTGGCTGGTAGAAGAACATAAAAATCCATTCAGGTGACACAATATCTGACAATGGTAGCCTAAACAAACTCAATCATGACAAAATATCAAATGGATGTTTTGCTCCCAGGATGCCAGTTCCCATCTATATAGACGGGAGACACATAGTTACACATTGATCAATTAGTGACACCACAGTTATATGAAAATTAATAATTAGTGACACCACAATTGATCACCTATATGGCCATGTCAAAACTATAAAACACATGACGACAGTTAAGAGTGAACAAAGTCAGCGAGGGGATGCAAACCTTAAAATCTTCCATCCAGTATTACAGCAGCACAACACCATTGCTGAACTCCCAGCACAAGCATGAGCAGACTTTTCTACGAGTAGCTCTCTGTAATCTTTTCAGAGAGTATATGATTTTGGTACCTTCCCGGCGCAGCTAGATGCGTAAGTGCTAGCGAGGCTTGGAACCGCACCCTTGTAACGAAGCACATACCTCTCCATGAACTTCTTCTCGTTCGCCATAACCGCGGAAAAGAAACTCAGCTCTACATCTACCAATCCCTTGGCATTGAGGACCTTGAGTAAGCAATGTCGGGGTAGCAACCGGCGTTCAAGGCTATACATGACCATGACAGGCCTCTGGGCAATGTAGTGCACCTTAAGCCCGACATCCCTAGTGAGGAAATCCAAGTTTGTGCGCAGCCTTTCCTCGGACATGGCAAACAGAAGCGGCGACTTCCTGAGAGCTGTCAACAAATCTTCCTGCGACCAGCCGAAGCTCTGGAGGATCCCGATTTTCTTTGCGAGCTTCTCCTCGCCGTGGAATGCGAACGCCGCGAGCGCGTAAGGGAACATCCGGGATCCCTTGGGCAGACCACATTTGCTGGCGCTTGCAGCGGCGTCTTGAAGCTTCTTAGGTGCGCTGCTGAGAAGCTGGTAAATGAGTCTACACCGGCAATCACCGACATGTATCCCCCATTGCTGGAGGAAGGCCAAGTTGGGCTTGGCGACCTTGTCGATGTCGATACGGAGGAGACCGGAGTTTCTCTTGACGGCCGTGAGTATGGCTTCGAATGAGCCGAAGACTGAGAGCAAGAAGCCGAGGTTGCCGGCGAGGGAGCTGTAGCGGAAGGAGATGCGGGCCAACGGGATGAGACGGGAGATCTGTGGACGCGAGAGGCCGAGGTCGGTGAGGTCGGCGACGCGCTTGGCCAGGTTCTTCTCGACGTCGGAGCAGAGGAGCTTGGGGTCGGCGGAGACGACGGCGGCGATGTCGGGGCCGGAGAGGCCGAGGCCGGAGAGGAAGGCGAGGACGGCGTCGCTGTTGGAGGGGGACCTGAGGTGGGAGAGCGCCTTGGATGCCTTGACTGCCTGGGGTCGGGTGAGGCCGCAGGTGGTGACGAGGTAGTCGTCGACGGCGAAAGGTTCTGCGGGAACGGGTGCGGCGGTGGAGAGTAGGCGGTACAGAGAGGGGAAGGGAGGGAGGCGGGGATTTGCGAGCGCGGATGTGGAGGGGGATATGAGCTTTCGGAGGTGGAACATGGCGTCGCGGCGGCGTACTCACCGCCGGCGGCGGTTTGCGGGAAGGGGATCTAGGGCACGGTTGCAAGTTGTAACGATGGATCAGCCCAGCCCAACCCAACGGATGCACTTATCTCTGTCACAACAAAGAACAGAACGCTGAAGTCCAGAACGGTAGCCTCCAGGCCCTCTGACCTCCGCCGCCGCCCATGGCGTCGCTGCTCCGCCTCCAGGCCCTCTCCCTGACGCTAGCCTCTCCCCGCCGCCTCCTCTCCCGTATCACCCGTTCCGTGTCCCCGGCATCTCCGCTCTCTCGTCGCCTCTCCGCCGCTGCCTCCCCGGAGCAGCGGGCCTCGGAAACGGTACTAACCCTGTCACCTGTTATCTGTGTTCTGTGGAATGTGAAGCTTGTGTGGGCATAGATAGGGGTTTGCGTTGCCAGTGCACATTTGTTCATGACTGCCCTTACCCTAGGACTCTGCTCCCAGTTATTACAGGACAACATGGTGACATGAAAAACAGGCATTCTTCACACTAGGTGCATGGCCGAGAAATCAAACAATTAGTTGTTGCATCTGACTTTTCTTCTTACGACGAAACAAAATATACTACCTTTCTTAGTAAGGAAGAAGCTCCCTCTGGCTAGCAGCAACAGCAACATCTTCAGAAACAGTGAATCAAATCAAATGAGATGCTTGGAAAAATGAGGATGCATTAGGGCATCCCCAATGGGGGCGCTAACACAGACGCTAGGGGTCAAAATCCCAGTAGTTATCGCTAATTCCCGGATGAGCCCAGGATTCAGCTTGGCATCGACGCAACTTCTGACGCCGGACGCTTAGGCCTTTTTCCTTCCTTGTAATGACTCGAGTTAGCTGTATTTAAGCCAAAATTTAAGCGCCTAACGTTGGAGACCTGGACGCTAATGGTGATGCTAAGTAATAAATCTTTATTTTTATTTTCTCAAGCGCCCGCTCAGGCGTCTATGCGCTGTACATGCCCTTAAGCACGCTCCCGGTCTTCCACTCGGACAACAAAAGCAGGCAAAGCTAGATCACCTGCATTAAGCATTTGCCTATTTTTTAGATCCCCCCTTAGAGAAGGACCTTCAGGGCTTCAGACCTAGATTATTTCTTTATATCCCCTGTAGAGATGGTCATCTTTCTCAATTGTCAGGGGAGTGCCTTTTTTGTAGCTTATCCTCAAGAACCAGTATCCAACTCTCCGCTCACAGCTCGCCAGAGCAGCGGGCCTCGGACATGGTAATCCTGTCTTCCATTTGACGCCGCTTCTCCTTCAAATTTGTGCCACTAGTGTTCGGTGAGATGTGACATCTGTGTGAGCCTAGGGTTTCACAAGTGCATCACTGCGGTTCAAAGGGGAGGGGGCAGGGGGTCTTTCTTTCTGTAATACTTGGTAGTTTCCGTTTCAATAAAATTAACTTCACAATTTTCTCATAAAAGCTTGATTTTTCAATAAGAAATGGCATGTTTGTTGCTTTAACTCTTTTGCTGCTTCTATTTGATATGCAGGATTTGGAGTCAGGATTGTATCTAGTGGCGACACCCATCGGGAACCTCGAAGATATCACCTTGAGGTATTTATTTGCTTCAGCTGTTATTGTACCTCTCAGTATCATGTGATTACTAATATTCCCTCTGTCCCAAAATGAGTGACTCACTATTGTCTAGATACGCATGTATTTAGACGTGTTTCAATGTGTAGATACATCCGTATGTACAAAAAGTTGTTGTCACTTATTTTGGGACGGGGGGACGGGGGGGGGGGGGGGGGGGGGGGGGGGAGTAGTTAGGCTAATAGAATTGACGAATGGAACGAACCATTTTTTTGGTAAAGGGGAACACATTAGGACTTTTTTGTTTTTGTTTTTGTGGAACATTTATGATGATCGGTTATGTGTGCCTAATAACTCTTGCCGAAGCTTGTGATGATGTAATTATAGTCTGAAAAGGAGAGTGCAGCAATGAGGCAATGTTCTAATCAAATTCCTACAGATAGAAATTCTCTAGTGGTTCCATAGCCCAGTTAGCATCATACATCAACTGACCTTGCAAGCCTCTTAAACTTCTATTGTGAAGGAGGAGACCGGGAGTGACTGGATATTAGCAAAACTTTTTTTTTGTTTCTAATCGTGTATGAACACTGAGTTAGCCTTGTATGAATTGCTTGTTACATGCTATATATGGAAATCATCATATTATTTCTCATATCCTGAAACATACTCCTAGAAATGAGCTGATGATTTTGTTTGCAGGGCATTGCGTGTTCTTAAATGTGTTCATGTGATACTCTCTGAAGACACAAGGCATTCTGGAAAGTTGCTTCAACATTACAACATCAAGACACCTCTTGTGAGTTACTATACCTAGTTTTCTAATGCAAGAATCACGAGTAGCTGCAGATTCGACCATTCTGTGGATGTCTACAGTCAAACTTAGAAGTTAAGCTCTAAGTTTGCAGCTCAGCTTCCATAAGTTCAACGAGCGTGAGAGAGAGCCCAGTATCTTGAAGAGGCTCCATGAAGGGGAAGCAGTTGCAGTGATTTGTGATGCTGGTACTCCAGGCATCAGTGACCCTGGCATGGAACTGGTAAATTGACTTGCTGTATTTAATTATTTGACCACCATCTTACAACAAAGAAGCAAAGAATAATGGTTTAATATTCACTTCACTTTAACAGTACCATTTGAGATTTAAACAGAACGGTCTACATGCTATTGGTTAGTTGATGACTTGATGGTTTGGTAGGAGAAAGATTTATTAGCAGTGAACAACACCTGAACTTTTTTAGGCCTCACGGTGCTCCGTGACGTGAGATATTAAGCATGTTGTACCGTCCACAGGCTAGACTATGTGCAAGTGAAAAGATCCCTGTTATTCCCGTTCCTGGGCCTTCTGCTGCAATCGCTGCTCTTTCTGCATCGGGTTTGCCAACTGATGAATTTACATTTGATGAAATATGTCCCTGTACTCTCTTTATTTATCAATAATAATCATTTTTTGGAATCGGTACTAATTTTAAATTTCTAGTGGGGTTTTTACCAAAGCATGGTCGATCAAGAAAAGCAAGGCTTGAGGTATCTGCTCGTGAAGCTGCTACGCAAATATTCTATGTTCCTCCTCATGGAATTCATCAATTTCTTTCTGACGCTGTTTCGTCATTTTGTGATTCAAGGTAACCGAGGTTTTCACACAAGCATGCTGTTGCATGATCTGCAAATAATTTTAATGCAAAATGGCCAGTGGAAGCCAGTAAACCACAGTAGTACCACATCTCTGCCCATTGCAATTTCACGCACATCAGATGTGATATATTTGTATTGTAAACCAATAATAGTTTATCCTGCTAAAAAAGTTCGGTAATCGCTGTATGAGCAGCTTCGTTCATATTTAAATAGTGTTTGCAAACCTTATGTCAAATATGTTTGATCTGTTTTGTTTAATTTATGTGGTGAGATACAGGTCATGTGTTATTGCGAGGGAGATAACCAAATTACATGAAGAGGTAGTCCTGCTGTTGCTTACTTTATGATCTATCCATTCTTTTATTTCCTACATTGTCGTTTTTGTTGTACAATCTTCAATTAAATACTCCTGTGGATAGTTACAACATCACGTCAACTGTAGAGAGGCTCTAACTTGAATTGCTCTGGTTTACATATCTACATAACTAAATGTGCTGCCAAGTGCCCACTGATGAGCTGCTACTTGGTAGTACTGACTAATTAAAGCAAAAAGAGCATATCCAGTCTCACTCACATATTTAAATCGTGTGTATATTTATTGAAGTTGACGAAAGAATAAGTTGCACATAATCTCACTTTTCCTGAATACAAGTTCATGCCATTACATGTATTATTATTTTTACTTTGCAGCTCTGAACTTTATATAAATCTTACAGTTTTGGCGAGGAACTCTTTGTGAAGCAAATGAAACATTTGCAACTCGACAACCAAAGGGAGAAATCACTGTGCTGATAGAGGGGAACTCAATTTCAGCTGATGAAACTCCATCTGATGATTTCCTTGAGCATGAACTCAAAGAATTGATGGCAGAGGGGCATGCTCTTTCATCGGTGCATATTCCACTCAATTCATGCCTGCACTTATAATATCTTACAAGAGAATGGTTATGTTATCATCTTTTTGCGTTCCTTCTGAACTAGTGTTTTCAATTATAGGCAGTGAAATTGGTGGCTGAAGCTACATCAGCAAAGAAGAAAGATGTTTATGCACTAGCACTTAAGGTGTTTGGAAAATGAGTGAAGTGCAATCTGTTTGCTCGTGCTGGTAATTAAACTCTTTATTCATGCCAATATCTTTGCAATGGTACTTTCTAGGCCATATTCCAAACACCATACACCATAATTCACGTGAGGTAATCTATATTGTAAGGTCTGATTGTGGACACATCTAATGACTGTGCATAATGTTGTTATTGTAGGGCCGCTCCTGCTTGCTTGTGTGCGCCAACTTATCGAGCATATAAGGTTTTCTTTCTTCACGATCTAATCGTGCAATCTACTGTTTCCCTAGTATTTGAGTAGTTTTCCATGTTATCGTGTGTTTACCTGTCGAGGTACTCATAATTGAATTGGATGTAATTTTGGATAAGGAGCTCTATATGGGACAATTCCAATGACTAACCTACCTATTGTTCCATTTATAGTCATTTAGTGAAGCAGTATTAATTGGTAACAATTTGAAAGCAATCAGCACAAATAACTTCCTTTTGTTTCAAGGGGGTCTCTCTTGGTTTGAAGGATCATTCCCAGGTAAGAGTTACAAGAACTTATGTTAGTATGGCGTCACATTTTTGCTGCCAAACATTATGTGGATACAATTGATCTTTGCTTTTCGTACCCCCTAAAAATTCGTGTGTGGCTACATAGTCAGCTATTATTGTGCATATTTTTGCGTTCCTACCAAAGTACAATGCTATGGTAAATGTGTGTCTGATACAATTTTTGGCGATTTAATTTGTAGGGAACACCTGAAGATGTAATTTCTGCCATCATCGAGGACCGGCAATATGGTGATAACTTAGCAAAGGTTTGGATGGGCACATAGATGATGAGTCCATTTCACCGAGATGTGGGAGCAAACTCAGCCCTCTCTTACCACACATGAACCTCCAGAACCTGTATAACTAGAATCAATTCCAAGTTGAATTAATTTGTAATAACTGCTGTTAAATGTCAGTCAAGCACTTGTAGAAACGGGTAAGAGCACTTAGCTGCCGGACAGTGTCTCAGCAACGTAACATGTTGTGCTAAATTGTTAATTAGCGGCGAGCGACACGACACAGATTCTCTCTACTTGATTAGACGAGTTCTACTAACAGTCTTCTAAAATTTACAAGTCGTCACAGATTGTTTTCTGTATGGATTACCATCAAGGTTATTTATACATTGCTGAGCATGATCAAGGGTGCATGGCAAACAAAACTACATAAAACTCCGAGCTAAATTAGAGAGATCATTCAAGCTCTATACGACAAACATCTTTTTCTACGCTACACTTTGGGGTAGTGGATTTCCCTCACCATCACACTAGTGTGAAGGTAGCACAACTAGTGCTACGTCAAGATAGCCTATATGGTATGGTCTAAATATGTATGTAACATCCTATTGTAGTTTCTGAGTGCAAGATGAACAACTGACCACATTACTGAGGTAAAATATCGGCCTTCTGCCTTATATTCACTCTAGTTACCTGCTCATATAGCTACATGCAACTCAAAGATTATGAAAATATATTCACGCTTTCAAAAGGAAATAATATTTCCAACTAAGCAACTAGCAAGAATGCTCACTAAGCAATAAAATACTTCATGTGTATCGATAAAACTGTAATCACAATGGGAAAAAAGGCCCTGTATATGTGTTATGAAAATTGCAAAGCTTCAAATAGATTGATTTTTCGAGATCAACTGACTAACCATAAACGAAGAACCATGTGTGCAATCTTTATGTCACATGCTATCATATAAAATAGATGAGGACCGGCAAAGTACTCAATCGTCCAAAGCAAACTGGTGAATCACAAAACTACTTCTATTTTCAAAATTTGTGTCAGAATGAGCTCAGGAAAACAGTGCTCAAAAGTAGACCCTTTAATGCCACCTAAATGTATGCAGAAAAATAAGTAACATTTAAACTTCAACGTACTATTCTTTATGGCTAATCTAGCAGAAACAAGATTGCAGATATTGTGCTTGACTGTTCCAATTGGAAATACTGATCTTAATACTTGTTGCCAGAGTTGTAATGAATTGCATGCAAAGATACAAGTTTTGTACTCCTAAATATTTTCAGACAACAAGTTTTGAATTACACGAATATAATAGCTACAGCCAGCAGGTGCTCCCAGCTTATAATACGACATCCAGCAGGAGAGAAACAACAATCTATTGTATATTCGCAAGTTTCAGTTTGAAACTTTGGCTCAGACACCACTTCCTTGATCCTGGTTTGCTCGAGATAGGGATAAGAGAGCATTCCCTTACTAATAGGATCGTTTTGCAGAGCATCACAAGGGTGAGTTTGATAACATTAAGCAGACAAACAAAAGAGCCAGGTTTTTGTTTTTGGCTTTGGACAAAGGTATATGTATCAAACACTCTTTCCATATCGACACAAGGACTTCTCAAAGGGATCAGCAGTTGACAAATCATTGGTATGCCAATGGTTTGTGCCTGTATCTCTTCTTAGTTCAATTTGTGCATCCCGAGAAGCTCTATTCTCCACCTGAAGCTGCCTAAGTTGACAACAATTTTCGTTTTCCGAGTTAAGAACTCCGATTTCCATTCCCTTTAGCACTTTCGCATTCAGAATGAAGAACTTGGCAAAGTCAATGCATGGCCTCATGTTACCATCGTAATTCTTCAGCACCACTTTTTTCAGATGGGGTTCAATGCATTCAATTGGATCTAGTGGATCATACCTCCGCACATCTTTCATATCTTTTTGTTTAATCAACTGCGGATAGAAAAAAATGATATAAAGGCAGTTGCAACATACTTATTTCCTAGATCGTAAGTCTGACCCAATGGTGATTTTGTCATTTAAAGCAATGAACATGAATACTCACAATGACATAGAGCTTCTTTAAGCAAGGGAAGCACTTGAGGAAGTCAACAACTACATCTAGATTAGGACCAATAGAGTCCAGAACCAAAATCTTCATTGTGACCATTTTGGATAGCAAGCTGACCGCAATCATTTTCTGGAGAAAGACAAACAAAGTGCATATGAGAACAATGTCGTGCATATCAGAATTCCAAATGGACCATTTCCCTTTCTCCTACCTGAAAAACCGTTGTTCCAAGTTGGAGTGTGGATATGCATTCAGACAAAAAACCCAATATCTCCAACTTAGGAGCCTAGATTACCCAGATGGCCATCGGACCATACTGTGAACAGGTTGGTAGCAACCTGTGGAGGGAAGGAGCGTCTTCAATGACCAGCTCTTGGATGACACCTTTTGAGCCAGGTGCATCTAACTTGGAGACTCCCTCAAGTTCGTAGCCGTAGACATACCTGATGATCATCGTTGTTGTGCTGGTGATGGACGCGGAATGAGGGTGAAGCTGTGGACTCTGACGCCATCTCGCCGCGAGTGAAAGCTATGCTCGGAGTTCCGACTGAGAAAACTGTGGAAGGACTTCAAGGGGGCTGGATTGCCAAGGAAGTTGCCCATGTGGCCCATGTTGAGGGAGCAGGAATGTGCTATCTACTTCATACTGGCTGAGAAAACCAAAACAAGGGATGTCATTATTAGCGAAAAGCATCACATTTGTCGATTGGATATGCCCACCAAGACTCTCATGCAGTCCAAACTTCTCACACACCTGATTTTTTACAATCTTGTTATCTTCCCTTGCGATTTCTTCGAGGGCCTCTTAGATCCTCTTCCTTCCACGCCGGAGCAAGATCTTGATGGAAAGTTGACCAAACGTCCTCGCATTGGTCAGGTAATTCTACCAGTATTAAAAGCATCATTAATTTAAATAATTATGCAATACATACATCTTGAGTTTGAAAATTACTACACACCTTGCTTGTCTTCTTATAAGGCCGAACATTAGCTACTAGTCATCCCATATCTAAGTTCTAGATTGTTTTCTTTGGCTGGAACTAGAAGATTCAAGCTCTCAAACCAACGTCCAGCTCCTCAGTATTAATTCATGGCTTACGTTAGCTCCTAGCTAGTCTCTCTTTTCTCATTGTTTAATTGTGATTATGAATTCCAGCTCCAAAGCTCTCTCGAAGGACATTTCTCCGAATGTGGTAAAGTTACACATGTCTCTGTTAGTGCAGTCGAAGGGTCAGTTCAGTTAACAACTTCTTTTATTATGGTTGTTAACTAATATACTAAATATGCAAATGTATGACTTTTGATTTCTGTTTCGTTAAAACTTAAGAAAAGAAAATTAACGAGATAGAATACAATATATGTCAAATTTGGAAAGTGCAAAGTTAGACTGTTACACATCATGCACCTATGCATTTTAATGGATCACAATTTTAACTTCTATTTCTTGTCCTTTTGAGAAATTGAAGTTGCTTTCCATAATTTAATATAAATTTAGCAGCATTTTATGCTATGCGGTTGTTGAAACATATTTCAAAACATAATGTTGCCCTATATATTGACTTTGCGAATCCTCTATATATGTGTCTTATTTACGTTTTAGCTTGGGGAAATACCTCCAACTTCAATTATTATTGTAACTAGTTGAATGCCCGTGCGTTGCCACGGTCCTATAAATTTCCACATCGTGTATTTAAAAATTATTATTTTAGCTATGTTCTAATCATGTGGAGCATATGTGAACAAAGAGCCCTCTTTGATCAATTTTTCAACAAGAGCACAATCCAACATTTTCTCATAGTTATTACTTACTAAAATTACAATCTTCTTCGTCAACAAAAAATGCAAAATGACACAATTTCATATGTGAAGTAAGAACTGGTATAAGTAACTATAAGGAAACGTATATTTTTGGTCCTTGTACTTGAAAAAACAACAAACTCGATAAAAAACCATTTTAGGTTTTTGTTCATCTCTACATTTTTTTAATATTCTCATGATTTGTTTTTGATAATTTGGTAGGTGATATAATTAATTTCCAAGAAATTTGATATGTACTTTTTGGTAGTTTCTTTGTATTCCTTTTCTTATTATTTTTATGTGTTCTTGTACATGTTTTAGCGTGTGCTAACTATCTGAAGTGAGATAAATAAGCCATGTTTAGTTCCGGCAAACAAAAGTCCGTACCCAGCACAACAACAAAATATACTGGGGAAGCCTCTCGGAATGAGCAACTCCAAACAATTATCACAATGAAACACCACTGTGTCAACACAGTAAGTTGACTCTCTCAGCAGATCAGAAGTACAACGCCTATTCAGACACCAGGTTGTATAGAAGGTAGCAACTTTTGATAGTAGATTTAATTCATTGTATTCCCCCAATACGGTAACATTATAGTATCATTTTTTTGGAAAAAAAATTGCTACATGACACAGTTATTTTGTAGGTGTGTTCTTTCAAGAATGCTCTGTAGGATAGCATCCAAATCTCATAGACTGCGACGTTTAACAGTCAGGCTCATATAGGTGTGTTCTTTTAAGAATGCTCTGTAAGATAGCATCTTTGCTAATCATAGCCAACAGAAACACATTAAGGCATGTTGCCAACCTGCCTTACAGATTTTGAGAGTTTTGCATCTTCACATAGAGAGGTTTACAGAATACTCTCCTCGGTTAAACCACTAGCTTGTTTTCCCAGGTCCTAATTCACGGGATCTCCGATCACAAAGGTTGGGTTACCACTATGGCATAACATCTATGGGTCTCAAACCCATCTCCCTCGATACATTGTCTATCACATTGCGTGATAGTCTCTTTGTAAAGGGATCTGCCAGGTTTTTGTCTGTTTGAATATACGTAACAGTTATTACTCCGGAGTTTCGCAATTTCCTGACAGACTTCAAACGTCTTTTAACGTGTGTTGATGACTTCGCGTTATCCTTAGAATTGTTCACTTTGACAATAACTGTTTGGTTGTCACAATTCAAGAGGATGGCCGGCACAGGTTTTTCAACCACCGGCAAGTCCATCAAGAGCTCACGTAGCCATTCTGATTCTACAGTGGCTGTGTCTAAAGCAGTAAGTTATGCTTCCATAGTTGACCTCGTCAATATAGTTTGCCTACATGATCTCTATGATACGGCGCCACCTCCAAAGGTAAACACATACCCACTAGTGGCTTTGATATTATCTACATCAGAGATTCAATTTGCGTCACTATATCTTTCAAGCACAGCAGGGTGCCCTGAATAGTGAATACCGCAACTCATTGTACCACATAAATAGTGCATGACCCTTTCAAGTGCATGCCAATGATCAATACCCGGGTTTAACATGAACCTACTCAACTTGCTCATAGCAAAAGAGATGTCAGGTCTTGTCGCGCTCGCTAAGTACATGAGTGAACCAACGATCTGAGAATATCTCAGTTGATCTGTTGGTTCGTTATTATTCTTACGTAATATCACACTGGGATCGTAAGGTATTGGAGAAGACTTGCTATCAATAAAGCCAAACCGGCTCAAGATCTTCTCAACATAGCTCGTTCTTATTCAGCTTGATGTTCAGGATCACATCAGCTTCTCCCAGATATTTCATATCAAAGCACTTTGACAAGAAAGACTTGACCTCATGTATTACTTTCATGTTTGTACCAAAGATGAGAATATCATCAACGTACAGACACAATATAACACCTTCGCCCCCACCATGGCGATAGTGGACGCACTTGTCAGCCTCATTAACGATAAAGCCAACAGAAGTTAAAGTTCTGTCAAACTTCTCATGCCATTGCTTAGGTGCTTGTTTCAGGCCATATAAAGATTTTAACAACTTGCACACCTTTCTCTCTTCACCTTTTACCACAAATCCATCAGGCTGATCCATATAGATTTCCTCTTCCAACTCTCCATTGAGGAAAGCTGTGTTTACGTCCATTTGATGAACGATAAGACCATAAGAGGCAGCTATAGAAAGTAGTACTCGAATGGTGGTTAGTCTTGCGACAAGTGAATAGGTGTCAAAGTAATCTTCGCCTTCTCTCTGTGTATAGCCTTTCGCTACAAGTCTCGCCTTGTACTTATCAATAGTATCATCAGGCCTTAGCTTCTTCTTGAACACCCACTTGCAGCCCACAGGCTTACAACCATGGGGGCGCTCTGATAATTCCCATGTTCCATTAGAAAGAATCGAGTCCATCTCATTTTGGACAGCTTCTTTCCAATCATCTGCATCTGGTGATGCATATGCCTCAGCAATGGACGTGGGGGTATCATCCGCAAGGTACACAATGAAATCATCACCAAACGACTTTGCAGTCCTTCGTCTCTTGCTCCTTGTAGGAGCTTCATTGTCATCCTTCTCATGAACGTCCTCAAAAACATTCTCATGTGGTTGCTCAAAATAATCATTAGATGCACTAGATTCAGGAATTATCTCAGAAGAAAATCTAGCAGTGCTATGCATATCTTTCATAGGAAACATATTCTCAAAAAATGTTGCACCACGAGATTCCATTATAGTGTCAACATGCATATCAGGTACCTCGGATTTAACTACTAAAAATCTATAGTCGATGCTCCGCTCAGCATAACCTAGAAAGATGCAATCCACAGTCTTTGGTCCGAGTTTGCATTTCTTTGGAATGGGAATGTTGACCTTTGCCAAGCATCGCCAAGTGCGCAAATACGAAAGTGATGGCTTTCTCCCAACCCACTCCTCATAAGGGGTTTTCTCTTTATTCTTGTTAGGAACTCTATTCAGGACATGACATGCAGTCAACAAAGCCTCCCCCACCATGCCTTTGATAAACCAACAGTGTCGAGCATGGAATTCACCAAGTCAGACAGCGTGCATTTTTTCCTCTCGGTCACCCCATTAGATTGGGGCGAGTAGGGAGGCGTCTGATGCCGAGAAAATGACCGGCCAGTTGAGAACCCCAAGAGGAAGGTGTGATGAATATAGCAGCAAGATTTTCCCTCAGTAAGAAACCAAGGTATGTCGATCCAGTAGGAGAAAGCCAAATGACTGAAGGTGATGCCCACTAGCTGCGTGATGCTCTAACAAGGGCGCCGTTAACGATTTCTTGTTAGCGCGTCTTCAACCAGTAGCAACGTGGAACCTGCACACAACACAACCAAATACTTTGTTCCCAACTTATGATGAGGTTGTCAATCTCACCGTTTGCTTGAAACAAAGGGTATGAGCGTATCGAGTGGAAAGTGATAATAGTATGCAAGTAAAGTAAACAGTGCGAGTAAAGTAAATAGGTAATAGCAATATAAAGGAAATAGGACCGGGGTCCACAGTTCACTAGTGGTGTCTCTCCATAAGATAAAATAATACATGCTGGGTAAACAAATTACAGTTGGGCAATTGATAGAATAAAGACAACGTGCATATGATGAGAGGATCACTATGAGATTTACTCTGGGCATTACAACAAGATACATAGACCGCCATCCAACTGCATCTATGACTAATAATCTACTTGTGGCGAATCAATCCGAGAACTCCACAAGTATTAAGTTACGAACAACAGATAATTGCATTAAGCAAAGTGTGTAATGTAAACAAAGCATATGCCCTCGAGCATATGAATGTTGTTTTCCCCCTAGTAGCAATAACACATCTACAACCTTAGAGGTTTCTGTCACTCCCCCAGATTAAATAGAGGCATGAACCCACTATTGAGCATAAATACCCCCTCTTGGAGTCACTAGCAACTACTCGGCCAAGATAGCTACTAACAACGGAGAGCATGCAAGATCATAAACAACATAGAGATAACAAAAGATAAATTTCAGTACATCAACTCAAGCATAACACCAATATTCATTGGATCCCAACAAACCAAACATGTAGAATTACATAACGGTGATCTCAATCATGTAAGGCAGCTCATGAGATCTAAACATGTAGAATTACATAACGGTGATCTCAATCATGAGATCTAAACATGAAGCACATGATCTCAACCATCTAGCTACTGCTATGGACCCATAGTCCAAGGTAGACTACTCACGCATCGCTCCGGAGGCAAGCATGGCGATGAAGAAGACCTCTGGTGGCGATTCCCCTCTCCGGCAGGGTGCTGGGAAGAGCTTCTAGACCCTCCTGATCTTCGGGTTGACGGCGGTGGCGGATCGCGATGTGTTCTGGAAAAGTGATCGGGTCTTTAGGTTTTTCCCGTCGGGGGGTCTTTATAGGCGAAGGGGCATCGTCAGAAGTGGACCGAGGTGCTCTCACACATAGGGGGCGCGACCTACCCCTGGTGAAAGTACAAGGATGTCGCCTAGAGGGGGGGGGGTGAATAGGCGATTTAAAAACTTTTACGAGTGGCTTGACAAATGCGGAATAAAACTAACGTTTAAATTGCCAAGCATACAAAACCTAAATAAACTAGGTTCACCTATGTGCACCAACAACTTATGCCAAACAAGATAAGTAACTATGTGATAGCAAGATATATATAACTTCAAGCACGAAGGCTATCACAAAGTAAATTGCATAAGTAAAGGAGCTCGGGTATAGAAATAACCGAGGGACGCGGAGACAACGATGTATCCCGAAGTTCAAACCCTTGCGAGTGCTAATCTCCGTTGGAGCGGTGTGGAGGCACAAGGCTCCCCAAACGCCACGGAGGCTCACCGTAATCTCCTCGAGCCCTCCCACCAAGATGGAAGACCCGACCACTATGGGACACTTGAGGGCAGTCACCGAACCCGTACAAGCTTGAGGCAATCTCCACAACTCAATTGGAGGCTCCCAAGAATCGCCACTGAGGCACCACAAAGCTTGGGAAGATCTCCACAACTTAATTGGAGGTCCCCAAGTAATTGCCACGGAGGCACCACAAAGCTTGGAAAGATCTCCACAACTTAATTGGAGGTCCCCAAGTAACCACTAAGCCACTAAGCCGTCTAGGGTTCCAAGAATCCAAGAGTAAAAAGCTCAACGAACTTTCACTACCGAATCTCCGAGGAGAACTCAAACCGATGCACCAAATGCAATGGCAAGAATACACGAAGTGCTCAAATCCTTCTCTCCCAAATCCTACCAAAGCAACAAATGCTATGGAGGGATATGGGAGGAAGAACAAGGAGGAAATCCATAAAGAACTCTAAGATCTAGATCCAATAGGTTCCCCTCACATAGAGGAGATAATGATTGGTGGAAATGTAGATCTAGATCTCCTCTCCCTTTCCCTCAAAAAGATACAAGAAACGTGGGAGGGATGGGGAGGAAGGGCAAGCTCTTCAAGGTCAACAATGGAGGAGAGAGAAATGGAAGAGCCAACCTCCAAATGAGGAAGAAGGGGCTTTATATAGCCCCCGCACGAAATCTGACCGTTACAGGATTTTTAACCCAGAAATTCCGGCCTCGGGGGCGGAATTTCCGGCCCGGGGGCAGAATTTCCGGCCCCCCTTATAAAATTTCTGCCCCCCTACTGCAGGATGCACCACAGCTCAAGAAAAAGGACTTAGCAGAATTTCGCAGGGGCGGAAATTATGGAATTTCCGCCCCCCGGAAATTCCGGCCTCGGGGGCGGAATTTCCGGCCTAGGAGAAAACATCAATACGAAAACGGCTGTAACTTTTGCATCCGGACTCTGTTTTCGATGATCTTGGGCTCGTTGGAATCACCACAACAAGCTCTACAACTATATTCATAGAAACATCATAGTCCAACAAAGGAGGATGAAGCCAAATGATAAAAGGTTTGACTTAGCTATAAAGAAGAACCGGTAAAACCTCCAAACACCAAAAACGCAATAAGAGTTCCATACGAAATCCGTTTTTGATGACCTAGAGCTTGTCATGGAAATAACCACAAGCTCTAGAACCTCACATGGATAAAAGCCAAATAAGAACCAAGAAAGATAATGCCAAGTATGCAAAGGTTTGAGCTCTCTCCGAACGATACAATTAAGTTACTCACTCGAGAGCCCCTCTTGATAGTACGGCTATCGATCCTAAAACCCGGTCTCCCAAACACTATGAGACCGGTAAGAAAGAAACCCTATCAAAATCATACCTTTGCCTTGCGCATTCCACTTGAGCTAGATGGTGACGATCTTGATCTTCTCAAGTTGGACTACCTTTCTTGATTGCGCTTGCTCGGTGAAGTCTTGCAGATTGCTCCCCCATACTTCACTATGGGAGAGACACTAGTAGAAATATCTTCACATGTCAGCTACCACCAAATGGACACCGAGCTTCAAGCAAATGATATCTTCTATATGCCTATCTTGAACTTGCGCTTCGACTTGATCAACATTGCACTTTATCTTCTTCCTTCATAATGATGATGTCTTGAGAATGCACATGAGATCTCACTCCATCTTATTCCTCAAGACACACTCTATATAGGCTCAACTCCCTTGATCATCACATAAACTTCTTTATTTGCAACTTCTTACAACCTTGAAACCAATATATGGCTCAAGCGTTGTCTATGGACAAGTCCTACAAATATAACTCGATGCAAACATTAGTCCATAGGGATTGTCATTAATTACCAAAACCACACATGGGGGCAAATGCTCTTTCAATCTTCCCCATTTTGGTAATTGATGACAATCTCTTTGAGAGGGTTTATATAATGAATTTAAAGGACTAAGATGGTTACAGTAACATCAAATACTACAAAAGTATGTGATGTTAGTAGAACCATCATATATAGAGCAAACTCCCCCACAATCTATGCATGTGTGAATGAACTTGAATTTCATTGCATATATTGCTAACCAATGTTGTTGGTGGAGTTTCCACTATATATACTCAACCATGCAAAGCATGCAAGGCAAATGCTTAAGAACAAAACAAAAGCTTGAAACCCAATTCCCTTCAAACCCTCGAAACTTCTCCCCCATTGGCATCCATTGCCAAAATGGGCGGAAAGGCTTAGAAGGCCAATATAGTGAGAGTTCCTCCTCAAGGTGTGCATGGCACAAAAAGGTGAAAACACATGCACAAATTCAAGGACAAAATTTGAAGGAAATCAAACTATATTGAGGATCAAAGATTGCAAACAAAATAGGATGACATGATGGTTAAACTTCCAACAAATGAAGATAGCAATCAAAAGATCCAAATAGCGAGTCAAATAAAGATATTATGAGAAGACCAAAACAATGCTCTAAATAATATGAAGAAGCTCCCCAAGGTTTGTGCACAACATATTCCATTTGAATTAAAGTATAAGGTGCACAAACATGGAATCATCACTCCCTCGATATTATTCAAAACATAATGATACCAAGTGACATCAAATACTATGATAACCACAAAATGGTGCTTTAAAATGAAATGAGAAAGCTCCCCAAGGTACATGCACAAGATAGAATGTTTGCATTTGAATACAATTTGCACAACATGGAATCCTCACTCCCTCAATAACATTTAAAAGGAACCATTAGCAAGAGACCATAGAAAAGAAATCAAGATTAACACTTGCATCAAGGAAATGGTTGAGAAACAAATAAGGAACCAACATATTAAACGGCTCAACCAAAGGAATGTGTGATAGGAATGACAAAGCATATTATAAGACTAGTACAAAGATGTACATAGAGCATCCACATAGTCCTCAATGAATGATATTGCTTAGCATTCCATCCCAACACACAAGGTTTAAAAAGATATCAAATAAGGAGATATCATCTCTCATGTGTATAAGTTTCTAAGTAGACAACATCACAAAGATAATTATCACAAAGAAATATGTACACATAAAATAGATACAAAGAATAGAACATGATATCAAAACAAGTTCATGCAATATACCAATGAGATTCTTACTTTTAAAGTATGGCCAAAGGCTCAATTTATCTTATTGCATATTGAAGAACTTCAACCACAAACATGTCAAAGACATCACAAATATCAACAAGGGAAGAAGATAGTTGGGATGTTTTGAGAAAAGCAACAAGTATCACGAATAAGTATACCAAAAGAAAGAACTAAATTTGCACTTTCATCAATATTGCACATGTGAGGAACTTGAGGAAATGATATGCAATAAAATTGCTAGATAGACATATTTGGGAAGAGTTCCCCAAAATATGCACTCATCTCAAATTACTCACATTTACAATAAAGAGGTTTCATTAAGATCATTGCAAATAAAGATTTCCATGCCATGAAATGACCCACACAAGGTTAGATGCTAGAAAAGTATGCATGGATAAGATACTTGTTACCGAGATATCATTGGAGGATGTAGTAGATAGGAGTTCTTCAATAATCCTAGCTTGCCACAAATTATCAACTAGTCACCGATTCATGCTTATTATTGAGACAAGCACCAATATATCTCCCATGTACCTAAAACAAATTCAAGTACAATATGGTCCCCAAACTCATTGGGTCCGAAGTAGTTAGAGACACTACAATATATAGGACAAGCTCCACATAAATATGTGCATATAGATATGAACTTGAATTTCATGCACATCTTAGCCGATTAGGATTTATTGGAGTTTATCCTATATATTGGATCAAAGAAAGCAAAGCATGCCATAATATATGTAGTAAGTAAATATGCATGCTAAAAACTTTCAAGAGCCAAAGGGAGATACAATTTGGACGAAACACCAAGAAGACCAAAGAGTAACACGAAGGTGTGAAAACCCAAAAGTTGTCCAAATTATATCAAAGAATCAATTCAACGAAGATTGACTCCAAAGTCCATCAAGTGAACAAAGCAAACGCAAATGAGCATAAAGGATCACTAAAACACACATGCCCAATGACTTATCTCATTTTAAGAATATAAAGCAAAATCAAGAAAAGAGAGAGCCATTCTCCCAAAAAGAGCAAGGTTCCAACAAACAAACCAAACTCTCCACTCTTTTATGATGGCACACTAAGTACCAAAAACAAAAAGATTTGTCTTCCAACAATAACCAATACCAATTGAAATAAGCCGCAAGAGTATGTTATAGAAAATATAGGAGATCTCCCCCAAGATTAGTGCATTATTTATGATTTTGCATTTGAATACAAAATGCACACAAATGGGATCATCATCTCTACCTACAGTAAAAATAACACAAAACAAGTTCAACAAAATCAAATGGAAACAAAAGAGTCAAGGAAGACAATGAAAAAAAAAAAATACATTTCTTGGCAAGAGATAAGGAAATTAAAAGCAATAGCCAATGTAAATATGATCAATATATATATAGCACAAAATAAAGTACCAATTGTCCAAGGACAAGAGGTATTTGGAGTTATTAATTTCCCGGTGGTATTTTACACATAAAACCAAGATCATCTTCACAACAAGAAGCATATGAAAAGGATAAGAATTCAACACCATGCAAAAGAAGATATTCTTGATAGACTCAAATAGTTAAACAATCACGCAAAGCAATGATTAGGATAACTTGAAGTAAATGGTTTTCCAATTTTGATGTAGAATTCCACTGTTTTAGGAAAACCCTACCAAGAATGTATCTCACAAACAAGATCTAAAACAAGAGCAATAAAACAATTTGGCAAATTGAAACTTGTTTGAGCAAACATGTCACATAGAAGAAAGATAATTTGCAATATCAACACTATGTGACACAACCTCAAATATGCACATTTTATTGGTTCGTAGTATGCACAAAGCATATTACTCCCCATAATGTGATAAAGCATTTATTTTCACAAGAGGCAAATGAAATCCAATATGAGAAGATTAATGGACATTATAGAATTTGAATTTCTCATGAACATGATATACCACATAGAGACAAGATAAATTCAAATATCGACACTAAGTGGTATTCCTCATGTGCACACATATTTAGGATTGTGAAGTGCCAAAGCATATCACTCCCCCAAAATGGGATAGTCCACTAGTCTCTCAAAAGAGCCAAATAATATAAAAGAAGATGCAATAGGCTCAAACTCAAACACACATACATGGTGTGCAAACCCACAAGTACATACTTGATTAATCAAAATAAAACAAGTAGGTAGCACAACATATACCAACACATGTAATGGAACACAACCAACACATGCAAAAGGGGCGAGTAACTTTCAATGTAGATAAGTTGAGTACATGTTACCGCAAAGAGGAACATTAGATATATGATATAAACAAGATAATCCAATTGACTTGACTTGAGACAATATATTGATGAAGATCCCTTAATTCTTCATGATATAGCCAAGTCTCTAATGCCCTCCATCAAACACCTATTGATCAAGTTTTGGTGTGATGGTCCCCAACCAAGTTGGGTCCTAAGAGGTTAGTCACAATAGGCTTGGCAACCCAAATGGTTCTTTTCTTGACACCACTTTGAGTACCAATATATTTGGCAAACACATTGCCAACCTTATCCTTGCAAAGAGAATAAGCATCATCAATTATGATAGGGTTGGATGAGTTACCCATAGTGCATGAAGAAGAAAGGTGACCCTTCTCACGGCATATGTAGCAAGTTCTTTTCTTCACCTTCTTCTCACTTGATTTCTCCGCAATGGGAGCATTAGCTTGATTCTTCTTGGGAAGTGACTTTTCTTCAACACGAGGTTGAGCATGGCCTTGAACTTGAGGCCGCTTCCCTTGTTGCTTCTCAACTAGTGCCTTCTTCTTCAAAGGGCAAGATCTAACATGGTGCCCTTCAATTTTGCACTTGAAGCAAACAATCTTGGCCGGATCATTGACTTGTCCTTGGCCCCTTGGACTTCTTCTTGTTGTTGGAGATAAACCCAAGTCCACTCTTGTCATTGGGGGAGTTTTGCACACTCAACATATTGTCGAGTTTGGATTTCCCTTCATGACTCTTTACCAAGTCTTTCTTCAATGAAGTGACTTGGGCCTTGAGCTCGTTGATTTCCTCTACATGGTTAGTAACAACACAAGTACTAGAGGAAGTAGAAGCTTCATTGTTAGAGCAATAAGGCAAGGAAAGTAATTCATCATAAGATGTAGTAATATTATGAGTGGATGAATTACTAGGACTAGCACAAGGCAATATGGCATTTTGAGAAGTAGTGCAAAGTCCATATGAGGCTCACTAGATGTTACCTTTGACATAATAGCCTCATGAGCTAATTTTAGCCTATCATGGGAAGCTAGAAGATCCTCATGGGAGCTAGAGAGCTTTCCATGTTTTTCTTCCAATTTCTCATAATTGCTAGTTAGCAAATCAAGTTGAGCCCTTAGCTCAACATTCTCCTTCAAGATGGATGCTTCACAAGAAGTAGAGTTAGTAGCACAAGCATCATCACTAATGGAAAGCGGAGAAGACAATTTAGTAAGCTCATTTGAATTTGAAGCTTTAAGTTGCTCATGCGACTCGGTGAGAATGATGGGCTCACACGAAATGACCCTAGAGTCATTTTTAAGAAGCACAACATTCTCAAGGAGTTTAGCATAAGTAACTACAAGCTCTTCATATTTAGTTTCAAAATCATTTGCCACCACAAGAGTCCTATCATAGGATTTCTTTATTTTAGATAACTCTAAAGTAAAGGTCTCCTCAAGAGATTCCTTGGTGGTTTGTTCTTCTTCTAGAGCTTCTTTTAGATCCGCGATCTCATCCGCGTAATCACGGGCATGATCTTGCATTTTAAAAATGGTATTCTCATGCTCCTCAATAATTTTATTGCTCTCGGTGGCAATAGCCAAAATCTTATAGAAGTAAGAGCAAGCAATTTTATTCTTACGAATAGCATGAAAAAACATTTCACTCTTCTCAAATAAAGAAGCAAGATCATCATCCTCTTCTTCATTATCCTCATCATCATCACTAGATATATTGGGTTCCAAAGTAGGAGTTACCATTGAAGACCTAGCCATAAGGCACATGTGGGAACCAAGAGATGATGAAGAAGAATCACTTGAAGCTCTAATTAAAATCTTGTCTTGGCCCATGGAATAATTGTTTTCCTCTACATTGTTAGACACACAACAACTAGAGGAAGTAGATATAATTGTATCATGGAAACAAGACAAATCAAGCATATCATCATGAGATTTATTCATGCAACTTGCACATGATATGCAAGGACTATCAACACAAGCATGTAAAGCATTTATGGTGCTAGAAGTGTTTAAGTCCAAAGATGAAGCATGGCAATGAGATAGAGATGAATGATCATCACAAGTAAGCTCACTATCAACATTGCAATTTCCATCACCACTCACCATAGAGTTACCTTGTGTCTTGCTACACTTTGGTGAAGTGGAAGAGAGTTCATCACGACCGGAAGTGGAGGGAATACAATCATCCTCAATCTTGTTGGACATATCATATTTGTCTTGAAGCTTTGTCCAAAACTCATGAGCGCTACGGAAAGGCATGATTGCAAGAATAACTGCATCACTCACAAAATCAACAAGCACATTAGTAGCTCGAGAATTAAGATAAGAGTTTCTCTTCTCCTCTAAAGATAGACTTTGGGGATCCTTAGGAGGAGAGAAACCCATATCTAAAATTCTCTCTATATTTGGGTCCATATCTCGAAAGTGGATAAGCATGCAAGTTTTCCATATATCATAATTAGTGCCATCAAATATAAAAGTGTGATTGTGCACTAATCCCCTAGCCGACATCTTTGCTCTCAAGGCGGTAAAGCCTAAAAATGAGAGACCCGCTCTGATACCAAATGAAAGTACAAGGATGTTGCCTAGAGGGGGGGTGAATAGGCGATTTAAAACTTTTACGAGTGGCTTGACAAATGCGGAATAAAACTAACGTTTAATTTGACAAGCAAACAAAACCTAAATAAACTAGGTTCACCTATGTGCACCAACAACTTATGCTAAACAAGATAAGCAACTATGAGATAGCAAGATATATATAACTTCAAGCACGAAGGCTATCACAAAGTAAATTGCATAAGTAAAGGAGCTCGGGTATAGAAATAACCGAGGCACGCGGAGACAACGATGTATCCCGAAGTTCACACCCTTGCGAGTGCTAATCTCCGTTGGAGCGGTGTGGAGGCACAAGGCTCCCCAAACGCCACGGAGGCTCACCGTAATCTCCTCGAGCCCTCCCACCAAGATGGAAGACCCGACCACTATGGGACACTTGAGGGCGGTCACCGAACCCGTACAAGCTTGGGGCAATCTCCACAATTCAATTGGAGGCTCCCAAGAATCGCCACTGAGGCACCACAAAGCTTGGGAAGATCTCCACAACTTAATTGGAGGTCCCCAAGTAATTGCCACGGAGGCACCACAAAGCTTGGGAAGACCTCCACAACTTAATTGGAGGTCCCCAAGTAACCACTAAGCCACTAAGCCGTCTAGGGTTCCAAGAACCCAAGAGTAAAAAGCTCAACGAACTTTCACTACCGAATCTCCGAGGAGAACTCAAACCGATGCACCAAATGCAATGGCAAGAACACACGAAGTGCTCAAATCCTTCTCTCCCAAATCCTACCAAAGCAACAAATGCTATGGAGGGATATGAGAGGAAGAACAAGAAGGAAATCCACAAAGAGCTCCAAGATCTAGATCCAATAGGTTTCCCTCACATAGAGGAGATAATGATTGGTGGAAATATAGATCTAGATCTCCTCTCTCTTTTCCCTCAAAAAGATGCAAGAAACGTGGGAGGGATGGGGAGGAAGGGCAAGCTCTTCAAGGTCAACAATGGAGGAGAGAGAAATGGAAGGGCCAACCTCCAAATGAGGAAGAAGGGGCTTTATATAGCCCCCGCACAAAATCTGACCGTTACAGGATTTTTAACCCGGAAATTCCGGCCTCGGGGGCGGAATTTCCGCCCCCCTTATAAAATTTCCGGCCCAAATTTCCGCCCCCCCTACTGCAGGTTGCACCATAAAAGACTTAGCAGAATTTCGCAGGGCCGGAAATTATGGAATTTCCGCCCCCCGGAAATTCCGGTCTCGGGGGCGGAATTTTCGGCCCTGGGGAAAACATCAGTACGAAAACGCCTGTAACTTTTGCATCCGGACTCCGTTTTCGATGATCTTTGGCTCGTTGGAATCACCACAACAAGCTCTACAACTATATTCATAGAAACATCATAGTCCAACAAAGGAGGATGAAGCCAAATGATAAAAGGTTTGACTTAGCTATAAAGAAGAACCGGTAAAACCTCCAAACACCAAAAACGCAATAAGAGTTCCATACGAAATCCGTTTTTGATGACCTAGAGCTTGTCATGGAAATAACCACAAGCTCTAGAACCTCACATGGATAAAATCCAAATAAGAACCAAGAAAGATAATGCCAAGTATGCAAAGGTTTGAGCTCTCTCCGAACGATACAATTAAGTTACTCACTCGAGAGCCCCTCTTGATAGTACGGCTATCGATCCTAAAACCCGGTCTCCCAAACACTATGAGACCGGTAAGAAAGAAACCCTATCAAAATCATACCTTTGCCTTGCGCATTCCACTTGAGCTAGACGGTGACGATCTTGATCTTCTCAAGTTGGACTACCTTTCTTGATTGCGCTTGCTCGGTGAAGTCTTGCAGATTGCTCCCCCATACTTCACTATGGGAGAGACACTAGTAGAAATATCTTCACATGTCCGCTACCACCAAATGGACACCAAGCTTCAAGCAAATGATATCTTCTATATGCCTATCTTGAACTTGCGCTTCGACTCGATCAACATTGCACTTCATCTTCTTCCTTCATAATGATGATGTCTTGAGAATGCACATGAGATCTCACTCCATCTTATTCCTCAAGACACACTCTATATAGGCTCAACTCCCTTGATCATCACATAAACTTCTTTATTTGCAACTTCTTACAACCTTGAAACCAATATATGGCTCAAGCGTTGTCTACGGATAAGTCCTACAAATATAACTCGATGCAAACATTAGTCCATAGGGATTGTCATTAATTACCAAAACCACACATGGGGGCAAATGCTCTTTCAGCGTCGATTCTTTAGATTGTCAGCTCATTAATTTATCTCTAGGATTCTTTGTAGCAAGCCGGGCCAGAGTGGTAGAGAAGAGGAGGATGCACCGCACACATATAGCCGCACAGGATCAAGCAATTATTACCTTTTCTAGGCTTGCGGGACAAGAGCCGTCTCTCTGCTTACATACAGCAATCGCCTCTCTCCTCCTTAAATTCCTATCCACGTTGGATTCTGTCCTAGGTGGCAGCAGCTAAGAAACGGCTGACTAGGAGCATTGGGGAAGGCCTAAGATACAACAACACTCTCTTTCATCAATTAATAGGGTGCCACATCACTACTTTAACTATGATACCGCGCTAAGAAACTTGCATTGTGAAAGGCCTAAGGGCTCGTTTGGCTTCCATCATTTTGGGGCTGTAATCAAGAAATGTATTTTTGATTCTATGATTTACTTGTTTGGCTACCACGAAATTAAACACGGAATTTATTTAAAATTCCATGATTTTTATCTCATGCCTGACCTTAATTCATTTTTGGTACACTATTATTTCTGTGTATTTGCCAAATAAAATAATATTATCATGTCATTGTGTTTTATTTTTACCAAATAAAATAAAATAATGGATGCTAAACAAGCCCTAAAAGTAAACATGGCCTAAAAGAGGTCAATGTACATTCATCTTTGTACCCAGCTAGGATGGATTTTAACGAGTGTGCATTGTTCAAGCTATAAAAAAGTTCAAATTTGAAAAATAAAATATTTTTAAAAATTTCAGAAGAAAACAAAACTGGTAAAACCGAAAACCAAAGAGAAAACTAGTAAACCAAAACTAGTGAGAACCAGCGGTAAAACCGGAAAAAGCAAAAAACCTGTCAAAAAAAGGGCAAAAACCACCACAAAACCCGAAACAAAAACCAGAAAAAAGAGACTGTAGTCGTGGTAACGGGCCGCGGCCCAAGTCCGTCCGTGGCTCGTCTCTCTGGGCGAGTGACACGAGCCGGCCCACGTCGCCGACCTCTCTAAACCCTGGCCAAAAATCCGCCCACTTCCGCTGCTACTCTATCAGTTTGCTTGCCTCTACCAATCGCTCCGCTTCTCACCGGCACTCTCCAGCGCCGCCGCCGCCGCCGCCGCCGCCTCCGGGCGTCTGTCCGTCCAAGTTGCCGATGTCCGGCGCCGCTCCCGCCCTCCTCCACCACCACGGTACGCGCCCCTCCGCTCTCCCCTTATCCAATTCGAGTCTCGCTTAACTGTTCTCGGCTACCCGTGTACATGCTCCGCGCGCGCCGTAGGGTCCAGTTCGACCTAGGGTTTCGAGATTCCCGTATCGAGCAGCATGCCTACCGTGTCTGTACCTTCCACCGCCGCTGGTGGTGGCCAACCGCGCGTTTCCCCTTGTCTCTGGGGTGCGCAGTAATGGTGCATCATGAGGTAGCAGCAGAAGTAGCAGAGGTAATGCGGAACTGCGGCAGTAGCGGTAGTCCGCCATACACGCGCCTCTGTCGCGGCCAGGGTCGAGGGGAGGGGGGCTCAGCGTGTAGGATCTGGGCCGTCTTATTGGGGGTGCGAAGTCATACATGTGTGCATTAGAACACGCGGGGTTCCCCAGATTGTCTCACTGTATTATGTGCATCAATGGCAAATGGTGAGAGGGATCCTATGTCGTATCGTATTAGGGAGTAATGCCAACTGCGAATACATAGATAGAGAATAGCACTCTGAGCATTTTCTGAAATTAATGTTCTCGGTGATGGCTTACACAATTGACAGTTCAGAAAATTTTGGCCTGGTGTAGTTGTAGAAACCATATTAGTCGAGTGAGCAGCTTAATCTTTAACGTATGCATATGCCAATCTTGCTGTGCTCAAATCAAAGTGATTTATATATGACTATGATAGATGATTATTTACTAATTGGATCAGGGTTTATAAACCACTTCAACGGAATATGCATGCCGGATGCACATTTTATGGCTTGTGCACCTCACACTACCCACTGTTTGACATTCCTAACCAGTTTTAGGGAGATGGTCTCTTTAAATGCCCAACTATTAAGGCTGCCAATTACTACCCCCGCTGCTGCTGCCCACGTCCTCCTCCACCACCATGGTACCCCAAAGCCCCACCCCCGTCTCCTCTGCAGCTTGCGTTCCAACTGTTTCTGGTTACTCGTGTACTTACGAACCGCGCTCCGTAAGGTCCAATTTAACCTAAGGTTTTGAGATTTCCGTAGCGCAAGGAGCCAACCTGGGTGTGTCTGTGCGTTCCACCGCCGCTGATGATGACCACCCCGCTTGTTCCTCCTCGTCTCTATGTTGTTGTGGGCAAATTCATATCTGTGTGCATTAGATCATGCGGGTTTCCGCAACTTGTATCACGGTACTGTACTTTTTCCAATTCGACCTAGGGTTTCGAGATTTCCATATCGAGGAGCATACCTACCTTGTCTGTACCTTCCACCGCCGCTGATGGTGGCCAGCGCGCATTTCTCCTAGTTTCTGCGGTGCACAGCAGTGGTACATTATGAGGTAGCAGCGGTCGTAGCAGAGGTTGCAGCGGTACTGCAGAACTGCAGCAGTAGGGATAGTCCGCCATATACGGGGCTCAGTTTGTAGGGCCTGGGCCATCATATTTGGGTGCAAATTCATATATGAGTGCATTAGAAGTTTAGAACACGCGGGGTTCACCAAATTTGTGTCACTGTAGTACACGTATAAATAGCAAATTGTGAGAGGGATCCTGCGTATCATACTAGGGAGTAATGCCATTTGAGATTACAGATAGACAATAGCACTCTGAGCATATTCTGAATTTTATGTTCTCGGTGATGGTACACAATTGACAGTTAAGAAAATTTTGGCCTGGTGTAGTTGTAGTAGCCATATTAGTCAAGTGAGCAGCTTAATCTAAACTACTAATAAAAGAGCAAACTTGAATTACCCTAAAGCCACATCACCAATTGTACACAGGATAACCAGCATCGTCCGATCTAATCACCTTAGACAAATCCAACAGTCTACATTACATCAAGTGTCCGCTAATCAGATGGATGGTTAAGATTTAATGTTCTGCCGGCGGACAAAACACACATCGTGCGATTACTTGACCAACTAACCTACACACGCCCGGTCCGCTCGACGCCATGTATCATGTATGCCCAAATCATGCCCAAATCACGGAACAAAATCAGAACCGATCTCCAATGCCTCCTCGCTAGCACGGCGGGCACCTCGAACATCCGCACACGAGCACCTAGGGTTGAATACTCCAGGCTGAGCGGGAGGAGGACAGACAAGCTGGAGGAAGGGTAATTCCTCGGCACGCCGCCTGGGTTCTTGGGGAGAAAGGCAGAGCAGGGCGTGGTTGTAGGGGTCGAAGACGATGACGCGGTAGTTGGAGAAGGTGATGTCGTCGGGGACGAGATGGAGGAACAGGGTGGATTGAATGGAGGCGATGTGGCCGGGTGGTCTCGCGTGGACGCGCTCGGATGCGGCCGCCAGCGAGGAGGCAGCAGCTGCACATCGTCTCCATCGATCATGTCCTCCCAGCTAGCCTCCAATGATCAGGAAAGCGCCTCGACCTTGAGCGTCAGGATCAGCAAGGCTGACGTCGCTGACGGCATCAAGCCATCGCGTGGAGCTTCTAGGCGGACGTGAATGTGCCCAGACATCAGTTCCTGTTTTTTTTTCCTTGGAGCCTCCTGAATCCTGATCATAGTGGCATATCCGCATATACATTTATTTCTCCTATCTTTTTCTGATTTTTATTGTCCTTGAAGAATTTTGGCTCGCACTTCTTGATGACAAGAAAAAGCTTGCGTTATTTTTCATGGAACTAAAGTCTGAACCAATGAATATATCGTGGAACCAAAGTCTGAATCAATTATAAAAGAATTCATCTGCAAAATGTTCCAGATTGTTGAGAAATTTATGATCCATTTTTTCCCTGTTGTAGTTCCTTTCATTCTCCAAAATTATACCATGCCAGTGTACAGAGATTTGGAGATAGTGATTATTACATTATTGTTCACAACATTGTCCAGATCGGATGATGTGTGTAAAATATATTATGATTAAGGGTGTCAGGCATGTTGTCTCAAAAAACAATAAATTACAGAAGAGAAGTCGGCAGGGAAATATGTTTTGTCTAGAACAAAAAACATAAAACTATATGATTATTGGAATGGTACATTTATAGTTGGAATGGTATTTCTAAAAGCATCTATAATTAAGTACATATACTATATGGCTAAACTAATGTAAAAATAAATTTAAATGTATGATCAATAGTGGAGATCGTGCGTTGCACGTGCCCGCTTACTAGTCCTTAAAGTATGCATATGCCAATCTTGTGCTCAAATCAAAGTGATTATATATGAATATGATAGATGGTTACTTACTAATTGGATCAGGGTTTGTAATCTAATTCAATGGAATATGCATGCAGCATGCACATTTGAATATTTGATGGCATGCGCACCTCACACTACCCACAATTTTACATGCCTAATCATATTTAGGGAGATGGTCTCTTTAAATGCCTAACTATTAAGGCTGCCAATTACTACCGCCGCCGCTGCTGCCCATGTCTTCCTCCACCACCATGGTACCGCAAAGCTCCACTCCCCGTCTCTTCTGCACCTTGTGATCCAACTGTTTCCGGTTACCCGTGTACATGCGCACCGCGCTCCGTAAGGTCCAATTTGACCTAAGGTTTCGAGATTTCCGTAGCGCAAGGAGCCAACCTGGGCGTGTCTGTATGTTCCCCTGCCAGTGATGATGACCACCCCGCACGTTCCTCCTTGTCTCTGTGGTATGTTGTGCAGCAGTGGTACATTAGTTGGTAGCAGTAGTAGCAGATGCAGCAGCAGTTCTGCGGTACTGCATTAGTAATGGTAGTCCGCCGCGTATGCGCCTCTGTCGCAACGAGAGTGCATTAGAACATGCGGGTTTCCCCAAGTTGTATCACGGTACTGTACGTATCGTCGTATCGATGATGAATTGTGAGAGGGATCCTATATACTGCATAGTATCGTACATTCGTACTAGGGAGTAATGCAAATTGGGCATACATAGAGAATAGCATTATGAGCATTTCTGAATTTTATGTTCTCCGTGAATTGTGAGAGGTATCCTATATTACCTCCCTAGTATTGTACTAGGGAGCAATGCAAATTGGGCATACATAGAGAATAACATTTTTGAGTGTTTCTGAGTTTTATGTTCTCCATGATAGGCAGTTCAGAAAAAAATTGTCCTATTGTTGCAGTAACCATGTTATTCAAGTGAGCAGCTTAATGGATGATATATATCAATATATGCCAATCTTATTGTGCTCAACTCAAAGTGCATGTCTATTCCCCACATTTATGATTGTAAGAATATGATAGCCGGTTACTTACTAAGTAGATCGCCGACTAACCACTTCAATGGAATATGTACGCAGTATGCACCTCACACTACCCACAGTCTTACATCCTAACTTTTTTTTGGGAGATGGTCTCATTAAATTACTTCTTCCTCCCCCCCCTTTAATGTAAGATGTTATTACAAAACCAGTTACAACCTATATTGGTTGTAATAACATCTTGTATTATAGGACAGATGAAGTAACTATTAAGGCTGTTAATTGCTACTGCCCTCGGACACATGCTCTTCATGGTGTATAATCCAAGGCAGTGATGTCCAGCGCTGCCCCATTCTCCTCCTGTCATCCACCACCATGGTACCGCAAAACCCCACACCCCGTCTCCTCAGAGGCTCGCCTCCCAACTTTTTTCAGTTACTCTTGTACTCCCTCCGTTTAGAAATATAAGATGTTTTAGCTTTATGAAGCTAATGTATCTAGACAACTTTTAGTGTATAGTTCCGTAGCGCGGGCAGCAGAGCCGCTTGTCTGTCTGTTCTGCCACCGCTGATGATGCACGCGGCGTGTTTCCCAGTGTCTCTGGTGTGCAGCAGTCGTACAGTAGTAATGTACGCAGCAATAGCACTGTGGAACTGGAGCACTAGCGGTAGTCTGCTGCATACACACCTCTGTCACAACGACGATCGAGGAGAGCTCAGCTTGTATGATCTGGGCGGTCTTATTGGGGGGGGGGGGGGGGGGGAATTCATGTATGTGTGCTTTAGTACATGTGGGGTTCCGCAAATTGTATTATGTAGTCTGTACTAGGGATGCATAGAGAGTATTGTGAGCATTTGGCATACTCGATGGACAGTTCAGTAAATTTTGGTCTCTTGTAGTTGTAGTAACCATATTATGCAAGTGAGCAGCTTAATGGGCGATTAATATGGCAATCTTGTTGTGCTTAACTCAAAGTGTATGTCTATTTGCCATATTTATTATTATGAATATGTTAGCAGATTACTTATCAACTAGATCAGGGATTATAAACCACTTCAACGGAATATGTATGCAGCACGCACATTGATGGCATGTGCACCTCATACTACCCACACTTCTTCATGCGTAACTATTTTTGGGGAGATGATCCCTTTAAATGCCTAACGATTAAGGGTGCCACTTGCCCTAACGCCACCACTGCTGCCACCGCCTCCAGGCGCAAGCTCCTCAGGGCGTATATTCGAAGGCACTGATGTCCGGCGCTGCCCCTGTCCTCCGCCACCACCATGGTACCACAAAGCCCCAGTCTCCATCTCCGCGCTTCGCCTCTGTACTGTTTCCGGTTACTCGTGTACATGTGCACCGCACGCGGTTATGGTCCAATTTAACCTAGAGTTTTGAGATTTTCATAGCGTGTGCAGCATACTACATGTCTGTCTTGTTCCACCGCCGCTGATGATGGCTACCGCGTGTTTCATCTTGTCTCTGCGGTCTGCAGCAGCGGTAAGCTAAGTGGCTGCAGCAGTAGCAGTACTGTGGTACCGCACTAGTAGCGGTAGTCCGCCGCATACTGCACTAGTGCGTGTAGGAACTGGGATGTCCTACACTCCTACTGGGGAAAAAATTAATACATATGTGCATATAATGATGCGGGGTTCCACAGATTGTATCTCTGTACGTAACGATTGTGAATCGTGAGATGGATTCTATGTATATCCTACTATTAGTGACAGTGCTAATTGGGCATACATAGAAAATCACATTGAGGATTTCTAAATTTATGTTCTCTGTGATAATCTATGGGATGGACATTCAGAAAAATTTAGCCTGGTAGTAGTTATTGTAACCACTTAACAGATACTCCCTCCTTGCCAAAATGTAATGCATATAAGTTTTTTCGAAGGTCAAATGATGTGAAGTTTGACCAAGTATGTAGAAAAATATCGATATCTGGAATACCAAATCAATACTATTAGATTCATCATCATGTATACTTTCATGTGGTATCCATTTTGTATTGTAGATATTGATAATTTTCTAAATAAACTTGGTCAAACTTTGTATCCTTTGATTTTTAAAAATCTTATATGCACTATATTGTGCCATTGTGGCAATGAGGGAGTACTAGGAATTAGGATCCATTTTATCCTCAACTAGCTATAGTGGTGTCTGCTGCAGGTTAACTTCTTCATACTCAACTTCCATCTCGTGATGTTGGAGCATTCCTGACTTCCATGATGGCATATGTGATGGGCAATTCACAAAAAGTTGCCTGGTGATGCTGTAATAACCACCTCGTTAGGTAGTAAGAGGGATTACAATCCATTTTTATACTCTGCTAGCTGTACTAGTCCTTTTTATTCAGACACACACCTTAATGGCCGATTTATATGCAAATCTTGCTAGAGTGAACTCAAAGTACTTGTCTATTTGCCATACATATTTGGTATGAATATGATAGCCAATTATTTGGTTTTATAAACCACTTCAATGGAATATGTATGTAGTATGCAAGTAGGATGGCATGTGCACCTCACACATCCTGCAGTTCTACAGCAACTGCCTAACTATTTTTGGGGAGCTGGTCCCTTTAAATGCCCTGCACTGTCCTATCTCCCTGGATTGACTAAAATTTTGTCTGTTAGGTGTGCTAGCTTAAAGTTTCCTGCTATCTAAAACCAAATCTGACTTGTTCGAATTGGACATGGGACACCCAGTTTCCAGATTTAATTCAGACAAGACTACTGTTGCTCGCTATTTCTCTGTGTTGTCACTAAGAGCAGGCGCTTGTACTCGATTGCTGGTTTAAATGTATGCCTATTCTGTGCTGCTCGGCTTTAATTAGGATCATATGTTAGCTGATTCATGAATATGCACAGAACTATATAGTCTTCACCTTCACTTATGCAGTAGCACTGTATGTATATTTAGAGATCGACCAACAAGCCACGCTAATTGGCCCATGCTCTTTAATCCCATCTGATGCATCTTTTCAGTAGAGCTGTGCCTGTCAGCAGTTCATGATACCATCTGTTACTCTTATACTCGTGACTTGCATTTGGGGGTGACGGTCACTGAGAATATTACACTCCATTTTACTTCAGCTTTCAGATGTCTTATTATTTCCTTAGACCATCCCGAGTTACTTATGCATGTGTGTATGTCTGTATGATCAAGCTGGCTTTTGCCCATGTGAATCTTGATATTAGTATTACCAGTTGGGTTGAAAGTGTTCTTGTTTGTAATGCAATCGTTGTCTCCTACCAATATTATGTTTATTTCCAACTTCACATCCTTCTGATGAGCTGCATATCATTCCATCTTAAGCTACCTGTTTCCTGCTAGTCCACCAAGCTTCTTCCAGAGCAATCACTGATGTATATTGCTTTTTTTACCTGTCCAGGTGCTTCAGTCAGGGCAACATTGCCTGTCTATCATGTAGATTGCAGATTCTCTCCAGGATCTTGTTTCCTGAGTAAATCACCTATCTTGGGCCCATCAACCATGTCTGTGGTTTGTAGTGCTAGCCCCAACAACCATAGACCAAGGAACCCGGATATTTCACGACAACAAAAGAGGGGTTCTGCAAGGGGCAAAAGCAAGCCGTATCAAGAAAGGGACGACACTGAGAACAACGATGAATTTGACAGCGATACAGTATTCTCCAAAAATGGACCACCTATCTCTTTGACAAGCAACTCACGTCCCCAGGCAACATCAGCTCCAGGGGAAAGGGAGAAGGAGATTGTGGAGCTGTTTAAAAGGGTTCAAACACAACTCCGATCGAGGGGAAAAGGCAGGGAAGACAAGAAGCCTGAACCTGCCAAATCTCAGGGTGAGAGGGGCAGCGTTGACTCCCTTCTCAATTTGCTCAGGAAACACTCTGTGGACCAAAGACGGAAGAGCAGTGATGAGAAAGAGCAGAGTTTTGATCAAACATGGAGAAACAACGATTCTGGAAACAAACAAAGTTCAAGGATCTTTGGCACGAAAAACGATACTCAGGAAGGGCAGAAGCCACCTCCTGCAACCTTCCAGAGACCCCCTTCAAGTTTCAGGCGAAGATCTCCTGTTCCTGGGGTTAAGTTCCAGCTTGTTACAAATCCAGACGCAGATGCAGATGCTGGAGCCAAGTCTATCGTCAATGGCAAGGCTGATGCTGTACTGAAAGCGAAGACACCACCAGTGGTGGAGGAGACTGCTCCGGATGGACCTGATTCAGTACCTCTGTATGAACCCGACTCTGTAATAGAAGAACCGGAAGATGCATCTTTCCACGACTTTGTTGTTTCAGATGATGAATCAGATCCACTGGATACTGATGAGCTACTAGCTGGTGAGCCCGATGAGTATGCAGAGCATTTGGAAGCCTCTGATGTTACAGACAGCATCGCATCCCATGACAACAGTCTGAAAACATCTCCTGCGGAAGCTTCTGATCTAAGCTCGCTGAAGGTCACAGAGCTAAGAGAGCTGGCGAAATCTCGAGGGCTCAGAGGATATTCGAAGATGAAGAAAAGTGAGCTGGTTGCCGTACTGAGCAACATGGTCTGATCGCTTCCTGCTCGAGCCCACCGTTTAGGTTCCCCCTGTCACGGGTCACGGCCATGTGCACAACCTCCGTTCCTATTTTGCCAAGACCAGGTCCTTTTAGATAGAACATTGTAAATGAGCAAGGTTAACGAGAACTCGTTTTTTGTTTATGGCTGATCTCGTGCTGGCTCAGCCTGGCATCCTAGCTTAGTTAAATTAGCTGAACTCTGTTAGAGTTAATTGATCTGTAAGCCAACTGAGGGATTGTGTTTCTGTTTTGTACTTGTACTGCTGCTGTTGTAGGAGTAATCCTTGCTTCCCTCCCAGAGCTGGCCCTTCATTTGGTTACTGAGTGATGAACTTGTAAAGCTGCAATGACTAGCTGGTGGTTCTGATCTGTTATGCCCTGCCCTGCATTCCGTTACTCAGTCTGATGTGAAACAAGCTTTCATGCTGCCAACTCTTGTCGATATCTATCTATCATGGATAAAAATAAATAAATCATGACATGCCTTGATGCTTTTCTTATTTCTTTTTCTGCAGGGGAGGGAGACGCTGGCAGTACGGTTCTGTGTGTAGACTGGCAGCCGCAGCTTGCAGCTTTTCTCGTGAAGGAGCTGCTGCATTATTGATCGGCTTCTGTTCCTTCTGCTGGCAAAGGTAAACAACCCCCTCGCTCACTCGCTCGTTCAGCCTGTGATCCATAAATCTATGTCGAGATCCCTGCCTGCCCCCCTCGTATCGGATCGTATGCATGCTTTGGTTTCTGGGGGCCGTCAGATCTGGGCGATTGGACGGTTAGTTTGCCGTCTCACGTGGCCCTGCTTCCTCAGCCTGCCACTGCTGCCTGGCCTGGCCTGGCCTGGCTGCTGCATGATGCACATATGTATTGTGTGTGTGAGAGAGTGAGGCACTGATTAAAGCTGCCCCCGTCTTGATACGGTCGCAGCGGCCGTGGTACCCAGCAGTAACGAGTTTCAGTCCCAGTGTCTCCCGGAAAGAGAGATAAAATATCCCCAGTCTCGTCAACATGAAAAAAGCCACTGCTACTTTGTCCGGTTTGCTTCTTGCATACATTGCATTGCTGCATCCCACCTCACCTGGCTTTATTTTTGTTTCTCCTTTTTTGCTTTTCTATAGTGATCTTTTTTATTTATTTTGAAGGATGCTCTGTAGATTAGAGTTTTAGGAGAAATGCATCTTTAACACCTAGACGCACACACATGATAGAGAGTGAGAGTGAGAGTGGGACGAAACGGAAACAGAAAGAGGAAAGATGGTCCAAGCATGGAGCTGGGGAGAGAGGAGTCACTGTTGAAACTCGTCTTGGAATCAAAGCAGAACGGAGCTAGCAAGGTAGCTGGTTGGGCTTTGGCCGGGTTATGGTGCAGCGCGGCCGATCGATACTGTTCACCTGGGCATGCAAGTGCACACGGGGCGGGCGCCTAGCTGCATAGTGCGCCGCAGCAGTTCAAGACGCAGCAGGCCGCGACTAGTCTACATCACCCGCCGCGCCCATGCATGCACGGGGCGTATATATCTGGACACATGTGTGCGTTTGTGTGTTGTCGATACATGCAGCACACATGTGTGCGTTGTGTAGAGGTTACGTTGGGTGTAAACGCATAGGATAATTTCTGCACACCCTAAATCCGTTTGGTGGGCTTGCCCTGGATCTGGTAAAGAGATTGCATGCCTCCTATCAAAGAAAGATACACGAGCAAATGCAAGAAGGGTGTCGTCACAAGGAAGGCGTCCGCAGCTGCTTGATGGATGATTCTCATCTTTTCGAGTTGATGTGTCATGAGACCTTTGCTTGTGCTTTTAGTGGGGGTCTTCTTCGTGTTTGGTATTAGTGCGTCGAGAGTTTGCCGTTATAGCGGGTTGGGAGAGTTGGTTGATCTGCCTTGGTGATCGAAGAGTTGCAGACTTTGGGTTTAGTTTGCACGTGGTGTTGTAATGTTTTTTTCCTGGTTTCTCGTTAATTAACGGAGCAATTCTCTTCTTCTTAATTAATAGATTGGAGCAAAATTTTTGCCTCCATTTTAGAAAAATTACCTGATTTTATAGGATCCGCCGGATAAGGGTATCCCGACTTCGAAGTTAAGTAGGATTATCCAAATGTTTCGAACATGATAATCCTATTTTCAAGTCAGAAGCCAAGATCAATTTAACAGAGTAACTAGTTATTGAGTTACAAAGTTCATTTAGCAGGCATGTCTAGCTCGAAATTTTTAACGTTGGTAGAATGTTGGTTCAACCATTTAGTTTATATTTATACCAACTCGTTAATGCCCGAATTTTAGCATAAGTCATGTCTCTATCTTCTTAACTAATTAAACCATGATAGATATCTCTCTCAAGTTTTACTAGAGCTATTATTATCTGTCCGCGAGAGTATCTATTCGACTTCTCTTGTTTCCAGTCAGAGTCTGCCCTGTTTCCGATTCGAATCTGTGGTCAGATATTTCCGCATCGAGACCCATTACTGGCTCATATTTGCTTCTTTTTGAATCTGAGGAAAAATGGTTCGAGCAGAATTCGATCTGATCCGTTTGCACACCTGGCGTTGTTGTGACCACCGTTGGGTCTGGTGCGCCATGGTTTCTATCCATAGGAACAATCTTGGTACGTACAGTAGGAACGAAGGCTAGCTGGGCGTGGACGGAGAGGAAGGCTAGACGGTGGGCGCTGATGATCGACCGTGCGTCCCTGAAAGAGCTGTTCAACGAGATAGTTTCCGCTGGGCTACATATGTATAGGCGACTGTTGGTAATGTCACGGTCAAGTTTAGCTAGTTTTTGATGGTCCTCACGGAACACGGATCATGCCATGCGCCGTCGATCCTAGCTATGAGGGGCGTTCGTCTTTGGAAGGAGCAGCACGGCGGCGGCTCTGGTCCCCGGCGTACGTACAGCGAGGGAGTCACGGAGCGATCGGCCGTGCCGGTGCCGGTGCCGGCCGGCCTCGCTGAATCGCTGGACATTCGGGATGTACATGGATGTGTATGATTAGCTTGGCACTGTGCGTATGTAGGAGTAGGACCCTGCCTTAAAGACCACAGTGAGGTCGGCGTACGTTTACACATGGTCTGTGGCTTGGCTAGCTACCTCGCTGGCCGCCGGCGGGCCCCACCCCCACACATGGATAGGGCCTACACATGGAGTACATACGCATATATAGCTAACAAATAAAAATGTAATACTACATCCACACATGATCATAGAGGGGGTGACAGGGTGGTGCACATTAGAGATCATGGCCGCGACCAAAACGGCCACCTTTTGACCCGCCCAAATATGTTAAACGTACTACGTGCAACAATGTCGACCGACTTCACATCCATCATATCGATCCTACAGGAGAGAAGAGGTGCAGCTACAGCGAGCCCCGGCCGGCCGGCCAAGCAGCCAGCTCCTGGGCTGTCTAGTCGCCGATCGATCCATCGTGGGAGAATCAGAATCTGAATCAGAGGTGCCGCTGGCTGTCTTCGAGTCTGTCCGGCGCGTGCATGCATGCATGCTCCCCGCCCGACTGTCTGACCTGAGCCGATCGATCGATCGACCGACCTGCCGCCGCTGTGCTCACACAGTGTCATCCTAGCTAGCTACTTAAACATCTATGTATAGCTCTCCTCTCCTTCAACCCGGCCGGTAGATAGCTGCTGTATCGATCTATAGCTCGCCTCGCAACGCGGCTGCGATCACCAGTGGAAAAAGAGGCTTCTATCCGCCACCTTTAGTCCCCAAACTATATGGGCCGGGACTAAAGGGGGCATTAGTCCCGGTTTGTGTCGCTGGGGCACGGCCAGCATCTAGTCCCGGTTCGTAATGGACCGTTAGTCCCGGTCGTTAACACGGACCGGGACTAAAGGGTTGGCGGGCGGGAACCCCACGGGCGGCGGCCTTTAGTCCCGGCCCGTGTTAACGACCAGGACTAAAGGGTGACCTTTAATCCCGGCCTTTAACATGGACCGGGACTAAAGACCGTCGCCTACAAAATCCAGCTTCTCTTCCCCCGAGCATGCCAGTACACCAATGGTGGTCGGAAGCTTGGATTGAGTGGAGAGGTCATGCCTGATTTTGTTGTTGTTAGCTTTCCAACAAAATTGGTTTCATCTCATTTGGAGTTTCCTTGCAAAAGTTATTTGGTTTTTGGGCTGTCCAGTTCGGCCCCTGGTCCGGCCAGGCCGGGCTCCAGGCCGGACCTTCCGGCGGCAGACCGGGCCAGTCCGGCGGAGCAGCCGGACTGCTGTTCTGAACCGCCTTTCGGCGGGGCGCCGGATCCGTCCGGCGGGCCGTCGGACCGTCCGGCCCAGAGCCCGGCGCCGCCGGACTTACGGCCGAACTGGCCGGTGGGCTGCTTCCAACGGCCAGATTTTCCCCACCTATAAATACCCCTTCTTCCTCCTTGAACCATTAACGTTTTTGGGCTTCTCTCTCCTCCATTGTTAACCTTCAAAGCTTGCCCTCCCTCCTCACTTCCCTCCATGTTTCTTGCATCTTTCTAAGGGAAAAGAGAGAGGAGATCTAGATCTACATTTCCACCAATCACTTTCTCCTCTAAATGAGGGGAACCTATTGGATCTAGATCTTGGAGTTCTTTGTGGATTTCCTCCTTGTTCTTCCTCTCATATCCTCCATAGCATTTGTTGCTTTGGTAGGATTTGGGAGAGAAGGATTTGAGCACTTCGTGTGTTCTTTCCATTGCATTTGGTGCATCGGTTTGAGTTCTCCTCGGAGATTCGGTGGTGAAAGCAAGAAGCTTATTTCCTCTTGGGTTCTTGGAACCCTAGACGGCTCAGTGGATTTCTTGGGGACCTCCAATTAAGTTGTGGAGATCTTCCCAAGCTTTGTGGTGCCTCCGTGGCGATTATTGGGAGCCTCCAATTGAGTTGTGGAGTGTGCCCCAATCTTAGTGGCTTTGTGGATTTGGGAGCCTCCAATTAAGTTGTGGAGTAGCCCCAAGCTTTGTGCGGGATCGGTGACCGCCCTCAAGGGTCCCATAGTGGATCGGGTCTTCCATCTTGGTGGGAGGGCTCGAGGAGATTACGGTGAGCCTCCGTGGCGTTTGGGGAGCCTTGTGCCTCCACACCGCTCCAACGGAGATTAGCACCCGCAAGGGTGTGAACTTCGGGATACATCGTTGTCTCCGTGTGCCTCGGTTATTTCTATACCCGAGCTCCTTTACTTATGCAATTTACTTTGTGATAGCCTTCGTGCTTGAAGTTATATATATCTTGCTATCACATAGTTGCTTATCTTGTTTAGCATAAGTTGTTGGTGCACATAGGTGAACCTAGTTTATTTAGGTTTTGTATGCTTGGCAAATTAATCGTTAGTTTTATTCCGCATTTCTCAAGCCGCTCGTAAAATTTTTAAATTGCCTATTCACCCCCCCTCTAGGCGACATCCGTGTCCTTTCACTAAAGCTGTCGGTGGGATAAGGACGTGTGGGTAACCTTTAGTCCCGGCTGGTGGGTGCAACCGAGACTAAAGCTGTTGGTAGGATAAGGATGCGTGGGTGGATGCACTGCTCGATGAGATAAAGCATGTAGCGCACGATGCCCCTGTCGGAGGAACAAGACAAAAGTAGAAGCGGCGCCGTGCCTATAAAAGGAGCATCGATACGCCATGGCAAGCACAGCTCGAAGGCAGGGAGAGTTTCATCCCCATGGATGGAGGAAAGAGTTGGGAAATCTCCCGTGGCAGAGCTTTTCGAAGATGTCGTTGGTGCTCACGTCCTACGGCATCTTTGGAAGCTCTGCCTCGGAAAAATTTCCCTGCAAGCCCGTGAAAGACTCCATCTACTCTAACAGTTATGGAGGAAAGGGTTGAGAAATCTCCCGTGGCGGAGTTTCTCGAAGATGTCGTTGGTGCTCACGCCCTACGGCATCTTCGGAAGCTCCGCCTCGGAAAAATTTCCCTGCAAGCCCGTGAAAGACTCCATCTTCTCTAACAGTTATGGAGGAAAGGGTTGGGAAATCTCCCGTGACGGAGTTTCTCGAAGATGTCATTGGTGCTCACGCCCTACGGCATCTTTGGAAGCTCTGCCTTGGAAAATGGCAAAATAGTTTTGAATTAGTTATTCAATTTCAAACACTTTTCATATTCAAAGTTTTGTGAGATTCTAAAAAATGCAAAAAGAATATTAATCAATATAGTTTTAATTGAAAATGGCAAAATAGTTAATTGTTTAAATAGTTAGATTAATTGATTTTGAAAATACAAAATAGTTTTGAATTAGTTATTAAATTTCAAACACTTTTCATATTCGAAGTTTTGTCAGATTCTAAAATATTCAAAAAGAATATTTAAAATGTACTAAAAGGGGGTCTTCCCCCCACCGCGTCGGCGCTCGGCCAACGCCCCCCTTTTTTTGGTTATTGCTCAAATATGTGTCACTAACTTGTTTTACCGGTCTTTAGAAGAGACATGGACGGTGAAAATGACCCACGCCACCCCGAAGAATTCTTATTTGGCATGATACGTGAGAATGTATATGTGCCTCAAGAAGGTGCCGATCGAGAAGACCCCAGAGTAGCCGGCCGAGAAGGAGTCGGCCGAGAAGGTGCCGGAGAAGCTGAATTTGAAGATGATGTTTCATCGTTTCTTAACCCTTCCGGTGACGGAATGGAGATAGAAATGTTTGACGATGAAGGGCAAACAAAGACCGATGCCGAACGACAATTGCAAACAAACGCCGATGGCGAGGTATATAGATTTAGCTTTTGGTGATACGAAGGGAATATGCATATTTGTATTAACGACTTTTTCTTTTTTCAGCCCTCCGGATCGAGCAAATCGTATTCTAAACGAGGTCCAAGCCAAAAGTTGAGTGCGAATCAGAAGCTGACCATCGATGTAGTATCTCCAGATGGCAAACCGTTGGAGCCAACACAACACACAACAAAATTTATAAATCAACGCGGAGTGATTGTTAGGGACATGATCCCGATCATGGTTCAAGAATGGCACGAGCCAAAGAAGGCACGTCTTGGAGCTACTTTTGTGAACAAAAGATCCAAGAAAGACCTTTGGAGGAAGCTCATGGAAAATTTCATTCTACCTCTGGAGTACTCCAAGAAGGATGATGATGGAAATGAAATTCCGGGTGGACGTGAAAGGAGAAGGAGAGTTAAACAGTACGCTCTCAAGAAGATGGCTGAAGCATTCCGGGGCTTCAAGAAAATGTTATACGCGAAGTATATCGCGAAAAATAAAACTCCAGTGTTCGAAGGAGCATACGAGAAGTTGAGACAACAGTGGCCTGAATTTGTGGCATTCAAGGCATCTGAGAGAGCCAAGGAAATGTCGGAAAAAAATAAGAAAAATTCTGAAAAGAAGGAACATCACCATGTTTTGGGGCCAGGCGGCTACGTGAGAGCAGTGCCCAAGTGGGAATCTATGGAGAATGAATTGAGGAATAAAGGAATCACTCCAGGTACAGAGGGATGGCCCGAAAGGGCCAAGCACTGGTGGTACGGACATGGAGGATCGTTAGACCCGGCAACAGGGGAGTGTGTTCATCGGAAACAGACCTTTACTCCCACAGTAAAACTTGTTAAGGCAATGGAGGATGCTCAAGCGGGATTGATCCGTGTCGACCGAGAGAATGACGAGCTGACACACGCCCTCGGGAATCCAGAACACACAGGACGAACAAGAGGCAAAGGCGCCGGTGTTCCATGGAAGGAAGGGTTTTCTCAGCACGAAGATCCGTACGGTTACAAAAGCCGTAAGAGAAAGAAGGATCCGGAAGCAGATCGGATCGGCAAGGTAGAACGTGAATTAGCCGACATAAAGAGTATGATACATCAACTTAGCCAGGGAGGCGGATCTCGGCTGCAGGAAGATCCAGCATTGGATCTTAATAGTCAGCGGAGAAGCAGCGTGGCTTCCACGGAGGTCCCAGCTGATGAGCATGAAGCACCGGGGTCTCGCTACCCCGTGGATGATGTTAGGGAGATGACAAATTGTGAGCTACATCAGCCAATGAAGAACATGACCATCAAGGTGGCGAGCGGCGACGCTTTACCTTGTCTACCTGAAGCACTCCACCATGGGAACCCGATACCGGCTGGCTATGCTCGTGTCTCGGTGCTTGACATAGTCAGCTCGTTCGAGGACCTAGAGCTTGATTTTGCTACACCTGAAGGGGATCGGAGACTTGGAGATGTCAAGCGCCAAATCGTTTTATGGCAAAAGAAATACATCAAGTTTCCAGGATCAGCGCCAAGGCCACCGACTCTGAGGAATCCAAGTCCACCCTCCCCCGGTGAACGTCGTCCACCTACGCCGCCCCCGAGTCCACCTCGGGCGCCGCGTCTGCCGATGCCACCCCCGAGTCCACCTCCAGCGCCGCGTCAGCCGACGCCACCCCTGAGTCCACCTCAGGCGACGTGTCAGCCGACGCCGCCCCCTAGTGCACCTCCCGCGCGTCAGCCAACGCCGTCCCCCAGTGCACCTCCCGCGCGTCAGCCAACGCCGTCCCCCAGTGCACCTCCAGCGCGTCACGCGAAGCCGCCCCCCAATACTACTCAGACGGGGAAAAAGCGGAGCAGGTCCGCTACGGTTAGTACTACTGATAAGGTAGTACATAAGACCACGAAGATACCAGAGCCATCGCTAAAGCCTCTTCCCAAGAGAGCTTATGACCGGACTCCCGAGGAAAACGAGGCGATAGTACGCGCCGAAGTGAAGGCATTTTTTGCACCGAAAGTGCCTGAGCCCAAGCCGACATACACGGAGAAACAAAAGGACTGGGCTTATAGTATGCTTACTGCAGAGCCCCAATATAAGATGAATCTGCCATCAGACTATAAACGCGAAATTGAAAGGCAAAGTGACTTGGCCAAGGCAAAAAGAAGCGGGAAACAAATTCCCCAGCTTGGAGAACAGAAGAATCAATCGGTCGCCCCGCTCATAGTCGGCCCCCCCGATATCGATACGTCCTTCAGAGCCGATTTGGAAGAGGACCGATTGTTATTGGACCCCAGAGTAGTAGCAGCTGCACAACTATTGGGTTTAACTGTAAGGGAGGCAAAAGAGAACGCGAACGTCTTGAATGTGCCTCTTCTAGTTATGTTAGGCCTTGAAGAAGCGCCACTGGGAGAGGTAGTAGAGCAATATGTAATGGGGGGGCCTCTGATCAAGCCTGAGGAGGAACGCGGTCTATCAACACATATGCAAAATCTGCTCGGCTGGTACAAGGTGCATATACAAAAAAGGACTTCAAACATTTTATCCTCTTGGACGTTAGAGAGGAGCATTACTTCAAAAGATACATGGTACATATTCCAATGGACGAATTGTTTCACATATTCAATCAGCGCGATCTCGACAAGTCTACCATCAGTTGCTATTGTCTGTAAGTGATTTATATTCAAGTATCTAGCTAAGCTTGTTCATTGCCTATATATCTTAATTAACTATATGATTTTTGTATGCTATTATGCAGATTTAAGATGTTTGAATGCAAAAAAAAGGGAATCCATGACGTTGGGTTCATTGACCCATATATCATTAATGAAAGGATGTTAAAAGATCACCCCAGAGACGTGGAGAAGGACCTCTTCAGATTTTTTGTCAAGCAAAGTCTTAAAAGAGAACTTCTATTTCCTTACAACTTCAAGTGAGTGTTTCTATCTTCTAGACATTCTTTTTTTGCTTACTCGATGTTAAGTGTAATTGATGAGTTATGTATGCGTGTCTGCAGTTATCACTGGATTCTGCTAAAGATTCAATTGGACACATCAACTGTTCATATCTTGGACTCATTGGATAAGCCCGACGTCCTGTTTAGCGACATGAAAGAAATGCTGCAAAAGTAATTTCAATCATTACCCGACTATATATATCAGCTCCTTTCATTAATTTCCTGATATCAAGTATTTAATAACTCATTTGCTCATTTTCTTTGCCCTGTAGCGTTTGGACACGTTTTAGAAGGTCGGTAAGAGGTGAATTCAAAGAACAGCTAACTTTTAAAAAGATAAAGGGTTTGCAGCAACCACCGGGGACTAATCTCTGTGGATTCTACGCCTGCGAGTTCATCCGGTGGTACACCAGTGAGCGGAGAGCACGTACCACGGACTTTGATGTACGTAAATAATATTCACAGTTTTCTTTTATTATAATCAATTGTGTTGAGTTTCATCCAACTTATATATATCCATATCGATCTTCTTAAAGTTGTATGTGATGCGGGAGAAGCTCGTACCAACCCAGCGCCTAAAAGCAATTCAAGAGGAGCTGGCAGGATTCATCATGAGGAAGGTCCTCGATGAAAAAGGAGAACACTATGTGGAGGACGAAGAACGCTATCTGTAATTTAGTGATCTCCATGTAACTTAGTTTGTTTTGAAACTTGTTTGAAAAATAGTTGTACATACACTTGTTTGAAATTGTAGTATATACAGTCGCGAGACATCGTATAATATTATATATGTATGCACCAACGTGTAATGTGTATGTACTAGTCGTAGAATATAGGTACGGAAACTCGTTTGAAATTAAAATGAACCCTAATTAAGCATAAACCCTAAACCTATAATCTGAAACAGCAATAAAAATAAAAACAAAAACAGAACACTTTAGTCCCGGTTCTCATTACGAACCGGGACTAAAGGTCCCCGAGACGGCGCTCCCAGCCGTGCCCACGTGGACGGCCTTTAGTCCCGGTTCGTTTGCAACCGGGACTAAAGAGTGAGGGCCTTTAATCGCGCTTTGCTAGTCCCGGTTTGGAAACCGGGACTAAAGGCCGTTACAGACCGGGATTAATGGCCCTTTTTCCACCGGTGGATTTTCTTGTTTTCAAAAAGGGCAGCTCAGCCTCTGCATCAATTCATGCACACTAGTAGAAATCAGGCATTAGCACCGGTTCATAACTTCGATATGTATCGGTTAGGCAACCGGTGCAAAGGAATCGGGACTAAAGCCTCCCCTTTTTAGCATCGGTCAGGGACGGAGCTGCCTCACAAGGGCTGGGGTCAACTGACCTCAATGGAAAATCTAAAATCTTTATTAAATAGCACTTGCATGTGATTATAAGAGAAGATGACACCAGTCAAATAGAGGGAAAATAGGAATGACCCCATTGGAAATTATTCCCAGCTTCGTCCCTGGCATCGGTTGTGCTGCGACCCAGCACTAAATGGGTTCCACGTGGCTGCGATCACGCGCCCTGTGGGAGGACCTTTAGCATCGGTTCGTGTTACGAACCGGTGCTAAAGGGTGACCACGTGGCAAAACGCTGCCACGGCAGAACCCGCTGCCACGCCCAGGGCTCGCCATTTGAAACACGTTGATGCACACATATATCAAACCATTATATTACACAACATCGCATGAATATAAAGATCGAAGTGACCTCTTTCATCGTGCTTGGTTAAACATATTACATAATGGTACACGTTCATGCATATATATACAATATAATTTTTATTACGATCCCTATTGTCCAAAATCGTATTACCAATAATATTCTCCGGTTGATGCTATGACCTCGTCAAGTAAGAATCCCGCCAATTCCTCTTGAATTGCTCGTACACGCTCAGTTGCTAGCAGACCGTCCCACATCCGTTCGATCTAATACAAACCGAAATGAGTGAATCTACAGTGATACACGCCTAGATGTACTATACTCGAAAAAATCTAAAAGGACGCAGGCTAGTACTAGAATGATAAAATAAACTACAAGTGGGATATAAAATAAACTTACATCTCTACATGGTACGTACTTGCACACATATTCACAGACGAGGAGATGGATGGAGCGGCAGGCGGTCAAAGAGGTCAGGTGATTAAACTGTGTGTGCACGGCGCTGATCCAGCAGCCTGCGAGTGAGTGAAGATGGACGACGATGGTGAGTGAGTGAGCGACGTACGTACTGTGGGAGGAAAGAATAGTGGTACTACCGTGGTGTGTGTCAGGTATAGTAGTAGCAAGGAGACGGGAGCGGGGACGCGCGCAGCTAACTCCAGTACTATGCTATGCTACTACCCAGTCGTATGCATGCTGCGCCAGTACTGCGTCCCTGTGGTGTGGTAGAGTGCTAGCTAGCTAAGGAGTATCACGCTAGCAGCAGCAGGCTTACCCAGTGAGGAGCTAGCTACTTTGCTGTACAGTCTCGGCCTGGCCATGGGGTCTCGCACTTTAGCTGCCTTCCTTTATTTGGACAGACATTCTATGGCTCGCCCAACTTCACTGCTCCTCCATTTGCCCACCATGGCCATGCCGTAGCTTTCTTTACCCTGCGACCCGAGCTTGCTTGCTTACCCATATCTTCTTTCTTTCTTCGCCACTGCTCACCCCTCCTATTCCTTGCAAGCTGGACGCCCCCCTTTTTCTCTGGCTGCCCAGGACCAAACACGCATGCATGTTAATAATCCCATGCACACCTAGCTAACCTATACTCGTGTAACGCATGTACGTACGTGCGAGCGAACCTTAGTCGTGTCGTCCTCGCAACTACTATATATGAAGTGTGCCGTGTGCGTACCCATGTCACTGGTGGAAAAAAGGCCTTCAATCCCGGTTTGTAAAGCCCATTAATCCCGGTTGTCGCAACCGGGACTAACAAAACGGGACTAAAGGCTCCAGCATTGGGCCACGGGGCATGGGCCACGTGGAGGACCATTGGTCTCGATTCGTAACACGGACCGGGACTATAGGTCCATTCGGAATAAAATTGTATTTTCTGTTTCGAAATTTCTGTATTTTCTTTATTTCTCTATTATTTAATCATCTCTATTCTCATATCAAATTAGATACTTATGGCTCTCACTCCATATCTCATATCAAATTACAAGTACTTGTGGTCCTCACTTCCCGGTCGGTCACCATCCTCACACTGCTCCACCCTTAGCACGCTTAACTTCTCCATTCCTTCACTACTAGCTTCCAAGACTGCGCTCGCGACTTCTTGATAATAGTATGGTACCAATTCTATTAACCTATACACTTCGGTAATATGTAATATTACTTTTTTAAATTCCAAATTAATTCACAAAATAAGAAACAATGGTTAAGAATAATAAGCACCAATGAATTTCAAATAATCTTATGTATAATTTAATTATTAATTTTTAATAATTAAAATATTCAAAAAGGCCAAAATACTTGAAAAATCACAAATTCGAAAATTAATAGACTTTGTTAACCGAAACAAAGGGAGTACATTACTCATCCAACATGGCTCAAATGAAGTACATTTTCCAAGCAAGATCCAACATTTTTTCATACATAATCATCCACCTAATTATTAAGGTTAAGACGATCAACATGGCTATTGTAGCCCTTTAGCTTCCAGAATCTTTTAGCTATCTCAAAGCCTAGGCGAGCGTCTAAAGCGGCATATAATAGTTGGTTAAAGCTCAATGGAACTTTTTCCCAACCAAAAATTAGTTCATCTTCTTCATCTTCTTCTTCTTCTCCCTTCTTCTTGTACTTCTTCTCCTTCTTCTTGTCCTTCTTCTTCTTGTTGTCCCTCTTCTTCTTCTCAAGATGTGTCCCAATAGTAGCATTGACCAAATCATAGAGACTCGGCGTTTGCTTGCTAGTGGGGTTTGGGACAACTTGTTGAAGATCATACGCGGACGGAATAACAATTCCGTATGGCCTTAGCATGCGCAGATCGTTGTTGATAGCCGCACCACAAAACTTGATGGTGGTGTCCTTCAAGAAGTCCTTGAGTAGTTGCGGCACGCCATTGGCCTTACAAATTTGAAAGACCAATATCTCGGACGTCACCGAGAGTTGAAGGACGGCGGCACGCTGCGGGAGCTCGTGAGTGGTGAACTCACAATCCAAGCCCACGCACTTGACCGGTGCGTCGTTGAGGAACCGACGCTTGACGGCGCGGATCCACTTCTCCACCCTCGAAGCACGGAGAGTCTCCGTGATGGTGAAGTTCATCTCTTCGATGACCACGTAGTAGATCCGAGACCGAGGCCAAAATTGCTCCTCCATTGTCGAGGGAGAGAGAGCTCGCGGGCGCCGGCGGTATGGTGATGTGGGAGAGATGTTTTGGGGAAGAAGAAGGCTAATGGTGTGCTTAGATGATCAAATATGAGTGCTTTATATAGTGAGAGAGAGGGAAGATGAGCACGCCGGCGATGAGATATGAATGCAGGCGAGTTTCAAGGTGCGCCGGCGCCGGTTCCCGATCAGCGCGCGCGACTACGAAGCGTCGTCGTAATGTCGATCGATAACTGGCGCGAAGTGGGCGGTTCGTTTGAACGGGTCATTGGTCCCGGCTCGTGGCACGAACCGGGACTAAAGGTCACCCTTTAGTCCCGGTTCGTGCCACGAGCCGGGACTAAAGGACCAGGGGGCATTAGTCCCGGCTGTTAGATGAAACCGGGACTGAAGGGCCCTTTTGAACCGGGACTAATGCCCCCTGGCCCACATTTTCAAATGAACCGGGACTGATGGACCCTTTAGCCGCGGATCGAATTTGATTCGGGACAAATGGGACGAATGGAAGCCCTTTTTTCCACTAGTGTGTGTTATGCTTAGAGCATCCCCAACAGACACGCGTTTTTGCAGCGCGCATTTTAGGGTTTACAGCGCCGGTTTGTCATATTTATAGCGTTGGCGCTACCGCTGCCCACTCATTTCCCGCGCTTCCCGCCAAGGCCGTCGGCTATAAGAAGAACCTAGTCGTGGGGTGGATGGCCAGACACAGCCTAGCAGGCGTGCCTCGCCGCCTAGCCACCAGCCCACCACTTGGGCCAAGGTCACCCTGGCCGCGCACGAACGATACCCACCATCAGATGACAAAAAGGACAATGTGGCGGAGATGGAGGAGGTCAACAAGGTCATCGAGGAGGTCGAGACAGACAATGTCGGCAAGGAGTTAGAGGTGGACGGAGTCGATGAGCTACCGACGAATCCAAAGCCGTAGCCCTCCTTGCCTCCTTCAAAACCACTTGCAGGGAGGAGGGGCGTGCCACCATCCTCAAAGAGGTGAACGAGGACAATCGAGAGCCACGTCATGGAGCCCTCCCGAGACTACACGGCAAGAGAGAAGGCTGGATGCCAGCTCATGGTTACCGAGTGGCATGTCATGCCGGATCTGCTCGCCCAGAGGGAAGTAGACATGCCGCTCGCTAGTCTGCCCGCCTTGCCATGCTGGAGGCACTGCTTGACATGTCAAGCACTAGAGACGGCGACGATGAACTGGGAGGCACACAAAGCGCCTTTCGGCTGCCGAGCTCCGAGGGCGCCAAGCAGCAGTGAAGAGCCAGAGGCGGGTCCCTCTCACATCCTCGGCCCGGGACAACGGCGATGCTTAGAAAGATGAATAGTTCTTTAAATTAATTTTTTGTTGTAATATGTTCTTTTTATTGCAATGTAAATGAACCGTCCTTTTATTTTTGTTTCGCGGGGCGCTAACTTGCGGGCAAGGGGGATGACAAAGGTGGATAGACACGCGCAGCTTGCTCATCTAAATTTAAATCCGACCCAAATTTAGGATGGAAATTGGTCGAAACAAACACGTCAGCGGCTCAGCGCCGCTCGGTATGTGGGCATTGTGTCGTTTGGCCCTGCCCTGTGTCCGCGCAAACATGAACAACACGAACGGACATGCGTGGTTCGTTTGGGATGGCATGTTGGAGGTGCCTGAGTAGTGGATCGATGTGACAAGAGGACTTACAAATATATGATGTGTCCATTATTGATCTGCAAATGGCTGAGACAGTCATGTCATGTCCTTCTCGCAACTTTATTAGCTACAATGACAAGGTAGCTAGTCCGTGTCACCACACCATGCATCTATACACATCCAAGGATCTGACATATAGAAGGCATACAGAGAAAGAGAGAATGATAGGTACACAAGTGCAGACCGGCCAAATACACGTCATATGGAAATTCTTGCAACCGCAGACAGCAGGTAGTTCTCTTGATTTAGATGGGATTGCAGTTCCTCGATCGAGGACAAAATTAGCAACACACAAAATAGTATCGTATGCACCGGTGGCTATAGTCATCAAAGTTCTAAACTATAATTTTGTAAGTGCTTTGACTTATCAATAAGACTCTGATTCCGCACACTATAGCTTCATGCATCAAGAATTACAGATAGCACCGCTAATATGAGCGGTGAGCGGTGAGCGGTGAGCGAGGGCAATACGTAGCACTATCCATTCAAACCGACATCCTTTTCGTATGGACATCATTATACCCAAGTATTTCCTCTGTTCTTACAAAGAAGGCCTATAAACTTGTCCCGAAGTCAAACAATCTAAAGTTTAACCAAGTTTATATAACATCAACAACTCCCCAACTACAATGCAATATATACCACCACATATGAATATATATATTTCATGCTGTATCCGATAATGTAGATTTGATTTTTTGATCTAGAAGTTAATAGTTTTCTCTACTGACTTTGAAAAAACTTTACATTGCCTGACTTTGAAAAAACTACTGACATTCTTTTCATGAATGAAGGTTATAGTATGTAATATATCTTCTCTTGGGAGGCAGAGGTCATTTTTGTGCTCTCGGCGGACAATTGTATGCATGCAAAACTCGAAAAATAACTAGAAACATGTCGGTAAACTGTTCCTTTAACGGGGTGACTTCATAAATGACTAGACCTTTATGTTTAGAACTGTTCCACTTCATAAAAATCATGTAATCGTACACCCAATGTGGAAATAATGATCATATGGGAAGGCCTAACGGGATGGCTTAAGTCGGCTTGGGTAGCAACATCCATATATACCATGAGTCTATCACATTTTCCCAAAACATATTGTCTTTGTTCATTTTATGTTCTCAGCTGTTAGCTCACTATTTTTTTTGAAAAGAATGCCGTAGGGGAAACCCCTAGAGCGGTTTTGTTTCTATGTAACATTAAAGTGAGTCAATAACTTATGTAAGTTGTATGCACCCATGCAAAAAAAATATTCAATTATAATTTTGCAATTATCCAAATAGTCGTATTTACTAAACAAAAAGATACATCCATCGGTACACTACAATTTGCAACTAACAAGTATGATTTTCTTCAAACAAAAAATAGAAAATTTCAGCAACAATTTTTTGTTCAAGAAACCGTCCATGTAGAAAGGGCCATTATTCACTGGTAGAAAAAAAGGGCTTTAGTCCCGATTGGTAAGGGGCTTTAGTCCCGGTTGTCCAACCGGAACTAGCAAAGCGGGACTAAAGCCCCCTCTCTTTAGTCCCGGTTGCTCACAAACCGGGACTAAAGGTCCTCCACGTGGCCCGAGTCATATGCAGAAGGCTGGAGGACCCTTTAATCCCGGTTGGTGGCTCCAACCGGGACTAAAAGGGTCCAGTAAATTTCTAGTAGAATTATTTGAAAAAAAGCCCAATTTTTTTTTGATTTTTTTGAATTTCCATATTTTCAAATATTTGAATTGTTTAACAGTTTCCACTCTCCACTTAATCTCTAATCTCTAATCACCTCTATTCTCATGTCAAATTACATACTTGTGGTCCTCACTTCCCGATCGGTCACCCATCTTCACACTGCTCCACCCTTATCACGTTTAACTTTTCCATTCCTTTCCTACTAGCTTCCAAGACTGTGCTCACGACTTCTTGATAATGCTATGCTATCAATTCTATTAACCCATACATTTTGGTAACATATGATTTTACTTTTTGAATTCCAAATAATTTACAAAATAACCAACAATGATTAAGTAATAATAAGCATCAATGAATTCAAAATAATCTTTATGCATAATTTAATTATTAATTTTTAAACTCGAAATATTAAAAAAAAATCAAAAAACTTTAAAAATTCCAAAAATAATTAAAAAAACTTCAAAATAACCAAAAATTAGAAGAAACAACAAAAGAAATGAAAAAAAAATCATTTTTCCTCATTTTTTCTGACAAAATCTAAAATCTTCCTTCTTTCATATTTCCCTTTGGAATTTTGAGAAACAAGAAATTATGCAAACGGCCATAGGCTATTGAAATCAGATGTAAAATTTTGTGTAGATAGTTTTTCATATATTATACGTTTTTTTGGGTCCGTATGCAAAAGTTATAGCCGTTTTAATTTGGAATAACCTTTTTTTGCAAAAAATATCAAAATTCAAATTTTCAAATTTTCCATAAAAGTTGGTTGCGTGAGGTACATGCATGTCAAAGGATTTTGAAATTTGAAGTTTTTATCATTTTCGTTTATTTGTTTTAGACTTTTTTCCACGCGGGGGGGGGGGGGGGGGGGGGGGGTAGGCATGAGAGGAAAAATGGGCGCCGGACCTTTAGTCCTGGTTTGAGCCACAAACCGGGACTAAAGGGTAGCCTTTAGTCCCGGTTTGAATCACCAACCGGGACTAAAGGTCCCTACCCTTTAGTCTCGGTTGGTGGCTCAAACTGGGACTAATGTCTCCATTTGAACCGGGACTAATGCTTCATGGCCCACATTTTTATTTGAACCGGAACTAATGCTCATATTAGTCGCGGACCAAATTGTTTGGGGACTAAAGGGTGCGAATGGATGTCCTTTTTTCTACTAGTGATTGAATATTGTCTAGGGGGTTGAATGGGGGTAAATATAAGAGAAAGATTTATCTCAACCAACTATTTAGGGGGAAAATAAAGGCTTGTTCCATTAATTAACATCATGCATTACTTATTACTAGATCAACAACAAGAGTTTGGCTGGTGACTTAATTAGTATGTTGAATATAATTATCTAGTCTAGAGATGAGTCTTTTGATTGAACTGGCTAGAGCATACAATTTGACAGAGAGCGGTGACTTGTAGACATTGTTATTTCTCAGTTGCTTGAGAAATACTTAGCAAAATTAACTGCAGATATATGTTCACACAACACATTACACATGAAGGTGCACATGCAGCTGCACGTATGTAAACAGTAAAGGGAAGAATAAAAAAGAAGATCAAGCTAGGTGAAGTGGGGATAGGAACCACCGTTGCCCATGCTTGTTCGGCCGCTTATTCTTTCTCAGGGCTAGCGTGCAACCGTGCAAGCTGTACATTCATTCCATGGCGCGCATCGGCCGTATCTCTCCTATCATTCCGGCCGGGGTTCAGCAGGGCTTTTGGATCAATCAGGACGTATCCTTGCGGGGTCGCCGTCGTCGTCGTCGTGCATACGGTGGAGCATCTGGTGCGGCCCCCTCCGCTACAGTGCTATGCTGCTAGCTTCTGATCGTTCATTAGTCCAATTCCAATCCATGGTGCGCCGAGCTAGAAAGAGATTAGGATATATATCGACCGATTCGGCCGGCCGGCCCCAAAATGACATGAAAAATATATACTTTGGTTCTTGCTTTGGTTCCTCTCTATCCTCCACTGATGTATATATATCGATGATCTGTATGATTTGATTGTGAGACTGCGACGACTCGTCTTGACACTGACCTATCATATAGTACTTGTTTAACGACTCGCATACAATTAGTGGATACTCTCCTTCTATAGCTATCACCCCTAAGTCCTAACTTCCTTTTTTGTGTTTATACTTTATAAAGTTGTAAGCTCGGTTGGCATGACGTTTTGTCTTCTTGAGAACTAGGGTTTGGATAGATGGATCATGGATGGGTACGTGTAGTGAAGAGAGGCCGTGGCCTGATCTACACGATCTAGCTTGTTAGCTAGCTAGGGTAGGGTGGGATCGAGGAGAGGTACTAGTGCACTACTGTAGTGTGTATCCTGCCTGCCGGCCTCATCTGTCATCTCCCGTCTTGATTCCGGAAACGAAATTTTACCACATGCAACTAACTTTCACTCTCGTCCTCGTCCGGCCGCCTGGCTGCTAATTCCAAACAACTTTCAAACTCCTTCTCCTGACAAAGCGACTGTACTAGCTCTCTCTCCCTCTCTCTAGATCAGAGAGAGAGGGACTGGGTGGTGATCTAGTGAGAGTGAGTGCTTTTGTAAATGCATGTGTGTGTTCTTGTGGGCGCGCATGTTCAAGGCCCTACTGGGCAGAGAAGACGACCGTTGTGGACTCACTTGACATGATGTAATGAATTTCCAAATGCTCCATGCATGCGAAATAATTCTGGCTAGCATCTGGTTATCACCAACATCCTAGCTAAGAGGCTGTCCAGGAGAATTATTGGGAGGCGCATGTCGCGGCGCCTGTCCAGCGCTTCCCATTCGATTGTCTCCTGTGCTAGCTCCAATTGCTTGCTTGCTTGATTGATACGAGTAGTAGTAGTGCGAGTTTATTTACTACCCTTTTATGTATTGGGTCCCGCAGACACACAGAGATTAGATTCTGTCCATGCATTGAATATGTCTGCTGCCCTAGCCCATAATCACCAGATCTAATCTGAGAATGAGTGGTTTAAACCGTCCAAGGCACACACACACACCCTTTGCTAAACAATATATAAGCTTCGATCTTATGGGGATTTTTATGAGACAAACATTTTTAAGTTCGACCATCCAGAAAGAAAAAAATTACTAACATTGAAATGACATTTACTAGATTTAGTATTTGTATAACTTTTGTATGTGAGGCGACTTGTTTGCTTAGAAATGGATGAACAAAGTGCCATCTTGATGCCTGTCAATGGTCGAGCTACAATTTAAACTAGAGGTAGCATAAGAAAATGTGTTGACATAGTGGAAAACAGTGTACCACTTTTTAAAAATAAAAATTAACAGGAGCCCTTATAAGAAAATAATGTCTTCTACGGCATAAAGAAAATAGTCCATCTTGAGAATTCCTACCCATGAAATATGAGCCCGGAAAACAACTCACAAACACTCATATATCTTTGCTATCAAAACTTTCATTTGGTTGCGGCTACTGTGCACCCTGTCACCATTCTTCATATTCGCCGCCCTCCCACCATCATTGACCCCATCATTCTTTTTCTAAGATTACATGTTTAAGCATACCAATGCTCAACTCTTGGAATTTGGACTATTCACACTTAAAACTCATGAGAGCTTAAAGATAAACTAGGTTTTCAATCTAAGCCCTTAGGTTTTCAATGAAATCATTTTGCGTCTAACTAAGAAATGAGCAAAGTAAAATGTGTCACATAATGAAATACCATGTGCATTTCTCAATAAAAATGAGCGGAGACCCTTACAAAAAAGTAATATCTTCTATGGTAGTAAAGTAAATTGTCCATCTTGAGAATTCCTAGTTGAGAAATGTGAGCCTAGAAAACAAGTCACAGACACTCATATCTTTGCTAAGGCAGTTTCCATTCAGTTGCGGCTACGGCGCACGTCACCACCATTCTTCATCGTCCCCGCCCTTCTGTCATCATTGACCCCATCATTTTTTCTACGAGATTACATGTTAAAGCATAATAAATGCAAAGCCTTAGAATTTTCAATTTGGAGTTTTCAATCTAAGCACTTAGGTTTTCAATGAAATTTGCTTTTAACACAAAAAAGGAGCTTTGAGACTATGTTGTCGATCAACTCATTTAGTGTATAGCTAGGGTATTACGAACGTATAGCAGAAGAAAGTCTGATTCCGAATATAACGTGCTATCATGAATAAATCAGGCTTTTGATGCCATACTATATTTTGTATAGGATGTTTGCCAAAGGCTTTTTAGTTAACTCTCTTTAGAGTGAAATAAAAAGGCTAAGAGACATGTCATGCTTGCGTTTCGATGCTTATATCTAAAAACTCATGAAGAGAAGAACACATATGATAGGAGTGTGTTTTAAAAATAGAGACAACATATGAAGTTTGTAAACATGAATAGGAGCAAGTTTGGTTCGCAAGAATAGGAGAACACACATGAATCTTGAGAAACATGGTCAAATCAGAGTCAAAGCATGTGAACAAGAATTGTAATGATGCTATTGTCCTAGTAAGGACCCGTGCTCATTCTTAGTGCATAAGAATTAAGTAGGCCCAGGTGGATTGTAAATGCCAGTGTTTTCCTCTGAAACCGAGATCAGTGAAAATTTGTGTGTTTTTTTTTGTTTTGCTGCGTTCATTTGAACGAAACAGATGTAATTGCCTCTATAAAAAATATTTCTTTATTGTTCCGCCAGTCTTTCTTTGAACTAAAGAGGCCCTAATAGTGCTAAAGTTTATATTTGCAAAGCAGTTTGTTGTTTCTCAAACGATTGTGAAATAACTATGCCCTGATATTATGCACAAGGATAAAGGGATGCAAAGACTTGCCATTGTACTGCTAAGAATATTGACTAAGAAATTGCCATTTTTACCTTGGCCGAGAATAGTCACTTCTTTGTTGATAGATCTCAAAAAGAAGAAATTTTATTTTAAAGAATAACAACCAGATATAGGTACAAAAGAAATAGTGACGATATGATTCATGATGTCAGGTGGAACATGGAATCTTGACTAGTAGTCAATGGCCTACAGTTCTCAAACTATCCATACAATATACGTGTATACTCAAGGGACACACATATATGATATATGTGCACTACGTACCATATTTCATGTCGTCTACAGTAGTAACATAAGTGGCCTGTTCCTTTGTGCATTTTTCTATCAGTACCCGTGCAACACCGTTGGAAGCACCATCCCATCCCAGTTGGCCGGCCACAGCTGTAGCGACAGGATTAAAAAAGTTCAAAATTAAAAAGACCAAGGAAATAAACAGAAGTAAGTGACCATCACTCCAGATTATCTTGCAGTCTAGTCATGCCGGCCGGGTATGGAAGAAATTACATGCACACACATTCATAGAGTGCTAGCGAGTGTAATTTTGATATAATTAATTGATTTATAGCATATATACTCAATCAAGCTTGCTCGTATAGCCATAAATCAAATTAATTTAATTTCATGCTTTTTGTTTATAGAAAGCGATTGGTTTTTTCAAGAAAAAGCTCACCTACACACCCCTATATATATGGACCTATCTTTGTTGTCCATGCTTACATCAAGAGCCGTGCTAGGTCACTATTCTCAAATAAAGCGACATATGTAATTAAAACTATGCAAGTCACTGAAACATTACTCAAATGTGTAGAAAAAAGTTTGGATTTTTTTTACCTACCTCGTAAATATATATTTATTCAAATAAAACTTTTTTACGTATTTAAAATTTTAAATTGTACAAAAAGTTTCAGTTTATCTGAAATCCATGTTTTATTGTACCGTTCACCTACAAAATTTAAAAATGCCATACCTTGGTTCAAGAAGAAACAAAAATGAGAAATTTGATAAAAGGTGGAGGTCCATGTGAGTCTGTGCTCACCTATAAATTTTCCTTAGAAATCCGGTGGGAAGTAATTAATATACCACTCTTCAATTAAGCCGAGACAATAGCATTGTAGAATTTATCAAAAAATATAGCATTGTAGAAGGAATAACAACGCAAAAAATTAGTCCACACGTAACAAACTTTTGAGAGCTGTCAGCCGGAGGATGCACGGTCTCAAAAGGCTAGTATGTTCGGATCGTGAATGCACTTATAGTTAACTGGTCAATTATGTTTTGAGTTAAAGATCGAAGAGACATAGTTCATGCTGGTTGCTAAAAAAAGCGCTGGAACTTTGGAAGTTTACAACCACAACCAAATTTGAAGGAAGATTCAACAATTTCCAAACAGAGCCACCATACACACAGCACCCAACTCAAACTTGAAAGTTATAACGGGAGTCAATTTTAACAAAACCAACAAAATCCAAACAAAGAATTTTCAAAAAAATAAATCCAAACAAAGATGTAGAAAAAGGATAGAGTGCAACCTTCTTGTTGCCTTACTGCTAGAGCTACCTATAGCTCATACCCTACCGCACCCCTATCACTATCACTATACCACCTTCCCCCTTCTCACACCACACCACACTGAGGTTAAAACCTATCTTCCCCACCCCATCCTCTCCTCCTCCCCCTCACCTCCTCCAGCGCTGCCACACCATCAACTGTTCATCCGTCCATCCCCATCTCTCTATCTTTCTCTCTCTGCAGGTTTTCCAGGATGGCTTGACCACCTGAGCATGGCGCTCTTGGGCTGGTTCTACTTGGGTGGGCACGTGATTGGATCACTCCTCACCACCAGCTAGGATCACACTCCTGCCGAGATTCCAGCACGCGCATGCATGCGAGATCGGTCCAGTACTAGTACTACTACAACCGGATCAGAAGCTGCAGCAGATTCAGGTTAGCTGCTAGCTCGAGGCGTCTGCTTCAGTTGATTTGTCTCTTGGATCTCCTGACCTAGCGAGCTAGTTGGTGCTTGAACCGGAGCAAGAAATGATGCGTCTTTCTTGGGTTGGACATGTCGCAGTTCGCAGGCAAGGAGAGCTGGCATGGATCATCACCATCACCACCACCACCACCATCATCACATGATCCCGGGCCAAGAACCGTCGGCGGCTGACGGCGCCACCCATCAGGACAGCTTCTTCCTCGGCCCTCCCGGTGTCGGCATCTTCGGTGGCGCCGTCGGCGCGTCCGGGGCCGGCTCGTCCTCGTCAGGTGCCCCGGGGGTCGCTGTCGGCACCTCGGCGGGCGTCGGCGGCGGCGGAGGAGGACCTTCCCCGTCCGGGTCGTCGCCGTCGCTCAGCCGGTACGAGTCGCAGAAGCGTCGGGACTGGAACACGTTCGGGCAGTACCTGCGGAACCACCGGCCGCCGCTGTCTCTGTCGCGGTGCAGCGGCGCGCACGTGCTGGAGTTCCTCAAGTACATGGACCAGTTCGGCAAGACCAAGGTGCACACGCCAGTGTGCCCCTTCTACGGCCACCCCAACCCGCCGGCTCCGTGCCCGTGCCCGCTGCGCCAGGCATGGGGCTCCCTCGACGCGCTCATCGGCCGCCTCCGCGCCGCCTACGAGGAGAACGGTGGCACGCCCGAGATGAACCCCTTCGGCGCGCGCGCCGTCCGCCTCTACCTCCGCGAGGTGCGCGAGACGCAGGCGCGGGCAAGGGGGATCAGCTACGAGAAGAAGAAGCGCAAGAAGCCGTCGTCCTCGTCGTCGGCCGCGGCAGGGGGGCCTTCGTCCGAGGGAAGCCCGCCTCCCGGCCCGTCCGGAAGTGGCGGAGGCGACACGTCGGCGTCGCCACACTTCATCATGCCGTGAGTTTTCCCTAGCTAGCCGGCGAATGGTGATCCTTCTGAGCTAGCTAGCCGCCGCGCAAGTTCTCTCCTTCTTGGAATGCCAGTGCTGGTTCAGCAACTACACCAAGGCCGCCATTGCTCTTTAATTGACTTTCTCAATTGGCATCTTGCATTTTGCAAAAGATTTCCGTTCCTCCTTAAATTTCCATTTGTTTCACTTCCAGTAAGGTCATTTGTGACGAGTACTAATTTATTGCTGTTAATTATCTCTAGCTCTGGATCAATTGGTACCTGTTTGTTTTTGTTTGGGATTAATTAATTTGCTAGCTCGTCTAGAGAATTTCTAGCTAGTAGTAGTGACCTTGTTTTGGCCTTGGAGAAATTTGCAAGAACAATAGTAAGCTTAGCATTGAAATTTCTAGAATTTCTTGCAATTCATTCATATGTACTTCTGCTGGTGGTTGCCCTTTGTTAGGACAGCAAAAAAAAGCACAGTGAACTGATTTTGTCATGGTAGCTAAAGACAGGAACAGCTTGTGTTTGTGTTATTGTGTACTTGTCTAGCTTTAAACAAGTGTACTTGTCCTGGAACACCCTTATGATCCATATTTTCCAATTCAAGATTTTTTTTGTTATAGATATGTTATGGCCCGCTGCGCTGTGCTAGTCACCAAAATTACAAATATATTGGTTGCGCTTTTCTTACTATGGCAAGGACAGTGCAGTGCTAGTTTGAATGATATAGTACTAGCCAGCAAGCTATCTGCAGCAAGCTTCACTTTTGCAGTACTGTAGAAAACTGCAAAGGGGTAACAGATAGATGAGGAAACAAACAAAGCCAAGCAAAAGAAGAAAGAAAGAGATGAGTCTTTTGAAAAGAGCAGATAAAAGAGAGACAGGCAGGCACCAGAAAATATATACAGATTTAATATATTTGGGCAGTCCCTATTTTAGCCCATGCCTTCATGCTCGTGGCTCTCTTTCCTTGTTCATGTTAGGATTGCTGGGTTTGGCTTAATTTGTCTTCACTTGTCCCTTTCCTGATGTGAGTCCTATACACATATATTTCCATCATGCATGCACTAAATCAATGATTAAGTTGAATTAAAATTTCATATTCTCTTTGTGGTTAAATTTATTTTTCTATCTTTGTTAGTGCCTCCCACTTCATTCTTTTTGCCTGAAAATTATGTATGTAAGTCAAGCCTAGAGCACATTCATATTCCTGTCTAAACAGTTATTGCCTTCTTGGGTCGTAGCATCTATCACTATCTTAGATTTTGCTTGTCCCTTCGATGCATAGTTGAGGAAAGGGTTTTGATATAGAGACAGAACAGAAAAATTCCATTCTGTTCCTTCGGCTACTTTGATAAGAATATTTGTTTATATGTCTTGTAACCTTTTTCTCCCATAAACAACCACATAGCAAGATACCCACTGCTTGTTTAATCTGATTAACTCTTTATGGAACTGTATGATTCAAATTATGTTATTGAAACGAGGCTAAATCTTTGCCTTTTATATTGATATAGGCCAAGTAAATTATTTTAATACCTATCTCTGGATTTTTATATGAATACACGCCTGGTTGATATGCAACAGGGCATTTTTGGAGATGTTGCCTGATTGGAATTCCAGTTTCTCTGAACAGTATTGTAGATACTTTGAGTCTTTGACTACCTGCCTCCTTGACTGTACTGTTGTAGTAGCTCCCGATGGTTAATCTGGGCTCAAGTTCGAATTTATCGCCTTGCACTAATATATATTATCTTAAAAAGCAGTTTGTTTATTCAGAAAGTAACTTCTACTTAATAAGTACGGTGATGGCTAGTAACAGGATATAGGTTCTATATCTGTAAATGTCCATAAAATACCCTATCCGGGAACTGAATAAATTTCATCTTGCATTTTTCAATTCGGTGATAAAGATAACAAAAAATATGGTGTTTTTAACATTAGTCGAAATGTTATCCAATTGCCACTCCTTTATCGTAATTTAATTACAGGCATGCAACCATTTCTAGTAGGCTTTTGTTGATTTATACCATCAAATACATGATCGAAAGTGGCATCTAGCCAGATTTCTACGTTGCCAACTATATATATATTATTTACCGTGTACTAGGCTTGTAGCTACGTCTCAGTGATAGGTGTTCTTGGGCTAGCATGGAATCATGTCCTAAGTCCCAACACAACTAATCATATGCATTCTGGTAAAACAAAATCACACACCTATATCATATCTATATGTAGTACAATTTACTAATTAGAACATATATATTACCTACACATGAAGCTATATTTTTGTTCCTCTTGTGTGATGTAAATATATATATATATATATATATATATATATATATATATATATATATATAGGACTCCTATTATATACTCCTGGGTGTACATACTCCCATATTCAATATACCTCACATATAAGGGTTTTATACCTCTTTTATCATTTTTAATATACCTCATTAATTATTCTAATATACCTCAAATAAGTAGTATGCAAAAAAATTCATCAGAACCCTTACTTTTTTTAATATATTACTTTTACGTGCATAAATGCAGTATATATGCAAATAATATGAGGTATATAGACTCAACTGAAATTTTTCATAAAACTCACTTTGAGGTATCTAGTATTAACTAATAAAGTATATTAAAAATGATAAAGAAGTATAATACCCTTGTATATGAGGTATATCGAGCTGAATGAACTAGCTGTACTTGCAGTTAACTTTGCTTATATAATAGTACTATAAAGATTGTTCTCTAGCATCTGACGTACTAGATTGAAGTGTTTTCATACATTCACGCATGGTACATCAATGAATTGTGTACAAATTAATGTGTATTTTCGTACATGGATAAATATAGACTAGCTTTAGAGGTTGTATTTCTCCAGTTTATATCACGAACCGTGAATTTCCTTTGACTGGAATAATATTATAATATCATAACAAGGACTTGTAATTCATAATTAAGTATATGTCCAACTGAAAAGTGAGTCATGTAAATATTTTTAAAGCACCACTATTTCTGTAAATTAACCTGATACAATCTTTTCCAAATCAACCCACAAAAAAAATGATCCATATAGGTCACCTCTACAATTCTCTCAGTTACAAGTTGCTCAATCTAACTCATTGACCACCGTACTAATTTCCATGAACTTTACCTCCGATCGACAATGCACATGAGTACATAACCGAGCGCTTCCATCTTCAAGTTACTCCTCCTTTACCATGACCTATCCACACCATAAATAGCTCATTTTTGTTTTTGCGGAACACAACACACACACACATATATATATACGAAGGAGCTTATTAATTATTTAGACTTGACTCAACTGATATTTTTCATGTTTCAGTTTGACCTTATGACAACGAGACCATAGATTGCCAAATCCATGAAAATACATAAGTATAGTGTAACTCACATGCATATATGTTAATTATGTTGTGGCTTTTATATCTAATTTATCGTGTTATGATAAGGTGAAACAAACTCCTATTAAACTTCTAGTTTAGTCCTATATTGGACATGACTCGCCCAGTTTGGATTCTTCATTTTCCTAAGGGTGATTAGCCTTTAAGAGTGTGATAGCCTTGGATTACTTGTACAAAGATATGAAGTTGTGACACTTGCAGAGGGACTCACAAAGAAAGTTGGAATTACATTGAAGGCACTTTGTTCTGTAATAGGACATTACTTGCAGATAATGCTTGGGTATAAGTCGATGACGTCGAAGACAACAATGGATTCTATAGTATGTGCACATCGTGAATCATTCTTTAGTAGATATCAACATCCATAGGTAAGGGCCTTCAAAATATGGACCATCCGTGAGTCCTCATAGTGCATGGTGTGAATTAAAGACTCTTTAACTACATAAAATTGACATTCAATCACAAAACACGGCAGTGGTAGATGGCTACTTTTTGTAGTTGTTGGCCAATCTCTCGCAAGTTCCTTTGGTAGTATATATTCTTTGTCTCTCTCTCATATAAACCTAAAGGCTTAGCCTATCACAGTTTGTGTTACACACTGGATTTGCGGAGCTCTGACTACCATATGCGCAGATACGCCTAGCTGGGATTGTCAGTTTGATTCTTAGGAGAAAGGAAGGCTGAGAGGGATACACCTAGATAACCCTTACCGGACTCGTCACCGGGCTCTTTTGCACTTTGCTTGGTGAGTTTAATCTAGATCTAATCTTGTTGTTGCATCTCCATGGATAGATCGGTGGTTCATGTAGGACATTTCTTTTGTATTCTATGCACGTAACACAACAATAGAAACTTCTAGTCTATGACTCGGTGAGCCCAACGTCGCGCTGACTTTTCTGGTACATGACCGCTGGCAGGGTCGGTTCACCGACTTGTTTCAGTTCACAATTGGATGGCTCAGTGCTGACCCGGTGCAACCAGACCGGAACCTCACAAAATGGCTAGTTCTTTCCCTTGGGATATAAAAGGCCTTTGTCTTCCTTTGAAGGGTTAGGTCAACCCACATACTTCATATATTCAATCTCTCTTTCTCTCTCCTTCCATTGTTGAAACACCAAGCCTTGTGGAAAAGAAAGAGCATGCCTTGATATAAAAAATCACCAAGCCATATTGCATTCACCCTTGAGTTCATTGAGTAAGCTTGTTAATATTGGGTTCGTGGAAAATCCTAGGCGGTTAGGGTGACCATGAAGCATTCAAGCTTGTGATTCACTTTGTGGAAAGTTTGCGAGGGTTTGGGGGTCACCTTAAGGCCCAACACTAGTGATTTAGCTCCTACTTCATGGAGGAGGCTCAAGGAGAAGAAGGTGAGTTTTCGTGGAGGTTGGGTATACTTCGTGGTAACCCACACCTCCGCAACGGTGACTAGTTTCCCCTCAAGGAAGTAAACACCGGGATACATCTTCATCTCTGCATGCCTCAGTTATTTCTATTCGATCTCTTTTAATTATGAATTTACATTTATAATAGCCATTGTGCTTGAAGTACCTTATCGCATCATACAGGTTGTTTCACTAAGTTGTTAGACACCCCTTTGTAATCTGCATAGGCTAAAACTTTTGAAAAGAAAGAGTAAAATTTGTAGAAACTTATTTCACCCCTCTCTAGCTAGGTTACCATCTATATCCTTCCAGCAAGCCCACCACAACTGGAGTCGGAACCAGAAGTGCCTAAGAATGCGGAGGAAGAAGATGTGTCACCTAAAATACATCTGAAGCTGCGACTAATGATGCCATCCAAACAAGTTGATCCAATCTCACTGAAGCAGTGCCTATGCCGAATGTTGAGGGAAGGTGAAAGGACACAAATGTCTCCTAGAGGGGGGGGGGGTGAATAGGTGATATCAAATTTTACGAATGGCTTAAATAAAAGCGGAATTAATCTAGCGTTTATTTTGTCAAGCTCACAAAACCTAAATAAACTAGGCTCACCTATGTGCACCAATAACTTATGCTAAGCAATACAAGTAACAAGGTGATAGCAAGATATATATATATATATATATATATATATATGACTTCAAGCACGAAGGCTATCACAATGTAAAGTGCATAAGTAAAGATCTCGGGAATAGGAATAATTGAGGCACACATAGACGATGATGTATTCTCGAGTTCCTCCCTTGAATGGGAGTACGTCTCGTTGGAGGGGTGTGGTTCCCACAAAGGCCTAACAAACGCCACAAAGGCCTCACCCTATTCTCCGGTGAACCTTCGCCACAAAGTCCTAGTTCACTTTTCCACTAAGGGGTTCCTCAAGGCAAAACCGGGCCTTTACACAAAGCTTGGGGCATGCATCCACAACTTAATTGGAGGCTCCCAAGAATAGCCACCAAGGCACCACAAAGCCACAAAGCCGTCTAGGGTTCCAAGAACCCAAGAGTAACAAGCTTCTTATTTTCACTTCCATGAATCTCTGAGGAGAACTCAAACCGATGCAACCTATGTAATGGCAAGAACACAAGTGCTCAAATCCTTCACTCTCAAATTCCAACAAAAGCAACTAATGCTTATGGGGGAATAGGAGAGGAAGAACAAAGAAAATCCACAAAGAACTCTAAGATATAGATCCACTATGTTCCCCTTACTTAGAGGAGTGATGGATTGGTGGAAATATAGATCTAGATCTCCTCTCACTTCCCCTCAAAGATATGCAAGAATTATGGGAGGAACCGAGAGAGGGGCAAGCTTTCCAAGGTCAACAATGGTGGGAGAGAGAGGTAAACCAAGCCAACGAGCCTTTGGGGAAGAAGGGGGGCCTTTTATAGGCCCCCATGAAATCTGACCGTTACAGCCATTTACATAGGCTAAAGCCAGCCGTAAGACCGGCTAAGGGCATCTCTAGTGGGTCGACCCATTTAGGTGTTCGAAATGGTCCGAAACGGTCCGTATGGGCCGGGCCGCGGACACGAAAATGCGCGCGGACAGCGCCTGGCTGTTTGGGTAGGGGGCGCGCCCAGCGGGGCGACCCATTTGTTTGGCCCGCGTCTGAACTGTGGCCAGTCTTCTCTTGTTTTGCTTATAGTTTACGAATAGAAAAATAGATTACAACAAAATCTTAAATTGGTGCAAGATACATTACAAATAGTTCACAAATAAGTACTTAAAAATAGTTTACAATAAAATAAAATAAAATATAAATAAGTTCAAATGATGTTGTTTCCAGGGTTGGTTACGGGGTTGTTTCCGGCATGAATCCAAATATGATTCACCAAATCTTCATAGAGGGCGTGGTGGGTTCCCGGTCTCGAATCTCATGATGTGCATGGAGAAAATCCACGAAAGAAGCTGGTCCAGGGTTTGCAGCAACTAATTCACCCTGAAAATCCCACCCCTGATCATAGACACTATCATCACACTCCTCCTCAATGATCATGTTATGCATGATCACACAAGCAGTCATGACCTCCCACATCTGCTAAACACTCCATTGCTTAGCTGGGTGACAAACAATGGCCCAACGAGACTAAAGAACACCAAACGCTCACTCCACATCTTTCGGCAAGCCTCTTGTTCTTTCACAAACCGACTGTATTTCTCCTCAGTGGGATTACGATGTGACTCCGAATAGATACCATCAGCTAAGTAATAACCTTTGGTGTATGTAGGGCCCATAATCTTTATAGCTCACTTATAATATCCCAGCATTAGAGACCATAAATTAGTAGAACACCGATGTGTGTATTGCATTCATGCATGGAAAATCATAAAAAATTTAAAACTTTTTGATAGAACTTGTCTAAGTGATTGAAGTCCCACTTGAGTTGATGATTTAGGATTAGTTCATCAAGTAGAGTGTTGTAAACTTTGATTGACCATTGGTAAACTTCTATGTTAGGAAGGTAGAAGTAGGACTTGTAATAAAACTCAAACAATAACACAAAAACAATCTTAAGAAAACAAGAAACAAATCACCTTCTATCTTACCTTACTCTATCCTATATTAAACATCACCAATTCCAACCATCATTTGTGATTGACAATAATAGTCAAGTATCAAGTAAATCAACAGATCCTGATCTTTCCAAATCTTGATCTATTCTATTCTTTTGTATCCAAATGATAAAACACTCAAAAGATTAAAATTTAACTTCGAGTAGAATTCATTTTACTCAAATCACCTTATCCAGAATTATGGAAAACCATAACGGCTAAAGTGCATAATAACTATGCATTTTGCTAAATTCATAACTTCTCAAATAATTTGAATCTAACAAAACTAAAACCATTTACATTACACTAAATTCTTCAAACCATTTGAATCTAATGAATTTTGAGAGTTTTGCAACTCAAAGGATCATGCCTTGAGAAATCATGGCCATTAGAACTAAAACTATCCTTAAAATCCTTAATGATCATCCACATTGTTAATTAAGTTTTCACTTAGTTAATATGAGGCCTAAAATGATCTTCCCACATTTGTAATTCCAGTTTGAACTTGAATATGCAAATCAACTCACATGTCCAATTCAACTTAAAATCCAAATTGTGAAAATGCCATTTGTCATGGTCTAAAATAAATAGCACAAGTAAATAAAATGCCAACTAGGAACCTTAGCTCCTAAGTAACTTAGCCCTTAAGGAACTTGGCCACAAAGGTATCTCATAAGAGCTTGACACACAAGTAGCTTAGTCATCCATGCAAAGTGAGGAGTCTTCATATAGGTGTCATCACCTCATGCTTGATGGATGAGAGCATGCCACCCAAGCACCTTAGTCACCAAATGCATGTAATAGGTGTCAACAACCCATAGCTTCCCAAACACTATAAATAGAGGACCAAACCTAGGACTCACTCACAATCCTCAAGAGCAAAGCTCATAAGAATCACACTCGAACCAGAGGCTGAGTGAGAGTTACAAACACTTTCCACATAAACACTTAGTTGAGAGAGATCTGTGAGGGAGAGAATTCAAGAACGAAGAAAGAACACTAGGAGAAGGCCAAGAACTTTGGAATAACTTCATCAATTGGATTAGCTCGCTACAAAGGTTGTAAATAAAACCCTAGGAAATAAAACTAGAAGTAGAGTTTGATCCATCGGATCAAAACATTAGTTGTAGTACCAATAGATCACGTTAGACATGAACCCTAGGAGAAAGAATAGTGCACTAGAATAGTTACACATATCCTATCACAATCTTATTCAAGCCATTCATAAATCATTCTATCTTTCCAACTTAAATCCTAAACTCAAGAGTTGTGTTGAGATGAACCATACCTCACACATTTGTGAATCAATTCTATGAGTTATTCTATGGAGATAATTAAATCTCTAATCCTCTGAACTCACATTTCACTTGAGTGTTATGATGAGACAAACTTAAGTTAAAGGTGAAGCTAAGCTATAGCCTTGTCTTAAGATTGCAAAGCTTAGAATCCAATATCTTTTACTTGGATAAAGCACACAAAGAATTCTTCTCTGATAAAATCACTATCACAATCATCTCATCTAAATCTATCAAAAACTAAATTTAACTAACCATACCTCAAATTTTTTATAAGGATATCAACTCAAATAAGAGCATATAAGATTCTATAAAGTACATATCGAAACATTAATAAATTCATACCTATCTTTGCACACTATCAAGTGTATTCAGAATCTAATGGAGATTAAGTATTCCAAATTTCTTTGGAATAAAATTTCCATATAAAGATTTCCCAAATATGTTTTGCCTTGACAAGTATTATAGTTAAACCTTGTCAAATGTGGAGATGACTAAAAGTCCATATTGGTATATGTGACCAAGTCACCAAAATACTCTTATGAACCAATCATAGGAATGAATTCCACATATTTCTTTTCAGCAAGGGATACTATCTAATTCCAAATTCTTTATAAACATTCACTCAATTTTGAGTAAACAAGGATATTATAAAGTACCTCTCCAACAAATGCAAATTCAGTTCAGATTGCTCTCAAATAAGAAAATGTTATTTGTTATTTTGCCCTTCATGCTGTGATAGCCATGGAGAAATCTTTATTTGGTTGTCCAAATAAAAGAGTGAAAATATAAAGCCAGTGGAAATTCTTTAAAGTCCAAAATAAATATTTTGCACTATATTCCATTTTGGCAATGACCAATATATTTTCTTAAAATTCTTTCTTATTAAGAAAGTACCTTCCAAAGTCTATATGGAGCAAAAGTATTCAAACTATAATAATGTTGAGGTTCAAAATAAATATTTTAACCAAAATATATTCAAAGGATGAATATCATTTGAATTCCACATATTGTTATGTGAAGAATCAAAAGGCTTCAACACCATTTGAGCCAGACGCAAGGACGACGGATGGATCTGCAGGCGAGGCGGCAAGAATTTCACGCCCTACATATAATAGGAATGCCAACACGAGCTTAAACCTTATTTACATTTGCTTTGAAAAATCCAATGCACACTTGCACTTTATCTATCCACTCTCTAACTTTTCTATCCACTGTCTATACTCAATCATCTAAAGCTCACATGTTTGTGTCATGTGAACCATTCAAAAACACATGTTCATTACAAAATACATGTGTTTTGAAGTCTTCTTGCAATTCAGTGTATATGAAATCTCTCTCATGTATTTTCCTAGTCCTAGTTCGTAAAAAATCTTCGATCATACGAGGCCCTAATTAAATGGCAACTAACTGATGTATCGCTTACAAATACCGCAGTCACAAAAATGTAAAATATTTGGTGAAACTTGCAGAAGATGTTTCTTATTTTTTTCTACATGTGTTATATTTATAAAGTTTTCTACAAGTAGTGGAGTTTTTAAGTTTTTTGTGGTTTGTTCAACCTATTCAGATATTCAGGACCAAGAGGTACCCAATTCTCTTTCTGATAAGCCCTGAAAGGAGAAGAAAGGCCCAAACGTCAATGGATCTCTTTCTATTTTCTAATTCACCCTATCCGATGGTACCTATTTTTGGAACGTCTAGTGCGAAAGTCGCTAAATTGGTAAGTCACCAACCCAATCCATTTATGAGTGTCTCTGCTTAAATTTTGTGTGCGGGGTGACTGATGGTCTATGCTTAAGTTCCTCTTTGAATCGTAGGAATATCATATGATTGTTATGTTTCCATTATTTTAGATATTCTTATAGAAAATGTCTTCTGGATCAAAGACATGGCACCACATTTTTTTATGGATTGGTTTCATATGCTTTAGTTTCTAGGAAATTTAAACATCTCTTCTAACATCACTTTAACACAATCATTTGTGTCCATGTCTTTCCTATGTGACACCAAACTAACCAATATCCGTGTGAATTTTATGTGTTATGTAATCCTTTATTTTGCAATTATGTTTTTGTAGAGTTTACATGTTTTCAATTTCTTGCATTTCTTCTAATACAGAGAGGCATATTTATTCGGAAACACAAAATCTAGTTTCCTAGCATCCATGTAGCAACAACCAATTGGTGGGTGGATAAACTTGGTATTTGTATGTCCACGGATAACTCTTGTTTGCGCAACTTCAACGCGGCCATCCATTTTGGACACAAAATGTATCCATTTTGGTCCATCTGGGGGTGTCGTGGACATGCATCTTCCCCATGTCTACCATTCAGGCCATGTCACCTAACGGCATCCCCCAATTGCTCCCGGCCTATCTTTTTTTTTTTGCCTTTTTACACCATTTTGAGACATATTTTGTGTCATGCCATGCCAAAAAAGAGTGTCAAGTCTAGGAATCTTGTGATGTTATGGCCCCAAGTATGAATGCACACTCTCCACATGTCTTTTATATTACCACTGCCAAGCAAAATGACACTTTGGCCACTTCCAATGCATTTAATCTAGCATCCCAGGGAAATCCTCTAGAAGCACTAATCGCCAACAACAAGGCTGTTCTGTAACATTTGGCTCTCTCAAGTATTAAAACACCGGAACCATAGCTTTGCAAATCTTTTACATTTCCTAAGGGAGCCGAACATAAACTATGCTTGAATAGTACTAGCATAGTTGAAGTTAAATAGTTTTCTGACTATTAAGTTATAGTGTATGCTACATTAATCGTACCAAAGTAGCTAGTCATTAGTGTACGGCATTTTTCACCCACGTTATTAAGTGTGTACATAATCGATCTTAGACAGTTGTCAACGACAAATATTGTACAGTACTACCACCAATCTACATACGATGATTTGTCAAGATAATAATTATATATGGCTTTTAAAGAACCTTATGATTGGTATCTAATCTAACCACTTTTTTATTAGCCTTTTATCATTTTAAATTCAGGGCACAACTCATTTGTCTAGGCTCAGTGGCGGAGCCAAGGCCCGGCTACCCCGGGCAGCTGCCCGGGCTCTAGCTTGGATTCTCCACGAAAGTACGTTGTATCACATAGTGAAGAGTTAATCAACGTTTTCATGGGCAAATGGCAGTGAGCAAGTAATCTTCATATTTTGCCCAGGCTCCCTTGCTGTGCTAGCTCCGCCATTGTCTAGGCTGTAGCAATTTATCTACCTAAACAAATGAAAGGGAGGAGGGCCTACATGGCTGCGAGTTGAGATATGGAATTCGTTTGACGCATGTTGCCAAAACGTTCCACATGCAACAGTTATGCATGTATGTGTGTACTGTACACAAGATAGCTAGTATGAAGTACTCCACTACTACAGTACTACTGCAGCTGCACAGGTAACAAACCAATCGGTAAGTATATCAGGAAAAAAATCAGCCTCCTTCGCTCACAGGCTCGGTAGTGAGCCGGCCCATAGGTGGACTGGATCAACATGCTAAGTCTAAAGTTGAACACAGCCACCTGCTATCACAATATATATAATTGATCCAATGGACATCCGATCCAAAACCGAAGTAGTCCATCCATATGAAGCCTTTGTTGTCGGATGGGTTGTTTCTGTGTAGTACTTTGTATATCTCAAAAAAAAAGTAGTACTTTGTAAAACTTCTTCTTAATAGTTTGGGGCAAACTTTTTGCCTCTGTTTTAAAAAAATGGACGCGAATTTTTGAACTGCTCGACCATGGGGGCAGTCATCAGTGTCGGCGGCCATCGTATCGGCGACAGCCACGTCGGCCGTGTCGGCCCGGGTAGGCGCAACAGTTCTACCCTTACGGAGAAATTGCATTATAGAGGAAGCAAGTTGGTCAAAATGACGTGCACCATGTTTTTTCTCTTTTCCTCTAAGGCCACGTCGTTTATCTTTATTTTCCTCCGAGAAATTCTGGTTGCATGTCACGTTCGACTCGTAAGTTTGTAGGACTGACCTATCTTCAGTTGTTTTGTGGAGCCAAGCCAAGTCGGTGTGTAGGACAGTCTCTTTTACCTAGCTCAGCTCACGCACCGATACTTGTGCCATACACTCCCCGGCCATGCATAGCGCAGTGCAGATTGACGGTCTGATGTACATCGAGCTGGCGGCACACTGCACGCACATATAGCCAGACAGATCGAGGGCGAGGACAAGAATGACGTCCAAAAGCATCATTCGCCATGGCTCTGGCTCTCGTCGTCCTTGTGGACGTCCATGGCTTTCGCGCCATGCCGCTCGGACGACGCGCCCAGCTGAGCCTCAGCTGGACGAACGGCGTGAAAGAGAGGGCAGCCCGTTGGCACGCAACCATGCGGATACTGCTGCTACTAACCGTTGCATTGTTTCTCTGACGCAAATAAGCTCCTCTTTTGCGTTGGTTTTTGCTTTCTGGTACGAGAAAGGTCGCCAGAGAAGAAACAACAGAGTATCCGGGATCTGCAGGGTTCCGAAGATACGGACGAGCAGGTCGGCAGGAAGCTCGGTCCAGTCGCAGACCGTGCTTGATGATGCTGGAGCTTTCCCGGCGACAGCGATAGCAGTTTGCTCCATGGATTCTCCGCCGACTAATTATCTGTTCTGCGATTACCACAGCCTACATACAGGTGCTAATAAGCTTCTAAGGAAAACAGACGAGACAACGGTTAGCGAAGATATAGGTAGGAATATTAAAGCTCGTGTGGTTCGCAAACACTTTCTTTGCTGGTCGTGCCATGCCTGGTCTGTGGTCTCCTTTCTTCTCAGGAACGATCTGCTACGAACACGACTCAAGGTAGCAGCACAGTTTTGATGAGTCTCGTTTTACTAGTATTTTTTTTGTTGCGGGGCTATCAAATTGCGTCAGGGTCTTGGAGACTTCCTCTTTGCTAACCACCTACTTGGACTTGGTCTCCCACGGCACAAGTCGATCAAGTAGCCGCACCAATGTCCATCTACCTCGTGCTAGCTGAACATAAGGATTTGGATTGGTGAATTTTAACTAGATGTCTGAATTTAACTTGGGCTAATTCTTTAAGTACTAAGCTGTGATTGCAGTTCCTCAAAAGAAAATTCCAGTTGCTAAAAAAGAAGACGTCTCTTTGCGTCATTCAATTCAGAGAAGGAATAAAGTAAGTTTCACACAAGCTGTTAAACTAGTACTTCGCGTGTACGAATTAGTTACAGATTTTAGAAACCAATCTGGGAAAAGGTCACATGGCTAATTGGCAAATATGCAATTGAATATTGATCCACTTAACAACTTGGCGCGAGAGGCCGCCATGGGTGACCAGCCAAGTCAAAGCTGCTTTCTCAACGATGCCTGCTGCGTCTCCCGGTTCTTCCATGTTTCTTCGGATATTGCTACTTAATCAATCAACAACGAGCAAAACCCCGTCAAGACAGTGATTCGCGTTCACAACCAAACCGAACACAGTTCGTGTGTGTATATATCGAAGCAGAGAGCATGCAACCAGAGCACAAGATGTCAAGAATGGCGACCACCACCGTACTGCTGCTGATCGTGCTGCATTCGCTGGTGGCAGCGGCGGCGGCTCAGCGGCAGCCGGCGTTGGCGCGGCCGGGATGTCGCGACCGGTGCGGCAACATCACCGTCCCCTACCCGTTCGGCATCGGCGCCGGCTGCTACCGCGACGACGGCCTCCAGGGCTTCCAGCTCGAGTGCGACGACTCCGGCCCGTCCCCTCCCCGGCTCACCGTCTTCGGCTACAACCACCGCCTCGCGGCGCTGTCCCTCGCGGCCGGCGAGGCCCGTGCCTACCTCAACGCGACGCGCCAGTGCTTCAACTCCTCGGACGGCCTCGTGGACAGCACCAACAGTTACATGTCCCTCGGCACCAGCCCCTACCTCTTCTCCTCCACCAAGAACCGCCTCGTCGCGCTCGGCTGCCCCAACCTCGGCTTCTTCGTCGACGCCGCCGGCTACTACGTCAGCGGCTGCATGTCCGTGTGCCGCCCGTCACGGTACGCCATGCCGGGCCCCTGCACCGGCGTCGGGTGCTGCCAGAGCGCCATCCCCTCCGGGATCAGCTTCTTCGAGCCGCACCAGCGCAACTTCCCGCGGGGGCAGGAGGACTCCGAGACGTTCACCACCAACGCCACCTCCTGCCATTACGTCTTCCTCGTCGAGACCGAGTGGTTCAGCTACAGCGACCGCGTCTTCCTCAACCGCACCGACGATTTTGAGGTGCCTGTCGTGCTCGACTGGGCCGTCCGGAACGTCGGCAGCTGCAGCGCCGCTAGGCGGAACGTGACGGACTTCGCGTGCCGGGGCGTGCTCAGCAGGTGCGTCGACTCCGCCAATGGCGCCGGGTACCGCTGTAACTGCTCCGCCGGCTACGACGGCAACCCCTACCTGGACGGTGGATGCACAGGTACGCGTCTGCAACTTTTGTTCTCCTATCTCCAGTACTACATTCGTGATTGATTTGTCTGATCAAATGTTGAAACTGCTTTGCATAACTGAAGACATCGATGAATGCCAACTGAAAGACGAATATCCGTGCTACGGAGTCTGCACAAACACGCCAGGGAGCTACAAATGCCAGTGCCCTCCAGGTACTAGCGGTGACGCCACCGTGAAGAATGGCTGCCGGCCAAAAGACAAGTTCACCGTAGCTCTGAAAGCCGTTACAGGTACATTAGCTTGCACTGATCGATAGTCATCATACAACATATTCTGGTTATTACTTGTCTCCTGAATCTAACTGAGCTATACGAAATGTGTCATATTTAGGAGTCGGCGTGGGCTTGATCTTGTTAGGGTCCATGTGCTGCTGCCTCTGCCTGGCGCGGCAGAAGAGCAAGCTCATCAGAACAAAGCAGAGATTCTTTGAGCACAACGGAGGTGTCATCCTGCAGCAGCAGATGCGATCGTACAGCAGAGCTGCCGGAGATGCCACTGGTGGGTTCAAGATATTCTCCGCGGAAGAGCTCAAGAGGGCCACCAACAACTTCGCCGCCGACCAGATCCTCGGCCGCGGCGGCCACGGCATTGTCTACAGAGGTGTCCTCGCGGACAATTCGGTGGTGGCCATCAAGAAGTCCAAGATGATGGAGGAGGCCGAGACCAAGGAGTTTGCGAGGGAGATGCTCATCCTCTCCCAAATCAACCACCGGAACGTGGTCAAGCTGCTTGGTTGTTGCCTCGAGGTGGAGGTGCCAATGTTGGTGTACGAGTACGTCTCAAACGGCACCCTCTACCAGTACATCCATGGTGGCAAGGGCCTTAACGCTGACACGGCATTGGATACCCGTCTTCGGATAGCGGCAGAGTCGGCGGAGGCGCTGTCGTACATGCACTCATCGGCATCGCCACCGATCCTCCATGGCGATGTCAAGACGGCCAACATCCTGCTCGACGGTAGCCTCATTGCAAAAGTGACGGACTTTGGGGCGTCGAAGCTGGCTCCAAGCGACGAGGCCGAGATCGCCACTCTGGTGCAGGGCACCTGCGGGTACCTAGATCCAGAGTACCTTATGACATGCCAGCTGACCGACAAAAGCGACGTGTATAGCTTTGGGGTCGTGCTGCTCGAGTTGTTGACTAGGAAGAAGGTGCTCTCTTTCGACGGTCCGGAACAGGATAGGAGCCTTGTGTCACGCTTTGTGATGGCCGTGAAGGCTGGCCGCCATGATGAGCTTATGGACGGCAAGGTGAGGACGGAGATGGGGCCCGAGGCACTGGAAGAGGTCACACACCTTGTGACGAGATGTGTGAGCATGAACGGCGAGGAGCGGCCGGGGATGAAGGAGGTTGCGGAGAGGCTGGAGACGCTGAGGAGATACCAGCGGCGTCCACAGGGCCAGGCTGGTACTGCTGGTGGTGATTTGGGGGAGGAAGAGAGGAGCTTGCTTGGCGAGAAGCAACAACGTGATGCCGACTACAAGTTCAGGCCTCATGATGTGCTTGATCTTGAGGAGGGCAGTACATATACGTTTAGTTTATAGTGTGATTGTTCTACTAATATATTGCACCACAATTCAGATGTACAAAGTTTTTCTTGAAATTCATTAATAGAAAGAGGAAATGCATAGTAAAAAATGAAAGAGAAGGGAATTCCATATAGTGAAATGGGACGATCTAGTTGCTTTAAGGAGCATTGTTTGGATAGCAAGCCACAAGTAAAATTGATCTACCCTTTTGCTAGTTCTAGACCGACAGAATTTAGTTAGTTCTCATGGAACCATGAAGCAAAAAAAAGAGAAAAGTGCATGGAGTACCTAGTGCATCACGAGAAGATCTTGTCGTGCCACGCACTGATGGAGAAGATCTCTCTGCTGGCCAGCCGATGACGGCGACAAGGGACTGGCTGCTCACAGCTCAGCGAATGGACATCCCTCACCACGCCATGCCTAGGACCTGTAAACCGAACCGGAGGAAGTAGGATCAGCATGAACAAAGAATGTGAATTGCCTACTATCCCGCGCTCGTTCTTCACCTTGCAACTCCTCCTCATACAGATATTCATAGCTAACATGTCTTAGTTGCAAGACGAACCGAACAAAAATAAAGTCCTCACACAATGCAAGCTAGGAATGAAATGTAAGAAATTCTGAAACTTTAAGCTAAAGGAAGAAAAGATAGGTTCAGGTTTAGAGAAACAAAAAACAGGGATTTACGGTGTTGGTTGGAACTAGTAGGATGTTCTAGCTGTAATGGGCTTATTTGATCTGGAGTGTGGTGTTTAATATTAGTTGGGCTCAAAGGAAAAGGATATAAGTATAACTAGCTGGGCTACTGAATGGGCGTAACAGAGAGCTCTGTCATTCAGGTTGAGAACGAACAGAACGTTTAGTTAGGTTCAGCAAACAGGGAATTTTGGGTGCTACAAAATCGACGATTGTGTCGCCGTGGAGACTCGCCAACTGCAATCGATGGTATGGGCTCATCAGGGGGTTCCATTTTGAGGATAAAAACAGAGTTTTCTAGGTAACAAGATTGGCCATGGCAGCTCGTTAGACTGCTAGATGAACTACCTGTATCACCTGAAGATGATGTTTGACTTGCTACTGAACTGCAGGGGTCAGAACAACGATACCATGAATTCTGGGAGACGTTGGCGAGGAGTGAGCTTGAAGAAACAAAAGAAGAAAATGCTAGGATGATGCAGGGATAGGGATTCATAGAAGGGCGAAGGCGGTACTACTGCAGGTCAGTTCAGCTGACGCCGGTGGCTTGAGGCGGCTCCAGGATGCAGATGAGCCTCCCCATGCGTCTCTTCCAGCAGAGCATCGTCGTGGCGGCGTCGGGCTTCTCGGTGACCGTGCGTGCGCGTTCTTGTAAGGAGCAGCGGCAGAGTGGTGCTGAGAGGGAAGTGACGCGGTTTGTGAGAGCGAGTGGGATGGCGCGAGGCTGCAGCGACGCGTGGCTCTGCAGCTCTATATTCTAGGTCGGCGGCGAGGCGTCCGCGGTGTGCGGCGGCGGCGGCGGCGAAATAGGACAGCAGCTGCATCGACTGAGTTACTGGGAGTTAGCTCAACTCGGTCGTGGGCTGTTGGGCTAGAGGAAGGACCGAAGGAGAAAGAAATGAATGGGCTGAAGAGTTGGCTGGAGATTTCCGGGGTATAGAATGGCCTAGTGCCACAGTCAAAGCCCATGGTCAGGCTCGCTTAAGTTTGCGGTCACCAAGTTCCTTGCCACAGGCTCACAGGTGCCTTAGTTCGCTGCAATCACCCTGGGGGTCCAAAAGCCCTTAACAAATTTCTCAAAGGGTCTTTTTTTGGTGAAATTTGTTTGAGCCCGAATCCTAGTGTTTGAATTGGGGAAAAAATGTTTGAACTCATAATTCCCGTTCCGCTGCCGCTTGCTGAGCCCACCTTGTCAAGTTTACCCGTTATTCTAACAGAACTAGACTTTGTCAGCGTTAGAGTTCCGTTGCCACCGTCTTCTTCCCTGTTCTGTCGTCCTCCCCTGTTCTGTCCGCCCGCCCAGCTCGCCGTCGACCCCTCGCCGTCGCCACGCCGGAATCGAGCTCGCCGTCGCTTCGCTGGAATCGAGCTCCCCGTCGCTGAAACCACCCTGGTGCTAGGATCTCCCACATAGGGGCAAGGGCTCCCCAGGTCGCAGTTCCGGCTCCTCCCTTCCCCCATAGATCTGAGCTCCCCAGATAGGAGATCTAGAATCGCTCCCTCTAATGTCTCTAATGGAAGCGCGGCACCTATGGAAGCGCGACACCAATGGAAGCGCGACAATCTCAGAGGAGATCGGCTAGCTGTCTCTAATGGCGACGGCGGCAGTGGCCGTTCCTGTGGACTTGGTGGCGGAACCTCATGAACATCTTGTTTCTTGTTATGTTAATTTTCACCGAATTCATCTCTGTAAATGCGAATCTCAAAAATGAAGAACAATAAATGTAGATTTCAGATCTGAAATTTACAGGAGAAACACAAAATCTGAAAGTTCATAATATTTGGTTGCTTCAAACTTACAGAAGCTAGTTAGTAACACAAAAGGCGGCTTTAGCCTTGTCTATACAAAAGCTATTCTTCAGAGTTAGTGTAACACTAACTATACTTAACTGAAGAAACTAGGGGAGAGCAGCCTTCTTGGAAGTTGGCATACCAAAATGCTGCGAAGGGCTAAAGTTCATTGCTAAATCATCCGGAACTGAACGATTTCCCTTCCCGCCTAACTCCTGCTGCTTTTCTCCATTCAGCATGCACGTCGTGGCTTCCCCTTCCTCGGGCGGCTGCGCTCGCCCTTGGGGGAGGAGGGCTTTCCGCTCTTCTGGCAGAAAAGCGTCTGGTTGAACCTGACCAGCAGCGCCGCCGCGAGGCATTCTTCAAACGAGTAGTACGGCAGATCTTGATAGGTGTCGTATTTCCTGGTGAACCGTAGTCGCAATGATAGATCAGTGTAGTTGTGGTTCGCCGGCGGCGCATAAGCACGCCATATCGTAGAACTCGATATGGACCGCTTCCTCGCCCGCCGCAAGTTCTTGTTGGTCTTCGACGCCGGGAAGGCGGTGAATGGCCGACGACGATGCTTCCCCAGCTTACCCCACTTCAGCTTCATAGCCCTTACCTCGGACAGAGCCAGTGAGCATCTAGACCTTAGGGAAACCCTCCTCCCCGCATGCAATGCCCCCGCCGACAACGCCAACTTGGGGAAGTTCATGACAGCCGCTATTGGCACCTGCACACCGGCTTTGACAAGGCAAGTCATTGCCTGCCGGATGGGGGCTTGATATTGGAGCGTCGGCGGCGGCGGTGCCATGAGCTACGGCGAGCTTTAGGGTTGGGACTGTGAAGTGGGGAGTGAGACAGGGGAGGAAGACGCGTAGCAGCCTTAATCTGCCCCGTGCCCAAAAAAAATAACAGTTGTCCATGTTGATCTACTTGGGCTTTTACTTCATTTTTCTGGGTCCACTGTCAGTTAGACTGGGATTGCTTTATGGGTAAAGTACTAGATACCTCTACCCCTGGCGACCTCAACCCTAAATCACATTTCCAGTCTCCTTCCTCCCAAACCAGCGGCTGCTGGGGGTTGGCCGCCCCGCCCACAGCGACTGCTCGAACCAACGCCGGCCGGGTGGTGGTGTTCGACCCCCACGGCATCCTGCACGCAGGAATCCCTTCTCAAGGTAAGTGTAGGGTTTTCCTGCCCAATGCTCCGATCTAGTACTAGTTCAAGGGGCGGCACTAGTTCAAGGGGAATGTTCACAAAATATTTCTACTTCTGTAATGATAGTTCAGTAATTTCGTAATTGATATTTCGCAAAAGGAGTGGTTCATATGGTCACTGAGCCTGCTTGATTGTTCTATAATCAGAACCATATGGTTGCTATTGTATTTTAGTCTTTGTTCGGTTCGGTTTGTTGCCAAAATGTTTAAAATGATTGAATGGGTGCTCTTATTCCAGTTTAAATTGTGTTGTACCTCGGACACAACATTGCTCCATTATGCTAAAAGGGGAAATCTAGGACATGCTCTTGGTGGAGCTTTTAGAGGGGAGTCATGGTATGTGATGTAGTATCTTGAAAAAATAGCAACATTGCTCCAGTTTAAATTGTGTTGTATCTCGGACACAACATTGCTCCACTGTTGGAAGCTATGCAATGCTACTGGATATATTGACATGTTCTTGTTGAGATGAATTTTAAATGATAATTGAAAGCTATGTCATGCTCTTGGTGATTTCTATATCAAATATTGCATTCCACATCATGTTTTTTGGTGATTTTTAATTTGTTATTTAGACGAAGAATATAGATGTGATGGGTTATGGGGTGACGGCACCGTGAGTTTGACCTAGAATTCAAAGTTGAGCAAAGGAAATAAAAATAAAATCAAATAATTGGAAAACCAGCGCATGGAGTCATGGTATGTGATGTAGTATCTTGGAAAAATAGAAAACAGGGCATGCCAAGGATTCATAGGCACACTCTTCACAAATTTGGCATGCTTTTGGGAGCTTACGGCACCGTGAGTTTCACCAAGTTTTTCCACATGCTTTTGAAATGGAGGTCAGTTTCCAATGATCATACATAGTTAGGACATATTACGGCACCGTGGTGGAGCTTTTTAATTGCTATTGGAAGCTATGTAAAGCTATTGGGTTTAAAATCATGTTCTAGTATACATATTATAATTGAAAGCTTAGCCATGCTATTGGTTATTTCTATATCAAACATTGCAAGCTACATCATGCTTTTTGGTGATTTATACTCCCTCCGTTTCAAAATATAAGTTGTTTTAGCTTTGTGAAGCAAATGTATCTAGACACTTTTTAGTGTGTATTCGAGTGAACCTACACACTAAAGTATGTCTAAATACATTTGCTTCAGAAAGCTAAAACATCTTATATTTTGAAACGGAGGGAGTAATTGATTATTTATAAGAAGTAAATAGATGTGATGGGTTATGGGGTTTAGGGCTCACGGCACCGTGAGTTTGACCTAGATTTCAAAAGTGAGCAAAAGAAATACAAATAAAATCGAAAAATTGGAGTACATTTTCCAAGCAAGCTCATCCAACATTTTTCCATACATAATCATCCACCTAATTATTAAGGTTAAGACGATCAACATGGCTATTGTAGCCCTTTAGCTTCCAGAATCTCCTAGCTATCTCAAATCCTAGGCGAGCGTCTAAAGCGGCATATTTTAGTTGGTTGAAGCTCAATGGAACTTTTTCCCAACCAAAAATTAGTTCATCTTCATCATCATCATCATCATCTTCTTCTTCTTCTTCTCCCTTCTTCTTGTACTTCTTCTCCTTCTTCTTCTTGTCCTTCTTCTTCTTGTCGTTGTCCCTCTTCTTCTTCTCAAGATGTGTCCCAATAGTAGCATTGGCCAAATCATAGAGAATCGGCGTTAGCTTGCTAGTGGGGTTTGGGACAACTTGTTGAAGATCATACGCGGACGGAATAACAATTCCGTATGGCCTTAGCTTGCGCAGATCGTTGTTGATAGCCGCACCACAAAACTTGATGGTGGTGTCCTTCAAGAAGTCCTTGAGTAGTTGCGGCACGCCATTGGCCTTGCAAATTTGAAAGACCAATATCTCGGACGCCACCGAGAGTTGAAGGATGGCGGTACGTTGAGGGCGCGCGTGAGTGGTGAACTCACAGTCCAAGCCCACGCACTTGACCGGTGCGTCATCGAGGAACCGGCGCTTGACCAAGCGGATCCACTTCTCCACCCTCGAAGCACGGAGAGTCTCCGTGATGGTGAAGTTCATCTCTTCGATGACCACGTAGTAGATCCGAGTCCGGGGCCAAAGTTGCTCCTCCATTGTCGTCGAGGGAGAGAGAGCTCGCGGGTGCCGGCGGTATGTGGTGATGTGTGGGAGAGGTTTTGGGGAAGAAGAGGCTAGGGACATGTTTTGGGGGAAGAAGATGATCAAATATGAGTGCTTTATATAGTGAAAGAGAGAAGATGAGAGGAGCACGCCGGCGTTGATGTGAATGCTGGCGAGTTTCAAGGTCGCCGGCGCCGGTTCCCGATCACAGCGCGCGACTACGAAGCGTCGTCGCTCGAAATGTCGATCGAAATCCGAAGCGTCGTCGATCGATAACTGGCGCGAAGTGGGCGGTTCATTTGAACGGGTCATTGGTCCCGGCTCGTGGAAGGAAGGAAGGTTGTGGTGCTCGAATCATAGTGGAAATTGCTATTGGAAGCTATGTAATGCTATTGGTTATATTGTCATGTTCGTGTTTTAAAATGATAATGAACTGTCCCTCACACAATTACAGGTTACAATGCAACGTCATGAAGCATGCTACGACTGTCCCTCCGACGATGAGAACTGTGTGATTGGGCACAGTCCCAGGACTTACCAGTACCACACCCATCTAGGACCGGCGCTGACAGATGAAGGTAATAACTTATACATGTCTGGTTATAGAATTTGAGAGATAGGACATATATCTCATTCATGAAATAATTCATGTAGGTCCCATCGTTAGGGGTATAAAAGGGGGGGCTCTTGACCTAGCACCTTGGGAGCTAAATAAAATCGTTTATGGAAATGATGTACCAATGTCTTATGTAAGGATAGGACTTCTCAAATTGCTCTCACGGAGGCTTGATAGTGCTAATCCGGTGATCCCTTTGTATGTCTGCTCTATCAAGAAGTCTCTGACAGCTAAAGGGAAGTCAAAGATGGTAAGATTTCATTGTGCACAGTGAATACTAACGTGTTTGCTCAACTGCATGACACCCTAGTATCTATACTATCATATCAGGTATTTTCGAAGCCGTACAGCCAGCTCTATCTCAAGCAGTACCTGGAAGCAGGAGATATTATGGTGCCAGCCTGCGCCAATGACCCGTATGCACCTGAAGGTGAAACTGAGTAGGATGTGCATTACGTCAAGCTTCGGATGGGCAACGATGGTCGTGCCCAGATTACAACTAACTGGAGCACGCTTGTGACCACCTCACGCATGTCCGTTGATGACATGGCTGTGTTCGAGCTTGAACCAGATGAGGAAGTACTGTTTATCCATCTGATGAGTAATGTGCCGATAGGTAAGCCAGTTAAGTGATAACTTGAACTACTAATCTGGTGGTGTATGCATCTGCACCAACTCAACTTGTATGCCAGATATTAAGGGTTTAGTACTAATTCTGATCGGCTGGTTTATGCTATACATTAAGGCTTGAGTTGTAAAACTTCTATGACATGTTATTCTATATGCTATTACGCTATGCATTCTCTTATCTAGATTTTGGATGCCATCTATCTAGTCCGTCTAGCCGCTGGACCAGACAATTTTGTTTCCGTTTGAATACAACTAAGCTTAATTTATAGACATATTGACCATCAGTGCATCACAGAAAGCACAACACGTTGCAATCAGTTAATACAAACAATTCAATTCACAAAATCATGTACGAGTTAAGGCACTTCATCATAACAAGATGGTTTTAGTAAATAGAGTATAAGCATACAGAGAAGAATGCAAGTAATCATAGCCTGCGCAACATATTGGCATATGGTTTAGACTACTAGGTGACACAATAATATAATAACATAATTAACTAACTGATAGCAACTGCGCAACATATATAGGCTACATTTTTTCAACATGAACAGACATAGCCTCCTGCCCCACATTCAAGAAGGTGAAGATGCACACATTCCCTTCTTCTATCGACGCTTTTTGGAGAACCTTAGGCCAGTTTGCTGTCATCTGGGCAACACCGTTGCCCTGATGGGTGAAGCTTACATTATAGAAACCATCTTGCTCACTGCAATATGTTGGAATGGTGCATGGAAGATAGCGGGCGAGGTGGGCATTGCTGTACTTTGCTGAAAAGTACTGGAGTACACGAATATAGTCAGTTTTTGAACACAGATTCATGTGCATGAGAAGATTAAAAGAGTCATGCAGATTATCATTTTTGCCTTCCCACGAAGGACATGTGACTTCTTCATCTCACAGATATAGTATGGAACTGTTGGCCTCAGTTTACCAACCATTGCATTGAGATCGGCAATCTGGCGACCAGTGAGATTGATATTGCTTGCAAACACACAGTGCTTGTCGAATTCCAAGTCACCAGTTATCTTGGGACCTAGAAAGAAATGCACTACTTAGTGATCTTTATCTCCATAAGAATGTATTAAAAGATCATCAGACCCATGTTAGACAGATTCACACCTCTGCGAATGAAGATAGTCTGAGCAGGGCCACGATAGGATGAGAGTGGGCCCGATGTGAGTCTACGTGCCTTGGATTTAGGTGTCTTGGAAGATGAGATAGTCTCACAATCTAGATCAGTACCTTGATATGAAGGGAGGGGGTAATCCCTATTGGTTGTGGCTTTCTTGCATTTGTTGATAGCATAAGAATACTTGATTTTAAATAGCTTGAAATAATCGACAGAACGGTTCTTCCGGCTAGTACAGGCATCAGCCTAAAAATAGAGATTATGCTTATTACAATGTTGTGTAGCACCTAAAAACACAATTGCCAGAAATAGAAATTTGTATAACCTGCACCTTAGTGGCGATATGGTCAATTATTGGGTCCATCTGGAGACTTGCAAGCTTTTCTGAAAGAAATGGGCACATATTTAGTGCAGGCATCTATTTCTTTGGAATAATAAACTATGCTATAATTAGCAGTATGTGCTACTACAATTTGCAATGACAGTACGTCATTCCATATCCAGTATGAAGTGAAATGTACTACCATATCCAGCGACAACTACCCAATAGAGTGCGTACAGAGGTTCCCCAGCCGTGCAGCCCATCCCAAAATTTAAACTTGACATAATTCAGCATACTACATGAATTTCATTGAAATTTAGATGGTTTTTACAAAATACGGCGAAATATGAAATATTCTAAAAGAGGTGGTCTTCGTCGGAGTCCTCGCCGGCGGCGTAGTTCACCGATGCGGCCGATGGTGCTGGCGGTGAATCGTTGGATGGCCCAGCTCCGTCATCGGACAGGTGGCCGGAAACCATCCCGCGGCGGCGACGGTTCTCCTCCTCCGCGCGCTGGCTGCGGTCGCGCTCGGCCTCCTCGAGGGATGAGATGAAGGTGCGGCGCTCCTGCGCTCGCTGCGCCGATGCGTTGAAGGAGGGGAGAGGGTACTGATGCTCGCGGCGCTGGCGCTCCGCCGCCACCTTCGCGAGCCCTACGGCCACGTCCGCCCGGAAGAGGCGTCTCTCATCCTCCGCCATCGCAGCCCTTGCCGCTTCGATGTTGCGGCGGTGGGCGTCGGCGCGGGCGGCAGTATGGTCCTCCGCCAGCCTTGCCGCTGCCGCCCTCCTCTCGGCGGCCATGAGGTCCTGCGCCGCCCGGTCGCGGAGCTGCATCTCGAACGACGCTACGATCGCTCTCTGTTCCGCAGCGGCCTCCTCCGCCTCCGCGTCCGTCGGCAGCTCGGCGAGGAACTCCTCGTCGTCGGAGACCTCCTCCTCCTCGCCCTGCGGCGGAGCTGGGTCCTGCGGCGGCGGCGGCGGTGCTGGTGGCGCGCCGGAACCACCTCGAGGGAGCATGGCGTAGGTTGTCGAGAGACGGCGAGGCATTTTCTACCGTCGGTTGGAGGATGTGAACCTACCGTCGAGGCGACGAGGTATTTATAGCCGGGAACGGGGCGGGAAAACGAAGGAGAAGGGGCGGGAAGCGCGCGACATGGCATTCATTTCCCGCCGATGCGTGCTGCGACGCGACGGCTCGCTGCCCCGCCATTACTGGGCGCGGGAGACAAGACGAGTGGACTAGGAATAGAGCGGCACTTACCAGCCTACCTGCAGCGGAGGAGAGAGGACGGTCTTCTCCGGGGACAGGATTACGGCGCCGCGCAGGGGATTTCGTCGCCGGAGCTGCTAGGGGACGGTTTTCTGCAGCGCTCGCGAGAGGATTTCGGAGAAATGATGCTAACAGTGGGGCCAGGGGAGTGGAGGCAAGGCAAGAGGGAAGGGGAGCCGGATCCTATGACTTTGCAATCCTGACTTTTCCTGACTTTGTGTCACTGACAGGTGGGTCCAGACGTGGTGGGTCCCACTTGTCAGTGACCCAAAGTTAGGGTAGGCTAAGTTAGAGGATCCCGTCTCGAGGGAAGGGGATCCCCTTATTACGTGCCCAGCTCTGCAGTTCAGTGGCTGACAGGTGGGCCCTGCCAGGCGTGGGACCCACATGTCAGTGAAATAAAGTCAGGGGCATGGCAGGGTGGGCGAGGAGGCCACGTTGCCACGCGGCAGCTAACCAGATGGCGGCGGCGGCGGCTGACTCGTTGCAACAGCTGTGTCGATCACGAGTGGGTCCACGAGCGTGGCAGAATAGAACACAAGACTTATTCTTAAAAAACAGAAAATACATAATCATAGGGGAGTTTTCACGAAAAAGCATTAAAATTAGACATCAAACAATAGAATTTTAGATAAGTAAATAAAATTTTAAAACAATAATTATTCTAACAGTACAGGAGCTATATCTTGACGACATGGTGTTGATCCATGGGGTCAGTGGGAATAATCGGTAAAATTGTTTGCACCATACAGAAGGTCACACGTGCACCAACACGAGAATCAAACCATCTAATTTAGTAAACAAATGCAGTGTGCACCAACATGAGAATTCAGATAACATGGGCATCAGTAATGCAACAGCAAAGTCCACATACATTAACATAGTCTTAAACATCTGGGTATGATTGCCCAGATTCCACCATACATAATAAAAACATAGTCTTCAAACATCACACAGTTTTACTCTCCAGGGGGACAACACATACTTAAACTAATATTTTGGAAACAGAACATGAGGGCCAACAGCAGGACCGATAACCGGGATGAGGCCAGTCTTGACGAACTTTTCGAGGAATCTGCCATAGGCGGCATGCTTCGCCATGGTGTGGCCCTTGTGCTTCTGCTTGCTGCCTACGGCAACGCCATTCGCGTGCTGGATCAAGCTCTCTAAGTTCTTGCTGACGACCTTGCCGCAGAATGGACAAGTTAGCTCCCCGTACCTGGTCCGGAAAGGGATCTGCCCACTCTTGAGCCGCTTAAGAACATAGCGGCTCTTGCGGTCCCTGTCGTCCTTGTCGTGGCCCACGTCGTCAGAGTCGTCCTGTGAATTTTGAAATACATAAGAAGTGAGAACAACAGGAGCACAACAAAGATCAAAGGAAATAAGCTGTAAAAAAATAACAATGCTGCCAAAATGATTCTAAATTGTTGCGGTGATAGTACTATCAGAGGCTAGTAATGTTGTGTGACTAATATTTGATGAATCGAGGACACACTATGGAATCATCACATTAATAAGCGAAGCAAATTAGGAAAATGTTAATTATAAATTCCATGCATCAGATCAATCATTTTTTCCCAAATAAAAATCTTGTTATCATAGTCTCTACAATCAAATTAGAGTCAGATCACAATGTGAACAGTACGACGAACAGAGGGGACTACATTATGACATTCAGAATGTAATCTGATAACTACTAACTGATAGATATCATATGAGCAATAACAATATGAATAGTACGACGAACAGAGGGGATCGATCAGAACAGCTCAGAACCTCGGTGCTGTCGTCGGAGGCCTCCTCCTTGAACGGTACTGCTTCTTTGCGGCCTTCTTCAAACAAGTACTCGATGGAGTCACGGTCGTAGCCGGCGCCGGCGTAGTAGTCATCGTCCGGCACGACGATGACTTGGCCTGCATGCTGGTTCTGCAGATCTGCCGCCACAGCCACGGGGTCCTCCATCTCCACTTCGTCGACGGCGCGCCGAGGAGCGGCTGGTGCTCCTGAAGAAGACTTGCCCGCCACCGCGGCGACGACCGCGGGTGCATCGCCAGAGCCTCCGACCGCACTAGACCGCGGCTCGTCTTCGTGAGCGCGCTTCATCTTGCAGATGCACTAAGGAATGAGATTGGTGGTGCGGTGGTAGAGCGGATTGGGGTTTTTCGGCAGATTGGGGAAGAAGTGGCCGGAGAGACGATGAGACCGATGTGTTATATAGATGCTGGCGGTTTGGTTTCCTCTCGTGGACGCGTGGGTGTGGAAGCGTGTAGTCGTGCATGACATGTGGGACCCCCGTCGCTTCGTTTATGAGAAAAGAGTAAATTGGGGAAGCAATTGTTTTGGGATCCAATTGTTTTCCAGGCCGCGAGATCGTGGGATAAATAGTGCGCGACGTGTCGCTGGCACGCCGCGTAAGTAAATGCAGTGTAGCGCTTCGGGGGTGCTTTGAAAGTTGAACCACCCATGTCGCTTCGTTAGAGAAGAGGAAGTTGGGGTAGCAATTGTTTTGCAGGCACGCCACGGTAAATGCCAGTCTAGCGCTTTGGAAATTGAACCAGTCGCTTCGTTTCGTTTCTGAGAGAGCGCTAGACCGACGTGTCACCGCGGGCCCCGGTACGGCGGCCCACTTGTAAGTGAGAGGCTGGTATCGTGGGTAAGGATGTACGTACGTTAACCTACAGGCAGCAATTAAAGAGTCTGGTTCTTGGGCCCCTCGTTGTTTGACTACGGGCCGCAGAGCGACAGTCTGAAAAAGGAGATAGCGTGAAAGGGGTCCGGTCTCGTCTGACTCGCGGAAGGAATAGAGAACAAAATCTTACTCCTACCATTGAAATGCTTCTCATCGAGGTCACCTGCTCCATGAGACAAACGAGTGAGACAAACTAGTCCAGGTTTAGCATCCGAAGCGTGTGGGGACCCACTTGTCTGGGTAAGGTTTGGTCCGACGTGTGTCTTGGGCCCCACTTGTCAATAGTGTTCCGGGCCTTAGTGGGGCCACATGTCATTAGGGTTAGGATTCGTGGCCAGTGCAAATTGTGCGTAGCAGCGGGATGAGAATTGACAGGGCATCGAGATTTGAAAGGCAAGTAAATTGACGAGACACACCGCAGTCTGACAAGGCGTGCTCAAGAGATCTCAGTAGCATCATCATCGCTCACACTACTCTGGCGACTAGTTCTGTAGATCGAGGAGTTCCCTTCCATGGGTAAACAAATGAATAAATGAAGGAAACTCCATAAACCACCAACTACTGCTGCCATATAATGAATATTTTTGCCCTAAATCCTTTTTAATCCAATTTTGCACTGGGGCTACAAGAAATGCACACCAGGAAAATTGGGGAAAAATACAGGGAGGTCCCCTGGGGGTGTGGGACCCTAGAACCAAGACCAAAACATGGTTCCCACCCCACCTAGCAGACATCGATGGCACCGCCGAGTCTGACCTAGATCTCGGAGGGGGACCTGGGGAATTCAGAAAAAAACAAAAAAATGGAAAAACACTGCATGGAGTCATGGTGAGTGATGCACCACCTAGGAAAAATACCAAACATGCCATCCCAAGGGTTCACATGTGGACTCTCTCACAGAGAGGTGCTTCCAGGCAGGAGTTCTCTTGGTCTTCCTTGGCAGATGACCATGGTTTGTGCAAGTTCCACAGCAAACTTTGGAACCATGGTCCCATTTTTGGTGGAGATGTGCATCTTTGCATTCCCAACCACTTTTGCAACTAGTGTTATTCCATTTTCCACATAAAAAATGCATTTACCATTTTCCGGGTGCCCGGAGGGGTCGAAACAGGTGCTTTTTTGTGAAGGGGCCACCAAGTGCAGTGTGCACAACATCACCACTCTATTTTTCATGGGTGGGGGACCTTCCAGGGGTGCCACATCCAGGAGGCTAGGAATTATCTGGGCCTGCTGCCATATAACGATTTTTTTTGCCCTAAATCCTTTTTAATCCAATTTTGCACTGGGGCTACAAGAAATGCACACCAGGAAAATTGGCGAAAAATACAGGGAGGTCCCCTGGGGGTGTGGGACCCTAGAACCAAGACCAATACATGGTTCCCACCCCACCTGGCAGACATCGATGGCACCGCCGAGTCTGACCTAGATCTCGGAGGGGGGCCTGGGGAATTCAGAAAAAATCAAAAAAAATGGAAAAACACTGCATGGAGTCATGGTGAGTGATTTACCACCTAGGAAAAAATACCTGATAAATAGAATAACGCTGCATTTTCCATTTTTCCAGTGGCCGGAGGTGTCAAAACAGGTGTGTGGGCCTTTCAAAAAAACTATATTTAAAAAACACGCCGTGGATCGTCTAACTTCCACACCCTAACTTTCTGACTTTGGGTCACTGAAAGTAGGCCCCACGTGTGGTTGGCCCTACTAATCAGTGACACAAAATGGCTTGATTAAGTGGCGGTTCCTGGCCTAGAGACAGTCAATCAGCTATCCTTCTTATTCTACCTCTTCTTCTACAAAAATCACGGGCATGGTTGCACGCCGGGCGAGGAGATAGATGTACATGTACGGCTAGGCGTGCGCGTCGTGTCGCCGCTTGCTTCGACCCAATGCAGAGTCCCATCGAGTTCAATGCCCAGTCCCATCGTGGCAGTGCGCAGTGAAAAAGCAAGGGGCTACTGCATCCTATTCGTTCGTACCTACGGTGACCCTTCGTCGACAAGGTATCAAGGGCTACGCTTAGATTCAAACGGACGGCCGAGATTGCTTGAGATGGTGCCCAGGAGGCAAGGACACGCTGGTCAGCTGAAGCTGCTCCTTGACCGTGTAGCACTATTCTGCAGAAACCCACTTCCTCTGCTTCCTCCTGCCTTCCTTGCCCCTCCCTCCATTCTACGACGAAGCCATGCCTCCCAAGAAGCGGACCCGACCGGCGTTGAAGACCGATGGGGTCAAGACTAGGGCGGCGGAGAGGAAGGAGTTAACCCGCCGGCAGGCAGATCTCCATGCAAGCAGCCTAATCAGTCAGGCCGAAGCCGTCCTCTCTTTCTGCGCACCAATGGACGAGGTGGACGTTGTCTCCCCCGGGTGGGGTTAGGGTTAACGACGCCTTGATCTTCCGTTTGTTTGTTCTTTCCAACTTCGTAACCTATATCATTTTGTAGGCCCCCAAAATCGACGGATAAGAAGCTGCCCATGAAGACCATGGACCCGTCAATGGACTTCCTGATCAAGCCCGTTCCCCGCCTAAGCAAGGTAATCGCATGCCATCTAGTGTACTTGCTGATCAAGCCCGTTTACCATTGTTCATAACCTGCCTTTCGCAATGCGGCTAGGTGCTACGCATGTAGATCTGTATAGATTCAGTGTATAGATTCACTCATTGTTAACCGTATCTAGTTTACTTTGAAAAACTAAAAATAACTATATATTTGTGAAAAGAGGCAGTATTAGCATTGATCTCTTTTATTGCCTGCCCTAAACTACGGTGCAGGAAGCGAAGGAGAAGATCGAGGCAGATGTGGCCGCACTGAATGTCAAGATACAGAGCCAACTGGCCGAGAAACATTCCCTCGAGCTGCACTGTGCTAGCCTAGGCTCACATTTGGATCAGGAGAAGGAGAAATCACGAACTTTGGCGCATGAGGTTGACAAGCTTACGGCTGCGAAAACTTGCTATCGGGGCATATGGACTACCTTGTGAAGATGCAGGAGCAGATGAAAATGTTGCTGGACAAGGATGGGTTGACCATCAGGACGCTGGAGATGGAAAATCGGAAGCTAAATGCCACGTGCAGCGACCTTCGTGTGCAAATCACCAAGGGCCTCAAAGAGCAGATCAAGCAGAACGAGAGGACCGTGGTAGCTTATGAGGCCAGAGACAAGTCCAGAGATCTCTTGAAGCTGATGACCGAGAGCACTCGCAAAGCAGCCGGTCTGCTCGAGGCTGTTAAGAAGGAGAATATCATGCTGAAAGCCAAGATCAATGAGTCGGAGCGCCTCCAGCAGGATCAGATTGCCTCCAAGTAAGAGGAGATACGATGTAGTCTGCGCGCTACGTTTCATCGTCCTGTATGTCTGAACTTTGTGTTAACTAGCCGGAATCTTATGTTATCTGAATTAGTAGTGAAATGTTAACTGAACTATGATGTTGGCTTAATGCTCTCTCTGTTATATGGAAGCAATTGTTGTAGGTACGCTATTGCTTATAGATAACTTGAAATGCTGAATTACATAGACATAACTTATTCATCTAAAATTTGTTTCAATCTATCTAACTTGTCCTTATTAACTGCTGCTTGCTTCAAGAGATCTGCAATGCAGTTCTCCAGCCTTTTTTTCTCCTCCTTCAGCTGGTCCGTCTGCTTTTCTGCCTTGAGCTTCAGAAAGATCTGAATATCTAGAAGATTTTTCGAAATGGATCCCACCTGCCTATCGATCATTGTTTTCTGGAGTTCTTCGGCCATATTGTTGTTTATTTCTTCGAGCTCCTTCTTATCCTGTGATAGCTTGTAACATTCATCAGCAGCAGCACAAGCATCACTAATTCTCCCAATACTTTCCGATTTATACAACTCCCATAACTTGACCAAACTTTTCTTCAGTGCGTCAGGCCACTCCGGATCAATCCACTCCACTATTCCACACTTCGGACCATCCTAATGATCAGCAGCATAGTATAACAAATATAAGAAACTATGAAATAAAGAGAGAACAACGGTATTCAAACATTCATTTTGCAATATAAATAATCCAAACCTCCTTTGCGCATCCTATAAACCTTTTCCCTGTGTTAGTGCCTTCGAAGGCAACAAATTTCCTTAGTTTCAACCCATGGTCACATGGTGCCTCCCTCTCGATCGCCAAACCATCCCAATCTGGGTCGTAGATGGTCTGTGCCACCTAAAACAAAACCTAAACCTAAATTCCTAACCCCATAAACCAACACGTCGAATAAAAGGAACTCACATTGGTCCGGCAGTAGTCGAAATCGGAGAGAAGGCTGCCGCTGTCGCTGCCGCTGCCGTAGCTTGTATCGTCGCCATCATTACAAGACGGCATGGTGAAGGAAGGAGAGAGGGGGGTAGAACTAGAGGAAGAAGAGAGAGGTGGTAGAGCCGGCGTGCGAGGTAGTGACTCAACGGTCAGTTTGAACATAAATATCTCTTTTCTGCCTACTACCCATGCCTCCTACTACCCATGCCTCGGGATTTCTATTTTCGTGCCCTCAGCAGTTGACGTGTGCCCTCAGCAGTTGATTTCCATTTCTTTTAGGCATTACTTTTCACGGTAAAATGATAAACTATCACGAATTTCGCCACCACACTCCCCTAGCACCTATCTATACACGCCAGAAAGAAGAGACACTAGTTTTCTCTACATTGCTCGCGTTCGTGTCCGACACCGTCAGTCAAAGTGTTGAGGTCGTCGTCGATGTCCTCGACCATTTCTTCTCTTCTTTGCATGGTTTAACGCGTCTAGTTCATATCTATCTAATGCGTCTGGTCTCGCCTCATGCAGTTCTTTGTGGACGTCGATCTCATCTCGGCACCCCGCAGGCCACCACCTCCGTGCCATCGCTGTAGAGCTCCGTTTAAAAATCTAATCATACCCCTGTATTGCCCCCTGTACAGCGTCATGGAGTACAACTACTACCCATGCCTCCTACTACCCATGCCTCAGTGGAAATAAAAAATTTATATGCTTTCAAAAGGAAAACAACACATAAGTTGGCAATTGATTTTGGATAAATCAGGTAAATTATGCAGAACAATGAATGTCCCCTACTAGTTGATATTTTTTATAATATTTGATTTTTAGTTTTTAATATTTCAATTAAGCATAGTTTTACTCTTCAAAATTTGAAATGTATTTTACAAATGTGAATCTACACAGTACAAGGCATGTGGATACACGACATGATTTGTTTGTAATATACTCCCTCCGTTTAGAAATATAAGATGTCTTAGCTTTATGAAGCTAATGTATCTAGACATCTTATATTTGCGAACGGAGGGAGTAATAGAACAAGTGATGTAAACAACGCTTATTATTTCAGCAGTCATTTTATTACAACATCTCAATATCCCAGAAATGAATTTATTACATTCTCGCAACATAGTTCTACAATAAAATTATAAACTGACACTAGTTTTCCGAAAAAGTTTGAGGCAGACAATATGAGATACAACATTTTCTAAGATACAACAGCTTATTGCATGGAGCAACTACAGCACACTCACAAACATTTACAGAGTGATGCAGAATGAAGAAGATGAATCAAATAGTGACTAGAATTGGGTTGCACTTCTCACTGTAACATACCGGCACCTATGAAGCGGGAAGATCAAAACTTCAAGATGACAGGTCTACAGCAGTCTCATCATCTCCAACCATTTCTGAAATTGCAACAACAAAAAATACCTTCTTACTCAATTTCTTCCTTCGGAAAACTTGCATGAGATCGTCATCTTTAACAATGTCGATGAAATCCCTCTTCTTAAAGTGCCACCAACGTAAACGTGCCTGCTGATTAGGGCCCCAAGGACATCTCTGCTTTAGCCGCTCAAGAATCTGGTCAATAGTAACTGTCTTGGGATCTACCATTATTTCCATATGATCGTTCTGCACAGCAAATTCTTGGCCATCATCTAGTACTGCAGTGTAAGGATCCACTTGCAAAGCAATTAGATACATTTGTGAATGGTCAATAGCTGCTAGTTTACAAGCATCCATACCACTGGGAGCACCACCATCTGGATCAACACCTTTGACACCTAACTGTGCTTCTGGTGCATCAACATCATCAACCATAACAAAGAGATCCAAATGACGAGTATCCTTATACTTCTCCCAAATCTGCAACAACTGATGGGAGTGCTCAAGTTGTTCGTACACCTGATTCATGTTCATCCACACAAACTTAGCCTTCTGTTTGGATCCCCAAGGAATCCTAGCGTGAAGAATGGCAACAAGCTGCGAAACAGACACAATCTCACTGCAATTCACATTCATTTGCACAGACTGCGAAGCCACACACCTCTCCAAGCCATAATCTAATCTAGCAATGTACTCATGCACTCGGATATTTATTTTGTATGTGTTCTCTGAATCATCGCTGTCTCAAAAATATTGGGAAACAAAAGATACAAATTAGTTGCTTCTCTCTAATCATACCACAATTTGGGAAAACATAAGACAAAAAGTATGTTTTCTGCTTTTGGATAAATTGGAGCCTTCAGATTTGAACATTATTTGAGATGACTTCCATAAGATAAAAAAACTGGGTTTGCATGTTGGTTGGTTTGATAGAGATTGAGGATTACTTGCATACAAAATAATACCACAATTTCGGAAAGCATATGACAAAAATCAGTCAGTTTCTTCTATACAATTGTTCAGATACTGACGGACAGTTACTCCTGCTGTTCCATAAAACATCTTAGTGCTATCGGGATGTAAGAGAGGGATCTGAAATATTCACCTCTGCTTTCTGGCACTCACAGTCACAGTAGAAGGCCCAATTCCGTTTATCTTTGGGATTTGGTCTTTTCCTCCAAGGCGGTGCCGCGCCAGCGACGCCGGAGGGCTACCGCTTCGATTGCTCTTGGTCGGCGGCGCCACCGCCGTCGGGCAAGCTTTCCGCTTCTCGCTGCTCCCCGCTGCTGGCTTGTTGCAAGATATCTGGCTGCTTTCCTGGCTTGCAGCTCCAGCAATCGCCGCTCCTGGCGGCGATGGTGCCTCTCGTTTCCTGCTGGTAGACATGCGCCGCCGCCGGAGACTACGAACTAGGGGGGGTCTAGGGTTGGAAGGACAAGAAAGGGGATTTGTTCGTATTGAGAGTTGCAGGTGGAGTTGACATACTGTCAACTAACGAGAGAACATAACGGAGACACCTGACAAGCAGGACCCACTCACTCGCCCCATAACGGAGAAATACTGACATGCGGGACCGCAATGGGCCCAAAACGGGAGAAGTCACGCCAATATTTGGTTTGCCTTCATTTCGTCCAGAATGGGCCCTCTGAGGAATTACCTACCCAACTTTTCAAATCGTGTCTATTACAAGCAACAAAGGCACCTGTGAGCCTGTGCCAAGGAACTCGGCGACCGCAAACAAAATATCCCGTATACATGACACACGTTCCCGCGAATTTTTTTAATAATACGATTTTTTTCAGCAATTTCAGAAATACTATTATATTTTAGCATATTTCAAATCTATGGCCTCTTCCTATCCTCCGGACACGATTAGCTCCTATTGAGCACGGCGGACACGATAGGCTGCATGGCTAGTGGTCCTGGTCCGGCCGAGCGTGTGGTCGCGTCGGGCCCACGCGAGAGGGTCTCATCATGCCAGCCGGGCACGACAAGCCCTTGTCGAGGATGGCGGCCGCGACAGGTCGTTTATTCTGCTAACCACACCCCAATGGTGACCCAATGGCCTATTTTTGGCAACGCGCACATGATGACTCATTTTTTCATTATTTTTGAATGTTTTTTTGTAGCGGCTCATATTTCTATGTGTTTTTCTTTAGAGTAATATTCTCAATACATTTGTGAAGTAATATTTAGAGTAATATTCATAGACGGCGTTTGTGCGGAATCGTGTGCGAACTTGATGGCCTCCGCACACGGTAGTAATTTTTAGGGGTCACCGTTAATAGGCTATCAAACACGGTTATTTGTACTTAACCGTTAGGATTAATGTAATTCACAAACTGTGTTTTGCATAGCTTGCCAGTGTGTGTTATTGCATACCAGTACTATTAGTCAGTACTGCAAGAAAATTCTGATTTTATTGTACATCTCATATGCTTGTATTTTCACATATTTTATACATAACATGTACATAAATTTTGACATATATTGAATTCCTAGCAATACGGTCACGTCTTCGTCTTGTGGACAAAGGTTCTGCTGACAATGATGCACCATATCCTGGTGGCAGTCCTTGTTGAACCTTCACTTCAATCTTCAATATTCTCATCTCCTTTGTGAAATATGGGCAACACTTTGCATAACTGAAGACATCGATAAATACCAACTGAAGAACAAATGACGGCGAAAATTTGTATATATGTGATAAAAGTTATACATAAGCAAATCAAAAAATTATCACACACCACATACAAAAATATTCATAGTATATCGTAGGCGTAGAAAATAATAAAGGAAAAACAAAAGGAAATGAAAATAATAGGAAATCGAAAAAGGACAAACATAAAAAGGAGAAAAACAAATCGAACCAAAAAACCTAACTTAAAAAATAAATCAACAGGAAACCTGAAGTCAAACTAGAACTAACCGAAAAGCCACAACAGAAAAACCGAAAAAAGAGACAATTGCCAGGTCGACGTGCCGGACTAAATGAGCCGGCCCATTTCTGCGCTGTGGGTACGGCATAGACGTCGCTACGAGCGGCAAATAGGAAACGTCCTCCTCCTGATATGTTTCACGCACGCGGGCAAGGCCCACGCACCACTCTGGAAGCGCCTAGTATCCATCACAGAACGGCCTAGCACTGTAGTCGAAGTCCACGTAGGCTTGAGTACACGAAATGACTTGCGTAATACAGTACAGAGTAACAGCGACAGTAACTTTTTTAGCGACATGCTTCTAGATCACGTGAAGTCACTCTCCTGGTCATGTTCAAAGCGACACCTCTGGATCTGGATGGGTCGGTGGTCAAAAAAGCTTAGGAAAAGCGGATTCAGTTCGACCAATTGTATTATTCCTCGCGGCCAAACGTACACCGCGTATATGTACATGCTTACTTAGCTTGATAGCAGCCAGTGTACTGAAACTGCTAGGTTGCTTGAAGCATGGGGAAAAAAGCTTGCAGCAAAAGGCAACGCAGGGCAAAAGGTGAGCAATGCAGCCACGAGGGCCGCCTTTCGAAACGTGACGCGATCGACGAGCCATGCACGCGCGCGTATGTGTGGCTGTCACTGTTAGATTTCGAGTCGGCCTATAATCTTGGGCAAAGTTGTGGTGTGTCGACCCATATATAGATAGGCCAACTGCAAACATACCATCTAACTAAGGGCAGCCACAATGTGTAGCTGAAAGTGTTTTTAAAAGAGTTTTTAGCTTTTGAAACAAGTTCTTTATATTGTTGAGATAGTTTTGAAACGGCAAAAACTACGAACCGGAGCAAGTTCGTGCTGCGATGCAAAATTCCGTCCTAAAATAAAATATTATTTCTCCTCCAAGTGTCTACGAGAATAGATTAGGAAACCTACGGTCACTACAGGAACAAACTGCTACGCCGACGGCCAATACCTAAGCCGACGGCTTTTTATCGGGGCCGTCGGCATAGGCCCTGGCCTCGGGCGTGGCCGAAATTTGGCCGTCGGCTTAGATATGCCGTCGGCGTAGATTATTCAGGGGACCTAACCCGACGGCAAAGCCGTCGGGTCAGGTACTTTCATTTTTTGATCGCCTTTTCTGTTTTGCAAAAAATAAAAGAAAATGGAAAAAAAATTCAAAAAACAAAATCCTTTGAGGTGTAGTTATGTTACATGATCTAGTTGTTAGAAAAATTAAGAAACTTGAATTTTGACATATTTTGCAAAAAACTTAAATTAGGAAAATTAAAAACCTGATTTTGGTACTCCGAAAATGGAAAATGCACTTTTTGCTTTAACGGTCAAAGTTTAGTGAAGAAATGACATGTTGCGGATCTGAAAATGATTTTTGCAAAAAATTAGGAGCTCGTTTTATTAGAGCTAAAGGGCAAACCCACCCCGGTTCCAGCGATATCGACATGAGTTTGTGTAAAATTCAAAAAATAACTCTGAAAGTTTGCGCGATGAAATAAGAGCTGATATATGCATCCCAGGTGGTCTATTATTTATGTGGGATATTGTGCCCAGCTTTCCATAAGCCATTTTGGTAGCTGCCTCACAAAAAACCCCGATTTTGGCACTCTGAAAATGGAAAACACACTTTTCATGGGACGAAACGAAAATCAGCCTTTGTGGAGTTCCTAGCCATCCCAAGGGCCACACGCATGTCCGATATGGCCTTGTTTCGACAAACTATGCCATGATCAGGACCAAACCTAGCTCATTTGACCTAAAAGCCATGCAACCTTGAACTTGGTAGGTCATTTTTGTGAAGGGAGTTTCTGGTAAATTGCTTTTATTAAGGTTTGAATTTTTTTCCCACATCTAGGTGATATAAAATGACGCCATGCGAAGGTCTCACATTTTTGCGATTTTTTTTGAATTAGTGATGCCTGATTCTGGACCCGCATGAATATAACAACGCACGAAACTCGCGCTCATGTCCAGGTGGTGTGGAGTGCCGCTTTAACGGGCAAAGTTTAGTGAAGAAATGACATGTTGCGGATCTAAAAATGATTTTTGCAAAAAATTAGGAGCTCGTCTTATTAGAGCTAAAGGGCAAACCCACACCGGTTCCAGCGAAATCGGTATGAGTTTGTGTAAAATTCAAAAAATAACTCTGAAAGTTTGCGCGATGAAACAAGAGCTGATATATGTATCCCAGGTGGTCTATTATTTATGTGGGGTGTTGTGCCCAGCTTTTCGTAAGCCATTTTGGTAGATGCCTCACAAAAAAACCTGATTTCGGCACTCCGAAAATAGAAAAGACACTTTTCATGGGATGAAACGAAAATCGGCCTTTGTGGCGTTGCTTGCCATCCCAAGGGCCACATACATGTCCGATATGGCCTCGTTTCGACAAACTATGCCATGATCAGGACCAAACCTAGCTTATTTGACCTAAAAGCCATGCAACCTCGAACTTGGTAGGTCATTTTTGTGAAGGGACTTTCTAGTAAATTGCTTTTATCAAGGTTTGAATTTTTTTTTCATATCTAGGTGATATAAAATGATGCCACGCAAAGGTTTCGCATTTTTGTGATTTTTTAATTAATTACGTCCGGTTCTAGACCCGTATGAAAACGACTATGCACGAAACTCTCATTCGCGGCCAGGCGATGAAGAGTCCTGCTTTAAAGGTTAAAGTTTAGTGAAAAAATGATGTGTTGTGGATCCAAAAATGATTTCTAATTTTTTTGAATTTATTCATTTTTTAATTTTTTTTGATGTTTTTGATTTTTTAATTGGTTTTATTTTTAATTTTTTGAAAGTTTTTAATTTTTTTTTCCAAATGTTAACAAACACATATACACATGCCCATACATACCTACACACATATAGACATATACATATACATACTTACACACAGTTATATAGACACACATGACTTAAGAGGATTGATATGCTACTAATATCAATAAGGACTTAGTAGTGTAGGTGTAGCTTATTCAAATAGAACTTAGGAGTTAAGCGTGCTGAGCTTGTAGCAATCTGAGGATGGGTGACCGAGTGGGAAGTCATTATTCCAGTGTCATTAGAGAGATAACAAAAAATTGAAAAAAAAATCAAAGAAAATGAAAAAGTACAAAAAAAAAATAAAAAGTTTAATTTTTTTTCAAAAATATGATTTTTTTTGAAAAAACCGAAAATGAGCTGACCCGACGGCCTTACCTGACCCGGCGGCATTTTTTGGCCGTCGGGTTAGCCTACGCCGACGGTAAAAGCTGACCCGACGGCCTTTAGACCTGGCCCGACGCCCGATTATGCCGACGGCACCTGACCCGACGGCATCAGGAAAAAGCCGTCGGGTTAGGCTGACCCGACGGCATTTTTAAGCTAACCCGACGGCCTGTGGCCGTCGGCGTAGCTGTTTCTTCCTGTAGTGGGTGGGAAGAGAGGATGATTTTTTTTTCATGTTGTTTTAATGTGTTGGGACTCACGATATAGGTATTTGGCAATGGCAACGTTATGCAGTGCTTACGAAATTTTACTCTGATGCCAAATTATGCTTTCCGTCAGATTTCGCGATGGCCAAATCCAAACTGTGGGTGTCCTAAGAGAAGCATGCACGTGTTCATGTAGATACACATATTGATGCACAGGCGGACCTAGATGATCCAGTACTAGACTGCCTACTCGTGCCACATCAAATAAAAATTATCTTTTCAGGATGCATACGGTGAAAATTTGTTGTTTTACAAAGACATTTTTTGCCACCTGATGTCTTGGACACACTCCTAGCTACACGTAGATCCTATAATCTAAAACCAACAAATTGTACATGCCTGTGAAATCTGGTTAGGATAGTATGAATGACAATTTGTGAGCCAACTAACATTGATAAATTACTATTAAAGATTGAGCTAGAGTAAGTTAACAAGATATTTGAAAGTATATCTCACTATATATAAACCAAATTTTCGGAAAGTGTTTTTGGCTTCTGGACTCCCAGTGATACCTTTGTATAAAAATAATTAAAAAGCATATTTTTAAAATTCAAAAAATTATGAAAAAATTCTGGACATAGTTAATGATGTAGCCTACAGGAATGCAAAACTTTAATATAAAATTATTTATGTTTTGGGCTACACAAAAATGATAAATTATGATAAGATTTTTATATTTGAAAACATACATACTCCCTCCGACCACTAATACCTGTCTTTGGAGGGAGTAATAGATCTACATGTTTGTCATTTTTGTGCAGCCCCAAAATACAAAGTATTTGAATATAATTCTTTACACATTTGTCGGATAAATAGTTGCAACATCCAATTTTTTTTCAAGATCTTTTGAAACATAGAAATATGATTTTTGAATTTTTTTTAAGCGGGATCACTGGTGCCCATGTGCATCAAATCTTCACTCCCAAATTTTCTATTATTTTATTTAAATCACTCATATGTTTGCTACGCGTCCTCCACCCCTAAGATTTTATTTTTAAATTTTGGAAGCACAAAATATTTTCTCTTGTTTGGTTATAATTACCATGAACATTATGACACACATGGGCTCATTTTCTATTCTTGTTATGTATGATACATAATTATCCTCACAAGTTATAACTTTTATACAAAGAATCTAATGACGTGAATATTCTATGATTAAGTTTTATTCACTAATTTTACAAACAAAACATGGTTCTGTGCTCCCAAAATTGTACCATTGAGTTATATTTGGAAAAAAAATATCTAATGGTATATTTTTTATGATCATTTATCGTATGCTATTTGTCAAAATGAGGATCAAAGTTAGACCATGCAAAACAAGAACATCATGTAATTTATGGACAGAAGGTGTACATACCAATAAAGAATTATTGACCAAAGATTTCTTCTAACGTACTATATATATAAAAATACATACCACATTCTGGGACATAAGGTATGAATGCTTCACATAAATAATTGGAAGTCACTACAGGAAGAAACAGCTACGCCGACGGCCACAGGCCGTCGGGTTAGTTTAAAAATGCCGTCGGGTCAGCCTAACCTGACGGCTTTTTCCTGATGCCGTCGGGTCAGGTGCCGTCGGCATAATCGGGCGTCGGGCCAGGTCTAAAGGCCGTCGGGTCAGCTTTTACCGTCGGCGTAGGCTAACCCGACGGCCAAAAAATGCCGTCGGGTCAGCTCATTTTCGGTTTTTTCAAAAAAATTCAAATTTTTGAAAAAAAATTAAACTTTTTATTTTTTTTGTACTTTTTCATTTTCTTTGATTTTTTTTTCAATTTTTTGTTATCTCTCTAATGACACTGGAATAATGACTTCCCGCTCGGTCACCCATCCTCAGATTGCTACAAGCCCAGCACGCTTAACTCCTAAGTTCTATTTGAATAAGCTACACCTACACTACTAAGTCCTTATTGATATTAGTAGCATATCAATCCTCTTAAGTCATCTGTGTCTATATAACTGTGTGTAAGTATGTATATGTATATGTCTATATGTCTGTAGGTATGTATGGGCTTGTGTATATGTGTTTGTTAACATTTGGAAAAAAAAATTAAAAACTTTCAAAAAATTAAAAATAAAACCATTTTAAAAATCAAAAACGTCAAAAAAATAAAAAAAAATCAATAAATTCAAAAAAAAATTCAAAAAATTTAAAAATCATTTTTGGATCCACACAACATCATTTTTTCACTAAACTTTAACCTTTAAAGCAGGACTCTTCATCGCCTGGCCGCGAATGAGAGTTTCGTGCATAGTCATTTTCATACGGGTCTAGAACCGGACGTAATTAATTAAAAAATCACAAAAATGCGAAACCTTTGCGTGGCATCATTTTATATCACCTAGATATGAAAAAAAATCAAACCTTGATAAAAGCAATTTACTAGAAAGTCCCTTCACAAAAATGACCTACCAAGTTCGAGGTTGCATGGCTTTTAGGTCAAATAAGCTAGGTTTGGTCCTGATCATAGCATAGTTTGTCGAAACGAGGCCATATCGGACATGTGTGTGGCCCTTGGGATGGCAAGCAACGCCACAAAGACCGATTTTCGTTTCATCCCATGAAAAGTGTCTTTTCCATTTTCGAAGTGCCGAAATCAGGTTTTTTTGTGAGGCAGCTACCAAAATGGCTTACGAAAAGCTGGGCACAACACCCCACATAAATAATAGACCACCTGGGATACATATATCAGCTCTTGTTTCATCGCGCAAACTTTCAGAGTTATTTTTTGAATTTTACACAAACTCATACCAATTTCGCTGGAACCGGTGTGGGTTTGCCCTTTAGCTCTAATAAGACGAGCTCCTAATTTTTTGCAAAAATAATTTTCAGATCCGCAACATGTCATTTCTTCACTAAACTTTGCCCGTTAAAGCGGCACTCCACACCGCCTGGCCATGAGCGCGAGTTTCGTGCGTTGTTATATTCATGCAGGTCCAGAATCAGGCATTACTAATTAAAAAAAATCGCAAAAATGTGAGACCTTCGCATGGCGTCATTTTATATCACCTAGATGTGGGAAAAAAATTCAAACCTTGATAAAAGCAATTTACCAGAAACTCCCTTCACAAAAATGACCTACCAAGTTCAAGGTTGCATGGCTTTTAGGTCAAATGAGCTAGGTTTGGTCCTGATTATGGCATAGTTTGTCGAAACAAGGCCATATTGGACATGCGTGTGGCCCTTGGGATGGCTAGGAACTCCACGAAGGCTGATTTTCGTTTCGTCCCATGAAAAGTGTGTTTTCCATTTTCGGAGTGCCAAAATCGGGGTTTTTTGTGAGGCAGCTACCAAAATGGCTTACGGAAAGCTGGGCACAATATCCCACATAAATAATAGACCACCTGGGATGCATATATCAGCTCTTGTTTCATCGCGCAAACTTTCAGAGTTATTTTTTGAATTTTACACAAACTCATGCCGATATCGCTGGAACCTGGGTGGGTTTGCCCTTTAGCTCTAATAAGACGAGCTCCTAATTTTTTGCAAAAATCATTTTCAGATCCGCAACATGTCATTTCTTCACTAAACTTTGCCCGTTAAAGCGGCACTCCACACCGCCTGGCCATGAGCGCGAGTTTCGTGCGTTGTTATATTCATGCGGGTCTAGAATCAGGCATCACTAATTCAAAAAAAATCGCAAAAATGTGAGACCTTCGCATGGCGTCATTTTATATCACCTAGATGTGGGAAAAAAAATTCAAACCTTGATAAAAGCAATTTACCAGAAACTCCCTTCACAAAAATGACCTACCAAGTTCAAGGTTGCATGGCTTTTAGGTCAAATGAGCTAGGTTTGGTCCTGATTATGGCATAGTTTGTCGAAACAAGGCCATATCGGACATGCGTGTGGCCCTTGGGATGGCTAGGAACTCCACGAAGGCTGATTTTCATTTCGTCCCATGAAAAGTGTGTTTTCCATTTTCGGAGTGCCAAAATCGGGGTTTTTTGTGAGGCAGCTACCAAAATGGCTTACGGAAAGCTGGGCACAATATCCCACATAAATAATAGACCACCTGGGATGCATATATCAGCTCTTGTTTCATCGCGCAAACTTTCAGAGTTATTTTTTAAATTTTACCCAAACTCATGCCGATATCGCTGGAACCGGGGTGGGTTTGCCCTTTCGCTCTAATAAGACGAGCTCCTAATTTTTTGCAAAAATCATTTTCAGATCCGCAACATGTCATTTCTTCACTAAACTTTGACCGTTAAAGCAAAAAGTGCATTTTCCATTTTCGGAGTACCAAAATCAGGTTTTTAATTTTCCTAATTTAAGTTTTTTGCAAAATATGTCAAAATTCAAGTTTCTTAATTTTTCTAACAACTAGATCATGTAACATAACTACACCTCAAAGGATATTTTTTTTGATTTTTTTTACCATTTTCTTTTATTTTTTGCAAAACAGAAAAGGCGATCAAAAAATGAAAGTACCTGACCCGACGGCTTTGCCGTCGGGTTAGGTCCTCTGAATAATCTACGCCGACGGCATATCTAAGCCGACGGCCAAATTTCGGCCACGCCCGAGGCCAGGGCCTATGCCGACGGCCCCGATAAAAAGCCGTCGGCTTAGGTATTGGCCGTCGGCGTAGCAGTTTGTTCCTGTAGTGAGTAAAGACAAGGCGAATAACAAACATCCGGGGATCGAATCAAATGACATATGCAATCATGCATTAATTAGCTTCGCCACATCCGAAGACTCTTTCCGCGCGCGTTACTATACTATATATGCATATGGCACCGAACAAACAAACGTGCTTGCAACGGAATGTCACAAGCTTCATCGATCGGCACAGTTTCATTTATATATAGAATTTCTGGAGTATACGTGTAGGAGTCCAGGGCCCGACTAAGTTGCTTCTGGACAACACTCTTGTGAACTTTGTTTTAAAATGTTGCGCATTTAGCTATTTCCAGAGCAAAATACATTGTTTAGTTAATTCCCTATCATGAACTAGCTGTATGCGTTCCTCGAGTGCCCGTGTGCCGTCTTATTCCTGCTGTTTCGTCTAATGAGGTTGTGATTGTCAATCAATTGTGTAGTACAGATACATCACTGCATGCACCAGCTGTACTTAGTCTACGGTATAATAATATTTCAGATGGACGAAATAGTTAGGCGGCACAAATACAAATTAAACCATATATTTATTAGTAGAATGACAGATGGATTGAAAACATGTGGACCACTGATGTTTCCACCGAGCCAACGATTAATGTGTATACTTGTACACGCTAGCTGTTGATGTATTTCTTTTCATTTCGAAAAGGCAAGCTGTTCATGGATTGGACCATATCACGAATCATGTGTGTCTCCAGTGAAGAACTAGTGCATATCCATGCTACTAAAACTGTAGCACTGTGCGTGCATACACTCGCACATCTCATGAAGCTCCAAACCAGCTGTGTGGAACATGCATGCATGTTTGGTAGGAGTACAATCTACTCCCATATACTAAACATGTACTGTATCATATCATCCATCCCATATCCCAAATCGATCAATCATTTCACAATCATGAATATCGTCACCATCAGAGCAGTACTTGATGATGTGCCCTAAGAGATTACATAAAGATCAGTCGCGGTCTCTGAATCCTTCAACAAAATAAAGTAAGAAGAATTAGCTAGGGACGTATTTGCACATGCGTGTGCATAGCGGTGTGGTCCTGTGATGATACGAATACGATCGATCGTAAGGAGAAGAAGCTAAGCAAAACAATTGTAGGTTGGTTGATTGATCAGGGAAAGCAAAGCTAGCCATGGTCCCGCTGCCCTGCCTATCTTTCTACGACCACAAAGCTACCAGAAAGCGGCTCGATCTGCTAACTGCTGTTCCAACCTTCCAATTTATGACAAAAGCGATCTTAATTTATACTCGCGCGCTGCCAGGAAAAGTCAATCATATTCTGGCATGTCACAAGCAATATACAAGAGCAGCAGTTAATCTTGCATACCTAAATGTTGTAGCTAGTTTGGATTTCGAAAGAACAATTTTTATTTTTATTTTCCACAGATCATATAATTAAAAAATAAACACTAAAATCCATTTTAGATGCTAGGATGTCATAAACAGAGTTGCGCAGCAAATATTAAAGGAGTATGATACCTTAGATGACATAGGCCAATTTGAATATCTTACGAACGGCATACATAACATGTAGGAATAAATAAAAATACAGAAATACAATATCATGTGGAACCCCATCTCATTGATTCACAATTTAAATTTCTTACTGCATACAACGAATTCCCTTGTGCATGGTTTAAAGAATTTTTTAGGCGAAAGCTAAGCGCTCTGACGCAAACGGAGTCGATGCATGCATGTGCATATCGTAACCCTCTTAAGGGATCCGTAGTGGATACCTTTTCGCGCTAGGCTCTGGGTGAATACCCTTGACCATATTATTCTTGATGACGATGATACTTTGTGTCGTTATCCTGCTGGGGGCGTCGTTATGGAGCTCTGGTACATCCGGTGTTTTTGGTGGCAAACTCGGTCCTGCTTGTTCTTTTTATATCTTTGATCTGCTATCTAAAAGAATTCATTCACCACCTTGTATTAGTTCGGGCCTTTTGAATCCTGTTTCGCGAAAACATTGAAAACGTGTTTTATTTTCCATTACCTATTTTTTTGAAACGAATTTTCCATTACCTATAATTGGCCGCTCATATATGGACGATTTACAGCGATGGTTTTCTGACGAGTCACCAACACCGCACATTCATGCAAGCAGCTTCAGTCTAGCATCTGTTCAACCACCATCCTTTTCTTCCATTACCTCTTGGAAAGTTACCGGGAGAATCTCTGGTCGGTGATCTAATTCAGGTATGGCCGGCGCAGAGAGAAGACCGAGGGAACAGGACACGATCGGCGGGACAGAGAGGAGAAGGAGCCAAGGAGGAGCATGTGGAGGCGCCCACTCTATCCAGTGATGTACATGCATTCATGGTGGGCTTGCTCTTGCATGCAGACGCACCACAGCTAGCAGCCGGAACCAGGAAGGCACATGCGCACGCATGGTAATTCATGGTGGATGCTTTGCTAGCTAGTTTCCACTACTGGGTCGTCTCGTTAGCTAGGCTGACCAGTCCTGTGAACTGTGTTGGTATAGTAGTCTCGTACATAAAGTTGAACTCTCGCGTGGAAGAAAATTTGACATTCGTGTAAGTGTATCGTATGAGCCAGTAAAGGAAAATTTAAAGTTGACGTGTATCGATGGCTTTGCAGAGTGTTATGTTTTCAAAAGTCACCAAACAGGCACTTGGTAAAAATTCGGCAAACAAAAAACACACAGGAAACCTATATTTTTGCAGAGTGTCACACTCGGCGAATTGTGAACTTTGTCGATTGTTTTTTACAAGAAACTTGGGAAAGGTTTGACCAAATTTTAATTTCAATAAAAGCAACTTCAAAAAATGGAACGTTGCACATTAGTCATTTTATAACCTAGTTTATAGAAATATACTGAACCTGCAGTATGTTAAATTGAGAAAAAGCATTCACAAAAGATGCTATCACACATGCGTTAACTTGGCTTTCTCAGTTCACAAAAAACATTCACAAAAAGTGCTATCACCATGTAGCTTTGTTAGAAATCACCTCTTTTTTTTTTGCATAGATGCATCTTATCACGGCAACCAACATTGCAAAATACAATTACCAATTTTTTTGGTAAGAATAGGTTTTCATTTTATTTGTGTAAAATAGAGCAAAGTGTGTCCTTATTTGTGAAGTAGCTACAAAAATAAGGTGCACAGTGCCACCATTGCATTTTCACCCAAACTAGACCTTATAGATGACCAATTATGGGAGACGAAAATTTATCTCTAATTTTTGCTATACTTAGATTTATTTTTGAATTTCAAACGATTTTACTAAAATTTTAACTGTAAGTATCATAAATATTGGTCCAAATTTTCGGAGAAAATAAGCTGAGGTATCTTGGTAGGATGCTATACATAGTAGATGACCAAACTTTAAAAGTTCCACCCGTTGCACAAATGGCCAAGCGTACAAAATTAAACCGTTTTTTGATTGAACCCAAAGGAACTGTAAATATAAATCAAAAAAGTGGAAAGCTTGCGCATTTAGTCCTTTTATGTGACAAGTTTGCGGGAAAATACCAAATTTTCAATCAGGTAATCTGAGGAAAAAACCTTCTCTAAAAATGCTGTCACGCATGGCTTAACTTTTCTTTCTACCCAAATGACTATTTTGATGGAAAATCCATATGATACTTTTAGATAGCCACCCCATTTTTTTTAACACATGTGCATCCTTTTAGGAAAAACAACATTTCCAAATAGATTTTCCAAGTATTTTTCATAAAACCAGTTTTCCATTTTATTGGTACAAAAAGAGGGCAATATGTGTGCTTTTTTGTGATGCATCTACAAAATATAGGGTACAAAATGCCACATTTAAATTTACATGCAAAGTAGACCTTATAGGATCAGTAGTTATGGGAGATGAAGAATTACCTTGAAATGGAACTTATTTAGATTTAGTTTTGAGTTTCGGGCAATTTTACTCCAATTTAAACCTTAGCTATCATAAATATCGGACCCAAACTTTGAGAGAAAATACGTTGAGCTTCTAATAGGATGCTATCCATTATTCAGGACTAAACGTCAGAATTTCACACCCCACTTGTACAAATAACATAGCCAACCATTTTGAAAATATTTTGAGTTAAACTAGAGGAACATCAAAAAAATTCATAAAAAGGTAATCTTGCGGATTTAGTAATTTTATGTGACCTTGTACAGAGAAAAAACCAAATTTGCATGATGGTAGTTGTAGAAAAAACATCACAAAAAAGCTATCACATATGGCTTAGTGTGGATTTATACTTTTGTTATCATCAACCAACTTTTGCAGACATACATATTTCCATGAAAAACAACATTACCAAATGGAGTTTTCAACTTTTTCATTAAAAATGATTTTTTTCTTTTATTAGTGCAAAAAGACAGCAAAATGTGTTCTTTTTGTAGAGCAGCTACCAAAAATAAGGTGTACAATATCACAATTGGAATTTTCACGGAAAGTAAACCTTATACAATGACCAATCATGGGAGATGAAAATGATCTCATGGGAGTTTAGGAAGGTTTTACTCAAATTTTAAATGTAAATATTGGTCCCTATTTTTGGCGAAAATACGTTCAGGTAACCTCGTAGGATGCTATGCACATTGCTAGACCTATCTTGAAAATTCCACCCCTTGTACAAACGGTGGAGCAAACATATTTGAACTGATTTTGAATTGTAAAAAAAAACTTCAAAAAAATAGAAAAGGGAAACTTGAAATTTTGTCATTTTATGTGGCCTAGTTCCGAGGAAAAAGACACAAAATTTTCAATATGGTAATTTGAGAGAAAAAACTTTTACAAAAATACTATCACGCATGACTTAACTTGGTTTTCTACCTACTAGACCATATTGATTTGTGATGCTTTGTTATAATCACACATTTTTTTGCAGATATGCATATGGCTTTAAAAAATGATTTTCTATTTTATTAGTGCAAAAAGACAGCAAAATGTGTTCTTTTTGCGGAGCAACTTCCAATAATAAGGTGTACAATATCACTGTTGGAGTTTTCATGGAAAGTAAACCTAATACGATGACCAATTATGAGGAGATAAAATTTATCTTGAATTATAGCTATATTCCAAAAAAAAATTAGTTTAGGCCAATTTTAATCAAATTTGAAATGTAGTTGTCAAAAATATTAGTTCATAATTTTTGGAGAACATACGTCGAGGTAACCTGGTAATATGCTATGCACAATGTTGGACCAAACATGAAACTTCCACCCTCCCCTATACAAATGGTGGATCCAACAAATTTTAACCGACTTTGAATAGAACTGAAAAACTTCGAAAACAAAAATAAAAAAATGGAAAAATCGCTTATTTTATCATTTTATGTGACCTAGTTTTGAGGAAAAAAAATTCATCATGGTAATTTGAGAGAAAAAACCTTCGCAATTGCTATTTGGCATGACTTAACTTAGCTTTCTGCCTAGTAGACCATGTTGATTTGTCATACTTTGTTGTAATCACCCCCATTATTTCATGTGCATCTTTTATGACAAACAACATTGCCAAATAATATTTCCAATTTTTTTATAAAAATGATTTTCTATATTATTAGTTCAAAAAGAGAGTAAAACGTGTATTTTTTGTGAACCAACTACCAACAACAAGGTGGATAGTGCTACCATTGAGTTTTTTAGACCTTATATGATGTTTAGTAGGGGAAGATGAAGATTTTTCTCAAATTGTAGAAATATTTACATTTATTATTGAGTCCAGAACCATTTTACTAAAACCAAACTATAGCTATCGTAAGTATATGTCTCGATTTTTGGGACAGAGTATGTCAATGTAGCCTGGTAGAAAGTCATGTACAATGCATGTCCAAAATTCAAATATTTCAGCCCCTTGTTTGAAATCCCATGCGACAGTTTTGACCAAATTTGAATTCAAGGAAAGGTAATTCAATAAGAAAAAAATGGAGAACATGCGCAGTCTTTTGATGTGACTAGTTCTTAGGAAAATATCAAACTTGCAATATGGTAAATTTGATTAAAAAAACATCACAAAAATGCTATCACAATATCACATAGGAGTTAAGTTGGCACTGTACCTAGATGACCATGTTGGTCGCCAAATCCATGTCATACATTATTATAACCAGCTCAATTTATAGAAATATATGCATCTTGTCACGAGAAACAACATTGCCAAATAGGATTTCATACTTTTATTATATAAATAATATTCCATTTTATTAGTGTAAAAAGAGAGCAAAACTTGTTCTTTTTTATGAAGCAGCTACAAAAAAGGTGCACAACTATGGGAGGTGAAGATTTATCGTCAAATGTATCTATATGTAGATTTATTTACGAGTTTGGGCATTTTAGTCAAATATGAATTATATGTATCATAAATATTGGTCCAGAATTTTGAGAAAATGCGTCCATGTACCCTCGTAGGATACTATGCACAATATAGGACCAAACTTCGAATTTTCACCCCCTTATACCAATGGCAGAGCAAACAAATTTGTACCAACTTTAAATTAACCTAAAAATTAAAAATATTTTTGAAATGCATGTTTATCATTTTTCTTGCAACTATTATACATTTTTTTATTTTATCTAAGTTTATTTTATATTTTTTTAATATAGCAAATGTTTGCAGTGTGTTTCTTCGAGAGACACTTGGAAAAGATGCTACTTCCTGGTTAGTCAAAATCAGACTCACATGGATCACGCCTCGCCATAGTTAGATTTTATGAGAAACAACTAACACACGACCTCTCCCATCAATTTATAGTCTCCCCCACCACTCACCTATCCCACACAGCGGCGCCTACCCCCGCGGCTAACCTACCTACCTCTCTGCTGCGAGGACTTTACATGAGTTGTACTCCTCTCAACGATCTTCACCTATGTGTCTCTCGCCGACCTCTGGCTACGCACCGTCCTCCATATCCTTTGAGATCCTACCCACGGTGGAGTGTGACACAAGGATACTACCATTGCCTATCCCCTCCAAGAGCTTCTTCACAGATACTTCACGCAACATGCCAAGAGCTTGGACAAAGTATCCACCATGATGTCAGAGTCATTGAGATGGGTGTTGAGCATGTTCTAGAACCCATGTTATCCTCTGCTCTAGCCCGTCTTTGGCGTAGCCGTCCTCCGAGAACCCCCAGCCAACTGTATATTCCTCCACACTGTCCTACCATGTGGCAGCCCCCGGCCCATTGGCAACATTGACGCCTTCTTTCAGTTTGTTCTAGAACCCATGTTATCCTCTGCTCAACCAGTTTGCCGAGTGTAACACTCGACGAAGAGATTATTTTTTGCCTTTTGCAACATCCATTATTTGATTTTTTTCCAAGTGCTAACCTTTGTCAAATATCACAATAAAACACGTACTCAACATTTTTTTGCCCAGTCCCAAGAAATAAACACTCGGCATGACCTTCTGACGTGGACTAACCCAAGTTGGCTTTATAGAGTGGAACGCTCGGTAAATTCTTTGCTAAGTATTTTTCATCTTTTGTAAATTATATTTGAGACATTAATGAATCAATACAATATTTATATTTTGATTGCTCACTTGCAAAAAGTATTAGGAACATTCTATATATAAACTATTTTTAATTGGTAATGAGGGCTGATGACCCACAAGTATAGGGGATCGCAACAGTCTTCGAGGGAAGTAAAACCCAAATTTATTGATTCAACACAAGGGGAGCCAAAGAATATTTATAAGCCTTAACAGATGAGTTGTCAATTCAGCTGCACCTGGAAACAGACTTGCTCGCAGCGGTTTATCAGTAGCAACAGTTTTATAGTGGTGACAGTAGTAAAATAGTAGCAACAATAATAAAGTAAAGACGGTAATAATAGCAATAATAAACAGTAGGATTAAATATTGTAGGCATAGCGATAGATGTATGGGTGTTGCATAGATAAGATAATTCATGAAATCAGTGAGATATGGGCAATTGCAGATAAATAAAGATAAAGCATCCTAGTACTAAACAACCATAGGAATGTGTTCCATAAATAGTCGTACGTGCTCGCAATGAGAAACTTGCACGACATTTTTTGTCCTACCAGCCTGTTTGCAGCAGGGCCTCAATAGAATCTACTGGTAATTAAGGTACTCCTTTTAATAAAATACCGGAGCAAAGCATTAATACTCGGTGAACACATGTGATCCTCACATCATAGCCATCCCCTCCGGTTATCCCAATTGCTGTCACTTTGGGGCCTCGGGTTCCGGACAATGATATGTGTAAACAACTTGCACGTAAGATCATAAACAACAAGTATCATCATAAAACAAAAAACAATAAAAAGTTCAGATCTGAGATCATGGCACTCGGGCCCAAAGTGATAAGCATTAAGCACAACAAGTTACAACAATGTCATAAGCACTAACAATAGATATTAGGCACTATGCCCTAACAATCTCATAGCAAATTAAATGAATGATCTCATCCAATCCCTACCATCCTCTTCGCCTACAGCGGGAATTACTCACACATGGATGGGGGAGTCATGGATGGTTGATGGAGAGACGTCGGTGATGATGGTGATGAAGATCTCCTACAAATCCCCGTCCCAGCAGGGTGCCATAACGGAGTTTCTAGTTCCGAATCGCGGTTTCTGATGGTGGCGCCGCAGCGGAAGTCTATCTGGGAAAAACGCCTAACCCCCGCTTCTTTCAGGTCGGAGGGTATATATAGGCGGAAGAAGGTGTCGAGGCGATGGCCGAGGTGGCCTCACCACAGGTGGACACGGCCAGGCCTAGGCCACGCCCCCTGGTGGTGAGCCTGGCTCCCAGCCCCTCTCCGTCTCATCTTCTGGCTTCGTGGGTCTTCTGGTAAAATAGGAATTTTGCAGTATTTTTCGAGATGTTTCCTGAAAGTCGGATTTCTGCACAAAAACAAGACATCAGGGCAATTCTGCTGAAAACTGCGTTAGTCCGTGTTAGTTGTATTCAAAACACACAAATTAGGGGAGAAACAATAGCAAAAGTATTCGGGAAAGTAGATACGTTTTGGACGTATCAACTCCCCCCAAGCTTAGCTATTTGCTTGTCCTCAAGCAATTCAGTTAACAACTGAGAGCGATAAAAGAAACTTTCACGAACACATTTGCTTCATAAGATGTATATATTCTCACTATATGATCAAGTTGAAAGATCATGTCGAGCCCCATGTGTGGTTTTGGTAATTAATGACAATCCCTATGGACTAATGGTTGCATTGAGTTATATGTGTAGGACTTGTCCATAGACAATGCTTGAACCATTTGTTGGATTCAAGGTTGTAAGAAGAAGATTATGTGTTGACCAAGGTGTTATTCAAGAAGTGATCCAAAGATTGGTCTTAAGGGACTTGAGCTTATGTCAAGTGTGTCTTGAAGAATAAGATTGAGTGAGATCTCATGTGTATCCTCAAGACACCATCAATATGGAGAAAGAAGAATTGGCTCGAGGATTGATCAAGTCAAAGCGCAAGTTCAAGATGAGCAACTAGAAGAGAACATATGCTTGAAGCTTGCCATCTATATTGTGATCATGGATATGTGAAGATATGCTTAAAGAGAGTCTCTTCCATAGTAGAGTATGGGGGAGCAATCCGCAAGACTTCACCAAGCAAGCTCAATCAAAAAAGGTGGTCCAACTTGAGAAGATCAAGATCGTCATTATCCACCTCAAGTGGAATGCTCAAGGCAAAGGTATGATATTGATAGGGTTTCTTTCTTACCGGTCTTATGGTGTTAGTTGTGAGACCGGGTTATAGGATCGGTAGCCATACTATCAAGAGGGGCTCTCGAGTGAGTAACTTAATCGTATCGTTCGGAGAGAGCTCAAACCTTTGCATACTTGGCATCATCTTTCTTGGTTCTTATTTGGGTTTTATCCATGTGATGTTTTAGAGCTTGTGGTTATTTCCATGACAAGCTCTAGCTCATCAAAAATGGAATTCGTATGGAACACTTCTTGCGTTTTTTATGTTTGGAGGTTTTATCGGCTTGTCTTCGAAGAGAGGTCAAGCCTTTCATCATTTGGTTTTATCCTACTTGGTTGGACTATGATGTTTCTCTGCATAAAGTTGTAGAGCTTGTTGTTGTGATTCCAACGAGCCCAAGATCATCAAAAACGGAGTCCGGATGCTCAAGTTATTGCCGTTTTCGTTTTGGTGTTTCTGCCAGTTTCAGGAGGGGCGGCTTTAGCCGGCCCAGGGCCGGAAATAGCCGGACCGGGGCGCTCGATTGCCTCTCTGTTTCAGTCCGGATTTTTGTCCGGCTTTAGCCGGTCTGGCCGGCTTTAGCCGGTGTTAAGTCCGGTTTTAGCCGGTCTAAATGGCTGTAACGGTCATATTTCGTGGGGAGGACCTATAAAAGGACCCCCCTTCTTCCCCAAGGGCTGGTAGCTCGGTTTTTCCTCTCTTTCTCTCTCTCCCACCATTGTTGACCTTGGAAAGCTTGCCCCTCTCTCAATCCCTCCCATGATTCTTGCATATCGGAAAAGTGAGAGGAGATCTAGATCTATATTTCCACCAATCAATCTCTCCTCTAAGTGAGGGGAACATAGTGGATCTAGATCTTAGAGTTCTTTGTGGATTTTCTTTGTTCTTCCTCTCATATCTCTCCATAGCATTAGTTGCTTTGGTAGGATTTGAGTGAGAAGGATTTGAGCACCTTGTGTGCTCTTGCCATTGCATAAGTTGCATCGGTTTGAGTTCTCCCCGGAGATTCGAGTAAGTGAAAGTTTGTGAGCTTATTACTCTTGGGTTCTTGGAACCCTAGACGGCTTTGTGGCTTTGTGGTGCCTTTGTGGCTATTCTTGGGAGCCTCCAATTAAGTTGTGGATGCATGCCCCAAGCTTTGTGTAAAGGCCTGGTTCCGCCTTGAGGAACCCCTTAGTGGAAGAGTGAGCTAGGCCTTTGTGGCGCAAGCTCACACCGGAGAATAGGGTGAGGCCTTTGTGGCGTTGGTTAGGCCTTTGTGGCGATACCACACCCCTCCAATGAGACGTACTCCCTTTCAAGGGAGGAACTCAGGAATACATCATCGTCTCCACGTGCCTCGGTTATTTCTATACCCGAGCTCTTTACTTATGCACTTTATATTGTGATAGCCTTCGTGCTTGAAGTCATATATCTTGCTATCACCTTGTTACTTGTATTGCTTAGCATAAGTTGTTGGTGCACATAGGTGAGCCTAGTTTATTTAGGTTTTATGTGCTTGACAAAATAAACGCTAGTTTAATTCTGCTTTTGTTTAAGCCATTCGTAAAATTTGATATCGCCTATTCACCCCCCTCTAGGCGACATCTGTGTCCTTTCACAAGTACTCAGGCAATTCATAATAAGGAATATGCAACTAATGTTACCTCATAGTCAAGCAAGCTATGAAAGAGTGCCAATGCACTAATAACAAGCAACATGAACATAAGAAGCTACAAGATTGTAATGTTCATAAAATGATATGGAAGAGTGGTATCCCGCTTGCCTTTATTTGTGGAGCAAAACATAAATGTTGAGGCACCTCTGAAGTTCAAGAGAAGACTAGAAGTAAAAAAATATCAAAGACACAAGCATCAAAGTTATACCACAATTAACCGTGTTCTGGGACAAGCACATTACACTAAGAATAACAGCTATGCTCTCAAGAAGGTGCTTAAAGTTAGAAGATGAAGACTCAACATAAAAGTAAAAGAAAGGCCCTTCGCAGAGGGAAGCAGTGATTTAACATGTGCTAGAGCTTTTCATTTATAAATAAGAGATAAAAATTTATTTTGAGAGGTGGTTGTTTCATGTCAACGACTGGCAATGGGGACTTGCTATATTCCATACTAAACAAGTGACAGCGGTTCCGAGTTCTTTGAAAATTTGGCACATTGGTGCTCTTTTATAAAGCTTTGGCACTCCTCCCCACTTTTTCTTTTCTCAAACCATGGCTAACCGATTCTATCGGGTGCTCACCAACTTTCACATACCATGGAGGAGTGCCTTTTTTAGATTTAGATTACAATGGTCTGACCAGCTCCCTTGCAAAATTAATGATGAGCAGATGAAGCTGCCTAGTCGAGGGGTACTAAATTTAATATGGAAGATAGCAATTCCGACCACTACGTCCTCATGAGCTAAAAACAGTGGCACAAAATGAGAAGTAGTTGAAAGTTTTGAAAGGTAGCACATGAAAATTTACTTGGAATGGCTTGCAAATACCATGCATAGGAATTTATAGTGGACTCTTTGGGGTTACTTGGTTTTTAGGAGTTGGATGCACGAGAAGTATTCCCTCTCAGTACAAGTGAAGGCTAGCAAATACTGGGAAGCGACAATCAAGAGAGCAATAACTGTCATAATCATGCTTGCGACAAAACAAAATTAATATAGGCATAAAAATGATACAAGAACTCTGAGGCAAAGTAAATCATCGAGGCTTAATTGAATTTTTGTTCAGTCATATGCATGCTTGAGCATGTGCCAAGTCGATTCAAATGAAACTTTCAGAGGAGGATACCACAATATCATACCATATTATGAATAAAACAATGCAAGCAAGCGTCTACATGACATGCTACAAACTATTAGTAAATTGGAACTAATCATATGAGAGCAAGAACTTTAAAGCCTCCATTAGATAACATATACCTTACATGAACCGACTAAGCATGTCCACATAGATGAGTATATGTACAAAAATGAAAACAAATAGAGTTCATACCAGCCTCTTACCACATTTCGGATTGTCATATGTCATCATTATTGCCTTTCACTTGTGTGGCTTGAATAATATGAAGTGAATACCAAGCTCCAATGGAGTCACGGGAGACTGAACTCTGAAACAAACTTTACAAAACCAAAGAAGAACAACAAATATTTTTGGGTTTTCGAATTTTGAAACAAGAACGAAAGGAAACAGCAAACAAAGCAAAATATTTTTGGATTTTTCAAATATCAAACCAAAACAGCAAGTAAAGCAAACCAAAGCTAGAAAACTAAAAAGGCAAAAAAAGAGAAACAACGAAAATATTTTTGGTCTTTTTGTGTTTTAGAAAGTAGAAATAAGAACGAGAACAATAAAGAAAACAAAGCGAAACATGGATATACAAAGTACCGACAAAATATGATATGTAGATGAGTGTATCATCGGCGTACCTCCCCCCAAGCTTAGGCTTTTGGCCTAAGTGGAGATCAACCCTGTCTCCGGTAAATGCCCCATGCTGGTGGTTCATCATTGGCTTAGTCATAGCCTGGCCCTTGTGAAGATGAAGCAGATGGTGTATAATCATAATAAGGCTGCTGGTATGGAAACTCCGCAATGTTGGAGCGCTGGGCCGACTCCTCGGTCGCCTCTCCATCGTGCATGGGCGGCGGGTGCTCCTCTATATACGCGTCGAGCTCATCCTCCGTGAGTGACCATCCATTCCTATGATCAAGGTTAAACAAAAGAGGTGCAGGCAAATGGACTGATCGATTAGTCTTCACTACCTTCCAGGTAGATTTCTTGAAGAAGGTTATCTCAAACGTCAAGTTATTCAAACAGGCATGAGGAGAAACAAACTTATGATGTAACATAGAATTAAAATCAAGCCTCTCTACGGGGAACTGAAGGTCTAAAATATGAGGCACTACACCATGCAAAGCTAATAAGCGTGAAGCAATAAGCCCTCCACAGATTCCCCTTCTCACGGTTAGCATCAAGACGGAAAGCTATTAAAGCCCCCAAATTGTAAGTCCTATCACGTCTCAAAGCAGCAGCAATAAAAGCTAGATCATAGGAGGATAACTTACTTGCAACTTTCCTAGCAAGAACACACTTGGTAATAAAGTAGGCTAAATATCAAATGGATGGGAAATGAATATTCCGAATTTTACCATTCTCTCATGTGAAGCTTCTTCCTTGACAAATCTCCTCATATAGGTCCATCAATGGACTGGGTCGCTACTTCATCTTTTCACGCGATCCCCATTGTGGTACTCTAATGGCTGCATAGAAAACATCAAAGGGCAAGTCCACAGATTTATTGTAAATTTTATAATGAACCATGGGGTTAGATGTGGACCAACTGAATCTAAAATCATGTACCACAGACATTGTTAGTTTAGCATATTGGGGAGGTTCACCATCAATAAAATGTTCCAATCCTACATTAGAAATTAGAGTTTGGAAGTCCTGCAGGATTCTAGCAGCATTCATGAACTCTAAGCATGGATAGATTGAGGGAAAGACCCGCTCTTCACGGTGAACTCTCATGAGCTCATGCACTTCTAGTTCATGTTGAAAGAGTTGGTATGCATTCTCCTTCATTTCCGAAATTTTTAACAAACCTCATAAAAAATGATTTTGAGACAAACAAATGTAGGAAACTACTATAGGGAGTTACAAGAGGGCTAACATGCATCAAAATAACATTTCTAAGCAATAGAACAAGCATGCAAACTCATTTCACATGTCACCTATAGAGCTAAAATACTCAAGAAATACTCCAATAAACATAATTCTACTTGGACAATCGAAGGAGTCACATACCGGAGAACAATTACTCCAAATCTCAGCAGCAAAGATGGGATGAGCAAGGAGATCGAAAAATCGCGATGGAGAGCAGCAAGAACACGGGTTTGAGCTAGGGTGTTGAGAGATTTCAGGAGAGAGAAGGAAGTGAGGATGAAGAGATAAGTGAGAGGCCAGGGGGCCCCCTCACCATAGGTGGGCGCGGCCAGGCTTGGGCCACGCCCCCTGGTGGTGAGGTGGCATGGTGGGTCCCCTGGGATCTCCTAGGTGCCTCTCTACCCCATTTTCGACATAAAAATTTAAAAAGATTTTTCTGGAATTTTTCGAGAAACTTTATTTTCGAGGATTTTTCAGAAAATGATAAGAGAATAAAACTCGGGAAAACGAAGATGGAACGATAGAAAGCAAATCCAACCAAACCTTACAGCAGCTCTAAGATATTCTAACATGAAACTAAACAGCGGAAACAAAAATGAACAAGGTAGAAACAAAAGTAAATGCGGTGAAAACATAGTTTTGTTCATTTGAAAACTTCTTTGTTAACAAGGTTGATCAGGTCTTGTTACCAAACCACTTTTCTATGAAGAAAAACTTTGCATTTCACTAAATGATTATGTTACCTCAACCTTGATAGGCATAGTCCCAATCATAACAATTTGATATTCTTCTTTGGGCTCTGGCTCTGAACAAATAATTTGACCAACTCTGATGGTCTCAATATTCTTGATTGAATTTAGAACATATTTTCTATCAATCTTCTTGGAAAAATACACCGTGTGCTCTTTATCATTGACATTAAAAGTTACTTTTCCTTGATTGCAATCAATAACAACACCTGCAGTGTTTAGAAAAGGTCTCCCAAGAATAATAGACATATTGTCGTCTTCCGGCATTTCCAACACAACAAAGTCAGTCAATATCAAACAATTATTAGCAACTTGAACAGGAACGTTCTCGCATATACCAATAGGAATAGTAGTAGACTTATCAGCCATTTGCAAAGATATATCAGTTGATATAAACTTTTCTAAATCAAGTCTCTTGTAGAGAGTAAAAGGCATGACACTAACTCCGGCTCCCAAATCACATAAAGCAGTTCTAACATAGTTATTTTTAATAGAGCAAGGAATAGTCGGTATACCTGGAGCTCCAAGCTTCTCTGGAACTTTACCATCAAAAGAGTAATTAGCAAGTAAAGTGGAAATTTCCTCACTAGGAATCTTCCTTTTGTTAGTAACAATATCTTTCATATACTTTGAATAAGGAGGCATTTTAATAGCATCAGTCAAAGGAATTTGCAAAAATAAAGGTCTCATCCATTCACAAACCCTATTGTAGTGTTCTTCTTCCTTGGATTTGTGTTTCTTACCATGAAAAGGTATTGGTTTCTGCACCCAAGGTTCTCTCTCATTACCATGCTTCTTGGCAATGAAGTCTTCCTTAGTGTACTTTGCATTCTTAGCAAACTTTTCTGGTTCCTCTTCAACTTCTTCTTTATCAGAAGCATTACCACTCTCGGTTTCAGCATCAGAAATAGAAACACTATTGGGATCCTTACCGGTTTCAGAAGATTCCGCAACTGCTTTGTGCTTCTTCTTCTTCTTCTTGGAAGGATTACCATCACTTGTAGCACGTTGAGAATCCTGCTCGATTCTCTTTGGATGCCCTTCAGGATATAAGGGATCTTGAGTAGTAGCACCACCTCTAGTGCGTATTTCACACGCTTGTTTTTCTCTTGCGGCATTAACTAGCAAATCTTTTTGCACCTTGGTAAGCTGATCAATTTGAGTTTGAACCATTTGAAAATGTTTAACAAGCATCTTCACATCATTGGAGGTTCTCTCCACAATATCCTGCAACTTGTTAATAGCTCTAGAATTTCCCAACAAATGATTCTGCACTCTCTTATTAAAATTATCTTGCTTAACAATAAAATTATCAAACTCATCTAAGCATTGATCAGAAGGTTTAGAGTAAGGAATATCTGTATTATCAAAGTGTTGGAGAGAGTGTATCTCAATAGTAGATGAGCGAGGGATTGGCTTACATAATTCTTCTATAGGTGGTAGATTCTTCACGTCTTCGGATTTAATACCCTTCTCCTTAAGAGATTTCTTGGCTTCACTCATCACTTCATCATTTAGTTCAATCATCCCTCTCTTCTTTGGTGTCGGCGTTAGCATTGGTGCCGGTGTTGGTTTTGGCGTTGGTGTTGGTGCTGGTGTTGACTCAGCCATAGTCCAATCATCATAATTCCGGCTTATTTTAGCTATTAATTCTTCAGCTTCAGCTGGAGTCTTTTTCCTGAAAACACCACCAGCACAACTATCCAAGTATGTCTTAGATTCAATAGTTAGTCCATTATAAAATATATCAAGGAGTTCATTTTTAGGTAATGGCTCTCCAGGCAGTACTCTAATTAAAGAGCAAAACCTTCCCCATGATTCCGGTAGTTTCTCTCTTTTTACATGCTCAAAGTCAAATATTTTCTGCAAAGCAGCATGTTGAGCACTAGCAGGAAAATATTTCTGAAAGAAAGTGTTAACCAAAGCAATAGGACTATCAATAGATCTAGGAGACAAATTATGAAACCAAGCTTTAGTTGCACCTTTCAATGAAAAAGGGAAAATCTTAGCAACAAAGTACATACGCAACCTAGTATCATCAGAAAACAAATTACTCAAAGAAGAAAGCAGCTCATTCATATGCTCCATAGCACTCTTACTTTTAGTGCCACAAAAAGGTTCTTTCTCAACAATAGATATGTAAGATAAATCAAAAGAGAAATCATAGTCCTTATCACTAATATGTATGGAAGAAGCAGCAAACTTAGCATCAGGAGATAACTTGTATCTAACAACACGTCTTGCATAAAGATCTCTAATAGCATCAGCATCACTAGTAGTATGAGATTCTGATACGTCCAAAACGTATCTACTTTCCGGAACACTTTTGCTATTGTTTCTCCTCTAATTTGTGTGTTTTGAATACAACTAACACGGACTGACGCTATTTTCAGCAGAATTGCTCTGGTGTCTCGTTTTTGTGCAGAAATCCAACTTTCAGTAAAAATTCGGGAAAAATCATCAAAAATCCTATTTCACCAGAAGACCCGCGGAGCCAGAAGACGGGACGGAGAGGAGGCTCGAGGGGCCCTCACACACAGGTGGCGCGGCCCAGCCCTGGCCGTGCCGCCCTAGCGTGAGGAGGCCCCAGCAGCCCTCTCGACCTCCCCTCTCGCCTACATATACCCCCTGACATAATAATATCGGGGATATGGCGTTTTTCCCAGATAGACTTCCGCTGCGCCGCCGCCATCAGAAACCGCGATTCTAAACCAGAAACTCCGTTCTGGCACCCTGCCGGGACAGGGATTCGGAGGAGATCTTCATCACCATCATCACCGACGCTCCTCCATCGACCATCCATGACTCCCCCATCTATGTGTGAGTAATTCCCCCGCTGTAGGTGAGGGGATGGTAGGGATTGGATGAGATCATTCATGTAATTTGATATGAGATTGTTAGGGCATAGTGCCTAGTATCTTTATTTAGTGCCTATGACATTGTTGCAACTTGTTGTGCTTAATGCTTGTTACTTTGGGCCCGACTGCCATGATTTCAGATCTGAACATGTTATTATTTCTATGATGATACTTGTTATTTATGGTCTTACATACAAGTTGTTTACACATATTGTTGTCCGGAACCCGAGGCCCCAAAGTGACAGAAATTGGGATAACCGGAGGGGATGGCTATGATGTGAGGATCACATGTGTTCACCGAGTGCTAATGCTTTGCTCCGGTACTTTATTAAAAGGAGTACCTTAATTACCAGTAGTTTCCCTTGAGGCCCTGCTGCAACAGGCTGGTAGGACAAAAGATGTTGTGCAAGTTTCTCCTTGTGAGAACGTACGACTATATACGGAACACATGCCTATGATTGTTTGTACTAGGATGCTTTATCATTATTTATCTGCAATGCCCATGTCTCATTGATTTCATGAATTATCTTATCCATGCAACGCCTGTAATCCATCCCTATGCCTACAGTATCTGTTCCTACTATTTACTACTATTACTATTACCGCTGCTATTGTACTACTACTGTTACTGTTTCACTACTGTCACCACTATAAAATTGTTGCCACTGATAAACCACTGCGAGCAAGACTGTTTCTAGGTCCATCTGAATTGACAACTCATCTGTTAAGGCTTACATATATTCTTTGGCTCCCCTTGTGTCGAATCAATAAATTTGGGTAATACTTTCCTCGAAGACTGTTGCGATCCCCTATACTTGTGGGTCATCAGATTCATAAATAAAATCGTCATCTAACTTAACATAAGCATCATCAACATCGTCACTAGGGCATTCCCTAGACTCAGGTGAACTAGCAGGCGTAACAGTAGTGTTCCCTATTTGCTTAGCTCTAGCAATTATAGCATCTAAAAAGGAACCTAACGAACCACTCTCATCAAGCACAGTAGAAGCATCATCAAAACTATCACTAGCATTTTCAAACTCAGCAGAAGAAGTAGCATGTGCATATGGTGGTGTAAGCAACTTACTCATAACAGATGGCGAATCAAGAGCAACAGAGGTATTCAGAGTTGTACCTCTTCTTGTAGTGGATGGCAATATAGGAAATTTTCCATCACGAGGTTTTCCCATGATGAATGGATTGTAGCGAACAATATGAATCCCAAGTGAACTTACAAATAAAGCTATGCTCCCCGGCAATGGCGCCAGAAAATAGTCTTGATGACCCACAAGTATAGGGGATCGCAACAGTCTTTGAGGGAAGTAAAACCCAAATTTATTGATTCGACACAAGGGGAGCCAAAGAATATTTATAAGCCTTAACAGATGAGTTGTCAATTCAGCTGCACCTGGAAATAGACTTGCTCGCAGCGGTTTATCAGTAGCAACAGTTTTATAGTGGTGATAGTAGTAAAATAGTAGCAACAATAATAAAGTAAAGACGGTAATAATAGCAATAGTAAACAGTAGGATTAAATACTGTAGGCATAGAGATTGATGTACGGGCGTTGCATGGATAAGATAATTCATGAAATTAGTGAGACATGTGCAATTGCAGATAAATAAAGATAAAGCATCCTAGTAGTAAACAATCATAGGCATGTGTTCCGTAAATAGTCGTACGTGCTCGTAATGAGAAACTTGCACGACATCTTTTGTCCTATCAGCCTATTTGCAGCAGGGCCTCAAGGGAATCTACTGGTAATTAAGGTACTCCTTTTAATAAAGTACCAGAGCAAAGCATTAACACTCGGTGAACAAATGTGATCCTCACATCATAGCCATCCCCTCCGGTTATCCCAATTGCTGTCACTTTGGGGCCTCGGGTTCCGGACAACGATATGTGTAAACAACTTGCAGGTAAGATCATAAACAACAAGTATCATCATAAAACAATAACAAGTTCAGATCTGAGATCATGGCACTCGGGCCCAAAGTGACAAGCATTAAGCACAACAAGTTGCAACAATGTCATAAGCACTAACAATAGATACTAGGCACTATGCCCTAACAATCTCATAGCAAATTACATGAATGATCTCATTCAATCCCTACCATCCCCTTCGCCTACAGCAGGAATTACTCACACATGGATGGGGGAGTCATGGATGGTTGATGGAGAGATGTCGGTGATGATGGTGATGAAGATCTCCTCCAAATGCCCGTCCCGGCAGGGTGCCAGAACAGAGTTTCTGGTTCCGAATCGCGGTTTCTGATGGTGGTGGCACAACGGAAGTCTATCTGGGAAAAATGCCCAACCCCCGCTCCTTTTAGGTCAGAGGGTATATATAGGCGGAAGGAGGGGTCGAGGCGATGGCCGAGGTGGCCTCACCACAGGTGGGCGTGGCCAGGCTCGGGCCACGCCCCCTGGTGGTGAGCCTGGCTCCTAGCCCCTCTCCGTCTCGTCTTCTGGCTCCGTCGGTCTTCTGGTAAAATAGGAATTTTGCAGTATTTTTCGGGATTTTTCCTGAAAGTCGGATTTCTGCACAAAAACAAGACACCAGGGCAATTCTGCTGAAAACTGTGTTAGTCCGTGTTAGTTGTATTCAAAACACACAAATTAGGGGAGAAACAATAGCAAAAGTGTTCGGGAAAGTAGATACGTTTTGGACGTATCAAGGGCCGATAAAAAAACGTAAAGCCCTAATCCAGGTAGGAATGTGTGAAACTTGGGCCATATAGGATGTGTGCAAAATTTTGTTTATAACAATTCAAACAATCTTTATTGTTCTAGGTTATTCATTTGGCTAGCCATTGGATTTGTACACGGTCTTCTCTTTAGCCGGTGGAGAAGGACAATGTCATGGATATAACGGTTGCACAAAATTTGTACAACCGGTGTGGTTGGTAGCTTCATAAGTGAATCTCGTGTTGAAGTATATGCATTTCTTATCGTTGGTAATTTTTGATGACTGATACATGTACCAACCCTTAGTGATCCTTGAATATATGATATTCTTTATTCCTTTTTTGTACAATACTACATTGAATATTTAATAAAAAGGATATATTCATTAGTCGATGCAGAGTCTAGGGCATTCCCCTTCTCGGTAAAAGAACATTAGAAGGGATAATATTGTAATACACAAAGAAATAACTATGCTAGAACAAACTTTTGAAACCTAGCCTTGCATGTTCTTAAAATCCTAGTCAACCACGGCCGGTGCTACGTGAAAACTTATGGGTCAAGCGACATCATAGCTTTGTCAGACCTCTCTTAACTTTTCAAATTTACAGAATGATCTATGTTACATTGACATCACAAATCGGTACCTCCACTGACTAGACCAAACCACTGAGTAATTTGGGCGAACAACTTTTTGGAATCTAGCTAGCTATATATGCATATCCTTCAAAAATCTTTGTCCCAAGACCACTTCAAGGCCACTTCATGATTCATACGAGCGGGTATTTGTAAACCTAGGTGAATCAGGAAACAGTTCAAGAACATGTCACAAATTTACAACTACTACTATGTAAGTTTTGAAATTTAAACTATAGTATTTTCCCAGCGCAAAAAAACTATAGCATTCTCATTTTCTAATTTTTAAAAATTTAAAAATTATAAATTGTTCATGTTATTTTATAAAAATCAAGGGTAGTAAGTACCAACTCAATACATATGTTCAGTGCTTTTTAAATTACAACTCATTTCTAAATTTTAAAAAATTAGAAAATGGCCATGATATTTTATAAAATTCTATATTTTGTAAGTTTCAACTCAATGCATTTGTTCATTGCTTTCTAAATTACAAAACTAACAAACGCAATTTTTGCTAAGTTTTAGGAAGTCTATGCGTTGGCACCTAGGTTGTTTCTTTCACATGATTATAGAAAGGAGATTAGATTAGTTGTCAAGATTTTGGCCAAATGTGTGGCTCGTTTTAGATGTGTATTTTGTAAACAAACTTTTTTAGGTAAGTTGTAGTTAATACTCCATCTATGATCATAAATGTAAGATGTTTCAAGACTTTACCCAATAACACATGTTTAAATTTAACCCTCTTACCATGATGTTTTTTTCCAACGTTGGAATATCAAACTAATATAAATTAGATAGAATGAGGAATATATATAAATCTCTATTGTAATAGCTATTGTATTTGAAGCGATAATTTGCAAGTATGTCTTTTACCTCAACTTGTAAACTATATATTTGTTCCTTTGTCTTTCAATGTTGTTGGTTTTTTGTGTTTATCTTGCATAAGTCACCAAGTGCTTACATGACTTAGAGATACCAACATCTAGAGTACATGGTAGTTGGTTAAATAAACATGTCACATAAGCAACGAAGCCTCTATTGATCGGGTAAGGGTCCAATTTTGTCTGACTTAAGAAGATGAGGGCCAATGGTATACAATAAAAATATATTGGACCAAATACACATTTTGAACGAACTTAATGAACAAATGCATATTTATTTCTATATTTTCGTAGAAACTGGTAGTCAAACGTTAAACTTGAAGAATTAACTGGTCCCCAAGACTCCATATAATTGTGATCATAAGAAGTAGATTGCATTAGGGCATGCCAAGAATGATTAGTATGCACATCTTTTATTTATTTCTTCAAATGATGTGAGTTCAGTAAGAGTCTTCATTACAAAAAGTACAAACTAGTGGACAAGGTACATTCTGAAGATATTGTGGATGCCCCAAATGACACTCATACATGATATGGTGGAGTAAGAGAGTTCAAAAAAATATACATTGAAATGCAAGGATTATAAGGGATGATATGGAATAGTGAAGGGTTTAGAGATCCAAATAAGCATGTGTTTGTCAATGAGTCTATTTGGGAACGAAGGTTGGATTTTATTGCATTGTTTGAGACAGGAAAGTACAATTTTTTGGTACCATTTTTACATCACTTGGCAGCTGGTATGGACTTTAGTTGGTTCTATTTACCACCTCATGTAAGGTCGCTAGGTATTCTTGGGGGGATTAACTCGGCTACTATTCTAGTGAAGTAGATTGAGATGGGTGACTACTCTGTGAAAATAACAATAAAGTGTCGATGGCTTCGAATGGGTTCTTGTGCTAGTTTATGGAGTTACCCATGATACTCATAAGCCATAATTTTTAGTAGAGTTATTGCAAATTTGTGAAAATGAAGCTCTTCCTATGTTGGTGGGAGGAGATTTTAACATTATTCAAAACAAAGAAGAAAAAATATGACAATTTTAATGCCCGTTGGCCTACAATTTCTAATTCGATCATAGAGAGTCTCGATCTGAGGGAGATTGCTCTTTCAGGTAGACAATTCACCTGGGAAAATAGATGTCATACGGATAATTTTGAAATTGCATCGCATTTTGGCAAGTGTTGAATGGGAACAAAAATTCCCTTTGGTTATGGTTCATGCTCTAACTTGTTCGGGGTCGGATCATACCCCTTTATTAGTTGAGTCGGGCAACCGAGCTCACTTAGGAAAAAATAGTCACTTTTTCCTTTGAGTTATCTTGGTTGAGACATGACGGGTTTTATGATATGGTGGAAGCAGAGTGGGATGCGGTGTCACATGGTGACACACCCATTGATCGCCGGCTTAATAAAATTAGACACTTGTGTTGTTATTTAAGGGGATGGGCCAAAAATTTAAGCAGAAAATATAAACGAAAAAAGAGTGTTCGTAAAAAATAATTGGTGAGTTGGATATCAAGGCAGAGTCCATGCCCCCTTCGTCCTCTAAAAGCGAGGCTTTACGTGATGCAAATGAGCGTGTTACAAAACTTAGACGTGATGAGGAAACCAAGTGGGCTCAAAGGGCTAAACTAAAACATATTTAGCAAAGGGGGACAACACTAAATATTTTCATCCCATTGCAAATGGAAAACATAGGAAAACGATATATTTAAACTAGAACAAGATGAAGGAACAATTGTGGGGGAAGATAATTTAAAGGTATATATTACTAAATAATACAATAAGTTGTTTGGTACACCGGTTCCAAATAATTTCTCTCTTATGGAGGAGTACACTAGTGATATTATGCAACTCTCCTTAGAGGAGAATGGTATACTTACTTCTGAATTCTTTGAGAATGAGGTGTTCGAGGCTATTTCCATGATGGAACACAACAAAGGCTCTAGGCCCAGATGGGTTCCCGGCGGAGTTATATAAAACTTTTTAGGTGGTTATTAAGGGTGACTATGCCTCTGTTTTTACAACTACAAGCGAGTGAGCTATCGTTGTTTAAACTAAATTTTGGTGTAATTACTTTGTTACAAAAAAGGAGAATGTGGTACAAATCCAGCAGTATAGAACAATTTTCCTTCTCAATGTCAGTTTTATTTTTTTACAAAAGTAGCTAAAAACCGCATTACTAAGATATCTTGTATTGTGGTGCGACCTACTCAATATGCCTTTATGCCTGGGAGACATATACTCAAGGGAGTAGTGATCCTACATGAGACCATTCATGAGCTTCATCGGAAGAAAATGGATGGCGTTCTTTTTAAAATTGACTTTGAGAAATCATATGACAAGTTTAAATGACCCTTTTTGCAACAAGTTATGCACATGAAAGGATTTGACCCGAAACTGTTGTAATTTGGTCAATGATTTTGCGAAAGGAGGAAGTGTAGGAATTAGGGTTAATGATGATGTTGGTCATTACTTTTAGATTAAAAAGGGACTTAGGCAGGAGGGTCTGTTATCTCCTCTGCTTTTTAATATTGTCACCAACATGTTGGCTATCTAAATTTCGAGGACAAAAGAAGATGGTCAGGTAGGCGGGTTAACACCTCACCTTGTCAAAGGTGCTGTATCAATCTTGCAATATGCCGATGATACGATTCTCTTTTTCGAACATGATTTGCAGAAGGCGGTGAACATGAAATTAATCCTATGTTTCTTTGAGAATTCTTTGGGTCTTAAGATAAATTTTTGTAAGATTGAGATTTATTGTTTTGGCAAGGCAAAGTAGCATGAACTTTGTATAGACAGATTTTTGGATGTGAATCAGGCATATTGCCTTTTCGATATCTTGGGATACCAATTCATCATAGGAAGCTTAAGAATTCTGACTGGAACCCAGTTAAACTATGCTTTGAAGGAAAGCTAGGTTGGTGGCAGGGTAAGTTACTCTCGTATGGAGATAGACTCGTCCTAATTAACTCGGTTCTTTCTAGCATGCCTATGTTTATGTTGTCTTTTCTTGAGATACCGGTGGGTGTAGGGAAACACTTGATTTTTATAGATCACGATTCTTTTGGGAGAGTGATGATAAGAAGAAAAAATATCGTTTGTCCAAGTGGCACATTATTTGCAAACTAAAAGACCAAGCTGGACTTGGTATAGATGTTCTAGCTTTAGAGAATAGGTATTTACTCACCCAATGGTTGTTTAAACTGCTAACTAAAGAGGGATTTTGGCAAGAGTTGTTACATAACAAATATATTTGGACCACGCCCCCTGGTGGTGAGGTGGCATGGTGGGTCCCCTGGGATCTCCCAGGTGCCTCTCTACCCCATTTTCGACATAAAAATTTAAAAAGATTTTTCTGGAATTTTTTGAGAAACTTTATTTTCGAGGATTTTTCAGAAAATGATAAGAGAATAGAACTCGGGAAAACGAAGATGGAACGATAGAAAGCAAATCCAACCAAACCTTACAGCAGCTCTAAGATATTCTAACATGAAACTAAACAGCGGAAACAAAAATGAACAAGGTAGAAACAAAAGTAAATGCGGTGAAAACATAGTTTTGTTCATTTGAAAACTTCTTTGTTAACAAGGTTGATCAGGTCTTGTTACCAAACCACTTTTCTATGAAGAAAAACTTTGCATTTCACTAAATGATTATGTTACCTCAACCTTGATAGGCATAGTCCCAATCATAACAATTTGATATTCTTCTTTGGGCTCTGGCTCCGAACAAATAATTTGACCAACTCTGATGGTCTCAATATTCTTGATTGAATTTAGAGCATATTTTCTATCAATCTTCTTGGAAAAATACACCGTGTGCTCTTTATCATTGACATTAAAAGTTACTTTTCCTTGATTGCAATCAATAACAACACCTGCAGTGTTTAGAAAAGGTCTCCCAAGAATAATAGACATATTGTCGTCTTCCGGCATTTCCAACACAACAAAGTCAGTCAATATCAAACAATTATTAGCAACTTGAACAGGAACGTTCTCGCATATACCAGTAGGAATAGTAGTAGACTTATCAGCCATTTGCAAAGATATATCAGTTGATATAAACTTTTCTAAATCAAGTCTCTTGTAGAGAGTAAAAGGCATGACACTAACTCCGGCTCCCAAATCACATAAAGCAGTTCTAACATAGTTATTTTTAATAGAGCAAGGAATAGTCGGTATACCTGGAGCTCCAAGCTTCTCTGGAACTTTACCATCAAAAGAGTAATTAGCAAGTAAAGTGGAAATTTCCTCACTAGGAATCTTCCTTTTGTTAGTAACAATATCTTTCATATACTTTGAATAAGGAGGCATTTTAATAGCATCAGTCAAAGGAATTTGCAAAAATAAAGGTCTCATCCATTCACAAACCCTATTGTAGTGTTCTTCTTCCTTGGATTTGTGTTTCTTACCATGAAAAGGTATTGGTTTCTGCACCCAAGGTTCTCTCTCATTACCATGCTTCTTGGCAATGAAGTCTTCCTTAGTGTACTTTGCATTCTTAGCAAACTTTTCTGGTTCCTCTTCAACTTCTTCTTTATCAGAAGCATTACCACTCTCGGTTTCAGCATCAGAAATAGAAACACTATTGGGATCCTTACCGGTTTCAGAAGATTCCGCAACTGCTTTGTGCTTCCTCTTCTTCTTCTTGGAAGGATTACCACCACTTGTAGCACGTTGAGAATCCTGCTCGATTCTCTTTGGATGCCCTTCAGGATATAAGGGATCTTGAGTAGTAGCACCACCTCTAGTGCGTATTTCACACGCTTGTTTTTCTCTTGCGGCATTAACTAGCAAATCTTTTTGCACCTTGGTAAGCTGATCAATTTGAGTTTGAACCATTTGAAAATGTTTAACAAGCATCTTCACATCATTGGAGGTTCTCTCCACAATATCCTGCAACTTGTTAATAGCTCTAGAATTTCCCAACAAATGATTCTGCACTCTCTTATTAAAATTATCTTGCTTAACAATAAAATTATCAAACTCATCTAAGCATTGATCAGAAGGTTTAGAGTAAGGAATATCTGTATTATCAAAGTGTTGGAGAGAGTGTATCTCAATAGTAGATGAGCGAGGGATTGGCTTACATAATTCTTCTACAGGTGGTAGATTCTTCACATCTTCGGATTTAATACCCTTCTCCTTAAGAGATTTCTTGGCTTCTCTCATCACTTCATCATTTAGTTCAATCATCCCTCTCTTCTTTGGTGTCGGCGTTGGCATTGGTGCTGGTGTTGGTTTTGGCGTTGGTGTTGGTGCTGGCGTTGACTCAGCCATAGTCCAATTATCATAATTCCGGCTTATTTTAGCTATTAATTCTTCAGCTTCAGCTGGAGTCTTTTTCCTGAAAACACCACCAGCACAACTATCCAAGTATGTCTTAGATTCAATAGTTAGTCCATTATAAAATATATCAAGGAGTTCATTTTTAGGTAATGGCTCTCCAGGCAGTACTCTAATTAAAGAGCAAAACCTTCCCCATGATTCCGGTAGTTTCTCTCTTTTTACATGCTCAAAGTCAAATATTTCTGCAAAGCAGCATGTTGAGCACTAGCAGGAAAATATTTCTGAAAGAAAGTGTTAACCAAAGCAATAGAACTATCAATAGATCTAGGAGACAAATTATGAAACCAAGCTTTAGTTGCACCTTTCAATGAAAAAGGGAAAATCTTAGCAACAAAGTACATACGCAACCTAGTATCATCAGAAAACAAATTACTCAAAGAAGAAAGCAGCTCATTCATATGCTCCATAGCACTCTTACTTTTAGTGCCACAAAAAGGTTCTTTCTCAACAATAGATATGGAAGATAAATCAAAAGAGAAATCATAGTCCTTATCACTAATATGTATGGAAGAAGCAGCAAACTTAGCATCAGGAGATAACTTGTATCTAACAACACGTCTTGCATAAAGATCTCTAATAGCATCAGCATCACTAGTAGTATGAGATTCTGATACGTCCAAAACGTATCTACTTTCCGGAACACTTTGCTATTGTTTCTCCTCTAATTTGTGTGTTTTGAATACAACTAACACGGACTGACGCTATTTTCAGCAGAATTGCTCTGGTGTCTCGTTTTTTGTGCAGAAATCCAACTTTCAGTAAAAATTCGGGAAAAATCATCAAAAATCCTATTTCACCAGAAGACCCGCGGAGCCAGAAGACGGGACGGAGAGGAGGCTCGAGGGGCCCTCACACACAGGTGGCGCGGCCCAGCCCTGGCCGTGCCGCCCTGGCGTGAGGAGGCCCCAGCAGCCCTCTCGACCTCCCCTCTCGCCTACATATACCCCTGACATAATAATATCGGGGATATGGCGTTTTTCCAGATAGACTTCCGCTGCGCCGCCGCCATCAGAAACCGCGATTCTAAACCAGAAACTCCGTTCTGGCACCCTGCCGGGACAGGGATTCGGAGGAGATCTTCATCACCATCATCACCGACGCTCCTCCATCGACCATCCATGACTCCCCCATCTATGTGTGAGTAATTCCCCTGCTGTAGGTGAGGGGATGGTAGGGATTGGATGAGATCATTCATGTAATTTGATATGAGATTGTTAGGGCATAGTGCCTAGTATCTTTATTTAGTGCCTATGACATTGTTGCAACTTGTTGTGCTTAATGCTTGTTACTTTGGGCCCGACTGCCATGATTTCAGATCTGAACATGTTATTATTTCTATGATGATACTTGTTATTTATGGTCTTACATACAAGTTGTTTACACATATTGTTGTCCGGAACCCGAGGCCCCAAAGTGACAGAAATTGGGATAACCGGAGGGGATGGCTATGATGTGAGGATCACATGTGTTCACCGAGTGCTAATGCTTTGCTCCGGTACTTTATTAAAAGGAGTACCTTAATTACCAGTAGTTTCCCTTGAGGCCCTGCTGCAACAGGCTGGTAGGACAAAAGATGTTGTGCAAGTTTCTCCTTGTGAGCACGTACGACTATATACGGAACACATGCCTATGATTGTTTGTACTAGGATGCTTTATCATTATTTATCTGCAATGCCCATGTCTCATTGATTTCATGAATTATCTTATCCATGCAACGCCTGTAATCCATCCCTATGCCTACAGTATTTGTTCCTACTATTTACTACTATTACTATTACCGCTGCTATTGTACTACTACTGTTACTGTTTCACTACTGTCACCACTATAAAATTGTTGCCACTGATAAACCACTGCGAGCAAGACTGTTTCCAGGTCCATCTGAATTGACAACTCATCTGTTAAGGCTTACATATATTCTTTGGCTCCCCTTGTGTCGAATCAATAAATTTGGGTAATACTTTCCTCGAAGACTGTTGCGATCCCCTATACTTGTGGGTCATCAGATTCATAAATAAAATCGTCATCTAACTTAACATAAGCATCATCAACATCGTCACTAGGGCATTCCCTAGACTCAGGTGAACTAGCAGGCGTAACAGTAGTGTTCCCTATTTGCTTAGCTCTAGCAATTATAACATCTAAAAAGGAACCTAACGAACCACTCTCATCAAGCACAGTAGAAGCATCATCAAAACTATCACTAGCATTTTCAAACTCAGCAGAAGAAGTAGCATGTGCATATGGTGGTGTAAGCAACTTACTCATAACAGATGGCGAATCAAGAGCAACAGAGGTATTCAGAGTTGTACCTCTTCTTGTAGTGGATGGCAATATAGGAAATTTTCCATCACGAGGTTTTCCCATGATGAATGGATTGTAGCGAACAATATGAATCCCAAGTGAACTTACAAATAAAGCTATGCTCCCCGGCAATGGCGCCAGAAAATAGTCTTGATGACCCACAAGTATAGGGGATCGCAACAGTCTTTGAGGGAAGTAAACCCAAATTTATTGATTCGACACAAGGGGAGCCAAAGAATATTTATAAGCCTTAACAGATGAGTTGTCAATTCAGCTGCACCTGGAAATAGACTTGCTCGCAGCGGTTTATCAGTAGCAACAGTTTTATAGTGGTGATAGTAGTAAAATAGTAGCAACAATAATAAAGTAAAGACGGTAATAATAGCAATAGTAAACAGTAGGATTAAATACTGTAGGCATAGAGATTGATGTACGGGCGTTGCATGGATAAGATAATTCATGAAATTAGTGAGACATGTGCAATTGCAGATAAATAAGATAAAGCATCCTAGTAGTAAACAATCATAGGCATGTGTTCCGTAAATAGTCGTACGTGCTCGTAATGAGAAACTTGCACGACATCTTTTGTCCTATCAGCCTATTTGCAGCAGGGCCTCAAGGGAATCTACTGGTAATTAAGGTACTCCTTTTAATAAAGTACCAGAGCAAAGCATTAACACTCGGTGAACACATGTGATCCTCACATCATAGCCATCCCCTCCGGTTATCCCAATTGCTGTCACTTTGGGGCCTCGGGTTCCGGACAACGATATGTGTAAACAACTTGCAGGTAAGATCATAAACAACAAGTATCATCATAAAACAATAACAAGTTCAGATCTGAGATCATGGCACTCGGGCCCAAAGTGACAAGCATTAAGCACAACAAGTTGCAACAATGTCATAAGCACTAACAATAGATACTAGGCACTATGCCCTAACAATCTCATAGCAAATTACATGAATGATCTCATTCAATCCCTACCATCCCCTTCGCCTACAGCGGGAATTACTCACACATGGATGGGGGAGTCATGGATGGTTGATGGAGAGATGTCGGTGATGATGGTGATGAAGATCTCCTCCAAATGCCCGTCCCGGCAGGGTGCCAGAACAGAGTTTCTGGTTCCGAATCGCGGTTTCTGATGGTGGTGGCGCAGCGGAAGTCTATCTGGGAAAAATGCCCAACCCCCGCTCCTTTTAGGTCAGAGGGTATATATAGGCGGAAGGAGGGGTCGAGGCGATGGCCGAGGTGGCCTCACCACAGGTGGGCGTGGCCAGGCTCGGGCCACGCCCCCTGGTGGTGAGCCTGGCTCCTAGCCCCTCTCCGTCTCGTCTTCTGGCTCCGTCGGTCTTCTGGTAAAATAGGAATTTTGCAGTATTTTTCGGGATTTTTCCTGAAAGTCGGATTTCTGCACAAAAACAAGACACCAGGGCAATTCTGCTGAAAACTGTGTTAGTCCGTGTTAGTTGTATTCAAAACACACAAATTAGGGGAGAAACAATAGCAAAAGTGATCGGGAAAGTAGATACGTTTTGGACGTATCAAGGGCCGATAAAAAAACGTAAAGCCCTAATCCAGGTAGGAATGTGTGAAACTTGGGCCATATAGGATGTGTGCAAAATTTTGTTTATAACAATTCAAACAATCTTTATTGTTCTAGGTTATTCATTTGGCTAGCCATTGGATTTGTACACGGTCTTCTCTTTAGCCGGTGGAGAAGGACAATGTCATGGATATAACGGTTGCACAAAATTTGTACAACCGGTGTGGTTGGTAGCTTCATAAGTGAATCTCGTGTTGAAGTATATGCATTTCTTATCGTTGGTAATTTTTGATGACTGATACATGTACCAACCCTTAGTGATCCTTGAATATATGATATTCTTTATTCCTTTTTTGTACAATACTACATTGAATATTTAATAAAAAGGATATATTCATTAGTCGATGCAGAGTCTAGGGCATTCCCCTTCTCGGTAAAAGAACATTAGAAGGGATAATATTGTAATACACAAAGAAATAACTATGCTAGAACAGACTTTTGAAACCTAGCCTTGCATGTTCTTAAAATCCTAGTCAACCACGGCCGGTGCTACGTGAAAACTTATGGGTCAAGCGACATCATAGCTTTGTCAGACCTCTCTTAACTTTTCAAATTTACAGAATGATCTATGTTACATTGACATCACAAATCGGTACCTCCACTGACTAGACCAAACCACTGAGTAATTTGGGCGAACAACTTTTTGGAATCTAGCTAGCTATATATGCATATCCTTCAAAAATCTTTGTCCCAAGACCACTTCAAGGCCACTTCATGATTCATACGAGCGGGTATTTGTAAACCTAGGTGAATCAGGAAACAGTTCAAGAACATGTCACAAATTTACAACTACTACTATGTAAGTTTTGAAATTTAAACTATAGTATTTTCCCAGCGCAAAAAAACTATAGCATTCTCATTTTCTAATTTTTAAAAATTTAAAAATTATAAATTGTTCATGTTATTTTATAAAAATCAAGGGTAGTAAGTACCAACTCAATACATATGTTCAGTGCTTTTTAAATTACAACTCATTTCTAAATTTTAAAAAATTAGAAAATGGCCATGATATTTTATAAAATTCTATATTTTGTAAGTTTCAACTCAATGCATTTGTTCATTTCTTTCTAAATTACAAAACTAACAAACGCAATTTTTGCTAAGTTTTAGGAAGTCTATGCGTTGGCACCTAGGTTGTTTCTTTCACATGATTATAGAAAGGAGATTAGATTAGTTGTCAAGATTTTGGCCAAATGTGTGGCTCGTTTTAGATGTGTATTTTGTAAACAAACTTTTTTAGGTAAGTTGTAGTTAATACTCCATCTATGATCATAAATGTAAGATGTTTCAAGACTTTACCCAATAACACATGTTTAAATTTAACCCTCTTACCATGATGTTTTTTTCCAACGTTGGAATATCAAACTAATATAAATTAGATAGAATGAGGAATATATATAAATCTCTATTGTAATAGCTATTGTATTTGAAGCGATAATTTGCAAGTATGTCTTTTACCTCAACTTGTAAACTATATATTTGTTCCTTTGTCTTTTCAATGTTGTTGGTTTTTTGTGTTTATCTTGCATAAGTCACCAAGTGCTTACATGACTTAGAGATACCAACATCTAGAGTACATGGTAGTTGGTTAAATAAACATGTCACATAAGCAACGAAGCCTCTATTGATCGGGTAAGGGTCCAATTTTGTCTGACTTAAGAAGATGAGGGCCAATGGTATACAATAAAAATATATTGGACCAAATACACATTTTGAATGAACTTAATGAACAAATGCATATTTATTTCTATATTTTCGTAGAAACTGGTAGTCAAACGTTAAACTTGAAGAATTAACTGGTCCCCAAGACTCCATATAATTGTGATCATAAGAAGTAGATTGCATTAGGGCATGCCAAGAATGATTAGTATGCACATCTTTTATTTATTTCTTCAAATGATGTGAGTTCAGTAAGAGTCTTCATTACAAAAAGTACAAACTAGTGGACAAGGTACATTCTGAAGATATTGTGGATGCCCCAAATGACACTCATACATGATATGGTGGAGTAAGAGAGTTCAAAAAAATATACATTGAAATGCAAGGATTATAAGGGATGATATGGAATAGTGAAGGGTTTAGAGATCCAAATAAGCATGTGTTTGTCAATGAGTCTATTTGGGAACGAAGGTTGGATTTTATTGCATTGTTTGAGACAGGAAAGTACAATTTTTTGGTACCATTTTTACATCACTTGGCAGCTGGTATGGACTTTAGTTGGTTCTATTTACCACCTCATGTAAGGTCGCTAGGTATTCTTGGGGGGATTAACTCGGATACTATTCTAGTGAAGTAGATTGAGATGGGTGACTACTCTGTGAAAATAACAATAAAGTGTCGATGGCTTCGAATGGGTTCTTGTGCTAGTTTATGGAGTTACCCATGATACTCATAAGCCATAATTTTTAGTAGAGTTATTGCAAATTTGTGAAAATGAAGCTCTTCCTATGTTGGTGGGAGGAGATTTTAACATTATTCAAAACAAAGAAGAAAAAATATGACAATTTTAATGCCCGTTGGCCTACAATTTCTAATTCGATCATAGAGAGTCTCGATCTGAGGGAGATTGCTCTTTCAGGTAGACAATTCACCTGGGAAAATAGATGTCATACGGATAATTTTGAAATTGCATCGCATTTTGGCAAGTGTTGAATGGGAACAAAAATTCCCTTTGGTTATGGTTCATGCTCTAACTTGTTCGGGGTCGGATCATACCCCTTTATTAGTTGAGTCGGGCAACCGAGCTCACTTAGGAAAAAATAGTCACTTTTTCCTTTGAGTTATCTTGGTTGAGACATGACGGGTTTTATGATATGGTGGAAGCAGAGTGGGATGCGGTGTCACATGGTGACACACCCATTGATCGCCGGCTTAATAAAATTAGACACTTGTGTTGTTATTTAAGGGGATGGGCCAAAAATTTAAGCAGAAAATATAAACGAAAAAAGAGTGTTCGTAAAAAATAATTGGTGAGTTGGATATCAAGGCAGAGTCCATGCCCCCTTCGTCCTCTAAAAGCGAGGCTTTACGTGATGCAAATGAGCGTGTTACAAAACTTAGACGTGATGAGGAAACCAAGTGGGCTCAAAGGGCTAAACTAAAACATATTTAGCAAAGGGGGACAACACTAAATATTTTCATCCCATTGCAAATGGAAAACATAGGAAAACGATATATTTAAACTAGAACAAGATGAAGGAACAATTGTGGGGGAAGATAATTTAAAGGTATATATTACTAAATAATACAATAAGTTGTTTGGTACACCGGTTCCAAATAATTTCTCTCTTATGGAGGAGTACACTAGTGATATTATGCAACTCTCCTTAGAGGAGAATGGTATACTTACTTCTGAATTCTTTGAGAATGAGGTGTTCGAGGCTATTTCCATGATGGAACACAACAAAGGCTCTAGGCCCAGATGGGTTCCCGGCGGAGTTATATAAAACTTTTTAGGTGGTTATTAAGGGTGACTATGCCTCTGTTTTTACAACTACAAGCGAGTGAGCTATCGTTGTTTAAACTAAATTTTGGTGTAATTACTTTGTTACAAAAAAGGAGAATGTGGTACAAATCCAGCAGTATAGAACAATTTTCCTTCTCAATGTCAGTTTTATTTTTTTACAAAAGTAGCTAAAAACCGCATTACTAAGATATCTTGTATTGTGGTGCGACCTACTCAATATGCCTTTATGCCTGGGAGACATATACTCAAGGGAGTAGTGATCCTACATGAGACCATTCATGAGCTTCATCGGAAGAAAATGGATGGCGTTCTTTTTAAAATTGACTTTGAGAAATCATATGACAAGTTTAAATGACCCTTTTTGCAACAAGTTATGCACATGAAAGGATTTGACCCGAAACTGTTGTAATTTGGTCAATGATTTTGCGAAAGGAGGAAGTGTAGGAATTAGGGTTAATGATGACGTTGGTCATTACTTTTAGATTAAAAAGGGACTTAGGCAGGAGGGTCTGTTATCTCCTCTGCTTTTTAATATTGTCACCAACATGTTGGCTATCTAAATTTCGAGGACAAAAGAAGATGGTCAGGTAGGCGGGTTAACACCTCACCTTGTCAAAGGTGCTGTATCAATCTTGCAATATGCCGATGATACGATTCTCTTTTTCGAACATGATTTGCAGAAGGCGGTGAACATGAAATTAATCCTATGTTTCTTTGAGAATTCTTTGGGTCTTAAGATAAATTTTTGTAAGATTGAGATTTATTGTTTTGGCAAGGCAAAGTAGCATGAACTTTGTATAGACAGATTTTTGGATGTGAATCAGGCATATTGCCTTTTCGATATCTTGGGATACCAATTCATCATAGGAAGCTTAAGAATTCTGACTGGAACCCAGTTAAACTATGCTTTGAAGGAAAGCTAGGTTGGTGGCAGGGTAAGTTACTCTCGTATGGAGATAGAGTCGTCCTAATTAACTCGGTTCTTTCTAGCATGCCTATGTTTATGTTGTCTTTTCTTGAGATACCGGTGGGTGTAGGGAAACACTTGATTTTTATAGATCACGATTCTTTTGGGAGAGTGATGATAAAAAGAAAAAATATCGTTTGTCCAAGTGGCACATTATTTGCAAACTAAAAGACCAAGCTGGACTTGGTATAGATGTTCTAGCTTTAGAGAATAGGTATTTACTCACCCAATGGTTGTTTAAACTGCTAACTAAAGAGGGATTTTGGCAAGAGTTGTTACATAACAAATATATTTGGACCACGCCCCCTGGTGGTGAGGTGGCATGGTGGGTCCCCTGGGATCTCCCAGGTGCCTCTCTACCCCATTTTCGACATAAAAATTTAAAAAGATTTTTCTGGAATTTTTCGAGAAACTTTATTTTTGAGGATTTTTCAGAAAATGATAAGAAAATAAAACTCGGGAAAACGAAGATGGAACGATAGAAAGCAAATCCAACCAAACCTTACAGCAGCTCTAAGATATTCTAACATGAAACTAAACAGCGGAAACAAAAATGAACAAGGTAGAAACAAAAGTAAATGCGGTGAAAACATAGTTTTGTTCATTTGAAAACTTCTTTGTTAACAAGGTTGATCAGGTCTTGTTACCAAACCACTTTTCTATGAAGAAAAACTTTGCATTTCACTAAATGATTATGTTACCTCAACCTTGATAGGCATAGTCCCAATCATAACAATTTGATATTCTTCTTTGGGCTCTGGCTCCGAACAAATAATTTGACCAACTCTGATGGTCTCAATATTCTTGATTGAATTTAGAGCATATTTTCTATCAATCTTCTTGGAAAAATACACCGTGTGCTCTTTATCATTGACATTAAAAGTTACTTTTCCTTGATTGCAATCAATAACAACACCTGCAGTGTTTAGAAAAGGTCTCCCAAGAATAATAGACATATTGTCGTCTTCCGGCATTTCCAACACAACAAAGTCAGTCAATATCAAACAATTATTAGTAACTTGAACAGGAACGTTCTCGCATATACCAATAGGAATAGTAGTAGACTTATCAGCCATTTGCAAAGATATATCAGTTGATATAAACTTTTCTAAATCAAGTCGCTTGTAGAGAGTAAAAGGCATGACACTAACTCCGGCTCCCAAATCACATAAAGCAGTTCTAACATAGTTATTTTTAATAGAGCAAGGAATAGTCGGTATACCTGGAGCTCCAAGCTTCTCTGGAACTTTACCATCAAAAGAGTAATTAGCAAGTAAAGTGGAAATTTCCTCACTAGGAATCTTCCTTTTGTTAGTAACAATATCTTTCATATACTTTGAATAAGGAGGCATTTTAATAGCATCAGTCAAAGGAATTTGCAAAAATAAAGGTCTCATCCATTCACAAACCCTATTGTAGTGTTCTTCTTCCTTGGATTTGTGTTTCTTACCATGAAAAGGTATTGGTTTCTGCACCCAAGGTTCTCTCTCATTACCATGCTTCTTGGCAATGAAGTCTTCCTTAGTGTACTTTGCATTCTTAGCAAACTTTTCTGGTTCCTCTTCAACTTCTTCTTTATCAGAAGCATTACCACTCTCGGTTTCAGCATCAGAAATAGAAACACTATTGGGATCCTTACCGGTTTCAGAAGATTCCGCAACTGCTTTGTGCTTCTTCTTCTTCTTCTTGGAAGGATTACCATCACTTGTAGCACGTTGAGAATCCTGCTCGATTCTCTTTGGATGCCCTTCAGGATATAAGGAATCTTGAGTAGTAGCACCACCTCTAGTGCGTATTTCACACGCTTGTTTTTCTCTTGCGGCATTAACTAGCAAATCTTTTTGCACCTTGGTAAGCTGATCAATTTGAGTTTGAACCATTTGAAAATGTTTAACAAGCATCTTCACATCATTGGAGGTTCTCTCCACAATATCCTGCAACTTGTTAATAGCTCTAGAATTTCCCAACAAATGATTCTGCACTCTCTTATTAAAATTATCTTGCTTAACAATAAAATTATCAAACTCATCTAAGCATTGATCAGAAGGTTTAGAGTAAGGAATATCTGTATTATCAAAGTGTTGGAGAGAGTGTATCTCAATAGTAGATGAGCGAGGGATTGGCTTACATAATTCTTCTACAGGTGGTAGATTCTTCACGTCTTCGGATTTAATACCCTGCTCCTTAAGAGATTTCTTGGCTTCTCTCATCACTTCATCATTTAGTTCAATCATCCCTCTCTTCTTTGGTGTCGGCGTTGGCATTGGTGCTGGTGTTGGTTTTGGCATTGGTGTTGGTGCTGGCGTTGACTCAGCCATAGTCCAATTATCATAATTCCGGCTTATTTTAGCTATTAATTCTTCAGCTTCAGCTGGAGTCTTTTTCCTGAAAACACCACCAGCACAACTATCCAAGTATGTCTTAGATTCAATAGTTAGTCCATTATAAAATATATCAAGGAGTTCATTTTTAGGTAATGGCTCTCCAGGCAGTACTCTAATTAAAGAGCAAAACCTTCCCCATGATTCCGGTAGTTTCTCTCTTTTTACATGCTCAAAGTCAAATATTTTCTGCAAAGCAGCATGTTGAGCACTAGCAGGAAAATATTTCTGAAAGAAAGTGTTAACCAAAGCAATAGGACTATCAATAGATCTAGGAGACAAATTATGAAACCAAGCTTTAGTTGCACCTTTAAATGAAAAAGGGAAAATCTTAGCAACAAAGTACATACGCAACCTAGTATCATCAGAAAACAAATTACTCAAAGAAGAAAGCAGCTCATTTATATGCTCCATAGCACTCTTACTTTTAGTGCCACAAAAAGGTTCTTTCTCAACAATAGATATGTAAGATAAATCAAAAGAGAAATCATAGTCCTTATCACTAATATGTATGGAAGAAGCAGCAAACTTAGCATCAGGAGATAACTTGTATCTAACAACACGTCGTGCATAAAGATCTCTAATAGCATCAGCATCACTAGTAGTATGAGATTTTGATACGTCCAAAACGTATCTACTTTCCGGAACACTTTTGCTATTGTTTCTCCTCTAATTTGTGTGTTTTGAATACAACTAACACGGACTGACGCTATTTTCAGCAGAATTGCTCTGGTGTCTCGTTTTTGTGCAGAAATCCAACTTTCAGTAAAAATTCGGGAAAAATCATCAAAAATCCTATTTCACCAGAAGACCCGCGGAGCTAGAAGACGGGACGGAGAGGAGGCTCGAGGGGCCCTCACACACAGGTGGCGCGGCCCAGCCCTGGCCGTGCCGCCCTGGCGTGAGGAGGCCCCAGCAGCCCTCTCGACCTCCCCTCTCGCCTACATATACCCCCTGACATAATAATATCGGGGATATGGCGTTTTTCCCAGATAGACTTCCGCTGCGCCGCCGCCATCAGAAACCGCGATTCTAAACCAGAAACTCCGTTCTGGCACCCTGCCGGGACAGGGATTCAGAGGAGATCTTCATCACCATCATCACCGACGCTCCTCCATCGACCATCCATGACTCCCCCATCTATGTGTGAGTAATTCCCCCGCTGTAGGTGAGGGGATGGTAGGGATTGGATGAGATCAATCATGTAATTTGATATGAGATTGTTAGGGCATAGTGCCTAGTATCTTTATTTAGTGCCTATGACATTGTTGCAACTTGTTGTGCTTAATGCTTGTTACTTTGGGCCCGACTGCCATGATTTCAGATCTGAACATGTTATTATTTCTATGATGATACTTGTTATTTATGGTCTTACATACAAGTTGTTTACATATATTGTTGTCCGGAACCCGAGGCCCCAAAGTGACAGAAATTGGGATAACCGGAGGGGATGGCTATGATGTGAGGATCACATGTGTTCACCGAGTGCTAATGCTTTGCTCCGGTACTTTATTAAAAGGAGTACCTTAATTACCAGTAGTTTCCCTTGAGGCCCTGCTGCAACAGGCTGGTAGGACAAAAGATGTTGTGCAAGTTTCTCCTTGTGAGCACGTACGACTATATACGGAACACATGCCTATGATTGTTTGTACTAGGATGCTTTATCATTATTTATCTGCAATGCCCATGTCTCATTGATTTAATGAATTATCTTATCCATGCAACGCCTGTAATCCATCCCTATGCCTACAGTATTTGTTCCTACTATTTACTACTATTACTATTACCGCTGCTATTGTACTACTACTGTTACTGTTTCACTACTGTCACCACTATAAAATTGTTGCCACTGATAAACCACTGCGAGCAAGACTGTTTCCAGGTCCATCTGAATTGACAACTCATCTGTTAAGGCTTACATATATTCTTTGGCTCCCCTTGTGTCGAATCAATAAATTTGGGTAATACTTTCCTCGAAGACTGTTGCGATCCCCTATACTTGTGGGTCATCAGATTCATAAATAAAATCGTCATCTAACTTAACATAAGCATCATCAACATCGTCACTAGGGCATTCCCTAGACTCAGGTGAACTAGCAGGCGTAACAGTAGTGTTCCCTATTTGCTTAGCTCTAGCAATTATAGCATCTAAAAAGGAACCTAACGAACCACTCTCATCAAGCACAGTAGAAGCATCATCAAAACTATCACTAGCATTTTCAAACTCAGCAGAAGAAGTAGCATGTGCATATGGTGGTGTAAGCAACTTACTCATAACAGATGGCGAATCAAGAGCAACAGAGGTATTCAGAGTTGTACCTCTTCTTGTAGTGGATGGCAATATAGGAAATTTTCCATCATGAGGTTTTCCCATGATGAATGGATTGTAGCGAACAATATGAATCCCAAGTGAACTTACAAATAAAGCTATGCTCCCCGGCAATGGCGCCAGAAAATAGTCTTGATGACCCACAAGTATAGGGGATCGCAACAGTCTTTGAGGGAAGTAAAACCCAAATTTATTGATTCGACACAAGGGGAGCCAAAGAATATTTATAAGCCTTAACAGATGAGTTGTCAATTCAGCTGCACCTGGAAATAGACTTGCTCGCAGCGGTTTATCAGTAGCAACAGTTTTATAGTGGTGATAGTAGTAAAATAGTAGCAACAATAATAAAGTAAAGACGGTAATAATAGCAATAGTAAACAGTAGGATTAAATACCGTAGGCATAGAGATTGATGTACGGGCGTTGCATGGATAAGATAATTCATGAAATTAGTGAGATATGTGCAATTGCAGATAAATAAAGATAAAGCATCCTAGTAGTAAACAATCATAGGCATGTGTTCCGTAAATAGTCGTACGTGCTCGTAATGAGAAACTTGCACGACATCTTTTGTCCTATCAGCCTATTTGCAGCAGGGCCTCAAGGGAATCTACTGGTAATTAAGGTACTCCTTTTAATAAAGTACCAGAGCAAATCATTAACACTCGGTGAGCACATGTGATCCTCACATCATAGCCATCCCCTCCGGTTATCCCAATTGCTGTCACTTTGGGGCCTCGGGTTCCGGACAACGATATGTGTAAACAACTTGCAGGTAAGATCATAAACAACAAGTATCATCATAAAACAATAACAAGTTCAGATCTGAGATCATGGCACTCGGGCCCAAAGTGACAAGCATTAAGCACAACAAGTTGCAACAATGTCATAAGCACTAACAATAGATACTAGGCACTATGCCCTAACAATCTCATAGCAAATTACATGAATGATCTCATTCAATCCCTACCATCCCCTTCGCCTACAGCGGGAATTACTCACACATGGATGGGGGAGTCATGGATGGTTGATGGAGAGATGTCGGTGATGATGGTGATGAAGATCTCCTCCAAATGCCCGTCCCGGCAGGGTGCCAGAACAGAGTTTTTGGTTCCGAATCGCGGTTTCTGATGGTGGTGGCGCAGCGGAAGTCTATCTGGGAAAAATGCCCAACCCCCGCTCCTTTTAGGTCAGAGGGTATATATAGGCGGAAGGAGGGGTCGAGGCGATGGCCGAGGTGGCCTCACCACAGGTGGGCGTGGCCAGGCTCGGGCCACGCCCCCTGGTGGTGAGCCTGGCTCCTAGCCCCTCTCCGTCTCGTCTTCTGGCTCCGTCGGTCTTCTGGTAAAATAGGAATTTTGCAGTATTTTTCGGGATTTTTCCTGAAAGTCGGATTTCTGCACAAAAACAAGACACCAGGGCAATTCTGCTGAAAACTGTGTTAGTCCGTGTTAGTTGTATTCAAAACACACAAATTAGGGGAGAAACAATAGCAAAAGTGATCGGGAAAGTAGATACGTTTTGGACGTATCAAGGGCCGATAAAAAAACGTAAAGCCCTAATCCAGGTAGGAATGTGTGAAACTTGGGCCATATAGGATGTGTGCAAAATTTTGTTTATAACAATTCAAACAATCTTTATTGTTCTAGGTTATTCATTTGGCTAGCCATTGGATTTGTACACGGTCTTCTCTTTAGCCGGTGGAGAAGGACAATGTCATGGATATAACGGTTGCACAAAATTTGTACAACCGGTGTGGTTGGTAGCTTCATAAGTGAATCTCGTGTTGAAGTATATGCATTTCTTATCGTTGGTAATTTTTGATGACTGATACATGTACCAACCCTTAGTGATCCTTGAATATATGATATTCTTTATTCCTTTTTTGTACAATACTACATTGAATATTTAATAAAAAGGATATATTCATTAGTCGATGCAGAGTCTAGGGCATTCCCCTTCTCGGTAAAAGAACATTAGAAGGGATAATATTGTAATACACAAAGAAATAACTATGCTAGAACAGACTTTTGAAACCTAGCCTTGCATGTTCTTAAAATCCTAGTCAACCACGGCCGGTGCTACGTGAAAACTTATGGGTCAAGCGACATCATAGCTTTGTCAGACCTCTCTTAACTTTTCAAATTTACAGAATGATCTATGTTACATTGACATCACAAATCGGTACCTCCACTGACTAGACCAAACCACTGAGTAATTTGGGCGAACAACTTTTTGGAATCTAGCTAGCTATATATGCATATCCTTCAAAAATCTTTGTCCCAAGACCACTTCAAGGCCACTTCATGATTCATACGAGCGGGTATTTGTAAACCTAGGTGAATCAGGAAACAGTTCAAGAACATGTCACAAATTTACAACTACTACTATGTAAGTTTTGAAATTTAAACTATAGTATTTTCCCAGCGCAAAAAAACTATAGCATTCTCATTTTCTAATTTTTAAAAATTTAAAAATTATAAATTGTTCATGTTATTTTATAAAAATCAAGGGTAGTAAGTACCAACTCAATACATATGTTCAGTGCTTTTTAAATTACAACTCATTTCTAAATTTTAAAAAATTAGAAAATGGCCATGATATTTTATAAAATTCTATATTTTGTAAGTTTCAACTCAATGCATTTGTTCATTTCTTTCTAAATTACAAAACTAACAAACGCAATTTTTGCTAAGTTTTAGGAAGTCTATGCGTTGGCACCTAGGTTGTTTCTTTCACATGATTATAGAAAGGAGATTAGATTAGTTGTCAAGATTTTGGCCAAATGTGTGGCTCGTTTTAGATGTGTATTTTGTAAACAAACTTTTTTAGGTAAGTTGTAGTTAATACTCCATCTATGATCATAAATGTAAGATGTTTCAAGACTTTACCCAATAACACATGTTTAAATTTAACCCTCTTACCATGATGTTTTTTTCCAACGTTGGAATATCAAACTAATATAAATTAGATAGAATGAGGAATATATATAAATCTCTATTGTAATAGCTATTGTATTTGAAGCGATAATTTGCAAGTATGTCTTTTACCTCAACTTGTAAACTATATATTTGTTCCTTTGTCTTTTCAATGTTGTTGGTTTTTTGTGTTTATCTTGCATAAGTCACCAAGTGCTTACATGACTTAGAGATACCAACATCTAGAGTACATGGTAGTTGGTTAAATAAACATGTCACATAAGCAACGAAGCCTCTATTGATCGGGTAAGGGTCCAATTTTGTCTGACTTAAGAAGATGAGGGCCAATGGTATACAATAAAAATATATTGGACCAAATACACATTTTGAATGAACTTAATGAACAAATGCATATTTATTTCTATATTTTCGTAGAAACTGGTAGTCAAACGTTAAACTTGAAGAATTAACTGGTCCCCAAGACTCCATATAATTGTGATCATAAGAAGTAGATTGCATTAGGGCATGCCAAGAATGATTAGTATGCACATCTTTTATTTATTTCTTCAAATGATGTGAGTTCAGTAAGAGTCTTCATTACAAAAAGTACAAACTAGTGGACAAGGTACATTCTGAAGATATTGTGGATGCCCCAAATGACACTCATACATGATATGGTGGAGTAAGAGAGTTCAAAAAAATATACATTGAAATGCAAGGATTATAAGGGATGATATGGAATAGTGAAGGGTTTAGAGATCCAAATAAGCATGTGTTTGTCAATGAGTCTATTTGGGAACGAAGGTTGGATTTTATTGCATTGTTTGAGACAGGAAAGTACAATTTTTTGGTACCATTTTTACATCACTTGGCAGCTGGTATGGACTTTAGTTGGTTCTATTTACCACCTCATGTAAGGTCGCTAGGTATTCTTGGGGGGATTAACTCGGATACTATTCTAGTGAAGTAGATTGAGATGGGTGACTACTCTGTGAAAATAACAATAAAGTGTCGATGGCTTCGAATGGGTTCTTGTGCTAGTTTATGGAGTTACCCATGATACTCATAAGCCATAATTTTTAGTAGAGTTATTGCAAATTTGTGAAAATGAAGCTCTTCCTATGTTGGTGGGAGGAGATTTTAACATTATTCAAAACAAAGAAGAAAAAATATGACAATTTTAATGCCCGTTGGCCTACAATTTCTAATTCGATCATAGAGAGTCTCGATCTGAGGGAGATTGCTCTTTCAGGTAGACAATTCACCTGGGAAAATAGATGTCATACGGATAATTTTGAAATTGCATCGCATTTTGGCAAGTGTTGAATGGGAACAAAAATTCCCTTTGGTTATGGTTCATGCTCTAACTTGTTCGGGGTCGGATCATACCCCTTTATTAGTTGAGTCGGGCAACCGAGCTCACTTAGGAAAAAATAGTCACTTTTTCCTTTGAGTTATCTTGGTTGAGACATGACGGGTTTTATGATATGGTGGAAGCAGAGTGGGATGCGGTGTCACATGGTGACACACCCATTGATCGCCGGCTTAATAAAATTAGACACTTGTGTTGTTATTTAAGGGGATGGGCCAAAAATTTAAGCAGAAAATATAAACGAAAAAAGAGTGTTCGTAAAAAATAATTGGTGAGTTGGATATCAAGGCAGAGTCCATGCCCCCTTCGTCCTCTAAAAGCGAGGCTTTACGTGATGCAAATGAGCGTGTTACAAAACTTAGACGTGATGAGGAAACCAAGTGGGCTCAAAGGGCTAAACTAAAACATATTTAGCAAAGGGGGACAACACTAAATATTTTCATCCCATTGCAAATGGAAAACATAGGAAAACGATATATTTAAACTAGAACAAGATGAAGGAACAATTGTGGGGGAAGATAATTTAAAGGTATATATTACTAAATAATACAATAAGTTGTTTGGTACACCGGTTCCAAATAATTTCTCTCTTATGGAGGAGTACACTAGTGATATTATGCAACTCTCCTTAGAGGAGAATGGTATACTTACTTCTGAATTCTTTGAGAATGAGGTGTTCGAGGCTATTTCCATGATGGAACACAACAAAGGCTCTAGGCCCAGATGGGTTCCCGGCGGAGTTATATAAAACTTTTTAGGTGGTTATTAAGGGTGACTATGCCTCTGTTTTTACAACTACAAGCGAGTGAGCTATCGTTGTTTAAACTAAATTTTGGTGTAATTACTTTGTTACAAAAAAGGAGAATGTGGTACAAATCCAGCAGTATAGAACAATTTTCCTTCTCAATGTCAGTTTTATTTTTTTACAAAAGTAGCTAAAAACCGCATTACTAAGATATCTTGTATTGTGGTGCGACCTACTCAATATGCCTTTATGCCTGGGAGACATATACTCAAGGGAGTAGTGATCCTACATGAGACCATTCATGAGCTTCATCGGAAGAAAATGGATGGCGTTCTTTTTAAAATTGACTTTGAGAAATCATATGACAAGTTTAAATGACCCTTTTTGCAACAAGTTATGCACATGAAAGGATTTGACCCGAAACTGTTGTAATTTGGTCAATGATTTTGCGAAAGGAGGAAGTGTAGGAATTAGGGTTAATGATGACGTTGG